>CM070060.1:8085000-8685000 GCA_036320875.1 Cotoneaster glaucophyllus
TTGGAATCAGGTCAGTCACTCCTTCGTTTGTGTTTTAATTGTATAACCTTATAAGGCTAACAATTGGTATCAGAGCCTCTGGTTATATGATTAAGACCTATTAAGTTTGAAGTTTGATTGTATAAAATTTTCATGAACTGTGGTTTTGATCTTACATCCAAATTGTGATTCCACTTGGCAACACCACCACGCTGAACCTCCATGAAATCTGCGTAACGTTTCCTGCATATAATTGCATGTACACAGCAACCCCACCGTGTTGGATTAATCAGTGGAATTTGAGGATTATTAATAGGTTGTATAACCAATCTGTTTTAATCAAGAATATCTTTTAAAATCTTATGGCATGAATATGGGAAACTTTATCAAGAATAGCAGCAAATCGTGGATCAATCCTATAATAGTGGCATGCCGCATGCGAAGAAGCATATATATAAACAGTGTAGAAGTATAAAATTAAAATGATGGTGATGATCCAAATATGGAATAAGCTTCAAATCCCAACAGTTTTTTTAAACTAGACCTATTTTAATTGCAGATAATATGGTTTAGTTGATAGTTTTTTTTTTATCAGGCATCTTTATTGCATAAAATATGTTTGGGTCGAACCACCAAAGTCTGGAGATTGTTAGTATTTTGATCAAGCAAGCGCATGTAACTTTTATTTTTAGCCAATTTGATTAGTCAAATTTGATTAGCACCAATAGTTCTGATAAGGGGATGTTAAAGAAAATTGATTAGTTAGTTCATTGGATTAACTATGACTGGAAACCATGGCATATTTCAGATTTTCTATTTTAAAGCTGGTGTTTTGGTTGGAATGTTTAACCATGTACTACGGATGTCTTTGTCAATTTTGTAAGCATATGTAAATATACATTTACACTGGAAAAGTGATGCGGCCTCTCCATTTAGCAAGCCGACCTCTGCCAAAGCAGAGCATTGTGTTTCATCGACTCAATTCGGATTTTGGGTTTTCCTTTGGTCTTAATTGCTGACAAGATTTTGTGGTGGATTTAAAAGGTGAGTATTTGGTTCCTGCATAACTTACCTATGCCGTGACATCTCATTATTTGGAATAATATTTTTTTGGTTCCTTGTTTTGGTGGCATCTAAGAGTTTTCATACTAGCATAACCAACTGATTATTCATAACCCAATTTTAACTGCAACCTAATTCTTAGAATTAAGAAAGAGGCGTAACAGTTCAAATATTGCTTGACATCTTTCTGAATGTAGGTGACGGAATTGTTCACTTTTAGATTGTCTCAATACTATTATTGGTATATGAGCTGTGCCTATGTCTATGATTGTGGTAACATATATTACAGTTATGTTGCAGGGAAGCATATGCCAAGTTTTATGCATGTCAACTATATACTTGTCTATTAATGAATTGTTGATAAAATTCCTATACATGAAAGTAAGTCGTACATATTTGGCAACATTTGTTAAGCAAATGGTGTGTATAGTGTTACTTGTATGGCTAAAGCATGAGATGACGTATTTTTAATATTGCCGTGGGTTTTGGACTGTAGTAGATTGTAATTTTTGTTTCCACTAATTTTCACGAGATGTGAATGAACTTTTATGCCATTAATAGCACAAGAAATATGCGTGACTAATCAATCAGGTTTATCTATAATTTGCTTTCCTATCTCAATAGTCATTTAATTGTACATGACTAGTTAACTATGAAATTGATGCATAACTTATGGATTGACTGAGAATGACAGAAAGCATCCAGTGACTAGAACAATGGTATTATACAAATGAATAAGGTTTGTAGTAATGTGACAATTCTCATTTGTATTTTTATCTATTCTTATATAAGAATTATGGTTGGTCATATGATTATATATATGTTTACAAAGAAGTGGTGAACATATGAAGGCATTAGGTATGTAATCCATTCAAAGTATGTGACTTAATTGATAAGCATGAATTTCAAACATATATTATTGTTTGTGGTTATTCCTATGCCTAAAGAATTTAAACAGTGCTTTGATTAGTAAATTTTTATGTGTCATAAGGGGAGAAGAAAACAAACTTTTCAAAGCAAATGTAGGGCATATATTGGAGATGTTTTCTATGGAAGAAAATAACTTTGGTTGTTCCTTTATTTAATTTGGTATTTACAAAGCTAATGCATGATTATAATGCTATGTTTAGTAGTTTTGTACTGCGGAAAGAAATATATAAAAGGAAAGGAACATGTTTGACTTAAGAAATCATTTGAGCGATTAAGCTTTTAAATTAGAGGAATGTATTGTTCTTTCCCATTACATAAAGTATTTCTATTGAGTAATTGACTCCATAAGGATAAGTTTTGACATTCTTGTGGTGGAGTAAAACTTGTTCTATATGTGATTAATCTCTTTCAAGTATGTTGTCAGGTTTTTGAGAGATTAATTTGATGTCAAAGGGGGTCATGAAGGCATTATTTCCATTTGTTGGCAAGACTCGAAGCTCGAATCAGGTTATCATAATTTTGTCACTTACAGTTAATTAATCCATGTGACTTCTTGTATTGTTTCAGGGCGGAGTTGACCAATGCCTTTTCAACTAAGCAAGCCGCAACGCCTTAGTTGACGATGAGACTGTGTTTTTGAGTTACTTCGGTCAACTTTGCATCTAAATTAGAATAAAAGGGATAATCTTCTTGCCTACAGGTGTGGATTACTTCTTTTAGTTTAATTAAGATGGCATAGTATGGGTTTTATTACACAAAATTTGTGAAAATCTTCATCTTGCCTACAGGGGTTGAAGTTTTTCATGAAGGTACTTTTGTGACATAAAATCTAGTACTAGAAACTAGTTAATTTTCTTGCCTACAGGTATAAATTAATTTAGTTTCATGAAGTTTATTGGGATAAAGTTCCACGCCATTAGTAACAAATATTTCCACAATGAGCCCCATAAAAGGTTGTGGTTTGAAGGCATGGAAATCGGTTGCATCATGATGTATTTTTGTGTCTCGTCATGAGACTTGTTGATGCAAAGTATTGGACCCATGAAGGTTAATCCAGGATTGCTAAGGTACGCATTGTTTAAGTCTTATGCTTGTAAATCTTTTCAATTTGAACTATGATGTTGGTTTAGAGGATGAAATTTGACTACTAAAGTTTCCTTTGGACATCGAAATTGAAATGATATGAAATTGAATTTGTTTTGGATGTATAAATTCATGATAGATGCACATAATTGTTTCAGGCAGATTGCGTATCTTGATTTAAATCGGGTGAATGACAACACTAATGGCCACCAAATGACCTAAATTTTTTATATGTTCAACATATAGATGTCTATTATGTGTCTGCAAATTTTCGTAATTTTTTGCCTTGTATTTTAATTATGGTGAATTTACTAGTAACCCATGCTCATATAGACAGTTTTACTGGCAGATTGTGTTGGTCTTTTTGACACGTGACTTTAGACTACTATTTTGACCCAAAACAGCTCTATATTTTTATTTTATGAAGATTCGTATGTCTATTTTGATCAGTATAAATTTGGTAGTAATCAAGCTTATAAATAAATTATGATTAATTCTAAATTAGGTGTAACTCGTTGCTGAAAATTCTATTTGACAACTTTATGTTGATCGTAATGTCTATTTTATTATGTCTAAAATATAAAGGAATTTTATTTAGGTACATCTTTGAAAGAGTGTTTGCCCAAGTGGGAGAATTAGTGAACGAAAATTGGGCTTCACACTCATTTACTTATTTGCAAGTATAAACTCTGAAACTTAGTGGGAGTTGTTCTACAATTTTGAGCATTAAGTGGACTTGCATGAATCTATTAAAGCGTTATTCTATCTTCCATGAATTTGTGTTACTCGAATGTCTATAATATGTTTAAGTTGCACGAATGGATACTTGGTATATGCGTACATTTTTCTGTTATTTGCAATCGTTTGGATTTCTTGGTTGATCATTTGTTTTGAGGCTCATAAGGACTTAGCATAAATGTGGACTTATTGATACATATAAGATGGTTGTTGGATGCATGTTTTGTGTAACTGTGGTGAATGCTTTCGTGCTTAGTTGTACCTTTCATTGAGGTAATATGCATTCATTGACAGAGTAAGGCTATTCCCAAAGGCATATTTTCAAAAAAATGATTTAAGTATTGATTTGCAAATTAAGTAACGATGTTGCAGATCAGTGGGAGTTTGAGTTTCGTGTTAGTAATGCCTTACATTTGCAGATGACCTATAAGGTATGTATAGAATCCATGTATTCATTTTAATCTCCAGTTGGATTCATTAAGTCACATTTTTCGTGTGCTAGTCAATCATCTGATGAAATATATATCAAATATCAAGTTGTTATCGAATTGCATGTTAAATGGCATGGCATGGTTTGTGCTCTACCTCAGTTGTGAGGATTTCCCTCTTGTCCGCAGGTGTTGGAAATCACTATGAAAGTAACTGGTATGGTGCATAGATCAGTGTCAAAAACATATTAATTCATCTTGCTCACAAGTGTTGAATTAATTTGTTTTATGAAGTTTTTGGGATATTTTACTTGGACATGTGCCTATTTGGTATTTTCAGTTGTGTCCATTGGCTACAAACATTGTTTGTATTGTTATTGGTCTAATGAAATTGATGCATGATTGTTTTGGAGATGTATTCACACCTGCAGGTTATGGTGGTTTCATTAGATGAAGGATATCTGCATTGGCAGATTTAAGGCTTCGAAGAAGCGTAAAAGTGTAACTTGTGTGTTACAATAAGGTGGACCTGAGATGATATAAAGTAAGACATTCTGGTTAATTTAAAGTTTAATTTAAAGTTTCATCTCTTGATCATAATTTGTGTTTCATGTGAATGAGGATCTTAGCATGTGTGATTATGAAGGTTCTGGGTTGTGTCAACTCTATAGCCTTGTTAGTTCCATGTTAAGAAATGCATTTGACAAAAGCTGCATTAAGGACGAGATGTAATCACTGTTACATGGCCACTAAAGTGACATTAGTTTCCAATCTCAAGTATAAACGTGAATATTACATTTTGTAGACCAAGTGGGAGAATGTTGGATTTATCCAATATAAATCAACCTTTAAGTGGTCTACTACATGTAATAGGAATGTAATATTGGAGAATAATGTTGATTGTGATTTGATCACTTAAAGATATCAATCCTATATAAGGTGTCTTATAGTGGAAATAGGATTGATGGAATCCTTAATTGAATATGATTATGGTACTTGACTTGGAGGCTAAGAAAGTAAAGTTTAGGTTTCCTTTATGGATGGAAACCCTAGCTTTTAGCCTATATAAAAACACCGGTCCCTATAAGCCCTAGAACACACAACATAATACTTCCCATAGAGTAGTTGTATTCGGCTAGGAGTTTAAAGAAAATCCTGGTGTTGCTGTGCTCTGCTACTTTTGTGATGGCTGCATATTGGAACCAGGTCAGTCACTCCTTCATTTGTGTTTTAATTGTATAACCTTATAAGGCTAACATTGCAATGTTTTTGCTGGTCTGGAGCAAACTATGGGCGGAGAGAGGGAGAAGAAGGATGTTTGGCTTGCAGAACTAGGGGTGTTTGGTTGTGTGATTTGAGATTTGAAAATGGACAGATGGAACTCGACTTGGCTGCTGCTTACACCCAATCCTTGCTGGACTCTGAATCCCTGCTTGAAATTTTTCAGGCACCCTTTGAACTCGAACATGAAAGCTTTGCTCTGTGAGCCTGGGATGGGTGGCTTCACGGAGAAGACGATTGTGAAGAAGAAGAAAGGTTTTTTTTTTTTTTTAGTACAATGAAGAAAGGAAAATTTTAAAGACTTTGTCCATAACGACACCGTTTTAGTCAAGTGTTTTACTGTGTTTTTGAAGCCCCAGCTCCCTCGTCCCCTCATCCCCTCATCCCAACGCCCAATTCCCTAAACCCTAAATTCTCAATCCTAATCTCATATTTCAATTGTACACCAATCTCATACCTCGATTTGTTTCAAAATTCTTCACTACACCACAATTTGTTTCAAAATTCAAGTTAGTATTTTAGTATTCTAATCTAATCTCGATTGAATTATATTAACACTCGGTTGAATTATTTTAGACATTGATGGAGATGTATAGTCTATTATTGATATGTTTTATGCTTGTATACTCATTTGATTTATTGGAATTCCTGTATACTTATTTGATTTATTGGAATTTGGATGAATAATTTTTATTGGTTCGTAGGTATATTTTTTGTGTGTTTTTATTAAGTGTAGTGTAGGAATAAAAATTATGGAAAGATTTTTCAAGTGAAAGCCAATAGCACCATCTATTAGTTCGGGTAGTTCAAGTTCAAGACAAAATCAGTGTCATATAGATTTGAATAATAAGAGAGACGTGAGAAAAAGAATTCGAATGAATGACTATCCTTCGAAGAAAGACCAAGTGTCATCGTTACAAAGTGAAATTCTTTTTTGAGGTCATTGATTTTCAACTTACAGAATTAGGTGATCATTTCACTGCAGGGAATACTAGATTGCATATTTGCTTGGCATGCTTGAATCTGAATGATTCGTTTTTAGTGCTCTTGACAAAGAAAAGCTAGCTCATCTTGCTCCATTGTATTCTAAAGATTTCTAGGAACGAGATGGATTGGCACTCAAAGATCAACTTGACATTTATATTCTTTTTTTTGCATTATGATAATGCTTTTTGTCAATTGTGGGGATTAGTGATATTTTTCGCAACTGCTTCAGTGGAGAGGGCATTCTCTGCTATGAATATCATTAAGGATCCACTCTACAATAAAATGGAAGATCAGTTGTTGAGTGATAGTTTAGTTCTTTGCATTGAGAAAAATATTTTTCTTGTATTGGTAATGAATCTATGATGGAACATTTTTTAGACTATGAAACCTAGTCGTGGACGACTTGATTACGATTTGTAGCTTGTAATGTTGTTTTGAGTATGATGATGAATGAAATGTATTATCATTAACTTTTCAATGTTATTTTTGTTTACAATTTTTTCCGTCTTTATTATTGGGACCCCCCAATCTTAAAATCTGGGATCCTCCACTACTCATTTAATTCTCTAATTAACATGAATGATAAATTTAGAAACGGGGTCAAAACTTTATGTGTGAGAGGACCATAAGCAAAGCATATAAGAAATAATGAACGATGTACAACTTGTGTAAATCAAGGAATAATGTAAGCTTGCTCAAATAGTGCAAAGGAATCAAGGCGACCTGCAGTCCATGCATGGCTCAACTAAACCTGATGCGATGCATGCAACGCAACCAGTAGGAGCCTTCGTGATCAAGATTAAAGGAATTATGCTGCTTTCTTATTGCCAGCTTAAGATTGATTAACTATTTATTATTTATAATTAATAATGCAAGTAGGCCATGTTTATGCTGAGATTAAAGCTGATTAACTCGACGTCTTAGGAACACATGCTCAGATTACAAAATGATGAAGGAACCCTAGAATTTATAAAAAGGGGAGATTCCATTTGTTTATTCAACTTGGTCGCTCTCATGCCCTAATCATTTTACCATTTTTCACTAAATCAAATCCCTTTAATAATTGATAATTGAACACTTTCATCAAAGGAATGACGTGATTGAGTTGGAGAGCCAATTATCCAGAGTAGAATTCTCTTTCTTTTTATTTTCATCTCCTTTTCTTTCTTGTTCTTATAATTTTTCTTTTTTTGCCTTTTTTTTTTATAGAAAATCAATACAAATGTTAACTTAATTTAATCGTAATCGTTTAAATACGAAGAAAAAGAAAATAAAGAGAGATTGGAAAAGAGGAGAATCTTCCTCCGAATTATATTTCATCAAAAGATTAATTTAATTAGTCTCAATTCAATCTTGTACCGAAATTAAAATAAAGTAAAATTTAAATTTAAAATGATTAAACTATGAGGCCTCGTTTGGCAGCTCGGACTGTACTGACTATTTCTGTCGGATAGGATAAATAGTCACCGGACAGTACTGACTAAATTAGTCGGGCGTTTGGTGCAGTATCGGATTAATGACCGTATTATTTATACAGTGTTTGGTATTATATCGGATAGGAGGAAAACTTAAAAAAAAAAAAAAAAAAAATGAAACCCAGATCTCTCCGCCGCACCCCCAAACTCCCTCCCTCTCTCCCTTCTTCTTCCCCGACTACAGAACAGAAGAATCCAAATTTCTTGCTACCTTCACAATCCTCATCCTCAATTTTTCCCCTGGAGGCTCCGAAACTACCTCATTGCCCTCGTCATTCTCCGGCAGCTCCTCTCCGCTCACCGCCTCTGCCTTAACCACAGAAAGCTTAAGCCGGAGCTCGTCCTCTGCTTTGAGCTTCTCGAGCCGCTCGAACTCGTGGTTTTCCTCCATCAATGCCTTCTCGTGCCTCTGCCGCTCAATTTCTTGCTTCAGCTTCGCTTCTCTCGCTGCTAATCCCTTTTCGATTTGGGCGAATTCATCGGCCTGAGATGCCCAGTTGCAGGCGATGGCAGAAGGAGTCCCAGATTCCTCACCTGCCAGTTGCAGGCGATGGGAGCGGAGAGCGAGAGTGAGAAGGAGCGGAGAGCGAGAGCTACTACAGAGTGAAGAAGCAGAGCAGCTACAACCAGAGCTCGTAAGTTACACATTGCCGGAGAGGCCTCGCCGGCAAAATTACAGAGCTGGACAGCTTATGGCAATCTCAGAACGGTGTCGTTGAGGCCTTCTTGGGAAATCTGTGAGATTTGCTCAGCTAAGATGGAGAGAAAGAGAGAGCTCAGGTTCCTTAGATGCCCAGTTGCAGGCGATGGCATGAGTCCCAGGTTCCTCACCTGCCAGTTGCAGGCGATGAGAGCGGAGAGCGAGAGTGAGAAGGAGGGGAGAGCGAGCAGAGAGCGAGAGCGAGAAGCGAAGAGGCCGACTAAGTTATACGGAGAAATTGGACGGGATTAGGAAGCAGGTATACACCGGGTAAAAAAGGTGGGCCCGGATTATTTAATCCGGTGCTTATTTAATCCAAACGGTACCAAACACCGTACACCGTATTATTAGTACTATCCGGTGCTTTATACGGTGTGCCAAACAGGGCCTGATAGCCTAATATCCTGTGTGATTCTCCCAATTATTATATATAAACCCCCACCAACAAAACATGCTTTTCCCAAACACAATCCTTTATAAAATCATACCCACTTTTGAAGTTTCCAAAAGTACCCTTTATTTATGCAGGTAGACCACACCTCCAGTTAAACTAAGTATGGGTATATTCGTTAATTCCATTGTGTTATGGCACTTTAGCATCGACGCACGTGCAGCCCCAACAGATACATCGATTAACGGAAAAACCGAATTAAGCAACGATTCGTCCAACAGTTTAATCACATGGCGACCAACTCAGCCCCACCATAAATTTTCAAGGCCATCTTTGAGGGCAGCGGTCGCACGTGCAACATCGAACGGCTAGGGAGTGTTTGTGCGTGTAGGGGAACCCGCACGGCCGATAAGGAAGGCGAGAGGGAGTCGTGAGGGGCACAGATGGGATATTAAAAAACTTGGGGGCAACTCATTGGAGGGTTGAGGAGGGATTTGACCGTTGACTAGATCCAGTAAAGACTGCGTAAGTTTGACCGGGATTGCACGTGTACGTGTGCTTAGCTGTCCGTCGGCTCCGTAGAAAACGCTGCGCCACGTAGGATCCACATGAGAGGAAATAATAGAAGGCCAACGGAAGAGTACAAGTTTAAAAGTAAAACGCATCAGGGGTAATATCTCGAGGAGGTTCGTAAAACCAAAAGGATTCATCGCACCACAACATTGGGTACAGAGTGTCCTGCACTAGTTGAAGAGAATTGGTCTCCCGAATCATGTGATCGAAAACCTTGTTTCCTTTAAATTCTTTTCTAAGTATGTGAATGTGCATGTCAGTGCATGTGTGTTGGTGCATTCATTTATAAACTGCACATTAATTTAATCAAATATTTGATTCATTGATTCAAGAAATCATTTTTGGTTTCAGTATAACATCTATGGTCAGTTTAATATGAAATCAATCATTGATCGGAGCATGATTGATCTAACCAAAAAATAAAATGATAGCTTGGAATCCATGAAGAAAGGTGTGACGACCTGTCCCTATTTTCTATATAATTTTATCCCAGAGTGTGTAAAGTGACGATTATGCCCTGGTTGGCTAAGTGACGTGGATGTACATATTTAGTTTTAAATTATCTTCTCGCTATCATAATTAAATTGGCCTCGACGTCACGAGTGCATCAACGCAAGTTAGACCCGAATTGGAGTCGTAACGAGGAAGTTACGGTTATTTAAGTGTGTAAACGGGTAAAATTAAGAACCAATTATTGTGGTTCCTAACTCTTTTAAACCAATCAGATATTTTTCTCTTTCTTTTTGGTCCAATCAGATATATCTCTCTCTTCCCTCTGCCCAATCAGACACCCTTGACTCTCTCTCTCCTTCTCGCACCTTCTTCTCTGTTATTCTTACACCCGAGCCACCACCACCTTTCAACCAGCATCAAACCTTCGCGGATCAAGCCTAAAAACACCACCATCGTGCTCATCTTGACCTCACGAACTCAATCGTACCAACCGTTTCTCGTTTTAACGAGTTTTGACCCGTTGACTTGTGAACTCCAACTCGGTGGTTCTTGGGTCGTCGTGATCGTGACTGAGTTTCTAGGTTTTAAGGCTCGAGAAAGCTTCTACTCAACTCCCTAAGAACCTTAGACTAGGTTTAGAGTGAAGTTGACGTCGGAACACGCGAGTTCGAGAAGTTTCAATTTTGGCCGAATCTTTCGAGGGATTTTCAGGTCATTTTCTGTTTGATTTTGGACCCCCCCCCCCCCAAGAGGTACGAACTTGTTCTACTCCTCAAGAGCTTCAAATCCATATAAACTTTGTGGATTTTGGTTGAGAAATGAGTAAGATATTAAGGTTTGAAATTTTACCCATGAACCGGTCACTTTTTCCAGTTTCCGGCGAACCATACAGTGGCGGCGGCGGCGGCGGCGGACTGTGGCGGATAGCAAGGCTGACAGGAGAAGACAAGGTATATTCCGTTAAAGTTAACGGAGTATCCTAACGGTGTTAGGTGACACCATTACTATTTAACGGAATATTCTGTCTATTCTGACGAAATATTCCTAACGTCCGTTAGGGTTCCGTCATGCATGCTGTGCACGTGCCTGTGCTTGACCGCGTGTATGGCCGTGGGTTAGATGGTGTGTGAGGGCGCATCCGGCCTCCGGCCGGCGAGTGGTTTTCATGTGCAGGTTCGTGACTTCGAGCAGATCATTTTCGTATACTCAAACCTTTCGTTTGAGCAAACTATGAGAAGTTATTCCTAGATTCTTGTGTATATGATATTTAATTAACTAAAAATAGTTGTTTCGCATATAGGGGAGACATACCCCGAAGACGAACGCGGACAAACGAGGCTAGGGGCTACGATCCTTCGACATATCAGTAAGTGGGCATTTGTTTATATATATATATATATATATATATGTATAAACTTTGTGGTTTCTAGAAACATTTTTAAATTATTTTATGCATAGCATGCCATTACATAAATGTTTTATATTTAATTTTTGCATTACTATGAGTTTGTGACGATGCCACATGATCCTACAGGAGGCGCAAGTAAGTTTAGGTGAGTTGTGTGTGATTGAAATGGTTGCATTATATTGGCATGTATATATTTATTTAGAGCTCATCATTGCTGCACCCCAGTGTTAGTGATCCCGCCTCGGGCCAGGGCACAGTCCTTCACGTGATGTTCACCTCCCGCACCGCACGCCTTGGATCCAAGTTTGGTGTCAGCCCTGTCATACAGACTGCATTAGGCAGTTCCGACTCGTAGGTGACCCGTGATTTATTTCTAGCCATCACGTGATCGTAGCACTAGAGCGTACATAATATAGGGTAGTTTCCACTCTACTATTCTTAAGTTTCGCAAAATTCGCACTTTACTGTATTTACTTTTTTTGTCTCACTTTCATACCTAAAGTTTAACTTTTATGTCACATTGGTACTTCAATTAACTTTTCTGTTACATATTTTGTTAACTGATGACATGGCATGTTTTGACCCCTAAAATTGCGCCACATTAATTTTGACGTAGCTAAATGATTTTGCTCATATTAGTAAAATAAAAAGAGTTTAACTTATAGAGACAACAAACACAAATTACATTCATAGAACTCCACTAGTTTTGAATGATTTCAAGGAGAGACAAAAGCCTATGTGCCCTCAATAGGTTACTTAACCAAAACTATAAACTAATTTTCGATCCTTAAAAATTAGTTCATGCACTTCTACAAGTTTAGTTTCACAATTCATGCACTAGTAATGCTAACTTTAGCAATTAAGAATGATTCGGGACATGATGACCAAAACTCAACTCTCAGTCAAAGTGGTTTCCACTAAAGTCGACAACTCTAATTATTCTATTCAAAAGATTCCCACATTGAATTCCATGTCCACCAGTTCCTAAGAGCATCACATTACGTACACAACAACCTAATAAAATTTCATAACGATTCAACGCTCGGATTTCCTCCTACAACAAAGGTCAAATGGTCGTCCATTATGGAACTAGGCTAAAACGGTGCAATCTCAACAAATGTATATAAAAATAGATTCAAGGCATCGAAATTAGCTTAAGAAGCCAGGGTCTGGCCACTGGCTGTGCAATGCGACGGCCAAGCTTCACTAAATTTTCTGGCCAACTCCAAAATGGCTTAAATTTTACTAGAAGATGGCTTACAACAAGTAGAGTAACATTCATAAATTCACCAGAGCTTGATTGTGGATGAAAGATGGTGAAAACCATCGTGGAAGTCATGGATTGTCGGAACTTCGTGGCTTCACATTGATGAGTGATCGGGACCCATAAATATCCTCATGGGTTCCTGTGATGTTGATTGGTAGTGGTCGTGGTAGTGGTCGTTGGCGCAGAGATGGATAGAATGACGAGTTCGTCATCAAGAAACTCACAACAAGCGACCTCAATTCGTCGTGAAACGGAAGCCAAACATGGTCGATTTGGAGTGGGTTATGTTCATGGTGGTGAGAGGAGTTCAGTAGTGGTGGTGGGGACAAACCTCGACATGGATTGCTCAGTCCAGGATGTGCCTTGAATTTGTTCGAAAAATTATGCATGAATCTTCTTCCACATTTGTTGCACCGTCATCTCATTTTCCATGACAGGGTTATGAGTAACATGCACCCAACCCTCAGGCAAAGTAAGGTTTGCCCTGATAAACCAATTTGCCTTCTCACTCATTTTTTTTTTGGTAAAAAAAGATTTGGAAAGTGAAAAACAAATATAGGAGATTGTAGTATAGGATAAACAAAGAGGGTGAGGTATTTATAATAAAAAAAGGAAAGTGTTATTGGCACTCCAAAAAACCCATTCTACACTATTCACAAGTGTATACTTCTTTCTAATTATAGAAAGTTTAGAGTGCAAAATGAGATTTTTGGAGTGCCAATAACAATTCCCTAAAAAATTTATTCTTTTTTTTTTCCATTTTTTCCCCTCTTTTTCTACCCTTGGATTTGTTCATACCATACTTCACCAATCTTGAAATTACCGAGTACCGGTCAACTAACTACCTTCGAATACATACTGAAAGGTTTGTGTTGAGGCACCTTGCCGAAACACATGAGTTCCTCTCCAATTAAAAGACCAATCATAAGTGACACGTGTCAACACCAGAATAAAGCTCCTAGAGTCCTATATCGACTGCGAACAAAAGTATGAGACTCTTCTCAACTATAAAATGAGTCATTCTCCCACAATTGATCTCTAATGCTATTATTCTAGTTAATCCATTATTAGAACTTAACAATGATGATTATGCTTAAACCTTTGCATCATGTAAACTCTACATTATTAATGAAAACTCCTCTACCGTCATGGACGTAGCTCAACTTAGAGTGAACCACGTACATCTTGTGTTTGCTTCCTTATCTTTATCTCTTTACATAATACCTTCATTTAGTGATCGAAGCAACCTTGTGAAGGTCACACCTTGACATTTTGCTTTGTTCTAAAGTCAACACAATTTTGTGCACCAACAAGATTAGTTTGTCGTTGATTTCCCTACTCTTCTGAAATCAGACGCACCTAAACGCCATGTGGCACAACGGTAACTTTTTTAAATTATTTTAACCATTGAAAATGTAACAGTCCAGATCATCTGGTCATTGTGACACTTCATAAAGTCGTTTCCCTCTTCTGTTAGAGCTGTTGTAGTAGGGGCCATGACAGCATATGTTGTCGACCAACTTTCCTCTATTGCTCATGTACTACACACGCCACACAAAAAATACGAAATATGGCTGACGTCATATGTGCATGTTGGCACAAGACCGGGCATAATTGCATGGGTAGTTGGGCGGGCTTTGCATGGCTCACCAATTGCCCTCTTTCTCTTTGCCCGCTAGAGGTGGTCTTTTAGGTTAAAAGGGTAATTGCCCTTGCCTTTTGGCAATGGGTGAAATTGCTTTAATGGAGTCGAGGAAGGAGAAGAAGAGAGAAGCCAGAGATAGTTTTTTTTCTCAATTTTAAGTTATTAAAAAAAATATTTAATTACCTATTAATATTTATTAATTAATTACTCCACGTGGCATAAATTGGCATGTCAAAAATTAAGAGCTACACCACGTCATCAGTTAACGTAACATTTGACTGAAAAATGAAACTTTAGATATAAAAGTGAGACGAAAAAATAGGTGTAGTAAAGTGCAAATTTTGTGAAACTTGAGGGTACTAAATTGAAAATTACCTAAAACTATAAGTATAGAAATGCAACATACAAAAATGGAAGGAGGAAACAATTGTGACAATGTGAAATGCAAAATATCATATCGGAGAATGACCAAATTTTGCAATAGCTTCTAAGAATTAATCACTCTTCATATTGTCAATTAGTTTTATGTTGTGACCTCAACATCTATCATCAACTAGGCTATACCATGGAAAATAAATTAATTTCTATATTTATTTTAATGTTACTTCTTTGGGGCTTTGTGTGTTCCCATTCTTGAAAGAAGTGACCAGTAATAGATTTTTTAATGTACATGAATCAAATATCATTGTGAGGAATCAAAATATCATTGTTAGGAAGGTAGAAATGACTACTTCCAAGACAGGGAGTCAACATGGATGGAGGCAGCATAAGCATATTTCCTGTGCATCGAGCCTAGTTGGTAGTTTGGAGTGCGAGACACCATGCATTCATGTTTTAACAAGGCAAGTCATATTCACACTTAATTGAGTTACCTCTCACTTGTTCATTTTGTTGGCATTCATTTTTTTTCAATTAATTCAATTTAATGGTTAAAATTTATAAAATATGTGAAAAATAAAAATGAATGTATGAACCACATTATCCCTTATCGACGAGTTGAACTCACTTCGATTAGACTCGTACTATCATAGCGGTGACGTTACAAAAATCAAATTCAGTATGTCTAATTTATATATAAAGAGGAATGAAGCTGATCTAAACGACTTTTGAATTTGAGCCATCAAGAAAACAACATCGATAAAAAAAAGGGAGTTTTAACGAAAAGTCCGCGGTACTGTTCGCTTTAACGAAAAACCACATTTTTACACTAAAAAGTCAAACCTGATACTATTCATTTCACCCTTTATTTTGTCCTTATCGTTAAAACTCAAAGTTTTCAAACCCTTTTCATTAGTTTTCCTATAAAAAAAAGTATCGTCAATAAATAATTGAGATAAAATTTGGTCCCGTCATTTGATCTAGAACCTGACACAACATATCGTTTTGGGGCATGAAATCAGCAACATGACTAATCAATAAGTTTGTAGCAAACCGGGTGGGGGCAAACAAGCTCCTGCCACGTGGCCCAGAGGGTTGGCTCAAATTATTGAAGAGCCAGATGGGTCCAGACCCCTGGAGGGCAATATGGTCACCTTGCACATATTAATCAAGCAGATAAGACCAAAGGAAGGAGGGGTCTTGCTTCACGTGCCATTCACATGGGGATAGAAACCTTGTACGGATAATATGAACAAAATGAAGCCAACCTATGATTCTTGCATCATTCCCATGTTTGCTAAAAACTGATATCGGAAAATACTTTTTGAACAAGGATATTGGAAAATATTAATATTATGACAAATTGCTAAAATTTTACTCCTTAGTTTTCTCCCATATAAATCTTTTTCGATTTCTAACTAATTTGTTGTTCAGCAACTTAGTGCTATGATATAGTAGTATTCATCTTCATTTATAAGTAAAATATTATAGGTTTGATTCTCACAAAAAAAATAATAAATAAATAAATAAATCCAACCGCATTATTATTGCTAGCATATTGTATAGCTTACCTATTGACCATTTGAAAGAAGAAATCATTGACAACCATTTGTAATTTTTTTTTCCTTCCGTGGTACGTTCTATTGTAGTTGAATTCTTTTATCAGATAATTGTATTTTGTTTATACTTTTTGAAAAACTGAAACTATATTGCAGACCAAAATTATAAATGTTTATTTTGCAGATTGAAATAATCATTCATTATAAATTCTTTTCTTGAAGTCCCGAATTCATACAAGCACATGCACTAAGAAAGAAAAATAGTAAAATAAAAGTAAATGGTGTCGATGAAAGTTGATGTAGGTAATCAAATAATGGGGAAAGTTTGATGCAAACGATCAATAATATGAATTAGTCAGAGTATTTTATGAACACAAGCAACTTTTTTATTCAACATTTTCAACATTTTTTCTCCCAATTTGACGAAATTAAATTAAATTAAAATGAAAGTAAAAAAAAGGCAAATAACATAGATAGGATTTCTCTTGTTCTTCTTGCCTTTTATATTTTCGTCTTAAAAAATAGGCTTTAAAAAGAAAAGAAGATGATTATTTTATAGAACAAAAGGGAATGAGGGACCAATCAGTATTACAGTCTGATAGTATTCCTCTTCATTTGTAAGTAAGAGGTCTTATAATCGTCATTTGTAAGTAAGAGGTCCTAGGTTCGAATATCGTAATGAATTCGATACTAAATTAGATTGTTGATTATGTCCTAATCGAACTCTCATTATATCGGAAAAAAATAAAAATAAATAAAGATAAAAAAAATAAAAAAAGGAAGGGGAGGGACCTAGTTCACGTGAGAATCACATGAAGTAGGGGAAAGACCCTTGTACGGTCAAAGACTCTCCCAATCAAACCCGATGACTGGAGGGGCCTCCACACCCCGAAGGCCATTATGGTGATTTGTCGGCTAGTGGGCAATGCCTAATTAAATTAGCCAATTAAATAAGTGACTCAAAAAATCAAAATCATGATGTTGCCTTTTAGGCTTTAGCGGAGATAATGATGTGAGGATGATGGATGTGGGGCCCCACATTGGCAAATATCGTGTGTTGTGTAGTAGACACGAGGGACAGCTAGCACGCACCCGTGGGGACACCCTAATCATGACCCGACATGTTGTTGGACTAGAATTATTATATTATCCTCCTCTATTTACTACACATCACTTCACACGCCCTACTCATTCCTCTGCTACCTTCTTCAACTTCGCCCTTACATGTTGAAGATCATTTTCTTCATTAGAAAATTCTTCTTTATCCGTGAGTGTGAGATTTTAGATTCGATTTTTGTTAAAAACAAATTTGAATCATATTATTAATAATTTATTGTGAGGTTAGATTCATTTTCCTTTTTAATGTAAATAATATCGATTATTCATAAAAAAAAAAAATTAAATATGAAAGTTTTATTATAATGATAACTTCTTTGACAAATAAGTCTGCGTTGTAATTTGTTATATTAAATAGTCAAAAAAGTTTAAATTTCAATTTGACTTGTTAAATTAATAGGTTACAAAATTACACATCTTTCTCGTGTCATCCATCAAAAATAGAGAGATGCTGAAAGAAGATTTTTCAAAAGTGAAACTCTTTATGTACTCTTTGTCATCACATATTTTTGGAAAAATGTTTTAAAATATTGGTAAAGAAACTGACGTTAAGCTATAAGATGATAAAGAGTCTCACTTTGAGAGAGTCTCATGAGCATTTCTATTAAAGTTATTGTTTTTGGTTAATTGAACTTAACACTGATTTCAAAAGAACAACGCATCAACAAACATTAAAGCTTGTTTAGAGTTGTGGTGCTTTAAAAAATAAAAAATAAAATAAAAAATAACTCATTAAAAAGTCTGAAACATCAAATGTTTTGGGTAAAACAAAAAAAAAATGTTTTTTTTTGTTTAAATTGTTATCAATGATAGTAGAAAAACCAGAAAATCAAAAGCAAGGTCTATCATGCTTTTAAAAAAAAAAAAAGTGTTTTTTTTCAAAGCAGAGTGAACAGAGGTCACTTAATGAAATTGTCAAATGACAAGTATACCCCGCATAGTTTACAAAGTTACAATTTTTACCCTTGCATTGTTCCCTTTGACAATTGTTATATCAAATTAAATATCATATCTCATAATTAAAAATTAACGTACGCTAGACTAACTAGTCAAACTCACATGTCAACAAGTACATATTCATTAGTTAACAAAACACAAATCAATCAATCAAACTTAGTTTACTATAAGTTGTCCAAGTCAACAATAATACAGTTCATTACTCATAATTAAGTTGTGTAAATTCAGTTGCAAATATATATTAATTAGCAAGCCATATAATGCATGTATCATATACAAATGAATGATAGAAAGAAGACGTTAACAAGAAACCAAAAACTAGGTCCAAAAGAAGATTTGAAACTTAAAGATAGACCATGAAAACAAATGCAAACCTATTTCTCAATTATTGGGTGTTTAATGCATGAAAAAGTTTTGGCAGCTAGAGTTTCATAAATGAGGAAGAGGGGAAGCTCACGACTTTGAATGCACTTTAACTCTCAAGTTTTTACAAACTGAACAATCAAAGAACAAATGAGACCTAGCTAAGGGTTTTAACAAGAAGACATTTGTTTGTTTACAGCTAGCAAGGACAAGGACACTTGTCGAGCTATAAAACGATCTGAGCAAATAAGGGCTAAAAGCTACTCTCAACAAAAAGGTTTAAGTCAGCTCATGTGGGCAGTCTTAAATTGCGTGCCCAGCTCGCATGAAAACAGCATGAAAAAACTGACGAGACAACTAACCTAGTCATAATGTAACAGCAATTTAGACATATAAGGCATATGCATGAACAAACCTTTGAGGTGATGTGCCACAGCCTTAAACACTTGTTTCCACAACATAAGGCCCTTAAGGGTATATTCTAAAACCGAACTAGAGCATGCATAGTATAGTTACAATATTGAAAAAGAAAGCCAAAACACTGAAGTCTAGACTTTACAATCTCCCCATTTGACTTTCCTTGACAAAATACCCAAACCAAAAGCTAATTTCACACACCCACACTCAAGCGAAGTACCAAGGAAAGAATCCTGCATAAAACACTTCTTGACAAGAACAAGTGAGATTTATAATGGGTTATAAATCATAGGACTTTAAAAGATACCTACTTAAAAGTTTCTCCCTTTTTTGTCACGGTAAGACAAAGAAGAAGGCGGAATATCTCCATAAATAGCATAAAACACATACATATGGACATGGCAAGGAGATATATGTGCATCATGACATTTGTATGTAAGGAATAACACTGAGCAGTACAAGTAAACCAATGCACAAGAATAACCAACATTGTGCAAAAATTAGACAAGACCAACGGAGGTACATTTCAAGGTACCAAAAGATTAGAGCATGGCAGCTAGACAAGAAAATTAATCAAAGCAATATTAACAACTAAAACCAAGAGTAACACAACCAGAATACAACAAAAATGAGTGTCAATAACAAACAAAATAGGTCCAGAACCCCTAAGAAGAAATTGAACTTCTCCATAAATGGTGTACTTCTAATAATCGAACTCCCCTATTATCCTAGAGCATCGAAGACTTAGAGAAAGCAACAGAGGAGAAGGGATAGCCATAAACAAAAGTTTCTTCAATGCTGTCATCAAAGTCGTCAGATGAAGACGAACCAAGTGTACACCATCATACCAATCCTCGGGAATATGCACACATTTTCTTTTGGTCAAACAAATCATACCAAGCTTTAGGTAATTTCACACCTTTCCTTTTGCTGCAAAAACAGCAGGCATCTAGGCAATAACTGGGCCCAAGTGAACCAAATGGGCGGCAATATGGAAGGATGGAGAGGAGGATGGTGCCTTAGATGAGTAAGGTTAAGATGAGGGTTTGAACTGTTGCTCAGATTCGACAATTCATTCTTTATAAGGCACAAATAGACAAGCTGGACATTGATTTTGTGAATTTTTTTTTTCTGATGTCATTTGACAACACATGACATTGCATGGGAGACCATTTTTGTGGGTGTTTCCCGTTTTTAGGAAACATGAGATTCTTTTGACGCAAACCCCCCTCTTTTTTTGTTTGTTTATGAAATTTGATGATAAGAGAAGAACATATGACAAAGACATAGAAATTGATTCGTGGTTCAGAATATAGAGTAAGCAAAGTCACTACTGTTCAGTTAAGATCAAAGCAAACTTCACCTCTAAACCAACATAAGCTTTTGTTGGATGAAAAATTGATTTTTCAAAGACTATCTGACATAATAGGGAGAACCTTTGACATCACGGTGAATAAATATCCAAGGTTAATCAACAAATTACTAACAATGTATGGCAATCAAGAGATGCATATAGAGAGGAAAATGAAATTATCTGATGAATTAACTGACTGAACAAAAACATACACAAAGACTGGACAAAATATTCAATGCTTCTATTCAACCTATTTAATTAATAGCAAAAAGACCAATAGACCATTGAAGACTTTTGTACCTTCGTTTGTCCAAGGCTTTACTGAAGATGTCAACTAGTTGTTTTTCAGTCGGTGCAAAGGTTAAGGTCCACGAGATCTCAAATGAAAGTGATGCCATATGTCAAAATGTTTGCTTCTTGAAAGTTGGACATGATACTTCAAAATGTCAATTGCCCTTATGTTGTCACAGTAAACGAGAAAGGTAGATTGAAAGATCCCATAGTCACTGAGCATTTACTTCATCCATATCAACTAAGTGCAACAACTCCCATAAGCAATATATTTAGCGTTCGGCAGTAGATTGGGAGACACAGTTTTGCTTTTTGCTATGCTAAGCAACTAGGTTGTTTCCAACATAAAAGGCTCTCCTAGAGGTATTATTTCTATCATCAATACATCCAGCCCAATCGACATCACTAAAACCAACCAAATTTATGTTGGTGTTATAAGTGTATTGTAACCTAAATCTGTAAGCCCACCAACTTATTCGATAACCCTTTTGACTGCCAATAAATGACTCCTTAAGACAACTTTGAAACCGAGCACTTACCCTAACTGCAAAGGCAATATCAGGTCCACTTGCTTTCAAGTAGAGTAAGCTACCAATCATGATTCTATACAAGGTTTGATCAACATCCTTACCACCTGAGTCCTTGTGAATTTCGGCACACGTGCTTATTGGAGACGTAACAACTTTTGAGCCTTCAAGATAAAACTTCTTCACAAAGTTCTTGGCACACTTAGCTTGAGAGATGAAAATGTCATCTTTTTCTTGTTTTATTTGAAGTCCGAGAAAATAGTTTAGTTATCCGACCAAGCTCATTTTAAATTCACTTATCATATTGATAAACTGTTTCACAAGAGAATCTAAAATGGAACCAACAACAATATCATCCATGTACACTTGAGCAATCACAACATGAGACTTCAACTTCTTAACAAACAATGTCTTGTCAACAGACCCACGTGTGTAGCCATGAGCAAGAAGATGAAAAGACAATTTGTCATACCATGCACGTGGAGCTTGTTTAAGACCATAAAGGGTCTTTCTTAGTATATACGCACCATTAGGATTGTGAGGATCCTCAAAACCCTTTGGTTGTTCCACGTAGACTTCTTCGTTGAAAAACTCATTAAGAAAGACGATTTTGGCATTCATTTGAAACAACTTGAACTTCAAATGACATGCAATGGCACAAAGGAGTCTAATAGATTCAAGTCGAGCAACATGAGCAAATGTTTCATCAAAATCAACACCTTCAAGCTGTGAGTATCATTGAGCAACAAGTCAGGGCTTATGTTTGATTGCATTTTCTGACTCATCAGACTTGTTCTTGTATATCCATTTAGTACCAATGACGTTTGTGTTTGACGGACGATTGACAAGTGACCATACATCATTCTTCTCAAGCTGATTTAGCTCTTCCTGAATGGCCAAGATCCATTCTTCATTAGTCAAAGTATCATTGGTATTTTTGGACTCAATTTAGGAGATATAACACACATGAGCAACTTCATTTGCAAGTTTTATTCGAGTTCTAACATCTTTGTCAACAGAATCCACTATTTCCCCATCTCGATGACTTCTAGTCCACTTAATCTTATCCTTGAACAAAACAGGAGGACCTTGGTTAGAACATGGTCAAGAAAATGTTATAATTAGTTGGTTTCAACTAATTTCATGTAGTTATTGATCTTTGATTAAAAAAATATAGTTAAAAAATTAACTTAAGGAACCATTTGTTTCATACATAGTTAAGAAATTTTGTTCGATACCTAGTCAAGAAATTTTAGGTTTTACTATTCGTAATTAGTTGCATGTAGTTATATATGGTTGGATTCAAATAAAATTTATAATTTTAAATAAATTTAAAAAAAACTACATGATTCATATTTCATATTTTCTAGTTTTTTAAGATCGGTGATTTTCTAGTCCCTGGTTTTCTTGTTTTTTTGTTTTTTTATTTATTTTTTATACTTTTGTTGCCTCGAAGAAAAATATGTATTGTATTTGTAGAAGTTTTCGAAGGTTTTTAAAGATGAAAATAGTGGGTTGAAGTTGAAAATGGTAGTTTTTAGATTAAAATGTAGAGTGTAAAATGGTTGTTTTGCATTTGCTTGGTAGAGGAATAGTTGGGGGGGAATATGGTATTGTATCCGTTGGGAGAATTGAAAAAATGGTTTTAATCAATTTTGTTATGTATTTAAAAATAATGATTTGGGCTTTGAGCTTTAGTGGGGCAATGGCGTATTTGTAAATAGAGAGAAGTTTGAACTCAAACGGAATTGGTTTAACAGAAACCCACATCTGTCAGGGCATAAGTTGGAACTTTTTATTTATTTATTTAGTGCGCTGGCTTGTTTCTTAGCGTGTTGGGGTTATGTAAGGGTGGGCAAACAGGTCCTGGACACACAGATCGAGCTCAGTCCACGTGGTTCAGGTGGGTTCGGGGGCGGATCCAAATATTATACACACAAAATAGGGGTGAAGCAGGGCGAGTCCAAGAAGTTGTGGAAACAAGCCCCCAGCCCAGAAAGTTGATTTCCTATTGTTTGATTGAATATGTACCATTTGATAATTTCCTATGAATGTGATGCGTTCTCGCTCTCAAATTATGCGTTTTCTTCCCCAAAAACCCCTATGGAATGACCCATTGCCTTCTTCAGTTTTGGGCTTTTTTGTCTCTGTCTTGCATGTGGGTTTCTAGTTTTAGATCTTGATTGTCTGCTGAGGAAGGCGACGAAAAAAACCCGAGAGGCGTGTCTATTGGGGAAGAAGTGGCCCACTGAATGGCAATGCTCATGTTCTTGTCGTAAAGAGGGCGGGAGTGGCGGACAAGGAGTTTGATTAGGCTAACAACGTCGAGGTCAAGGAGGAGGTCGAGGATGAGTGGGAAGGGGAGTTAGGGGGGGCAGGGGAAGATTTGGGTTGGCCTTGGGGATAGGATTGGGGTTGGGGTTAGGGTTTTGAGCCAAGGAGGAAGGAAATGGAGAGAGGGAAGAAGAAGCAGAAGTCAGTGGGGAATTCAAGGAGGAGGGTGAGAAGGGAGTGAGGGATGAAGGGTTTGGAAAGGATGTGGAGATGTTGTTCGACAATTGCCAATCAAAGAGTTTGAACTGGACTATCTAGTGAATACAGTTTAAAGGCCCAAATACAAATTGAAAAAAAGCTTCTTTTCTTGTAGGACCCATTTAGACTCGTAGGAACCATCTCGTAAAACGCGCTGGGTTAGGGTCAGTTCCAATTTTGAATTTTATCGCCTCTCCCCGTCTCGTTCTATTTTCAAACTGGTCGGGTATGGTCTCTCTAATTTTGGGTCTGGCCCGGCCTGTGCCCACCCCTAGTGTTGAGTGATGTAATTTTGGTCCTTACTCTTAAAAAAATTTATGATGCGTTGTTTATTAACTTTTTATTTTAAAGGCTTTCCATTAAAAGTCCTTTATTTATTTGTTGGTCAAATATTTTAATGTTTAATAGGTGTATGACAATGAGAACGTTGAGTAGATTGCCATTGCCATAACAAAACTGGCAAAATACGATCCCAATCGTAATATTTTAACTGAAAAATCATTTGACGTGACATGATATTATTCTTTCATTGAAGCCAAGAAAGTGACTTTCCCAGGAAACATTTAAACCCATATTATTATTATTATTATAATATTATTTATAGGCCAATGCTTTTAAGTTTAGGAGACCCTTCTTTGATCTTTCAGTTGATTTTCTTTATTTTGTTGGTGGTCCCTTAGCACTTGTCCAAAATTTACCCCTACTTCAATCCATAATTTACATGGAAAAACATACACAAACACTCATTTATTTTTATTTGATTCTTTCGTGCATAAATTTATGCATTTTATTTTATCTAATACAAAATGCAATCGTTTTACCCTACCACAATATTTACTTGTATTTTTATCGATGGAGTTAAATTTAAAACCTCTTCTAATATTGAAAGAAAAAACATTAATTACCAAAGTATTTACAAGCCTGCAGAGTTGGCCTATAAGGTTTTTTACAATATACGTGTGTAGATACCGATACTTAATGAGTAAATAGAGACGGTAAGAATAATAGCATGTAAATTTTTCTCATTCAATGCAACTATTGGCATAACTATGAGAAAGATTGTTGTAAATTAATGTTGATATTAAATTTTTTTTTTAAATAACTGGATATTAAAATTAGGTGTGGATATTGTCATGCTCATGATTAGATAAATCGAGCTCACATTTTTAATTAAAAGAATGGGTAAATTACACAAAACTACCTTAACTATGGGTGTCATGACACTTTCATACCCGATCTTTTAAAAATGACAATATCATACATCATCTTAAGAATTTGTGCCAATGTCATACCTCCGTTAGTTTTTCAGTTAATTTCTCTGTTAAGTGCTGACGTGGCTAGAGGCGGGATCCATTCATTAGTCCAACTGGATTAAAAAATTATTAAATATATTTTTAATAATTAAAAATTATTATTTTTATTTAAATCTCTCTCTCTCTCCTCTCTTCTTCTCTCTCTCTCTCTCTCTCCCCTTCTCTCTCGCCTCTTTCTCCTCTGCATCCCAGAACCAATTCCCCATCTTCCCCCCCCCACCCCGACCCCATTCCTATCTGCCCAGAAACGAAACGAGAAAAAAAAAAAAATTCAAAACCCAATTCATCCCCACCCCTACCCCCTCTCTCTCCTCCCCCATCTTCTTCCCCTCCTTCCCCATCTTCTTCCCTGCCCAGAAACGAAACGAAAAAAAAAAAAAAAAAAAATCAAAACCCAATTCGTCCCCACCCCACCCCCTCTCTCTCTCCTCCCCCATCTTCTTTCCCCTCCTCCCTCATCTTCTTCCCCTGCTGCCTAGAAACGAAACGGAAAAAAAAAAAAAAAAAAAAAAAAAAAAAACTAAAAATCAAAACCCAGTTCGTCCCCACCCGAGACTTGGGCTCGCCGTACCTGGGTTGGGTGCCCCGGAGCTTCACGGAGACAAAAGGAGAGAGGGTTGACGCCGATGATGGTTTTGGTACCGTCGTCGGTGGGTGTGGGTGTGTAAATGGGTGAGTGAGTGTAGATCGGGGAGAGAGGTATAGTTTGTGCGAGAGAGAGGGGGAGAAAGAGTGAGTGAGCTGAGAGAGAGGGAGATGTTGGCATGGGTGGGGAAGGGTGGGGGGTTGCACGGAATGGGAACGAGAACGGGAACGGGTCGGGGTGGGGGGGGGATGGGAATGGGTTTTGTGATGCAGAGAAGAGAGAGAGAGGGGAGAGAGAGTTAATATAAAAATAATAATTTTTTAATTATTAAAAATATATTTAATAATTTTTTAATCCAGTTGGATTAGTGAATGGGCCCGCCTCTAGCCACGTCTGCACTTAACAGAGAAATTAGCTGAAAAACTAACGGAGGTATGACATTGGCACAAATTCTTAAGATGATGTATGACATTGTCATTTTTAAAAGATCAGGTATGAAAGTGTCGTGACACCCATAGTTGAGGTAGTTTTGTGTAATTTACCCTAAAAGAATCTATGGAAATAATGATAGGCTTATTATTTTGGGACTCTTTTGTCATTTCCTGCGGACCAAGTTGCATGAGAGATATGATGGGTGAGAGCGTGAGAGAACCTGGAAACGGGGATACAACAAACACAGCCCCTACGCTCGACTGTGTCCCAGGACTCATCTAATTGGTGCGACCGAGAGGGTTTGTCCTACACGCGCGGAGGATCAGGGTGGTGCAAGGGAAGGAGGGGGTATGGATGGATTGATGACTTCAAATGATTGTGATGAGGAGGGTGTCGGGGAGTGGAGTGACAAGATGACACGAACGACTGTGTGGAAGGTGTGTGGGTGGGGGCCCACAAGTTGTATGAGTAAAAGAGTGAAGCGTGTTACAGCACGTGTCCCGAATGCGCCAGGCAGGACATGTTGGTCCACGTGAGTTTGGGGGAGGCAATGCAAACAGCTTCGGCCTACTTCTCCTTAATATTTAGCTAAACCAAACTCTTTTAACTTAATCGTTCCATGTGTTAATCCATGTGTTCATGATCATTTAAGGTTTTTTATTTTTTATTTTTTATTTTTTTTTAACAAACAATTTTATCTAAGTCTCACAATGGGCTAACAATAATGTAGTTTAAATTCGCTTTTGGCAATAATCGAAAATAAGACCTCTCAGTTACCAGTGATGAGAAATATTACTTGACCGTAATACTAAGTGGCAATGATCAATTATGTTAAAGAAGGATAATAAATCTTTATCATGCAGATCTTATTCTCTTAGTCGCTATCATGGGCTCCTCTCGTCGCTCATCGTTTGACAAGCTCATCTTAGTTAGATACAGTAATTAGTAAATTTAATGTGTACTTTTCATTAGTGTTGTCTATTGACAAATAAGAATTATTATACTATTAAGTTTAATATATTGAACTCATGAATTTCATATATCAAATTCACGAGTTTAATATATTGATATCACATTCAAATTTTCTGATCCACTAAAAGAGTTTAATTCCTATATGAACTCAATAGGTTGAAATCCTACTTACTTTTTCAGCCTACTATGGAAGGACTTAGATGTGGTTGGCAATGTAGTTGTTCAAAAATTTTGGAAGTAGTTTTTTTTTTTTTTTTTTGTCAAAGTCAGAGTATATTAAATTCTCAAAGAGAGATTGATGTCTTTGGCTAGGAGATTAAACAAAAATTCCGGCCCTATAGCGTCCCAAACAAAAACCATGTCAGAGTTCCTAACAAACTTAGCCACCATATGAGCAGCTTTGTTGCTCTCTCTAGACACGAAGGCGAAGGTCACAGCCCTCAAACAAGCCCCAGAGACACAATGTCACTAAGTAAACCTTCTAACCTAAAATCCCAAGAAGTCTCCATTCTAAGCATTTGGATTACAGCCTTGGCATCTGATTCTATAATAACATCATCAAAATTATGCTCCACACAAAACCCCAGAGCATCCCTAATCGCCAACGCCTCAGCAGCAGCAGCGGAATGGCATAACAAACCTCCCGAGCCTCCCGCAGCCTGGAGAACCCCCGCGAAGTCCCGAATGACCCATCCCACCCCCGCCACATTTGATCCAGTACACCACGCTGTATCGGTATTGACCTTCAGCTTCCCAAAAGAGGGCTTGACCCATTGGCTTCCATTTGTAGCCTCCCTCGGGCAGACCGTAGCCAACCCAGGTTTCAAGTTTAGAACCTGCGCAATCATAGCAGTCCTGTACTTCTCTAAGCTCGTCGACCATCCCTCTAGAATCTGAAGAGGCGAGTGCCCAGTTTGATTAAAAATCATGTCGTTCATATTCTTCCATAGTCTCCAAAGACCAAACACAAACCCCTGAAGGAGGTCAGCAGAGTTATCTAGCTTTTCCACCCGCTCGCAGAATTTTAACCAGCTCAGAAAGAAGTCAGATCCTTCAAGCTCAGCGGAATTAATATGGAGAGGTGAACAGAACCAAAACCTGTGGCTGGTTTCACAGCGAAAGAATAGATGATTCTCTGTTTCGTCAATCATACCACACACTCCACACACATTATCAACCCTCATGTGACGCCGCTTCAAGTTCCTTCTTACTGCCAAAGCATGGTTGCAACACTTCCAAATGAAAAACTTCATTTTGTTTGGTACTTGAAGGGACCAGATGGACCTCCAAACCCGAGCAAACTTGCTTTTATCACAGGGCGCTCCCTTACCTCTTTTCCCCAAAGCCCCGTCAGCCATTAATTCCGTAGCCACGTGATACCCAGATTTTACCGAATATAAACCATTTGCGGTGTGGAACCAACCCAGTCTGTCCGTGCAGCCTGTTCTACTCAGTGGGATACTTAGAATCACCACCGCCTCCTCTCCGTTGAAACTCTCCTTGACCAAGTCAGACTTCCAAGTAGAAGAGGACGGGTTAATCAAATCACACACCAAATTCACATTCAGAGAATCCTTTGGGCTGACCTTGAAAGTAGAAGCAGTGGGTACCAAGGGTCCTCCCTGATTTTTATGCTCCCACCATCCCCAACCCGCCAAAACAGCCCCTTGTCCAGCACCTTGCGGGCTTCAAGAATTCCTTTCCAGCCCCAGGAAGAACGGATTCCCCCCGTCGCCTCCCTGAAGGATTTTCCTGGGTAGTACTTCTCTCTCAAAACTTTTGCAAGCAAAGAGTCAGGATTAAAAATGAGCCTCCAGCCCACTTTAGCTAGAAAAGCAAGGTTAAAACACTGAATGTCCTTGAAACCTAGACCTCCCTGGCCTTTTTTCTTCTGCAGCTGATCCCAAGCTGTCCAGTGGACTCCCCTTCGATTTAAATTGCCCCTCCACCAGTAGCCCCTAATAGCTTTCTCAATATCTTTACACACCCCAATAGGTAATTTGAAGCAGCTCATTGCGTGGTTCGGCATTGCCATAGCAACCGCTTTAATGAGAACCTCCTTTCCTGCAAGGCTTAAAAACTGCTCCGCCCAACCCGCCAATCTCGACTCGATTCTCTCTCGTACATCTTCAAACACAGCTTTTTTGGAATGTCCAAAGTCGGCTTGGATTCCCAGATACTTGCCAAAGCCCACCTTGCCTTGGATGTTTAAAGTACACTCAATATTCTTCTTTTCCTTCTTCTTGACTTGGCGCCATAAAAAATGGAGCTTTTCGATAGATTTATCTCCTGCCCCGATCCCGCAGCAAAAGTGTTTAGGATCAGACGGACCCCCATCGCATCCTTAACAGTCGCATCACAGAATAATACCGAGTCGTCAGCAAAAAAGAGGTGGGAAATGGGCGTTCCCGACGGGTTGACTCGCACCCCATTAATGGATCCCAACTCCAAACCCCGCCTTAATAGAGCAGAGAAGCCCTCCGTGCAACATAGAAATAGGTACGGGGACAAGGGGTCACCCTGCCGCAGCCCTCTTTGTGGTTTGAAAAAGCCCGTAGGAGCCCCGTTCACAAGAACGCTAAAAGAAGCTGTTTGGGCCCAATTTTACAATATCGGCCCGGGCAGTCGAGACCTTTGAATGAGTAAGATTCTAGGCCATCGGACGACCCCGAACATTAAGAGGCCATGATTTTGCACGCACTCGGCCCGTATATTTAAAATCGTTGGATGAAGGAAACTATATTAGATGTTACTATTTTTAATTAGTAATTTTAATATGGTGATTTATCTTACGGTTGCATCTTGAGAGTCAAACAAATGAAGGAGGTTATATTGCAGAAAGGACTCTGTGGTTACGTGTTGTGCAGCTTGGTTTGTTCACAGTTTGATCAATGCAGAAAATCAGCACTTATCAGGATTTAGGGATAAGATAGCATGCAAAAGTGGAAGTTGTGATCCAACTGAACCTTTTGATAATGCATGGCTTATTTAGTTGGAGAAAAGATGGGATAATGTAATTGTTGATTATTTTGCAACTTGCGTTGCATGTATGAATGCATCTGGACAAATGGAGATGACGCATGCACTTGGTAATTAGCGAAGGAGGAATAGAAAGTTATCTTCCGTGTGACTAGTGGGAGAGTTCTATTCGAAGTCAGTTTGCTATACATCAGTGAAGTCTCGCACACGTGAACTTAATGTGGTGGCATAGGCTGTTGGAATATTCCCACTTGGCTTATCTCTAGCCAAGTATTTCAGACTGATGCTAATTGAGTTTCTTATACGAAGGGCACGTGGAAAATTATTTGGCTAAGGGTGGTGAATGTTTATCACGAAAGTGTGCGATAATCATTCCGTAGTGATCCACATGAGTTATGATGTTGCATCAGGATGGTGAATGTTTCCGCGCCTGAGATATACATCCACTATAAATACAAGAGGTCGTGCAGCATTCAAAGGACCTCCAACTCAACACACAAATCTGCCATGCGCAAACACTCGCTCTACGCGAAACCTCTCAACTTTGAGATTTTTATTTTCTTTTTCGCCAACACATCTTCAGTTTGGATAAACAGCACTTTGGAGGCAACCGGTAAACATCTTCAGTTTGGATAAACAGCACTGTTGCCGTAGAACCAGTCGACCTCGGAGCACCTTCAGTTTGGATAAACAGCACTGCGTCGGGGCAGACTGGTTATCTATCCAAGTCTCGGCCGAGAAGGATTTTCGAATCCTTATTGGCAGAGGTCATCTCATCAGCCATCTCGGCGAAGTGAGGTGTTACAGGTTACTACATTCGGCACATTGAAAGCCGAATTTGATATTGAACTTCGCAGAACTAGCAGCCTTGTCTTCAAGCTCTAGAACCCAAAGGCCGAGGCGTGTTCCTTCCTCGGCCACAGTCGCAAGATCGAGAAGTCAGCCGCGCACACAACGCAACATCAACATTTTACTCACCGGCCGAGCTCGGCCGTCGAGTTGGCACGCCCCGCATTCAACCAAAGGACGTAGTTAGCTCATAGATTATTCGGCCTGCGCGCCACGTAGGCTTGGTAGTTTTTAGGGTCAACATTTTGGCACGCCCAGTGGGACCAAGTGCTAAAACTACGAAGTTCACATGATAGATCAAGATCTCAATCAAGTTCCATTGGATGAGATTTGGCGCCTATTCAAAGAAAGTTCCGAGAGGTATGCCAAATTCCTTGAGGAGTACATTAGAGTTATTGACAAAAGGCTAGAGGCCGGGGGGCAATTTTTCGCTCCGGCCACAACCAACTTTCGGCCTAAGAAGATTATCGGGACGGCCGAAGAAGAACCTAGGCCACCTGCTGTCTCGGTCGAGACTAAAAGTGTGGTAGGCCTAGAAGAAAGAGTTCGAATTTCTGAGTCAGAAATTGACTTGGAAAATGGTTCGTCAGAAGAATATTCCAATGACGAACAAGACCAATTCATTGTTTTAGCCGAACAAACCACGCCAATCGATATGATTATTAGTGATACAGCCGATATGGAGAAATCTCGTTCGGTTAAGTTGTTCGAGTTAAAAGCCGAAATTGGTGAAATTATTATGCCAGTGGGGCATAATAATTGTTCAACACATTCGGCGATCGAAAATGAAAAATATTTCTCCAAGTCAGAAATATTTGGAGAAAATTCTTTATTCGGCCTAGAGCGAAATCAAGTTGAGAATTTTAATATTAAAATATCTCGACTTGGAATAAAAGCATCGTTGGCCTCCTCCTGTTTGATTCGGCCACTTTTATTTCCATTTGCTACTAAAATAAAAAAAAAAAAAAAAAATTTAACTCTCGGCTGTCTAGGCCGAGGCCGAGAAAAAAGAAAAAAAAAGGAAAAAAAAAAATTATTTTCTTACCCAGTAAGGCCTCTTGACCGATACTTCAGAAAATAGGGGGGCAATGAGCATTGAGCCCTCGTACAAAAAAAAATGAAAAGCTTGATGTGTGTTCGTGGGTGGTGGTCGAGCTCGATGATATGAGAAAATACCATGCTTTTGTTGAACAGAGAAGTGGTGGTCGCCGAACTAGGCATGGGGCCTATTCATTTTCGAATTCATGCATTCGGCCCAAGGTCCTTTTATTAGGCCGTATAGGCCTAGTCATGATTGTTGACGATGGGTTTTTATATATATATATATATAATATATATATGTATATATATGTATATGTATATACATGGCCGAGAAACGAGCTGCCAAGGAAGATTTTTCTCGGCCTTTTGCCCCTAATCTTCTCGACCTATATCATACATGCCGAGCTCGGCGAACTGGTGCTCGGTACAGATTCGTTATATATATATATATGCTCGGCACAGGTTCTTTTTATATATGCATGGTCGACAAATTATATTAGGTAATCAGGTTCCTCGGTCCAAAATTTTCTCGGTCGAGTTGGTAAGTTGTCTTTCGAGATGACCGAATCGGTTATTTATTAAAGATGGCGTTGGTAATACAGAGATGTGATCGCCGAGCAAAAAGTTTCCTTATCAGGCGATACGAGAGTTCTTCGACTGTGCTAATTTCCTTAACCATTCGGCTTACGGGCCGAAGTTCAAGGAAATTGGGGGGCAATGTTTGGGCCCAATTTTACAATATCGGCCCGGGCAGTCTAGACCTTTGAATGAGTAAGATTCTAGGCCATCGGACGACCTCGAACATTAAGAGGCCATGATTTTGCACGCACTCGGCCCGTATATTTAAAACCGTTGGATGAAGGAAACTATATAGATGTTACTATTTTTAATTAGTAATTTTAATATGGTGATTTATCTTACGGTTGCATCTTGAGAGTCAAACAAATGAAGGAGGTTATATTGTAGAAAGGACTCTGTGGTTACGTGTTGTGCAGCTTGGTTTGTTCACAGTTTGATCAATGCAGAAAATCAGCACTTATCAGGATTTAGGGATAAGATAGCATGCAAAAGTGGAAGTTGTGATCCAACTGAACCTTTTGATAATGCATGGCTTATTTAGTTGGAGAAAAGATGGGATAATGTAATTGTTGATTATTTTGCAACTTGCGTTGCATGTATGAATGCATCTGGACAAATGGAGATGACGCATGCACTTGGTAATTAGCGAATGAGGAATAGAAAGTTATCTTCCGTGTGACTAGTGGGAGAGTTCTATTCGAAGTCAGTTTGCTATACATCAGTGAAGTCTCGCACACGTGAACTTAATGTGGTGGCATAGGCTGTTGGAATATTCCCACTTGGCTTATCTCTAGCCAAGTATTTCAGACTGATGCTAATTGAGTTTCTTATACGAAGGGCATGTGGAAAATTATTTGGCTAAGGGTGGTGAATGTTTATCACGAAAGTGTGCGATAATCATTCCGTAGTGATCCACATGAGTTATGATGTTGCATCAGGATGGTGAATGTTTCCGCGCCTGAGATATACATCCACTATAAATACAAGAGGTCGTGCAGCATTCAAAGGACCTCCAACTCAACACACAAATCTGCCCTGCGCAAACACTCGCTCTACGCGAAACCTCTCAACTTTGAGATTTTTATTTTCTTTTTCGCCAACACATCTTCAGTTTGGATAAACAGCACTGTGGAGGCAACCGATAAACATCTTCAGTTTGGATAAACAGCACTGTTGCCGTAGAACCAGTCGACCGCGGAGCACCTTCAGTTTGGATAAACAGCATTGCGTCGGGGCAGACTGGTTATCTATCCAAGTCTCGGCCGAGAAGGATTTTCGAATCCTTATTGGCAGAGGTCATCTCATCAGCCTTCTCGGTGAAGTGAGGTGTTACAGGTTACTACATTCGGCACATTGAAAGCCGAATTTGATATTGAACTTCGCAGAACTAGCAGCCTTGTCTTCAGGCTCTAGAACCCAAAGGCCGAGGCGTGTTCCTTCCTCGGTCGCAGCCGTAAGATCGAGAAGTCAGCCGCGCACACAACTCAACATCAACATTTTACTCACCGGCCGAGCTCGGCCGTCGAGTTGGCACGCCCCGCATTCAACCGAAGGATGTAGTTAGCTCATAGATTATTCGGCATGCGCGCCACGTAGGCTTGGTAGTTTTTAGGGTCAACATAAGCAGTAGAGACACATTCCAAAATCCACTTACAGAAAACGGGATCAAAGCCCAATTTAGACATCATGGCGAGCAGAAAACTCCATTCGACTCGGTCGTAGGCTTTAGCCATATCCAACTTTATAGCCATACCCTTCCTATCATCCTCAGTCTGCTTCATGGGGGAATGCAGTATTTCATGAACCACCAGGATATTATCCTGTATGTTCTTACCAGCCACAAAGGCTGATTGGTTGTCATTGATCACCTTAGCCATGACTTTCTTCAGTCTATTGGATAAGACCTTAGCTAAGATCTTGTAGCCAACATTGCAGAGAGCAATAGGCCTAAACTACGTCATGTTTTTTGGGCAAGAGACTTTTGGGATAAGGACCAGATTAGTGTGGTTAAGCTTTTTTAACAGTTTGCCAGAATGCCAAAAAGCTTTAATGAAATTGACCACATCAGAACCCACAGTCTCCCAGTGATCTTGATAGAAGCTCCCAGAGAAACCCATCCGGCGCAGGAGCCCTCGACGGAGGAATTTGAAAAGCAGCCATCTGAATCTCAGCTTCAGACATCGGGGCCGTGAGCAAAACATTGTCCTCTGGCGAAATTCGAGCACGCACGTTATAAGTGGTCTCATCCAAAAGACACGGCCGACTTGACATAAACAGATCGTTGAAATATCCCACCGCAAGGGAGGAAATCCCATCAAGGGTCCGAGTGCCAAACACCTGCAGCATCCTCCAGCCCTTTAATTTTGTTTGTCCGCCTTCTTTTCATTGTTTGCGCGTGAAAGAATTTGGTGTTCTTATCCCCTTCATTTAGCCACTGGACACGAGACTTTGTTCGCCAAAACTCCTCTTCCTTTTTAACGGCACCCTTAAGCTCAGATTTCTTTTGGAAGTAGTTGGAAATGTAGTTTCTAAAGTGCAATATTTTTCACATATGACATGTTTCAACCATATCGTTGTAAACCATGCCCCAAACTCCTTGATTTGATTGAGAAATTACTTTAGTACACGCAAAGGAAAGTACGAATTTCAAAACAACATTAAATTGCACCAATAGTACAAACTCAATAGTCACGAGGTCGCATTTACGACTGCATTTACGACATGTTTGACTAATATTTGCACACATGTTATCTCATGGCCAAGTTAAAAATCAAAATATGTTAGTCATTTAGTGCTATGGTTTAGTGATATTCTTTTCCATTTGTAAGTGAGAGGCTTTGGATTCGATTCTCACTGAAGGTAAATTTAAACCACATTATTACTAGTTCATTATGAGACTTTGCCCACTCTCACACTCCTTAGTATAGATATAGTTAATAAAAGACTAAACTGTCGATTTACCCCCTGAACTTTCACCTAACTTTCGATTTCCCCCCCTGAACTTTTCTATTGGAAAATTGAGGACTCAAACTAATTTTTTTTAACCAATTTGCCCCCTACCGTTAGTTTTTCATATATTTCATTCATATTTTTGTTAAGTGAGACCATGTGCATAATATGTAAGGGTAGTTAAGTTATTTCACTCTTACAAATGATTAAAAAAACTGGAAAAAAAAAAAAAAAACAAAACGTTTCCTCTATTTTTTCCCACTAATTCCTATCCTCAATTTTATTTTTCCCTCTCATTCCTATGCATGAGAAATGACAAATGGTGTTATTGTCTTCATAAGTAGCTAAGTTAGTCTTTTTCTTGAAGCATGTACTACCATTTTTATTTTCTCTATCAAATTAATAATTTGTCAAATGCTCATGGTGTTATTGTCTCCAAAGCAGTGCATTAATATAAGAAACATGTTCATAATACTCATAAAAAAATGCTCAAGATAATTACACACTTTTCATAATGTCATAATAATCCCAATACAATTCCACAAAATGATCCTTAAGAAGTTGGAAAACATAACACCCTCAACCTTACTCAGCCATCAGAAATGAAAATAGGTTTAGGTACAAGATTCCAACCAAACGAGGAAGGCCATGGAAAGTGTAGTTGATCTCCACGTGTCATGTGTGTTTCAAGCAGAATGTTTGTGCTCTTGTTTTGATAACTAAAACCTTATTTTGCTTGTGTTTGGTTAAGTGGAATGCCCCTCAACCTTACTTAGCCATCAGAAATGAAAATATGTTTAGGTACAAGATTCCAACCAAACGAGGAAGGCCATGGAAAGTGTAGTTGATCTCCACGTGTCATGTGCATTTAGAGCATAATGTTTGTGCTCTTGTTTTGATAACTAAAACCTTATTTTGCTTGTGTTTGGTTAAGTGGAATGCCCATATTTTGTAATCGAGATTTTATGGGTTACATACCTTATGGATGATAAAATCTCTTATGTTTTCCAACTTCTTAAGGATCATTTTGTGGAATTGTATTGAGATTATTATGACATTATGAAAAGTATGTAATTATCTTGAGCATTTTTTATGAGTATTATGAACATGTTTCTTATATTAATGCACTGCTTTGGAGACAATAACACCATGAGCATTTGTCAAATTATTAATTTGTTAGAGAAAATAAAAAAGGTAGTACATGCTTCAAAAAAAAAAAAAACTTAGTTACTTATGAAGACAATAACACCATACGTCATTTCTCATGCATAGGAATGAGAGGGAAAAATAAAATTGAGGATAGGAATTAGCGGGAAAAAATAGAGGGAAAGTTTTGTTTTTTTATTATTTATCTTTAGTTTTTTAATCATTTTTAAGAGTGAAATGACTTAACTATACTCACATGTTGTGCACATGGTCTCACTTAACAGAAATATAGATGAAATATATGAAAAACTAACTGTAGGGGCAAATTGGCTAAAAAAATTAGTTTGAGTCCTTAATTTTCCAATAGAAAAGTTCAGGAGGGAATCGAAAATTAGGTGAAAATTCAAGGGGTAAATCGACAGTTTACTCTTCATAAAAAAATATACAATGCTACATCATGTACTTAACACACTTTGACCAAAAATACAAAAAAATCCTAGGTAAATTAGTGGCGGTGAATCTGGTAATGCAGCCACACACAAGATCCTAGCCGTCCGAAAAGACTAGGCTCTCACCATCTCAGAAGATAAGTCACAATTATTAGTTTAGTCATCTGTGAAACGCAGCGTATTGATGATAAGAAAAAGGCTGAGAAAGCGACGCTTTTGGTTGAAACCAGAGACCCCGTGCCCCCACTCCCCTCGTGGGAATCGCATGGTGGGGTTTACATGTATGTTACGAACATGAAAAGATTTTTCGGAAAATAAAGGAAATCCATGGGACCCACATTGACGAGCTTCTTTTCTGTGCGGGTTCCAATCATGGCCGTCCGTTCCAAGTGAACTGATAGTCGATGGCTTGGTTGATCTCAGCCGTCCGTCTGACTCATCTAGTCAATGGTGGGATATGTGGCCCTCGACATTAATGCTAAAGATTCAGTGTGATTTTGCATCTGGATGTGATGGCAGCATTTTTACTCATCATTATAAATTATGATGTATTTTTATCATATGTTTAATCATCTATCATGTGTTAACTTAATTTTAATTTTTTTTAAATTTGAAAAAGTAACATTTAATATGAATGTTAATTAGAATTGGATGAAAAAATACGTGACAAATAATTAAGTATATAGTCAACGTATACCGTAATTATGGTAGTGAGCAAAAGTTCATCTGGATTTGATGGTTTTGCTTGCCAATGCCTATTTCCATGTTAGATATCAAAGCAAGTCCACCCCTCCTTTCGAGGCTGGTCCAAAGTCTAAAAAAATAGGATGTCACCTGAAAGACCCACTCCACCCCACAAAATAGACCGGCCCAAGGTCCACCTCAGTCTCTAGGCCGGCCTAGAATGGGCTGAGTGAGGAACTGGCTTATCTGACGTCATGATGATGTCACCCACGATTGATTTGTTTTTTTTTTTGCAGCCTGGCTCGTGGGATAAGCGCGAGCGGTCCAGACTTTAGAAAAGAAAAAAAAAAAGAGAAAAAATGTCAGAATCTCACCATGGGCCACATGTCCACTTTTGAGCTGTTGGATTTCAACCTTTTTGAAATCCAATGATTCAGATTAATTAACTAAATAAAAAATTATAAAAAATGTTTAAAAATACAGATAAAAAGTTTAACGATTTATATATATATATATATATATATATATATAAATACCTAACCATCTTCTACAAAAATTGTACCTTTGGAAAATGACATGTAACGTGACAAGATTGGTTAAAAATTCTATCCGAAATTAAAAATAATTTTTTATATTATCTTATAATTTTTTTTAATAATATTTTAATACGAATTGACTAGACTTTGGGCTAGCTCATTTTTTAGGGGATGGATATGCACTTGGTCAATTACTGTTCAATCAAGTCAATTACTATTCATTTTGGTGGATTAAGTGGACTTTGGACAACTCATTTTTTAGGGATGGACTTGCTCTCATATGAGTGCAACCAAAACTTACATTAATTTTGTTTAGAGTAGAAAAGGCAAAAAACTGCGTTAATTTGGGGTTGGTATTTCCTCATTAATCTTCTCAACATCGTGGTTAATTCGTTTTTTATAATATTTTATAAAAAAAAAATTAATAATATTTTAATACGAATTGACTAGACTTTGGGCTACCTCATTTTTTAAAGGTTGATATGCATTTGATCAATTACTATTCATTTTGGTGGATTAAATGGACTTTGGGCAACTCATTTTTTAGGGGTGGACTTGATCTCATATGAGTGCAACCAAAATTTACATTAATTTTGTTTAGAGCAGAAAAGGGAAAAAACTGTATTAATTTGAGGTTGGTATTTCCTCATTAATCTTCTCAACATCATGGTTAATTCATTTTTTAGAACATCTCTAAAAGAGATGTCAAAAAGTTCACATCAACAATAATAGTAAAAAAATATAACATTATTTTTTCTAACCGATATGTCAATTCCTATGTTAAAATTGGACATATTGGGTGGAGAGTAAAACTTAAAAAAATGTCAAAGTACCACATTGTCTATCAAATTTAAATTTTATGCTTAAAATTTAACAGCTCCTTTGGGATGATCTTATTGCAGTGTAGATTGTTGTTGTTGTTGTTTTTTTTTTTTTTTTTTTGAATAAACAATAGTACCAAGGGAGTGGTAAAGTGAACTAATCCTTATAATGAACTTACCATAATAATGTGGTTCAACTTCTCTTTTGACCAGAATTGAACTTAAGACCTCTCACTTACAAGTGAAGAAGAATACCACTAGACCGTAAGTACTAAGTGGTAGTGTAGGTTGTTTTTTTCTTTAAGAACAAACATTTAAAGTTTTTGAAATCTTTTGTGATCTATTAAATAAAACTGGAATATTACTCACCAAAAACACGTGTTGAGAAGTATGGGATCAATTATCCCTCTTATTCAGTTTAAATCTCAATTTTCAGTATCACGAATTAAAATAAACACAAAATAATTGAAGTCAAGAATGAGAATAATACAACCACAACAAGTGGCCTAGTGGTAAGGGCGCGGATTGTGGTTCTTCAATAAACAAAAAAATGTGGGAGGTCCTGAGTTCGATGTTCTGAGCTGATGAGCCTGTTTGATTGTGACCACATATAGGGTAAAATTCTCCATAACCTCTCTGGATCTAAAATAGGTGAATAACTATAACGTACTATCAATTGTTCTCTATTCTTAAAAAAGAAGAAGAAATAGAATGAGAATAATTCAAATCACTCACCCCTCGTTGCTCGGTAACGTTTTCAATCATATTGCCAAAGACATTGTAATATGGACTTATTTTATTTTCCATAATTACCTTATGAAAGTGACTTATAAATTTATAATTGAGGCCAAGAGACAAACATAAGTCGACCTAAATTGGTAAACATAATCAAATAAAAAAAATGATTTTCAAATGCCTTTTTTCTCCTCAATAATAACTCAACAAGCTAAATTAAATGTTTTTAATTTATATGTTCTAGGAACCTCATTCAACAAAAATTAACTGTTTTAAACGTAAATGAAGTTAAATGTTTTTACTTTATATGCATGTGGTACAATATTTTAATAGAAAGGATGTTGGATTTCCACACCTGAGTCTCAGGTTTGAAACTCCGTTATTCCATAAATTATTGTAAAGTTTCGAATTTAACCCCTTCATTTTAAATGAATGGTTGTTGATAGACTTGTGCAATGTGCCCCATTCTGCATCGTATAAGATTAAACTTGACTCTCGTGCATGTCATGCTCCCATATCTGCTACTATGATAATTATTAGATTGGTCAAGTTGGTCCTGTTGCTGCTTTTGAGTCTTTTTAGTTTAAGGACTCATTAAATTTTCCCCAGGATGCCCGCTTTTTTTTTCTTTTTCTTTCTAGTTTGTAACTTGAGAAATACTAAGGATAATTTCTTAAAAGTGGGACTCTCCATGGACTCCCTGTCATTTTATGTTCTTGACACAATATTTTATAATGTTTGCATGAAAAAAAGAGTCTCCTTAGCATTTCTCTCATAATGTTATAATAAACGAGATCAAATCTTCTGCATCCAAAATGGGTGTCGACCCCATCCATTGTTTGACACGTGTTTATAAACTTAACTTCTTTTAACTTTGTTGTCATAAACTTAATATGTGTCAATTAATTACTGAAGTCATAAAAAGACCACATTTATTTTGAATGCAGAAAATTTGATCTCATAATCAACCTAATCGTTTTGCCAAAAAAAAAAAAAAAATCCTGGCTTTTCCTAGTATCCTAGTCTCTTTCACATCACTCAATTACGAACTTCATAGAAATGCTTAAATTAGCAGTGATTCATGAAGTTGGGTTAAAAGTAAATGAGATTGCAGGTTATATAATTTAGTCGTAAAAAATAAAAACATTTTTCTGATTTATTGATAAGCAGAAAAACCATAATCTTTTATTATAAATTTAACAAAATAAGTAAGAGTAAATTGAATTCAAGTCCACATCCCATCATTCAATTATGTCAAATAGTAGACAAATAATGAATCAATTAGTAACTGCTCTGATATTCTTCTTCTGTTTCTTTTTCTGTCCCTGTTTTTGTGTGTTTGGCGTGGTCAAAGGTCAAAACACCGCAGTTATTAGAGCTCCACCATACCATGACAAATAGACTGTAAAAACTACTTATCAAAAAAAAAAAAAGACAGTAAAACTTGCTCAGCTGAAAGATGTGCCCCCCCCACGTCACTCCCCTCCATTTACCACGGTTAAAAAGTAAAGAGAGTAAATAAGAGGACAAATGTGCCACTTAGTACTACAGTCAAGTGATATTCTTCTTCATTTATAAGTGAAATGTCTTAAACTATCTTCAAAAGAATTATAAGGGTTAAATTGTAATTGATGGATGATGTGGTAATCTAAAGTCTTATGTCAAATTTTGCATATTTCCAGCCGAGTTATTAAATATTATTTTATTATTTAAATAGAGCTATAAATAGTTATAATTATTAAAAAAAAATGTTGAAACACAATTTCTATTGGTTGAAATGTTAGGAATAAAGGATACACTATTAAAATAAATTTGACATTGATGTCAAATTTGATTTCAAATAACAAAACTTTCAAATTAAGTAAGCAAATAATATTTCGGTTGGAAATTTTTTTGATATCAAGTATGCACAGCACATTGACATTTCACGTAGAATTTGACATTTCTTTTGAAGATTCTCTTAGGTTCAATTCTCACTACAGTCGAATTTGAATCACATTATTACTAACTCATTTTAAGACTAAACCTACCCCTATCGTTTATTAAAAAAAAAAAAAAAAAAAAAAAAAAAAAAAAGCAGAAAGGGGGTTGGGAATGGGAGAGAGAGGGAGAGAGTTGGGCACATAATTTTGGGGAACAAGAACCATGATTGAGATAATTGGGGGGCTTCCCTTCCTGACACCTTAGTCATGATTGAACTTACACACCACTCCCTCTCTCTCTCTCTCTCTCTCTCTCTCTCTCTATAAAACCACACACATATTCCCCACCACTCTACTCCCAAACATTTCCCTTCCCCTTCCCCTTCCCTCTCTTTATCTTCAACCTCTCTCACAACTCTTTTGTTCTGAAACTGAAATCAGGACTCAGAGTGAAATTCCCCCTCAAAAGGAAGGAACTAAACTGAAATTACCCAAAAACCAAACCATGATGGTTGAAAGAGAAGATTTGGGTCTCAGTCTCAGCTTGAATTTTCCTCACACCCATAACAATCAAAGCGGCAGCCGCTTTCAGCTGAATCTGATGCCTTCTCTCCTCCCAACTTCTGCTTCTGCTTCTTCTTCTCCTTCTGGCTTTCTTCCCCAAAAGCCCCTCTGGAATGATCCCCTGCCTTCTTCAGGTTTGTGCTTTTTCTCTTTCTATCTTGCATGTACGTTTCTACTTTCAGATCTGGCTTTCCCACCAATTTTCTCACCTTTTTTTTTTCCCGAGAGACAAACACCCTGGAAAATCCCCTTTTTTCCTTTTGGGTTGTCCCTCTTTTTAATTTTCGACATTTTTACAAAAAAAAAACATAGCTTTTATGATTTTCTCAATGTCTGTCTTTCAGATCTAAAACTACAACAAACTTTTCACCAAATTTCAAACCAAACCCACAACTTTTTTCCTTTTACGATCTAATTTAGTTTTGTTTCCTAACTTCATCGCGATCCGACATGCAGATCTAAACTCTAACTCGGAGACGTGCCGGGGCGGGCCCCGATCGTTCCTGCGGGGCATCGACGTGAACCAACTGCCACCGACGGGCGATTGCGAAGAAGAAGCGGGGGTGTCCTCCCCCAACAGCACCGTGTCGACCGTGAGTGGCAAGCGGAGCGAGAGAGACACCAATGGCGAAGATCTCGACCTCGAGAGGGACTGCTCTCGAGGCCTGAGCGACGAAGAGGACGGCGAGACCTCCAGAAAGAAGCTCAGGCTCTCTAAGGACCAGTCCGCCATTCTCGAAGAGAGCTTCAAGGAGCACAACACTCTCAACCCTGTAAGTGTTAATTGTCTGCCAGCCACTCCCTGCGATTAGTTCTGTTTGGTTGCCGAGAAAATAGACAAAACTTTCTGTTTGGTTGCTGAGAAAGTCCACTGACACGTACGGTTTCATTTTTTCTGGTGCAGAAGCAAAAATTGGCGTTGGCGAAACAGCTTGGGCTTCGGCCTAGACAAGTGGAAGTCTGGTTTCAGAACAGAAGAGCAAGGTGGGTATTTTCGGCAAACAAAAAACATATACCTAAATTACAGTTATACCCCTACGGTGCAGGCTTATTTACAGATTTTTATTCTTTTGTGATTTTACAGAACAAAGCTGAAGCAAACAGAGGTGGACTGTGAGTTCTTGAAGAGGTGCTGTGAGAATCTGACGGAGCGGAACAGGCGGTTGCAAAAAGAGGTTCAGGAGCTGAGAGCACTGAAACTTTCCCCGCAGTTCTACATGCAGATGACCCCACCCACAACACTCACCATGTGCCCCTCGTGTGAGCGTGTCGGGGTCCCACCCAACTCCTCATCGTCCGTGGCCGATCCCCGGCCCCACCCGCAGATGGGGCCCGTCCAGCCGCATCCCATGCCCATCAACCCCTGGGCCTCCGCCGCTACCATCCCCCACCGGCCGTTGCCGTTCGACATCTTCCATCCCCGGTCCTAGTTTTTGAACCCGTAAACCGAGCGAGGGCAATTTGGTCATTTTGCAAAAACAATATAAGAATCTCCCTTATATTTTAGCACCAAACACCAAACAGTCAGGGTGTTGATTTGACCAAAAAAAAAAAACAGTCAGGGTGTTGATGTAATGTTATTATTTTGTTTTTTTTGTCGAATGTTAGATTTGTCAGATCAGATGTTAGATTAGGAAAGCGACAAGATCCGAACTCATGCTGTGGTGCAAAGGCAATAACCTTCTTCATCACTGTGATAAAATACTACTTGCAATGTAATGTTACTATTTAGAAAGTGTACGGAGGAAGTGCAAAAAAGAAGCGGTTGTAATAGCGTACCAATTCTTATATAATGTAAATTTTTCCGAAACCTTATTTGGTCCGTCGCTCTAAGATATGGTGGGTGGGAATATGTGATTTGGTGGCCCTATGTTTTGTAGCATCCGGCCCATCATTTTCATCATCATCGTCCATCTTCTGTTGTAGATTAGGGTTTGGTGGCTAGACCCAACAATTTTTTGGTAGGGAGAGGGAAGGAGGGCTTTGCCTGTAAAGTGTAATGTTTAATTAAATATTTTAACATTTGTTAACATTAGAGGTGTGGGCATTTCTTTTTCGATTAGAGCAATATTTTAACACTTTTTAAGATTTGAGCGATATTCTAATATAATCTAAGTGACGAGGAGGTGATTCAAGACTGGGGCCAGGGGTGATTCAAACTTTGAATACGCATGGGTGAGGATATTGTTCTAGCTAACGTGGCTATGATGAGATCATATTTAATTATTTATGATTACATATAAACCTCTTCTTGTCTACATTTGTTTAACATGTATGTACTAAGAGGCGATTCGAACTTTGGGTGCGGAGATACGAATACAGCTTTAATTAATATGACTATGGTCAAGTCACTTTTAATTAGGATTAGATAGGAACCTCTCTCCTTGTCACCCCCTTGATTGTTTAAAATTTAAAGATCCTTAATTTGTGGGGAAGTAATGCCTAATTCTAAGTGGGGATTATGATTAGGATTTTAGGGATTTAGTTTTGAATGGTTGACTGGTCTCATATGTACATAATTCTTAGGGGATTTTACAGTTGAATATTAAGATTATGATGGACCCAAATAAGTGTAATTTTAGTCATGGAAACAGGTTCCTGATTCTTGGGGTTTTTCAAGTGTTTGACAAAAAAACTTGTTTCTCAATTGATGTGATTGTCAAATCCTAATTTTGGGCACATATATATACATATGCATATATCATAATATAATCAACGCGTTTGATGATTGGTAATCACATAGGAAGCTGGAGTTGTTCATAATTCATAGAATGGTTTGGTCACTTGTCACTCATATTTGCATCTTGCATTTTCTTTCTTCTCCACAAACAATAGGACATCTACAAAGATGTTTACAATGCACCTACAATGTCGCAAAAAAGCTATACCATTGGAATGGGGCTAACCACAAATATATATCGTTCTCATCATCTACGAGAGTCGAACTTGAAATATCTTCCAACCAAATGCAGTTGAATAAACGCTCGACTAAAAGGATAGTTGGTATTTGCATCTTGCATGCTAATCTGAAGATTTGGGTAATTCAAAAGTGTAATGTTTATGAAAAGAAAATATCATGATCTAAAGAATGCCAGCCTTTTCCTCTTGCCTTTATCACCTAAAAATTAAAAATATTATTTGATCTGAATCAAGATAAGGTAGCTAGAATTTCTCGTAAAGTCATGTAATATACAAATTTGAAAGCCCGACATCATTTTCGTCCATAAAAAAAAGCCCAAAATCATTAGTTTCTTCTGGCAAAGCCCATTTTCATAAATCATTAACGAAACTCAATGCAAATTATTCCTTTACCAGGAGGATCCTCTTTGGATTCTCAAATCGTGTCTGTTCATTGTATATTGTGCGGTCAGTTTTTATCAGGTACTATTTATATTTAATTTAAAATAAAAATATTTAAAATGATTTCTGACCGTACGATGTACGATGAACGGACACGATTTGAGGATCCCCTAGAGGATCCTCATGTTGGAGCAATATTAGAAAATATGAAAATAACACAAGAATTTAAATAATAATAATCATAAAGAAATTCACAACATCAATTATATATGAGATTAAAGATAGAATTTCGTCCATACTCTTGTGCTTGTAGTTCGGTAGGCATCCGTCTCTCAGGATTCAACAATCTATAATCCGAAGTCAAAGCACTTCATTCTTCGAACTCTGGCGAACTTTATATATTCCGTAATCTCAAGACACGACTCGGATTTTTACTAAGACATTGGAGAAAACTCTTCTCTTAATTCTATTAGATAGGTGGGATGCTTGAGTTTATATAGAACTCAAGCCACCATTTTTGAAACATTATGACTGTTGCCTAAAGTTCCAACAAACGAATACAACTCATGAATTTGAATTCAACTATGACACATGACTCTTATTTTTCATTCATACAAAAATTAAATATTATAATATATAATTTCTAACAATCCCCCACATGAATGAAAAATTAGGAAGAAGATGCATCGGGAGATGTGTCTTTTGGATTTGAACATACCCTAGTGAATACTTATCGGATTTACTTGGTGACGCAATGGATGTGGAAGATCTTGAACTATTTACCGTAGTAGTAAACCAAGACAATAAACAACACACATCACTAATCCTAATATATTACGGTTCATTTCTTTATTGCGTGCAAATCATGAGCCAAAGTAATTCTTGGAAAGCACGTGAAAATTATAAGGCCATCTCCAACCGATGGCTGGCCAGAGGGCTCGTTTGAGTCCTTTGGCCCCTCCAAGATTCTCCAAGATATTAATATTTTAATGAACAGTACAAGGCCATATTTGCCTTCGTCTCCAACCGAGGGCCAGAGGGCCAGAGGGCTCGTTTTAGCCCTGTCACAAAAAACCGTCTCCAACCGAGGGCCAAAGGGCCATAGGGCCAAACATAATTTATTATTTAAATTTAAAAACTACAACAACTTAAATTTAAAAACAACAATAGCTTAAATTTAAAAACTACAACTTAAATTTAAAAACGACAAATTAAATTTAAAAACTACAAATTAAATTTAAAAACAACATTAACTTAAATTTAAAAACTACAACAACTTAAATTTAATATCCATAATCAACATCATCTTCATCATCCGCCATTGTAGGAGTATAGTCAGAGATAAACAACTGCCGCCGAGTCATAATTTCCTTTTTTTTCCTATCAAAATAGGCCTTACTCATTGGAGTGTAATTCAAAGTGTTCATTTCCATATTCTTATCATCCATCTCTTCTTGTATTTGTTTGGCCCGTTCTTCATGCCTATGCTTCCTTTCTTCCGCCTCAAGGGCATTTTGCTCCGCCATTAATCGCAATGCCCTTTTCCCTCAACCTTCGGGCCTTGTTTCGTCCCATAGCCCTAGGTAAAGAAGCTTCGGACGAAATCGGATTTTCTACCCTTGTTTGTTGAATGGTAGGAGTTCCATCTTCATTCATATCTACAGATGGGGATGCAGCTCCCAAAGGATCTACTCTATGTTGAGGTGGATCTTCAAATAACACCCACCCTTTACAAATTTCCCAACAACCGTGAAACTGAAAGGGTTTTGCGCTGCCCTCCATATACAATTCCTCCGCTTGACGTACCTAGAAAATATAATTACAAAAAATTTAGGAAATTAATTCATGAAATTAAATGTAATATAATGACATATAATTACAAAAATTAAATGTAATATAATTAAACATTTAAAATAAACTGTGAAAACACTAACTTCGTCATAGTAATTGGCGCCGCTTTCATGTATACTTGCGGCTGCTAATAGTGCTTGATGCCATTTATTCAAACTTGGATGAAGATGTTTCTTCCATCTTGAAGAACAACTTTCGTGGTTTCGGGTATTCGGTGGAATGGTGCCTTCGTAGAACTCTAAGTATTTTTTGGACACACGAGTCCAAACACCTTCACTTGTTTGAGAAATCCCCCTCACACTATCTTCTGAGACCCATCTATAAGCCTTGCAAAGAGCTTCATCTTCTTTTCGGTTCCAAGCCCTACCTTTCATTGTAGATGAGGCCATTTTTTTTGAAAAAAATGAAGGAAATATTGAAGGAAATTATTGAAAATATATTGAAGGAAATTATTGAAAAATTGAAACAAATATTATAGATGAAGGAAATATTGGAAAATATATTGAAGGAAATATTGAAAAATATTAAGAAATATATTGAAGGAAATATTGAACAAGGAAGAAAAGAAATGAAGTGAAGTGAAGAATTGAAAGAACTTCACCATATTTATAGAAGAAAAGAAATGTTTAAAAAAAAAAAAAACTTCACAACGACTACCTGCAATTAAAAAAAAAAAAAAAAAACTCAACGGCTAGCTGACTCAACTAGCCGTTGTATTAAAAAAAATTCAAACTATTAGTGTCGGTTATAACCGACACTAATAGTAATTAAAAAAAAATGCCTTTGAATCCTTATTACTGTCAGTTATAACCGACAGTATTAATAAAACATTTATTAATGCTGTCGGTTACAACCCACAGCAATAAGAAAATTTAAAAAAAAAAAAAAAGCCAGCCAGCCCTTTGGCCCTTTGAAATTCGTGGGGCCCTCCCAGATTCCCGAGCCCTCTGGCCTAGCCCTCGGTTGGAGACGGTTTTAGGACTATTTTCGGCCCTCTGGCCCTCTGGACCCTTCGGTTGTAGATGGCCTAACATTGTAGGCTTTGGATGAATAGTTTTACACCAATAACGCCTCATATTTATTGTATGCAGGCGAGCCAGATTTTTGCAACTTCAGTCACATAATTCTTGTATCATGGTTTTGGTTTCGTTCAGGGACTATTTAAAATGTTACAATTTAGTCTGAATGTGTTGTGTTTAAGATATTGGAGGCAATTACAATGTTGGTTTTGATTATGGTTATCTTTTGAGGCTTCTGTATTCTGACACATTTAGCAGCGTTTGTGGTAACCAGTGCTGCAATTGGACTCTCATGATGGCTCAGTATATCTATTCAAACGATAAGAATTATTTTATTTTATATACGTATTTTTTTAAAGTTTTGAGGCAGAACTATTGAAACTATTTTTGTTTTGGAGCCACATTGCTTATTGTTATAGCAGTTCCATCGGGGACTCTTTGTGGAGTTTTGAGACTCATGTTGCCTCATCTTGATTAATATTAATTAATCAAGATAAGGGCCTTGGGGCACTTGAGGCCTAAGTATTAAAATTAATCTGATTAATTAATTTTAATTTCGAATTAAGTTTTTAATTAAATTAATTAAAAACGTTTTGATTAATAGACACAACTCTTTGGAAAGAGTTGTATAGCTTCAGATACATCCAAAATGTATTTGAAGAGGTATGAAAGAGCCTATATAACTGGAGTCCTCAGTTCCATCGAAAATCATCTTTTCTTCCGTACAAAATTCCCAGAGAGTAAACACACAAAGCAATTTGCTAGAATTCTATAATTCAGTGCGGGTTGTAGAATTAGGTAGTTGTATCCTGGTCGAGCAGACGTTGTAGAACCACAAGCACAAGAGTGGGACGGAAATACTGTTCGAAGGACATAGCTTTTGCGCTAGCCTCTACCTTTGATTCATTCAAGTTAGTATCATTTTATTTCTGTATTTCTTGTGTAAATTCATTCTGTATTGTAAGTATTTTAGAGTAATAAATTATAAGTATTTCTGTTATTTTTGTTTCTAAATTGTTCTCCAACAATCTTCGAACAATATGGAACAATCAGGAACTAAACCTCATTCTGAGAAGCCTGAGAAATTTAAGGGCGGAGATTTCAAAAGATGGCAGTAGAAGATACTGTTTTGTTTGATAACACTGAATTTGGCTAATGTTTTGCGCGAGACTGTGCCTACTGCAGATGGAGAAAATATTTTTTCTATAGAAACTTTGACGGCCATAGATGCCTGGAATCATAATGATTTCCTTTGCAGAAACTATATTCTCAATGCATTAGATGATTCGTTGTATGATGTCTATGTGATATGCAAAACAGCCAAGGAACTTTGGGAATCACTTGAGAAAAAATATAAAACAGAGGACGCTGGTTCAAAGAAATTTGTTGTGGGAAAATTTTTGGACTTCAAAATGGTGGATTCCAAGTCCGTTGTCTCTCAAACTGAAGATCTCCAGAAAATCATCCATGACATTCATGTTGAAAGGATGGTGATCAATGTGAAGGAAAATTTGTGAAAAACATGTTCATTTGAGCAACATCTATGACATGCAATTAACAATTAAAGGTGGAATCATGCTTGTATTGAAAACTAAAGGACATGGAAATTGATGGTTGATTTATTATTTATACGTTGATAAATGTGCTTATTCTTATTGATGATACATCATTTAGTCTCTAAATTTAGTTTCCAAATTTAGTTTCCCTAGCATAACCCTTAGATTATTACATAAGTGTTGATTAACGTGCTTATTTCTTATTAGTAACATATCATGAAGTCTATAAATTTAGTCTATACAACATTACTCATGAAAAAAATCTACAAATTTCAAAATTTTGTATGTTTAGCCAAAACACGGTCGTTTGGTTAGTTAGTGTAACCTTCTTCCAGCAGCCTTCCCAGCACTCAGCATTTAGGGTTTAATCATATTTGGATCAAAACCCTTAAATTTCATTGAATGATGAGCCTTTCTTCAATCTCCCGGTTCGTCTCCTCCTCATTCGGCCTCAAAAGTCACAAATTGTCAATCCTGCACTTCTCTACGGCGGCTGAAACAGTGTACAATCACCTGCAGAAAAATGGTGGCAACGTAGAGGAAATCCTAGCGTCGATTCAGGTGAAATTGGACTCCAAATATGTAAGTCAGGTTTTACAGAGATGCAATGGTAGCCAATCACAAATGGGTCTTAGGTTTTTCATATGGGCTGGTCTTCAATCCACTTATAGGCACAGTTATTTTATGTATAGCAAAGCTTGTGAATTGTGTGAGATTAGGATAAAACCGACTTTGATTTTCGATGTTTTGGAGGCTTATAAAGTTGAAGGGTGCTTTGTCAATCTTAAGATGTTTAAGGTTATTTTTAATTTGTGTAAAGAAGCTAAGCTTGCTGATGAAGCTTTGAGGGTATTAAGGATAATGCCGGAATTTAGTTTGCGTCCAGATACTACGGTGTATAATGTTGTTATAAGGTTGTTTTGTGATATGGAAGATATGGATATGGCTGAAAGTTTGGTGAAGGAGATGGGTTTGGTGGATCTTTGTCCCGATTTGATCACGTACATGGTATTGATCAAAGGGTTTTGTAATGTGGGTCGGTTAGATGATGCTTGTGGGTTGTTTAAGGTTATGAAGGAATATGGTTGTTTTCCTAATGCTGTGGTGTACTCGGCACTTCTTGATGGATTTTGTAGGTGTGATAATATGAAGAGAGCTTTAGAGTTATTGAAGGAAATGGAGAAGGAAGGTGGGGATTGTACTCCTAATGTAGTAACATATACATCTGTGATTCAAAAGCTTTGTGACAAGGGATTGTCGACGGATGCCTTGGTTATTTTGGACCGAATGGAAGCTTGTGGATGTGCCCCAAGTCGCGTTACAGTTAGATCTCTTATTAAGGGTTTGTGTGTGGAGGATCGAGTTGAAGAGGCTTATAAGTTAATTGATAGAGTTGTTGCAGGAAGTAGTGTCAGTTATGGTGATTGCTATAGTTCTCTTGTTGTGTCCTTGGCAAGAGGTAGGAAACCTGAGGAGGCAGAAAAGGTCTTTAAGATGATGGTTGATGGCAGGGTCAAACCAAATAGTTTGGCCTGTAGCATTATGTTGAAAAAACTTTGTTTGGATGGTCGGGTGGTTGACGCTTTGTGCTTGTTTGATGAACTTAATAAAATGGAATGCTTGTCTTCCATCGACTCTGATGTTTATCCTATTCTTTTAATGGGACTTTGTCAGCAAATGCATTTAGTGGATGCTGCCAAGCTGGCAGAAACAATGCTAAAAAAAGGAATTAAACTGAAAGCTCCTTACGTTGACAATATAGCTGAGATCCTGAAGAAATCCGGAGATGAGGAGTTAATTAAGAATTTGACTATAATTGCAAGGTGAAGTTGAACAAAAGAAAATCTTCATTTGTCTTGGAGGTTCCCATTTGTGGAGGCTCCCATTTGTTTATCTGGTTGTGTTCTCCTACTAAGCTCAAAGTCTCCGACCAAGAATAAAACAATTGTTGAGTTGAGCTGGTAGTATTTGCATATGATATGTCTTGGAAGTGGAAATGACTAATGGTAATTCCTGGTAACCGCTAATTACTTTGACTTTATGTTGTTCTGAATTCATCAAGCTGTTGCCTCAAATCTATGTGAATGATATATTGAATGGTGTTCAAAAGTTCTAGTATCAGTTTGATAATTCTAGTTGGAGATATCAGTCTACTTCACTGCTATAGGAAAGCATGTGAATAAGCAAACTGCATTACTCCTTTTCTTTTTTGTTCTTTTATTAGATTTCAGCTTGTGTTTCTGTATTAGGAGAGGGAGGTAGAGAATTACGACTGCTGATATTCAGATGGAATTTCAAATGTCTCTTCTTTTCCTTATGTTGTGGATGAAAGACGGTAGGTTTTTGGCTAGCACAGTTAAGGGCAGTCTCATTCTTGGTGGCCTGTGATTGTATGTTTCTTCTCGGGTATATATGCAGTCTTGAATATGTGGATTTGAGGCTATGAAAATTTTATTCCTTTGAATAATTGAAAATGAGGCCAAGAATTTTCTCCTTTTCAGCCGACCTCATGCCTGTACCATTCCTCTACCTCTTGGTGTTGAATGCCTTATTGGCTCCGCATTGGATTTCTGATCTAGTTTTGCTTCACAGTAGTTTATACGAGGTCTTCTTTGATTTTTAGTTTTAATAAATATCTCTCGATCGTATGATAAACGACGGGCACGCATAACAAAACTGTGAAGAAATTTGATCACAACTATTACTTTGTTAGTGTTACTGAGGTCTCTGCGGTCTGCTCATGGCATTAGTGAAGAATCTGCTCATGGCATTAGTGAAGAAAAGTTAATAAAACAGCGATAAGCTGATACAGTTCATCTATTCCTGAACTTTCTCTGTTACTTTAGTGTTACTGGTTCTTATGTATATAGTCCTGTTTCTGAAGTTAGTTTGTATATCTTGCTGCCTGTATTCTGTATGACCGGAATGTTTCTTCCAAGGCCTGACATTAACTTTGATGTACGAAATTACAGGATGACTGGCCTCCCATCATATATCTTAAATGACCAGATGTAAATGGCTGGGCCTTACAGAATTGTGGACGTGTTGCAGTGACTTCGTTGGGATTATTTCAGCAGCTTACAGAACTAGGCACTTGCATGGTAAGTTGGAATTTTAGTTGCATTTTTAGCTCGCTTTCCCTCACCTTCTCTGAAGAAGAAGTGATTTTGTTGATGGAGAGATGCTCATCTTTGTTCATCTTAATTATATGTTTTCAACAGTTTGACATGATACTGTTTTGATACCCAAGGAATCGTCATGGTTTAGATACATTTATTTTTTATTTTTTGAGACTCGAATGTCTCCTGGGTTGAGCAAACTAGTATTCAGCTACTTCCGCTCATCCATCCCCTAAATAGTTGCAAACTACGTATGTGATCAGCAACCGAATTGAATCTCAGGGCGATACAAACCTTTGAAACACAATTTTTATCATGGAACTATGTTATCTAGTCATATTGATTGTTCTTGAGAAATATGGAAAACTGTTTAAGCTATTTCACCTCGTTTTTCCTATCATGGGATGTAGTCCAATGTGGAATACTTTGATGATTAATTGCATATTAGTAAATTCTAAGCGTCAGAAGGTTTCGTTTTATGGTTCATAAAGTGGCTCGTGGTTCTTACACTTGTTTCTTAGCTGACAAACCTTTATACTGAGGACAGGATAAGTTGGAAACCCTATAAGAAACGAAAATAGACGACAAGGAAAGGCGACAAGAGAGGTAGGTATACCAGATAAGTGAAGTTCGTGATAGAAGGACGAGGAGCTAGTTCCACCCCAATTTGATACCAAAGCACCAACTGTTGTACTTGATGTTCATCCTATACAGGTGCCTGTAGTCATTCAAAAGCTTTAGTGATTAGCTTCCTGGGTTCAGAGGGGAAATGTAATTTTGCTTCGGTTAAGATTATTACTGCAAGTTTTTATGGCCATTGGGATTCCATCAGTTGGTATTTAAAACTTTTCCAATGACCTAGCCTGAGGTTTATCATACTTTAGTGGTAGGTTTAGAGCTTTAAATCACTAATATTAACCACTTAAACATGTCCAAAATTTTACTCGCCACCAAATGAGCTCGTTTGGATGTGCTTTTAAAATGACTGAAAGCGCTTTTGGTGAAAATATTTTTAGAACCAATCCTTAGTAAAAAATACAAGTAAATTCTGAAAAAGCACTTAAAAGTGCTTCCTAGAAGAAGCACATAATTGGTGCTTCTTGCAGAAAACACTTAAAGTGCTTTTGGAACCCAAAAATATTTTTCTAAAAGCACTTTCTATCATTTCAAAAGCACATCCAAACGAGCTCGTAGCAATTGACATATGGGAGTGAGCTTGTTTGAAAATGCTTATTTAAATAGCACTTTTGCTCATTTGTGCGCTTCTATTAGAAGCACAATGAAATTTATCTTTGTATATAAAGCCAACAACACCTTTTGGGATCACAAGCTTCACCAAAAAAATTTGGACAAGAATGCCTCCAAACAAAAAATTTCAAAAGCAGCCCAAAATAATGCAATGGTATTTTCGTCATTTTAACAATGTATTTTTTCATAATTAATTTGTTTTGTACAGGTTTTTTTATTTTTTTAAATTAGTACCTCACAATAGGCTAGTAATAATGTGATTCAATCAGTTGTTCATTAAATATTATTTTCTCTATTTTTTAAACACATTCAAAACATCTTAAGAAGCGTGTAATGCCGGTTATAAAAAAGGTCTTTCATGCATAATAATGTGATTAAATTAGTTGTCAAATGAAATTTTTTTTTAACAAACGATATTATCTACACTAAGGGAGAGGAAGGTGGACTTAGTCTCACAATGGGCTAGCAATAATGTGATTCAATCAGTTGTTTATTAAATATTATTATTTTTTCTATTCTTAATGTAAATTCAATAGAATGTAGATGGAAATTGAAAGATTGATTTTATTATGTGAATTCAGCTTCCTTAATTGGTTTGTAAGGGTTTTTTTTTTTTTTTTTCAAGCCTGATATAAGAATATTCATTTACTTCAAATATTTGACTTTCCTTTTATCAATTCATGCATATAAATACATTTAAAACGTGTAAATCGCGCGTAATACGCCATAATTCAAAAAATTTCTTCTGCATGCGCTCACGCGCTTGCATGAAGACTAGTAATAATAATGCAAGTGCTACTTAGAAAAGCACCTTCAATTTTTAGTGATTTGAAAGCACCTTCGTTATTTTAAAAACATTTCTAAACAAGTCTCGTGTTTTATCAAATAAAAAATGGGGTGTGTTATCAACAAACATTTTTTTACTTTCCCACACCCTTCTCAATTTTCGGTCATCAAATCGAATGAATCCAAGAATGGCAAATGATGAAAATTAACAAGAGTGTGAAAAGTAAAAATGGGTATGTAGATAGCACCATCCTAAAAAAAATAAGAAAGCAGTTCAATGGTTGAAAAAAGTTTTTCTTATGCTTGTAATTGCACATATATGAACAAAGAGTAATATTAAAGAGACTAAATTTGTAAATAAAATTTTGGAAACTAAAGGACATAGAAGTTAATGATTGATTTATTATTTAAGCGTTGATATACATGCTCATTTTTATTGGTGACACATTATTTACTTTGCAAATTTTATCTTCAAATTTGCTCTCTCTAGTGTTATCCTATAAACAAATAAACATAAAGCAATCGAAATAGAATCTGTTAATTATATGGGCTTAGGAACATCACCTACCACAAGTTCTGGCTGTGAACAAATGGACGGCTTCTGATGTTGACTAAAATGTAACTTACCTATAATATCTTCTTACAAGGAAAGGGATCCCCGGATCATTTCCACCAAATTCACCCAATCAATGTAAGTTATAACAGTTTGTACGAACAACTGCTCCTATCATTCTTCTTATTTTTAGTAGATCTGGAATTTGTACCAAAACCTCCTTTTTTCTCGTGGTCCCTTATTTCTTCCCTTATGGGTTATCCTTACCGTTTACAGTGGGAACTACGGTGATCAGTGTAAGTTGTAACAACTTGTATGAGTGATTGCTTCTAGCATTCTTCTTATTTTTAGTAGATCTGGAATTTGCATAAAAAACCTCCTCTTTTCTCGTGGTCCCTTCTTTCTTCCCTTATGGGTTCTCCTTATTGTGGAGTAAAAAATAATCACAAGACGACACGTGGATCTTTGGATAAAAGAGGACAAAAATACCCTTGAGGCATATTAGGATTCCTACGCGCGAGCAGCGGGCAATCATCTCTCAACCAAATAAAAAATGCTCCAAAAAAAGGTAACAATTCAAGATTCATCTCATCAAACCCCTTTTACAAGGTAACCTCCAAAATATTCATTCCAAAATTATGTTAATTGGTTAATTAATGGATTAATTACCCAATTAATCCATTAAATACTAATTAAATCATCCAATTAACCACAAAATATATCCAATTTAACCCCAAAACTAGTCAAAGGCCGGTCATCCCCTTTGCTCTTTACCTTTTCTATCTTTTCCCTCTTTATTACCCCAATTAAGCTAGCTAATCAATTCTATAACCCCCCCCCATTTATTTCCTTCATGTTTAATTAGCCAATAAATTGGCTAATTAAACCAAAAATTCAACCAAAAACCCATTTATTGGCCGGCCACTTTCTCTCCAAAGTGGACCGGCCTAGCCCTATAAATAGGCTCCCATTTTCACCAAACACTCATTCCAACTCTCTTGCAAAAATTCCAAAATTCTCTAAACACTCTTTCTCTCTAAATTCTAACTTTGGCATCGGAGGTTCTTCGGCCAAAGTCCCCCCATTCATCATGGGCTGCGTGAGGCTTTTGGCGTTGACCCTAAGGTGTTAATTGTTTTGTAGGTGCAATTTTGTCCAAGAAGAAGGAGGCGGGAATTTGCATCCACAAATTGGTGCTTTCATTGAGAGCTGAAATCCATACTCGTAGAAGACTCTCGCGTAAAAAGGTTTTTTTCTCTATTTTCTAGTCCACTTGTATTTTTTCATACGTTCTTATTATTAGAATTTTTTATTTGCAAAGATTCTTTGATAAAACGGAAAAGAGAAGTACAATGGCTAGAAATTTAGAAAATTCAACAAGTGAAAATTCCAATATAAAAAAGATGGGACCGCGGCGATCCACGAGGCTAAATGGAGCGGCACCACCACTACGAGGCTCCACCATGGCAACCACCGCGGTGGCCACTACGGCAACCACCTGCGGCGAGGTCCATGGCACCAAAGCTACGGCCCAAGCCATGTCATTCCAAGCCCAAGGCAAACCGGCTTGTGCCGCCCAAATCCAACGCGAACCCAATGCGTTGCCGAGATGAGCCCAAGCCTCGCACTCATGTGCGCCACACGTCGAGCAGCCCACTCCCTTGACCGAGCCTGCTCCCGTCGAGCAGCCTACTTTCGTGGCCCAGTCTGCTCCCGTCGAGCAGCCCACTTTCGTGGCCCAGCCTGCTCCCACCGAGCAGCCTACTCCCGCCAAGCAGCCTGCTCCCTTCCCGAGCAGCCCAAGTCGGCCCAAGAATATCTCAACCATCTGGACCTACCATCGAGCTGGGGGCATTTTCACCACACTCCTATGCGGATTTGACATTTTCCAATTCAAATCTCGCGCCCGGAGCCTACCACACTTCCACTGCTTAAGGAGGCATATTCCTTCCAAGCTCTTCCAACCCAAATGGTGAACCACGCTTGTCTTGACAAGTCATAGAGTTGACGAGCACCCTTGCACAACAGACGACATTGATGAATCAGCTCTTGTAGCACACCGAGATGCAACGTGCCCCTGACAAGGTGTCCCGAAGTAGGACGAGGACAGACGAAGAACCTTTCCAGCAGCATCCCGGTAAGCAGCCACTTGACCAGTTACGAACCGAGCTTTCTAAAGGAGTACACTCCCGACTAGGCCCCCGAGATAGCGTATACTCCCGTCTTAGCGCGTGGAGGAGCATGCACTCTCAGTTAGGCCCATAGATAAATATACACTCACGGTTGGGGCCACACTCCGACAATCAACATGAGCAACCTTCCAGGCGAAGTGTTCATTCGCGGCAAGGCCCGCAAGGAGCATCCTTCACCTCACGTCGAAGTAGGCAGCACAACGGACGAAGAGAAGCAGACGCTCAATCCAGCTCAAATTCAACCAGCAGCCTGCGAGTTACCTGCTCGCCTGCCAGGAACATACCATACTCACTGCAGTCGTGCATAAACGAGCCGAACACATGGAAGAGCAGCCTAGACCAGCAGGTCACAATCGGGGGCAACTGAGAGCTCTGCCACCCTAACAAAGGCAAATTCAGGAAGAAGTAGAAAGGCTCTTGACCGAGCGATTGCGTGATTTCCTGCGTAATGAAACTATTGGCAAGACGCTCCGATGAGATATGACCAACATAAGTGAGTCATCTTTCAATGACAAGATCGAGCAGACGAGACTACCCCACATAGATTGCCGGATATAAAGACTACTTATGTTCCGACAAACGCAGCAGCTCAGCCTAATAGCACGCCGGGGGCAGACGAGTACCAGAAGGACACACCAGCCAAAGTTCCAAGAACCGGGGGCAGACCTTGTTCTCAACACTCAAGACAATTCCTCCTGCTGCGCACAACCTGGCCCAAACCAGTCCTAGCTCTACTTTCACAACCGTGCTTACCTGCTCCACGGCTCCCGGCAGCCATCAATCTTGCACCATGGCTCCCAGCTATGCCGATCTTGCCCTGTACCTTAAAAGGGCACACGACGAAACGTCTAATGATGGCACAATAAATCTGGGAGCAACTCACTGTGCTTACACCCTTACGCGGGTTCCACAAGCAGTTCGAAGTCTCAAGCAGATCGCCAAACATGACCTCGCAGGCTAAGATTATTTCGGTTATCCAGCAGACCAGCTTTCCTCAGCTGCACTCACGACAACAACTTCCATGCTCTTCAGTGCGAGAGGGTAAACCAATTCTCCGACACCCATATGGGTCTGCTCTCCAGTGCGAGAGGATAAACTAATTGCTCTCTAATGCGAGAGGGTAAACCAATTCCCCGACACCCATATGGATCTGCTCTTCAGTGCAAGAGGATAAACTAATTGCTATCCAGTGCGAGAGGGTAAACCAATTCCCCGACACCCATATGGGTCTGCTATCCAGTGCGAGAGGATAAACTAATTGCTCTCCAGTGTGATAGGGTAAACCAATTCCCCGATACCCATATGGGTCTGCTCTCCAGTGCGAGAGGATAAACTAATTGCTCTCCAGTGCGAGAGGGTAAACCAATTCCCCGACACCCATATAGGTCTGCTCTCCAGTGCGAGAGGATAAACTAATTGCTCTCTAGTGCGAGAGGGTAAACTAATTCCCCGACACCCATATGGGTCTGCTCTCCACTGCGAGAGGATAAACTAATTGCTCTCCAGTGCGAGAGGGTAAACCAATTCCCCGACACCCATATGGGTCTGCTATTCAGTGCGAGAGGATAAACTAATTGCTTTCCAGTGTGAGAGGGTAAACTAATTCCCCGACACCCATTCCGGTAAGCTCTCCAGTGCGAGAGGATAAACTAATTGCTCTCCAATGTGAGAGGGTAAAACAATTGCTCTCCAGTGCGAGAAAGCCATATAGCTCAAAAGATCGAATGCTTGAAGACCAATTAGGCAGCGAATAGTCAGGGGGCAGCAGCCACTTTGCACTCAACAGTTCGCTCATCCGACACTTCATCTTAGCAGCTTCGATCTCGGCAGCTCCATCCTTGACTGCTCCATTTACGACAGTTGAGAAATTAAACTCAAGCAGTTTCCTCATTTTTGGCAAGCAACCCAGACGTGGCAGCCCAAACCATTGCCCATGCCACGCCATTTCCTCGGCCCATGCCGAGCCAATCCTTGGCTTCAATAAAGCCAAGCAGCACAAGCAATGGTTCCTGCCACACCACCTTCTTGGCCCATGCCAAGCCGATTCCTGGCCCCTGCCAGCCGACGTGCCGCACCAAAAACCTCTTCTTTTCTCGTGGTCATTTATTTCTTCCCTTATGGGTTCTCCTTACTGTGGAGCCAAAAATAATCACAAGGCGACACGTGGATCTTTGGATAAAAGAGGACAAAAATACCCTTGAGGCATATCAAGATTCCTACGCGCGAGCAGCGGGCAATCATCTCTCAACCAAATCAAAAATGCTCCGAAAAAGGTAACAATTCAAGATTCATCTCATCAAACCCCTTTTACAAGGTAACCTCCAAAATATTCATTCCAAAATTATGTTAATTGGTTAATTAATGGATTAATTACCCAATTAATCCATTAAATACTAATTAAATCATCCAATTAACCACAAAATATATCCAATTTAACCCCAAAACTAGTCAAAGGCCGGCCATCCCCTTTCCCTCTTTACCTTTTTTATCTTTTCCCTCTTTATTACCCCAATTGGCTAATTAAACCAAAAATTCAACCAAAAACCCATTTATTGGCCGGCCACTTTCTCTCCAAAGTGGACCGGCCTAGCCCTATAAATAGGCTCCCATTTTCACCAAACACTCATTCCAACTCTCTTGCAAAATTCCCAAAATTCTCTAAACACTCTTTCTCTCTAAATTCTAACTTTGGCATCGGAGGTTCTTCGGCCAAAGTCCCCCCCATTCATCATGGGCGCGTGAGGCTTTTGGCCTTGACCCTAAGGTGTTAATTGTTTTGTAGGTGCAATTTTGTCCAAGAAGAAGGAGGCGGAAATTTGCATCCACACTTACCGTTTACAGTGGGAACTAGGGTAGTCAGTGTAAGTTGTAACAGTTTGTACGAGCGATTGCTTCTAGCATTCTTCTTATTTTTAGTAGATCCAGAATTTGCATCAAAAACCTCCTCTTTTCTCGTGGTCCATTCTTTCTTCTCTTATTGGTTCTCCTTACCGTTTACACTAGGATTAACTAGGGTAGATAGTGTAAGTTGTAACAGTTTGTATGGGCGATTACTAGCATTCTTCTTATTTTTAGTAGATCTAGAATTTGCATCAAAACCTACCCTTTTCTCTTGGTCCCTTCTTTCTTCCTTTATGGGTTGTCCTTACGTTTACACTAGGATTAGTATGAGCGACTGCTTCTAGCATTCTTCTTGCTTTTTGTAGATCTGGATTTTGCATCAAAACCTACCATTTTCATGTGGTCCATTCTTTCTTCCCTTATGGGTTCTCCTTACCGTTTGCACTAGGATTAGAGTAGTCGGTAGGGATGGGCAACGGTTATGGCGGGCGGGTAACCGCGGTTATTTATCCATAACCATTTATTCTCATACTCGCATAACCGTTTACCCGTTGGGTAATTGCCTAAATGGTTATACCCATACCCATAACCGTTTATAAACGGTTAACCATACTCATAACCGCGTACCCATTTAACCGTAACCGTTTAATACCCGTTTACCCATTTATCATTTTTTAACCCGTTTATCCTTTCTTTTTTACCATTTATTCCTTTTTCACCCGTCTACGTGTTTTTTTAACAACTTGAAAATTAAAAAAGAAAAATTTGTCATAATTTCTTTCTCTAACAATTAAACACCGTTATAGGTACATTCATCATGCATTTCCGCATTTTAATTTTTTAAGTCCTTATACCATTCCAATAATCGAAATAATAGTTTACGGACGATATTTTTAACTGTTAACAATGAAGGTAATATAAAATTGGCTAAGTATTCTTGGGTTACGAAAACTATTAAAAGACAATAGTCTTTGGTTATTTAACTCGGAATGTAAAATATTAACATAATATATATAATGAACCATGAAATTTAAAGTGGTTAAGGAAAATTATATTATATTAGCTACAGAAATCATGCACTATAGTCAATAGCATTGATCTAAGTTTTGTCCGATAGGGAACATGGTTTGTGTTAATTTTACATATATAGAATAAATGGGTAAACGGTTACCGGTTTATAACCGCGGTTAATACCCATAACCGCCCATTTAAATTTTGCGGGTAAACGGTTATACCCATAACTGTTTATTTATCTAAACGGTTACCCATATCCGTAACCGTTTAATTTAAACGGGCGGGTAACCGCGGTTACTCATAACCAATGAGCATTTGCCCATCCCTAGTAGTCGGTGTACCGGTATGACTAAGAATATAAATGCGTTACTTCTTTTGGTGAAATTGAAATGTAGAAAATATACTTAATCCTTCTCAAAAAAAAAAAAAAAAACTGTAAGGAATGAAAGTCATCAAATGCGTGGGGTGGGGATCAACTGCCCATTCTGGATTTTAGTAGTTATAAGATTAGATCTTAATTAATGTTTTCGATTCATTTGGTATGAATTGCTATTCTTAGGGTAAAATATTATGACCTTATTCTCATCTCCAAACTACCAAATTGGTTTTGTCTTTGTCCAAACCACCGAAAAATGAAAAATCATTCCATTTTCAAAGTACCGTTCCAATTGCAATTTCTAGAGTTTCACAAGTGCAACGCTTTTTTAATTGTGGCATTTTGAACTTACATTTAAATCATGTTGCATAACTTGTATAAAATAGTTTCATCTTCATGTACTCATTTCATGTAAGTGTTTTACGTTGTCTAATTTCATGGGTCAAGAATGCTATTACCATGGTTGGTCTCATGATCGCCGCCATTGTCGACTAGCCATTTTTTTTCTTCTTAAATTTTCCTCTAATAATTTATAAGAGGATACGGTTTTGTTTAAATTTGTATAAAGAAGGTGAACTTTGTTTTGAATGGCACTTGTTTATTTATTTAATTTTTTGGTCGAAAAAAACAAATAAACAAAAAGTGCCATTCAATAAAAAGTCCACATCTTGTTTGTTTAAAAACACTATGACGCGATCAAAGTACATGAAATGGATATTGTATTATATAATACTAGCATATGGGCACACACTTTGTGTGTATAAAGACATTTTTTTAGAAAATGAGAAGAGGAGAGGGGAGAGAGAGAGAGAGAGAGAGAGAGAGAGAGAGACGTGGGGAGGGAGGTTTTTGGTTTTTAGTTTTTTTTTATTTTTTTTTTATTTTTTAAATATTGGAGGTATTTTAACATCACATGTAGGTGAGACTTCAATAAAAAATTTTAAAATTTGGACCTGTGAAATTACATTATTGCCCATCATTTTTTTTGTGTGATAGAAGACTAATTTGTCTTTTCACCCTCTTTTGGTTGACAAAGAGGGTTTTATTAATTAGTAGAGATATAATATTATATATATATATATATATATATATATATATATATATATATATCAGGCCCTTTAATATATATATTAATTAGTAGAAACACATGCCACACAATCTCAACCACACAATTTCATTAAAGTCAAATCCAAAGGTCAAGAGGGTGTCCCCATTTTTTTAGAAAATTGGGAATCCCTCTTGTGAAAGGATTCCTATATATATATATATATATATATATATATATATATATATATATATGTATAGGAACCTTACCAAGAGGGATCCCCATTTTTCTAAAAAAATGAGGACACCCTCTTGACCGTTGGATTGGCTTTAATGAAATTGTGTGGTTGAGATTAAAACATAGGCCACACAATCTCAACCACACAATTTCATTAAAGTCAAATCCAAAGAGGGTGTCCCCATTTTTTTAGAAAAATGGGGATCCCTCTTGTGAAATGATTCCTATATATATATATATTGTTTGAGCTGTAGCAGCTTTTTATCGCTCAATTCTTCTTTTTGTTTTTTTTGTTTTTTTTATCAACCATCCCAACCGTCATACGCACAAGTGAGAAAAAAAAAGGGAGTTTTAACGAAAAGCCCGCGGTACTGTTCTCTTTAACGAAAAACCACATTTTTACACTAAAAAGTCAAACCTGGTACTATTCACTTTACCCTTTATTTTGTCCTTATCGTTAAAACTCAAAGTTTTCAAGCCCTTTTCATTAGTTTTCCTAAAAAAAAATCCTTCAAAATAAAAATAAAAATAAAAATAAAACTAAACGAAAGAAAAGGACCCCGTTGTCATGATCACATATATTTGCGAATGCTTTCCTGCACCCGAAAAAATAATCTATTTAATTCAATAAATGTCACTTCGTATTATGATTTAGTATTTTTTTTTTTAGTTGTAAGCTAGAAATCTTAAGTTCGATTCTCGTCAAAAGTAAATTTAAACCACAATATTACTAGCTCATTGTAAGGCTTAACTCACTCTTCTACCCATTTAGTGCAGATAATATCGTTTGTTTTAAAAATCACGATGGACACATTTTTAAGGGATTGTTAAACTCCAGGAAACAAAATCACAAGCAACACTAGTAAATTCATTGCATGTTTGACATAGCAACACGAGCAATTAGAGAACTTCAAAGACCAATTTAGTATGAGGTTAATGCACCCATTCATCCCCTAAGATAAAGTAAGAAAATACTTCTTATGAACTATAGTTATGTATCATTCATACTCTATACATAATCTTAAGATAAGCTGATCATAAATTTTAGGGTTTATATCACAAATGGTCCCTGAAATTGACCCCAACAATCAAGATGGTCCCTGAAATTGAAAATCGATCAATGTAGTCCCTGAATTTTAACCCCGCGAATCAATGTAGTCCTTCTGTTAGTGTTCCGTCCAAATTAACTTTAAAAAATGTTAGAGAACCAATTTTTCATGGTAAAATGACCAAAAATAACCCCGTTACTTATAATTTTACTTACTACCTCTCTTTTCCTTTTTTCATCTTCACTTTTCTCTCCCATTTTTCATGGATTTGGTGCTAAAACTAAAATAAAAACAAAAAAAGTGGGAAATTTTAATTTTTTTAAATATCAAGTAAAAAACGAATTCTAACTAGGTTAGCTCCATTCTTTTTTTTAAAAAAAATCAAGTAAAATTATAAGTAACAGAGTTATTTTTGGTCATTTTACCATGAAAAATTGGTTCTCTAACATTTTTTAAAGTTAATTTGGACGGAACACTAACAGAAGGACTACATTGATTCGCGGGGTAAAATTCAGGGACTACATTGATCGATTTTCAATTTCAGGGACCATCTTGATTGATGGGGTCAATTTCAGGGACCATTTGTGATATAAACCCTAAATTTTAAAAATTAAGAGGAAAATGCTAATTGATCGTACATTTGCACATTCACCACTTTCCTTCTCCAACATCCTTCTTCTACTCTTTCAGAAGTTATTTTCTCATTCTCTTCAAAACGTGTATAAGATAAACTATAGTGAGCTTTATTATAATAAACCCATTCATCGCATTTTCCCCCTATTATTTTGTTTTTTAAGTTTTATTATTATTAAGAGGAGTGGGAGGATTAGAAACTTTTCAAACCCGGAACGCATGGTTAGAAACTTAATATCTTATCCACTAGGATATTAGACAACTTGGACCTTCCTTGTGCATGTGGTTCAATATCTTAGTAGATATGGTGTTGGGTTTTCGACCATGTGTCCCAGGATTGAGACTCCCTTCTTCTCTAAACTATCGTAATAGTTTTGAACCCTCTCTCTCCCCTTACAAATAATAAAATTTTAAAATACATTTGAACCTTCGTTGCCAACTTATATAATTTATACTACTTATTAATAAAACACTCTTTGTCTACTAAAAATCAAGAAAAATAGATTATACCCTTCTATGCATAATTGAAAGAAAATATCAAAAAAGTAAAAACATGAGCATTTGACCAACTCCAATGGTAATTTTTAACTCAGAAAATTTAGGTTTTAACCTAGAAACAGTTTTTTTGCTCCAATGGTTCTGGGTTAAATTTTTAGTCCATGATTATTAAAGAATGAATTTAGGTTAAATTTTATTTTTTGGTAACTTTTTAAAAATAAAATTTGTGTAGATTATCATAATTAATTTTTATAGACATTTTAACGTAACAACATGTCCCTAATTTTACGATTTTATTAATTTTAAAAGAATGAATTGACGAAAATGCCCCTAGGGTCAAGATTTGTTTACCTTCATTGACCGTCGTTTCGTGAAGCACATGAACTATTAGTTTACCATATTCTCGATGTACTTGACGGTACGAACGTGTAGGCAAAAGCGAAATTGAAATTGGAGTTACGACGAAAATTTTACAAAACTAATAACGTAAAGGGCGATTTGGTAATTTACATTACGCGGGAGATATTTTATGTTTTTCTTTTTGTAGCTTGTTTTGTGAGCCAGTGGGGCCCACACCCCACTCTTCTCCCTTATCCCCGTGTCTCCCTCTCTTTTTTCATTATTTTATTTTATTTTTTAAAACACTCACATCTCTCTCTCTTAATCTCACCTTTCATTTCACTCTCTCTTAGCTCTCCCTCGAGCTCTCTACCTCTCAATACTCTCTTATTCCTTTGCACACACAAGAGGCCTAGAAGCCAAGACACATCCCCGCCACACACCACCTGCCATCTTCTCCGACGAACTCCACGTGAACCACCGCCGACTGCCATGACTTTCTCTCCCTCATCCCTCACCTCTCTCTCTCGCTCGTCTTATCGCTGCACTTATGTAGATGATACCACGACAGAGCCCCACCGTCTTCTGTCAAAACCCATTGAAAACTAGACCATTGGCTCGTTGTGAGGTCACCATCACCGTCATCTAGCCAATTCAGGACACTTTGGTATGAAGTGTGGCTGCACAACGACTTTTGGCCACTGTTCATCATCTTCTCCGGTGAATCCTCATCGATGACGACTGAGGTAAGGCTCCAACGAGCCTAAATGGCTCCTTAATTTGGTATAGTTGTGTTCCTCACATTCTTAGCTTTTATTTGGTTCTTGAATCAATGATTTTGGCTGAGAAATGAGCTCAAACAAAGCTCTGGAAATTACGAAGGTGCGTGGCGCGCGTGGTGGCCAGCGCGTGCGGCAACGCGTGGAGGAATCTGATGTCCCTCCTTAGGTTTCTGGACATGTTGAACCCGAATCCGCCGTCAGTTTTTTGAAATTCGATCATTTTAAAATAGTTTCTTTATTAGCCGTACTTTGTACAAAAACGCGTATTTACGTTAGTTTGTTATATATTTACATAAATGATTTCGTTTCTAGGTGAACCGTATTTCAAAGACCTTCGATACCCACGAGGCGAGTTTGACCCGACAACATGATTTGTGAGTGGGTCTTTGCTTTTAAATATTATATATTTATTTAGTTTCCATTTATATATTTGATAATGAATTTTCTACGTTACGCCTAGATTAGATTAGCGTTTATAAGAATTAGCGTATTGACTGAATTTATAAAATTCTCATAAATTCTACGGGATGCACGGTTATTCATATTTTGACATGATGCCACAAATAAATTTATGGTTACGGATATTATTATTTTGTTACTGTGAATTACGAAATTTTTGTAGTATGATCATATTTATATCACTGCTCATCATAAATGCCACACTAGTGTTAGTACTCACCGGGGGCAAGGGCCGGTCTTTCACATGTATGTTCACATCGCACTATACGCTCACTTTGGATCCATTGTAGGTGTCAGTCATGTCCTAGATTGCTATAGGTAATTAGGACTCGTATGTGACGCGCATAGCGCCAGTCTTCACGTGATTGTAGTACTAAAGCGTAAATCATTATTACACCCAGTCCTGTTCATGTCAGAATACCTATGCATGAACTCGTGTGTCAGCATATGTCGATGAGCACTCAATATGTTATGTTTATTTATGCGAGATTATGTGATTATCGGACGTTAGGTGTTTATTTATGAAATATGGTGGCGTATTGAATTCTTAAGATATTGCAGGCTACAGTAAGTATTTTCATACTATACGTAGTATGTTATATGTGGAAATTATACTTGTTTTACAGCGATGGGTTATTATGTTTTCGAAAAGATTTTTACAAAGCTTTATTTTTAGGCCCACTCATCCTTGTTTTTCACCCCTCCAGGTTTTAGTAGCAAAGCTTTCGTGTCGACGAGGATCCTTGGCAAATCTTGGTATAGGTTTCTCAATCTACTTTACTTATACTCTGACATCACGTGAAATGGGTTCATTCATGCTCACTAGCCCAGTCTTGGATTTTTTTAGGTTTAAATTTACTCACATTACTACACTTTATGGCTTCGTCACCCTTCCGTTGTCAGCCAGCACAGCTCTATTCAGAGTCCAGGTAGACATTTCGGGTCGGGGTGTGTCAATATGGTATCAGAGCATAAGTTTAAGCAGTATTGCATTCATCACATGTGTGATGTAAGCATTATCGGTTTTGAACCTAATGGCAAATCTTGCCACCTTGTCGATTACCGAAAACTTGGTAGCTTTTCCTCAGTTATGAGTTTCTTAGACGACTTATCGACCTTCTAGAAGAACATTTTGGCAACCGCCTCTATATTTTAAGTGAAGAAATTCCCTGCCAAGGAAAGATGTAGATTTGAGACAAGTTGATGGCCCAAAGCAGGGCTACTATATTGATAGTTGTGCACCATCATAGATTTACCCATCACTTCCACTACTATCCAGTCATCGTTACCAACCCTTTTGAGATAGGAAACCAGAAATAGTTTTAATTCCTTGGTAGTACCCGTCAGACGAAGTTTTACTTTTCGTTGAAATTTCCAGAGATGTCTCGAGTGACGATCTGGTACTAAAATGGTAGCACTCAACGGAAGAACATCCGAGGGACAGTCACCTTTGGTCCCCGATAAAACTAATCCTTCAAACATAGTAATAATTCTAGATCTTCAGGAGGAAGATCAATTTCCGTAAACTCCATTCTACAGTAGGTTATTAACAAATTCATTTCTTCGACCTTAGAACACTTTAACCAACATTAATTCCCAGAATTTCTTTTGATGTTGTAGTCGTCATTGCGATGAGTATAGGCATGGGAGTACAAATTGTTATACCTTCGATTAATAATAATCAATTTCCCCTAGAATCAACGAAACCAACTCATAAGACCAATTCCTTACCAATTAACCGAAGCTATCCACCAGAGCTAGCTCTAACCTGTAATTAGCCTATGGTGGCGCTACTAATTGACGATAATGTCCGATATCCAGGAGCTGCCAACCAGTATTCAGGCAATATGATTTCTGATACTGGACACATACTAGTATCTGGGAGTGATACCTTTGTGCCAGAATGTTCACAATTTCAAGGTAGCGAACAATATTAAAATATTATAAATGTGTCAAATAGCGGCGCGACTGATAGACTGATTAACAGTGACTACCTAAGTCGAAGAAATTATAATTGTGAAAACTTAGGAGTAAGCCTTGTAGGAGGACAGTAAACTCGTAGTTGTTTTAACCATACCACCCATCTGGGTAGCCAAAACATTCTCGACCAGTCATCCTTGTAATCATTTCCATAGCCAAGTATTAGTTGAAACACGAGTTAGTTTTCTGTTGTAAGAGGGAAATGAACATTGAGAAAGTCATGTGGTATATTAGTGTGTGTTGTGGAGAAAGAAGGTAGTATGGTACGATTTGATGACGTATATCGTGGCGTCACTTCTCAAAATTTATCTAGGATACCGCCAAAGTGCGAAATAGAGTACACCATTGACCCACTTCCTAGTAAAACACCAATTTTCCTAACATCTTATTGAACGACTCCTGCATCATTGAAAACCACAAACCTAACACCTTATCTTAGGGAACCTTGAACCTAGTCATGAGGATGATAGACCGAACCTTAGGACTGTACGTAGATTCTTGGCAACTCAATTGGATGACGATTAAAAACTGTTAACCCCTACTTTGAATTGATGATCTACCCGACCATATTTTGGAGCCCTGATTTTTCTTCCGTAGCCTGACAGATTCGTAGTAGTTTTGCCGATGACTTTCTTACCTACTTCAGCAACGAAACTAAATTCTATAAACAACGACAGTCAGCTTTATACTGAATTCTTCAAATGTTAGCTTGTTTAGATTGGTACTTTTCGAGGGAGACGTAATCTAAGCAGAGGATAATTTTGTCATTTCTCCAAAAGGTTGTAGCTAAAGAAAGTGTAACATTCCCACAAATTATTGTGAACTTCGAATTATTCTTGGCCTTGTCGATTTTATCGGCAGTTGTTAGTGACTTTTCAGTTGTAACATTTTCCTTCCAAGTTGGCCGAGGAAAACCAGTTTAGTTGAGACGTCGAATATGATTAAAATTATTTCTGTTTTGCTATTTTTTCTTTTTTTTTTCCATCACCCACAAAATACCCATAAATAAGACATTTTCTTAATCTTGGAACAAAAATAAAAAAATTTCGAATATGCACAGGCATGCATACACCATGCACAACAATAGAACATAAATAAGATTTTTCTTACACCTTGAAATGACTTAATTTCGCTCGTATATAAATGGGTCATTTCCTCCTATTTTCTAATTTCTCTCTCTATCTACTCTCTATCTCCCTCCCCTCTCTTCTCTCACTTTTTCCCTCACGCACTCTCTCCCGTTCTCACTGTGCACACATGGTGCACAGTCATCCCAACCAACACCGTCCAAAATGAACCCACCACCAATTTCATCTCATCCTCACGAGTCTAAAACACCTAGCCTTGTCACAAATCTCATCCCCAATCATTGGGATCGAAAGTCAAACAGGTCAAGAGTTTTCTAGATATTTTTTGGCAATATGACAAACAATCGAGACTCGAGATCACCACCACTGGACTCACATCGAAAAAAAACCCACTCTATCTCTTTCTTTCTCCATGAACATCATGGGCAGGAAGGGTCAACACCACCAAAACAAGAAAACTTATTTGCTGTTGACCAAAAATAAGAAAACCCATTTGTTGTTTGCTTTCTTCCTTCCAATATTTGCAGATTGGTGAGATTGAAGAAGTGAGCTTTTTCATATTTGGGGAATGAGAGAATAAACCCTGAAGCTGTATGAAGTAATAGTGAAACAAAATTTAATCAATTTCTCCCTTTTCTATATCATGGGATTCCCTACCTTGTTTGAATGTTGTGATGGTGTTTACTAAAACTTGGCAAAAATTGATGTTTTGTTGGATGATTTTTTCAGGATATGATCACTGTATGTACACGACATCGACATGCACATGATATGCTCACAGATCTGAGCCAAACCAAAAACCCAAAGCTCATAGCTCTCTCTTCGAAAAGAAAAAAAAAAGACGTAATCACCTGTGACATCACCACCATATACACTATATGCACACTACATACACATCATATGTATAGTACATGCACGTGATATGCACAGAACTGGAGATTGAGCAACGAGCTGCTTTTCACATTAATAAGAAATTATAACGGCAACCTATTGGTATAGTGGATACAATTAAAACATAATTGTTATGTGTATAAGGTTATAGTGGAAGTTTGAAAAGTCTTGTTACGTATATCAACCACCGCTTAACTGTGCACGTGGAAAACATGATACTTGTTGTCGTTATTCTATGGACACGCATGACCCTTAACGTCCTCTGAGCTTTTTCTCAATTTTATTTTTCGGCTCGGCCAATTAAGTTGTGGTCATACTTGCTAAATTCTAGGGCTCAACGTAAGTGCATCATAACTAGTAGACATGCTCGCTTCTCATATTAAGTTGTAGCCATGCACACCACATGCACATTACGAAAAAAAATTCACAAATTTCTACAATTGAACACTTGAACTAGAAATTGTTCCATCATATTTTGTAGCACGTCAAAAAGTAAAGTTGATTCCACAACTCATAGACCCCAACATGAAACACAAATCCTAAATTAACTTCAAAGTATTAATTCATCTTACAAACAACCTATTTATTTCATAAATCAATGATGAAGGAACTTGGAACTAAACATCCTACCTTACTATGCTTGCCGAAGCTTAAGTCACCGGAAAAAATGGAACTTTCCGGCAAAAACAAAAAATATGGTACAAAACTCATCTCACTCTTCTCACCTCTCTCTTGCATCATTTTGTTTGAAATCAGAGGTATGCGGTCAACCCAAAACCCAACTCACTCTTCTCCGTGTAAAATTTCAATTGAATTTACAAAAATACATATGTCTGTACATATTGATTCCTGCATTTAATGAACATTGAATACAAAATTTTATTTTTAGGTTAAATTTGTTAACAGCCTTCATCATAAAAATTTAAAGCCTAATTCTTTGACCATAACGGCGACTATTAACCCAATTTGGGCAACGTAAGAAAATGAGCTGAGCTCATAAGTTTACCAAGTGTGCGGCGTAGGGTAGTTTGTTTGTTTGCTGACACCCAGAAATTAAAAAACACCCACAGAAATAGAAAAATATTCACGTCATAATTTCAATTATCCTTTATATCAAATGGGAATGCTCCTGATTCCCTCAAATCGCACCACGTGTCCACCACTCACGTTTTTCAAACTCCCTCCTTAATCACCCCCGTGACTCTATCTCTTCTAATTATCTCTCTCTCTCTCGTCCGCTTTCAGAGTTTGTTGAGCAAAAGGTGGAGTAGAACCTCTCGGCCTATCCTCTCCTTCAAGCAATTTCTTATTTTTCAGGGTTAGGGTTTCCCCCAGATCTCACCAATTCCCATTTGATCCCCCCAAATTTCATCGATCCTTGATTTCATCCCTCATCGTATTCATCGTCTCTCCCTTTCTCTCCGATCGTCCCCCTTTTCGTAAATTATGGTCGCGAGCTTTTCCGTTTGCAGTTTCTCCGTTATCAAATCGAATTCGCTCCCGATCCTTTGTTCCTCTCACTGTTGCAGAAAATATGGGTTTTCTCGTATGATGCTGTGATTTTTTTGGTACATAAAAGAAAATTTTAGGGTTTTAATGGGGCTTTTTGTGTAAATGGTTGTTTGTATGCAAATACTTGGGGAAAATTTAGGGTTCTCTGTTGAGTTTGTGTGTAATTGTGATTCGTGTCGGGTTTGAATCTGAGGCTATGTATATTGAGGAATTGAAAGGAGGAGAAGTTGGGAGTGGGGAAAAAGGGAATTTGTCCCCTAGAAATAGAGATTTTGATAGCAGGAGCATCACACGGTCGGATGCGAAGCGGGTTTTGATCGGTGCAGGAGCTCGTGCGCTGTTTTACCCGACTCTGCTTTACAATGTCATTAGGAATAAGCTGCAGGCTGAGTTTCGGTGGTGGGATAAGGTTGATGAGGTACAAATTCATTTTATTGTTCTATTTTTGTATTTATGTATTTTTCATGTGTATTTTACAATGTGTATAGATTGGTTTCGCTTGCCATATGGTATATACGTTTAGGTGTTGGGTTTGATTTAGATTCAGAGTTCGATTCGATAGCTCTTACGAGTACTTTATGTCTGGACTTGTCTCTTATTAATGTAATTCATGAATGGGGTTTATGTGATTCTTTGTGTGTGGTGATGTTAGCTTGGAATTCTTTTCTTAGCTGATAGTTTATGCAATAATGTAGACCCAGTAAATTATCTTCAAACAAAAAATTTTGCTTATGTAAACATGTGGCTTTTTCTTCTGCGAGTGTTTATATGATCTTTTGTTGATTTTTTCTCTCTGTCTGAATTCTAATAATTTTATTTCCAGTTTGTATTGTTAGGTGCAGTTCCATTCCCTACTGACGTACCTCGCTTAAAGGATGCCGGAGTTGGTGGAGTCATAACACTTAATGAGCCATATGAGACTTTGGTTCCAACATCTCTTTATCATGTTAGTGGTTTTCCTTGTAGTCATGTTACACCACAGAATCATTCTTGAGATCTGTATTGTGAGAGTTCACTTGCTTTTGGAGATAAGTTGATGCATTTTTCTCTCAGATGAAATGGTGTTGCTGTTTGTGAGGATATCTTTTTTTTTTGTATGACATATTTAATACATGACAGATTAACTGGTGTTTTCTGTAATATTGTTTTGTATTAATATATGAATTATGTGGATTAAAATTGACTTGGTTCATGTCTGTACTGGACCAAAACTTCGGGATTTGTTTTATGTTTTTCTTATACTTTATGTTTGCGGTCTACCCTATTTCCCAGTAGTTAATGTTACCATATTTTTATGCGTTTCTATTAAATTTGTGGCAGTCTCATGGCATTAACCATCTGGTGATTCCTACAAGAGACTACTGCTTTGCACCATCACTCAGTGATGCATGTCGTGCTGTAGACTTCATTCATGGTAAGCATTCTTGGAACTTGATTTGATCATCTTGGAAGGCCTTTGATATTGCATGACTTAGCTCAAACAAGGCATGTTTGGAAGGCCTTTGATATTGCATGACTTAGCTCAAACAAGGCATGTATCCATGGCGTATTCTGTTCTTGGCTAGATACGGTTGGCATGTTGGGAAACTTTTAAAGCTGAATAGAATCATCCAGCATAAGTCTAATATGCAAGGGCGCAATGTAATTGTGAGGCTGTCCTATATTTTTCCAGTGTAAATAAGTTATGATGTAGAATATTATGGTGGTGGTCAATATTATAGACCACCTAACCTGCCTTGTGTTTTATCAGGCGGAATTTTAGAAACGTAAAAGAGATGATTTCTATCTGACTGTTTTTCTTTTGGTCATTTTTAAGCTGCTTAGTGGTGTTTGTTGTTGAAATTTACTCTTTAAGGGTTTATAAAAAAATCATTTGATTTGTTTCATCTGTACTTGTTTAATTTTCATTAAGGACTAGGAGGTTTAGTGTTAAGTCATTATATATATCCTGGGATCGAACTTGTCATTTTCGTGTAAATGGTTGACAGTCTAGGATAAGATTTTGCTTTTTCTCCTAAGAAGACTGTTATCTGATATATGTCATTTTGGTTTTTGTCATGAAGAAAATGCATTAAGTGGACAGACAACATATGTTCACTGTAAAGCTGGACGGGGGCGTAGTACGACCATTGTTATCTGTTACCTGGTTAGTACTAGGATCTGAAATTACAAAGAACTCCGAGGATTGCCAGCTTTACTGATTTTTTTTTTTTTTTGTTTTTAATAGGTCCATCACAAGCAGATGACACCTGGATCTGCTTATGAATATCTAAAGTCAATTCGGCCAAGGGTGCTTTTAGCCTCTGCTCAGTGGCAGGTAACTTGTACAACCAATCAGTGATTTGCACTCACATTGGGGGTTGGTATGTCTCCCTGCTGTTTCATGCCTTTTCCTTCTGTTGGTCCTCCTGGTGTAGTGAGAAACATTGTATTTACATTTTTGTTGTTAAATAAATATCAGTGTGTGAACAATTTGCTTATAATACTAGATTTACACCTGATCTGTGGCATGATCTAATTCTACCCTTGAATTTGACTTTTCTTGATCTCCTATTTGATGGTTCCCTTTTTTCAGGCTGTCCAGGAGTACTACTATTTAATGGTGAAGAAAGCTTTTGTTTACAGTGACATGCCAGCTCTGATGATGAAACCGCTTCAGTCTGCCTCCTCACACAATCTAGTTGCATTTGATGAAGGCTCTGTGGTAGTGGTAACAGAATCAGATCTTGAAGGATATGATGCGAGTTTCCAGTCTGGCGCCGTGGGAAGTGAGATTTGGGCAGACTTAAGTGTGGTTTATAGGGTGCGAGTAGCCGGTCAGGCAGCTCTTGCAAGAATCTCATGTATGTGGCTCCGCTTCGGTGCCCACCAGAAGATATCAGGAGAGAATTTGAGCAGGAGGGCTGATCGTCTGAGCGGCATTAGTGTGGATATACAAGTCTACTGAGGGGTAGCCTTAGAAAATGCATACATGTTGTTTGCTAAGCGTTATTTTTCTTTATACTTGCTTTCTCATATAGAAAGTGGGAATAATGTTACATGAGGCCGCTCTAAACTGCGTTTTCGCCCCCACCCTTACGTAAAATTGAGTCGCTACTGCTATCTTGAATCGAAATGAAAGAAAGTTGTGCATTTTGGTTCAATTATATAGTGATGCATAAAATTCACTAGAAAGTGATCCGTCTTGTATTCTATTGGTTGGGGATATAGAATATATCATTTCTCCCCGAATTCATGCAAACAAATGCTGCCTCGAACATTTATTTGGTAGCCAAATTGAGCAGCACACAAACACGTATGGAGTTTGTAACTCAAGTGGTTTAGAGTGATTCCAGTAAGGCGTAAGGCGTATGCATGCGGAATGTCTAAGTGAGTTTTTATGCTGAACGCAATTTTATTTACCAAGTTCTGTCCTTGCATAATTTTGTACAGAATAACATAACCATATATTAGCAGGGTTTCAGTCACAAAAGGCATGGAATAAATTGCAATTATTGTACAAATAAATCATCCCCACCCACAAACCCCCGTGTAATTCTTGATTTGGTAGTTTGAGTTACCTAGTAATTAAGCTTCATCAAGGCTGAGGGAGTGACTTGTCCTCTGTGAGCTCAAGGAGTTCACTGAACAGATTCTTGACTGGTAAGGGCCACCCGTACGACGACGACCCTTCCGGTACATCTTCAGTTGATGCTCTCTCATCAAAATCAGGCATTACTTGCACTTTCTCATTCCTTTCCACAAATCCATGTTCAACTCCACTTGCCCTGGTATAACCAGCTTTCTTGTTTCCATCCATCGTTGACGCTGAATCTTGCAAGTAGGGCACCACGTGCTTCTTCATGTCGCTGGTGGAGATTCCGAGATGACCTCCTGCAACGCTAATGTACTTGACCCTCCCAGCTTCATCCAAGGTTCTCAAACCGATCCAGTCCTCAGTAAACAGATCGGTCTGCATAAAAGTGAAAGCAAAGAAGACGCGTACACTTAATTGTAAATGCAAATCTTCTAATGCATCAAGTCTCTAACACTAGTATTAGTATTATTGTACTTTGTTACCTGCTGTGGACTTAAAATTGATTTGAAGCTATCATCTTCGTAATATCCAAACCACGCGGTCTCCTTCGGTATCAAAACAGTGTCATGCTCAAACTGCAGAAATACGAAATTAACATGGAAATAATGTAATATGCTTACTTGGCTAATTATTCTGAGGATCTAAGAAATGTTACCAAAGATATATATCTTTTTCCAACTTACCATGATAAGCACCAGGTTCTGTAAGCTACTAAACCTTTCCTTGTAAGTCGAGTTTTTCTCACCAGGGAGTTCATTGTTGAGCTTCGGAAGAAACTTGCATTTCCCTAAATAATCAGACATTGCCTGGAAAGAAACTGTTGATCAGGATGAAGCAGACAGCTGATTCCATCGAACTTACGATTGTAATGTTACTTGATATATTTATAACATAGGTATATGAAGTAAAAACACCTCATTAAATGTATCGAATGTTTCATTTCTAGCCACTACTCACATTTGGTAATTTAAGATAACCGCTGGGAGCCAAGTGTTCCTGCATTTTCAGAATCACAATCAAGATGGTGAGGCCCCATCAGAAATATACCTAGGAGAACGAAAGTTGACACCATAATAGAGACAAGAAGAAAGAATCTGCAGAATTAGATGCATACTTGAATATAGTCAGTGTAGATCTCTGATTTGAGCAGCTTATTCACAATGATGCAAAATATACCAGACTGCAGAGGCACAAAAACAAAGCCCCTTAGCATTATCAACATATCTCAAATAGGTCACAGAGTATTTCCAACCAAGTTTGAAGTGTTCCTCGATAGTTATATACCTTACGACTCTTAATTTGAGACATATTTTGATATAAACATTAAAGTTCTGCAAAAATCTCATAAATATATAAATACGCCGCGAAATCAGCAAAGTACAGTTAACTAAATGACCAGAATAACAGTGGGATCTTTGTATTGAAGATTTCACTCTTAGATGTACTTCATACAAAATGCTTTCAAAATATTCTCATCTTATGTAATTGAAAGAATGACGTAGGAAATACTGTTTGCTGCAACCATTTGCGACAAAGTACCGTAGAAAGTGCTAATCCTCTCTTGTATAATAGCATGAACTTTCCCATATATATATATATATGGTTCTTTTGGGTGAGAAGCATGCCGGTACCATACTACAACAATTGGGAAGAGGAAACATCAAGCTTACTAGCACGGTACTTTGTAAGCAATATCCGACTATGCAAGTTCAATTGTAGTTTATATATATGTACATTCTTCACCAGAAGCTATGTCAGCAAGAAGAAAGCATTCGGATAGGGAAGGATTAAAATTCCACGATGATAGTATGATACTTACACCGCAGAGAGGCACAGAAGCAGTACCCGCATGAGGTCCTCCTAAAGAGATAAAGTTCTTGACCTGTTTCAATAATGGCAAAAACAAGAATTTTCATATTGTCAACTCTGCTTATGTTAGGAAATGAAACATCATCCTGTGCGAGCATTAAACTAAAGAAACAATGATACAGAAGAAAGATCTATAAACCTAATAAAGCATTTGCCTATAAACCACACCACAGAGAAATGCAACTAAAAATTTCTCCGAGACCAGAAATAATCCTAAGAGCTATTACGTCACACCAAAATAATATAAGAATATCCTAAAGAACTTATAACACCATTCCTTTTGGATTTTTAAAGAGTTGGATACATGAAGCTCACTGCATGTATGATAACTGAATTCAATTTTTGTATTATAACAATACATGTAGTCACTTGAAAAGCAGTGGAGAAAACTTGAAATTAGCAGAGTTAGTTAAATTGAATCTTACAGGCGGTCCATCGACGCAAAATTCTACCACACCTCGGCCTATCAAATTGCCCTGTCAAATTAAAAAGAAAAAGTTATGAGAAAGAACCGATTGACCAGAGTTACATGAGCACCAAAACTCAAAATTATAAGATACAATTCATTTACTCATAAGCACTGGGGTATTGAAAAAACAATCAAACATGGTGAAAAAATTGTCATAGATCAAACGACAACGAAAGCTACATAAAATAAAATAATTGCATATCCACAATGAAAACTACCTCCATCAGAACATAAAAATGGAAAACGAAAGAAAATAAAATGTAACGCCAGATAATGCCACATGTAGCAACAAAGCCATGGGCCAGTAGCTAAACTTGGTAATAAAATAGCATCTAATAAGGACAACATTGAAACATAACGACAGCTTACTGATGGCCAGAACAATGACAAATGTTCTAAAAAATAGTCATAGACGCCAAGAATCATTAGGGTGAAGATGGCGGTTGATATCACCGCAAGAAGTGATTTGATTCAAATACAAAATACATAAATAAGGACCAGTTAGGTGGAAGAGGAAGAAAGGACGTGATGACACGTATTTACTAAGAGAAATGGTGAGGAAGGATGTCAATATGTTATTCCGGCTATGGTAACTTAATTTGTGGAGTTGAGTTGATAAAAAATCTAATTTACTATAAATATATGTGAGAAACAGAAAGATCCAATCATAATAATACCTGGGAGAGACCAACAATGTTGTAACCTTGTCTCAGTTCTTCCTTTTCTTTAACCTGTAGTTGTAGTAGGGAACAAAGTCAAAAGTCACAGAAACTTCAAAAGCCAGACCTACATTATACGGTAACAGGAAAACTTCACCACCTTATCACAAACGATTCTGGTCTGCAAACATGTAGAACAAAAGTCAGATTACAAGTGGAAATCAAGAACCATCAATAAAATGACAAGCCTTTATTTTTTTAGTTTTTACCTGTTCTTCAAGGGGTAAAAACCAGGAATCCCACGTTCCATCCCCAACTTCTCTGCAGGAAGGTAAATCCAAGCAATATTAATGGAAAAATACACTACATCCTACATATGTCCCCCAAGAATTGAAAAAAAAAAAACGTGTAAGAAACCATAAAGGTGGACTTCCCAGTTACACATCACCAAGAGTATTTAAATCAGGTTGTATCGTATCATATTGTTCTATAAACTCAAGGAGGCAACACCATATGTTCAATAAATCTCAGGATCAGAACTTGACATGAACATATATAAAAGTTGTTAAAAACAATGTGTTGAATAAACTATGAGCAATCAGCTCTAGAAGGATAACATATAGCAATGGGAAAAAGTAAGCAGGCTTGAGAAGAAAATAATGGACCATACATGCAATATCCTTCAGTACCAGAAAAGTTGCTCAGTTGCTCGGTAAACTGTTTAACTCCTTTATTAGAGCACTGGTCTCCAATGCCTGTCATGATGAATGAAGCATTAGAATGCAATAGTAAATAATGGTAAGAGAATAAATGAATTCTTAGTTTCAATGATCTACAAAGTTAACAAAATCCAGGAAAGAACCACTCAAATATATAAAAGGAGACTAAAAGAAGAACTAAAATGGATGATGTTCATAATCCAACCAAAAACACTTGACAACTAATATTAGATTGACCAAATTCAAAGGTAACTAGGTATCGCTATAAATGTCAAACTTCTTTTCAAACATACAACACAGAACACTTGCACTACTCCAAAATTTTCTTTGTGAGGTCATTCTCATGGGTCAAGATTGAATTAGTACATTAGATTATGCAGAGTTTATTGAATGCACTAGTTAATTGGCTAAAATGGAGGTTCTGACAATCATCAAATGAAAAATATATCATATTACCTATGCTTCACAAAAGCACATTGGGTTCATTTTCAAACTCAGACAGACTAACTCTCTCGTGAGACACTACTTACCACTTGAATTATAATTTTAGAGGCAGGTTTACATGCCAAATCTTCCTCGTAATTCGAATTATTCTGCTGCAGTTAAATGAGGCATGCCCAGGCAAGCAACAGATATCGTGGTAACCATCCAGCAGCAGTTTTTATTATCTTTTTTGGCTCCATGTGTTATTTTGTTTTGTAATTTTCTCAGCAGTTTTTCTTGGTGATTAACTTCAAAAAGAATCTATTTGGTTCATGCTACAGAAAGAAAAAGTAACAGCCGTTTGTATCTCTGTGTTCAATTATGTTCCTCAGGTGAACCGAAAGAAAGTGATTTAATTCTTTGATCTGCAATCTTCATGTAACGCTTTATTTAATTAAGCACAGTTATTTTATATGTAAGATTTTTTACCACACAGAAAAATGCAGAAAATAGAACTTTGAGAAGATTTCTTCCACATATAGATTAAGTCCATGAATCCATGCATTGCATCTGATGGCAATTGGATATTAGTATCTAATTGAACATCTTCGGTAAAATGGTCATAATCAAGTTCCTAATTACTTCTAAAAACCCTTCTCTTATACAGCAAATTACAGCAACCCACCATTATTTAGCATCAATTAATCAACTTTTGTACAGAAAATAACAATAATATCAAAAACCCATAAAAATAAAGCAAAACCCAGATACAAAAACAGATTTATCAAACAAAATATGAATAATTTCTTTAAAAGGAAAATTGACAAGTATGAAACAGAAAGAGCAGGAAATTACCATGGAGGACTATGAAGGGTACGGAAAGTGAAGTTGGGATGGATATCAAAGCCACGATGAAGACGACGACCAACTCCATCATCTTCTCTTCTGGATTGCAGTCTGTGAAAATTCTTTCTTCTTTCTTCTTTTTATTTTTTATTTTTATAGATCAAATATTAAATAACTTAAATTTGAATAGGGTACTAGCAATGGAGGTTGGTGGTGTGTGATTGGTGGATAAAGAAGCTTAATACATGGAGGCACAAGTGGGATGAGCGGCGGCTGCGGTTGGCTTTTGCTCGCATGAATTTATTGACGATTATCTGGTTTGCTTCTTGAAGTCACCGATTGATGATCTGCCAAAAATACAGAGATTAAGAAGGATTAAAGTCGCCAATTGGTGATTTGCGTAGTCAGACTGTCGGTCCCTAGCAGTGGGAGGTACACTTTTTGTTTCTTGTTATATGGTCTTTAGCCATGTCAGCCAATTTTACAAATGCCATATTATATTAGAGGAAATTAGATTTCGTCCCCCGTCTTCCAAAGGAATGGGTGACGTTTTAATTCAGCAATGTCATGTCATGTGTAATTTTTACTTTTTTCATATGATATGATATTATTGGGTCGGAAGGCTACAATGATGGTGAATTCGTTTAAGGTAAATTGTTTTTTTTTTTCCACTAAGGGTGGAACTCAGGCAGGCTTGATGCTCAACCCAATCCTAACCTAACATTCACAATTCGAACTTAGGTTGGGTTTGCAATTGAGCTTGTTCCTTCTCTATCTCGTACTCAAAATATTATTCGTATGAGAAAATGGGTTTTCCTTCTATTTTTTTCTACTACTTTTCTAGACTTGGCTATAGAGATTTTAGAGATGCATCTTCCAATTGATGAGGATAAAGACGTGTTAATTTGGAAAGCTTCTACATTTGGAGTTTTTTAGTTCTTATATGACTATGAAATTGTTTGTCCTCGATTTCATGTTGAGAGTTGGGCTTATATTATTTGGTGTCCTTTCATTCCACCTCGCTACTCTATTTTAGTTTGGAGGATTCTTTTCAAAAAGCTCTAAATAAAGAATCAACTTCAGCGACAAAGTATGCCTCTGGTTCCAATATGCCAACTACATTACAAGAATTCTGAATCTATTCAACACTTATTTTTTAGTTGTGGATTTGCACAACGAACTTGGTGTTGGCTTGCAATTCAATTTGGCACTATTCTTCTACTTATGGGTTCCTTCTCGGATTTATGGCTTGCTTTTGTGTCAAAGTGGTTTCTCCACAACTTCGCAATGTCTGGCTAGCATCATGGTTTTTCTTATTAGTGGCTATTTGGAAGATGCGTAATAAAGTGAAGTTTGAAAGTAAGCCTCATTCCTTTTCACACCTTTGTCGTTCCACTTTGGCCTGGATTAGGTATGTTGGAGTTTTCACTCCTGGGCATGTATGTGGTATTTTGGATAAGCAACTTTTAGTCTCTCTTGGAATCTTAACTGAGTCTTGTAAAGCTACTTCTATAGTCCATGTTCTTTGGCATCTCCTTCCATTTTCTTGGGTCAAAGTGAATATTGATGGCCTTGCTAAAGGTAATCCCGTTCATGCAGCTTGTGGTGGGCTTTTCCGAGATTCTGCAGGTTATTTTCTTGGTGGTTTTTTCCAGAGCTTGGGGCATTGTACTTCTTTCTATGCGAAGCCTCATGCTGTTATCCTTGCTGTGGAGTTGGCTCACGATCGAGGTTGGAGAATTTTATGGCTTGAAAGTGACTCTTTTAGCGTGATATCTTGTTTTGCTTCTGGTTCTCTTTCTCCTCCTTGGTTGCTCCAAACACATTGGAAAAATTGTATTTATCGATTACAGAACATGATATTCCATTGCTCTTATACATTTCAAGAAGGAAAGGCAGTTACTGACAAATTAGCCAATATAGGGCTTCTCTCGTCTTCACTTGTTTGGCACGCCGATCCTCTTATAGAGATATTTTTTTTTCTGCATTCAGATTTCTTGGGCATGTTGGCCTACAAGTTTTTCTCCCCTTCTTAATGTGTGATTTTCTTTTTTACCTAATCTTTTTGGGGTTTTCCTTTTTTGTCTTGCAGGTTCCTACATTTTAGGTTTTATTTTAGAAGGGTTTGGTCCTTTATCCACCCTCTTTTTCTTGTATTTTCTTTTTCAAGGGAGGTAAGGTCTATGTCCCCCTCTTTTTTCTTGTATTTTATTTTTCAAGAGGGGTAAGGTGTACGTCCCCCTCTTTCTTTCTTTTTTTCTTGTTTTTGATTTTTCCTACTTTATGAAGGTAAGGTTTATGTGTGACAATTTGTCCCTAATTTTACGATTTTATAAATTTTAAAAGTGTAAATTGACGAAAATACCATAGAGGCGAGATTGTTGACTTTCGTTGACCGCCATTGTGAAATCCCTAGAATTTCACTATCCATTACGTATCTCGTTATTTAAATTCGTATTTAACGTTTATGCTATTTGTATGAGTTAATTTTAATTCCGTTAATTTTAGAAATTGAATCGAATAATTATCGGGTTTGAATTTTCGTAATTAACGTTTAAAATTTCGTCGACCTTTCGAGGTCACAAGTAACGTTTTCAAATAGATCTTCAAACCACGAACGGATAGGTGAAAGCCGTTTGCTAATCTGGATTTTAACAGTATAGTTACGGACATTGAAGTCATTTTACTAAACTATGGATTTTAAATTAATTAAAACTCCCACCATGTGGGAATTGTAACCAATCATATTATTTTTTTAGGACCAATCAGGAATTAGGGAGGAAATAGACCCATCCACGTGCAGCACCCCAGTTTCGACCCGGAGGGATTTCCGGCCAACTACCATCATTTTTCAGACGATTTTCGCCCAGCCTTCACTTGCTAACAACACGCAACCTCTGTGCAACCATTTTCCCTTCCAAAAACCAAGCCTTTTTGGCTCCTAAACCGTGAGGACGACGCACGGCGTCGTTGGGTTCTCAACGGAAATCCGCCGTTCCGGCGAGTTTCATCACCCATCACCACCCTTAATCAACTCCCCTTGGACATAGGAACAAGACCTAACCAGTTGTAGGAGCGTCGGAACACCGAGGAAGGAGAATTGAAGCTCACCCATTTTAGGGTTCTCGGCGAGTTCAAGGGAAATTGGAGCTTTTCCCGACCAAATTGGATTTGGCCACAGTTATAAAACTTACTCTACTCACTGAGATCTACTTGCCTATAAAATTGGTAATTTTTAGAGTAGGTAAAAATTTTCAGCGAGTCGGGGCGGCTAAAATGGGTGCCCCGATTCCATATTAGACATCCGATTGACGAAATTCCGTTGTTTGGTTATATTTCCATCAAGGACTGCCACTTGGTTATTATATAATTCGACGATCTGACCATTGGATCATCACCAAACTTTAATACTTAATAGTACATAATATTTAAGGATATTAGGAACTAACGGATTGGAAATCTAAAGTACGGATCTTCCCGGATGGGTTTTCTAACTTTGTAAATCTAAACGTCGGCCGCTACTTAATTTTAGCGATTAGCGGAGATCAGACCGTTGGATCGTTTCGAAACTTTAGGATGTTGTTCTAGAAGCTTATTGAAACTCTTAGGAAGTTACAGATCAGAAATCCAAGTACGGATCTTCCGGATCGAGTTACGTAGGGTTGTGGACCCTACTGTCAACCGTTGATCGACGATTGACTTTTGGTCACTGAGTTAAATCATTCTAGAACGTCCTTGGGGATGTGTTTTATGTAAGTTACGTGTTCTATCGATAAGAATTCTAAGATGCGATTTGATATGTTTACACCCAGTCCTGTCGTATAGGTTGCATTAGGCAACTCTGACTCGTGTGTCAACATAGATTGATGAGCACCAGATATGATATGTTTGCTTATGCAAAAGTATACGATTATTGACGTCACACACTTATATATGAACTATTGTGTCGTATTGATATCTTGGTATTTTGCAGGTTACGGTGAGTATTTTTATACTATATGTAGTATGATTTTTCTAGAAACTATACATGTTTTATGACGATGGGTTATAACGCTTTCAAAAGGTTTTTATAAAACTTTATTTTTAGGCCCACTCATCCTTGTTTTTCGCCCCTCCAGGTTTTAGTAGTTGAGCCTTCTTATCGACGAGGATTCTTGGCAAATCTTGGGGTAGACGATTACCTTCGATGATATAATTCTCACCCTATCTTACTGTACTGTACTTATGCTCTGACATCACGTGTGAAATGAGTTCATTCCCGCTCACAGCGCACTCTTATATTTAGGCACTTTTAGGTTTAAATTTATTCATATTTTCCACCACACTACACTTTATGACTTCGTCACCTTCCAAGTGTCAGCCAACACAACTCGATTCCGAATCCAAATGGACATTCCAGGTTGGGGTGTGTCATTATGTTCCCCTGACTAGGTGTAACTTTTTTTTTTCATATCAATAAATTTACCTTGTATCGCCGAGGTTTTTGAAAAAATAAAAAAACACAAAAGCTAAACCTGGTTTTTATCAATCGGATACCATACCAATTACTTGATGCGTTTGAAAGCCTCGAGATGACTTGGAGAAAAAAATATTTTTAGGTGTTTTTGTAAACAAATGGTCCATCGCGTGGTAGATTTACAATCCAGTTGGCTACATCCGCGCCCACCCCCACATAGGTTTAAGTCTCTATCTAGGATCGTCAGAAAAAAAAATTCAAAATATTCGTGGGCAGAAGCAGCGGCTGACGATCTACACGAGGCAATGTGAAAACGGACCAGGAGGGGCAAGCCATATTTTGTTCCTGGATGTGTCGTTGTTATAACGGTAATTGACCTACGCTATCGTATAATAACTTACCTTCTCATGTGACAGTAATTACTGTTTATTTTTATGTTAACAAGCTGAAGTAGATGGACGAGAAGATCAAGAAGGGGAAAATGTATTTGATGATACAGTGGGCTCATCAAAAGACGAGCTTGCTTAAGTATGTCGACAAGAAGATTGAGAAGAAGGGGAAAACGTATTTGATGATACGTACTGAAATGTTGGAAGGCTAACTGAAATGTTGGAAAGGTGGGAAAAACGAAGGAGTTGAAGCGGAAACTAAAAGAAGAAAAAGGAGGAGAAGAGAAAGCTGAAAGATGACTATGAGTTCTTAATTCATGAACAGAAATCGTTGCTTGAATCTGTGAAAAGTTCGTGAAAAAGCTGGAAGGAACTCTTGAACAGAAAGAGAAGAGTTGAAAAACCTAAAGAAAGACAAAATGGTGATGATCAAGGAAATTCAGGAACTAAATGATCGGTTCAATCAAGGGAGTCCGTGCACCAGAACGCAAGACATAAACTTGAGGTATGTCCGAAGCAACTGTACTTGACAAGTCCAGGGGAAAACACCGTAAAGAGGGAATTAGATCCGGAGTTTGAGTATGAACAAAAAGGAAAAAAGAGAAGGAAAGTCGGGGAGCAAATAAATGAAATAGATCCGGAATTAGATGCAGTTGCTGCAGGCATTTTTGGATCAAGTTATTATATCAGTTGAGGACGGCGTTGAACCTTCCTAGCAGTGTGTCTGCATTTATTAATTAATACCCCCTCCTTACAAATTACTGCATTACATGGATAAATTCTTGGGTGCGAATGACCAGACTGTAAGTTGTACTACACAGATCATTGACATGCCAATAAATTACCAACACTCCAACAATCTATCTAAATGACAGGAACTATAATACCAAACATAAGGTCAGTCAAAACATACCTGCAGAACTCGAACTTGAAGAAGCCATAGCAGCTTCACAACCAAAACAATCTTCTCCTCTTTAGCAAAACCAGAGAGCTCTTTGAACAATAGGTATTCAATACAATATGAGCCATGTATTGCAAGAGCAGTGACTGAGGTTTATATACAGCATTAATCCAACACATTCTCCTATTAGAATTAGTGTTGAATTCTAAAACCTTTCACGCAGTGAGTGTACAAAATCAATTAGCACAGGGAACCAAAACCTTTTCCCAAAAGAACACTAAAAGCACTCACAATCCTACAAGAAATAGGATTCTCAGAAATACCTTATCAAGACTTTTCCATTCAAGAATTCATCCAATATTATAGTTAATTCTCAATCATGTTTTATACTCATATTCCAACATTCTCCCACTTGAGTATCAAAACACAATGATTAACTTAAATGAATCATGGAAGTGATCACTAAGCCAAAATAAAGCATCTAATCTCGTATTCAACATTACCTATGCACATCAAAATATGGAACTCTAGGATTCTATCTGTACAATATCAGACTTTATCCAAGAATCACAACATATCCAATCTTGCATTTTGTAATTATACGAAAACATTCACAGTAATGCCAATATTCATTACTCCCACTCATTTAAGCCAATTTCAAATCGATCATATTTAAAATTTCAGCTTTAATGATAAGAACTATTCATAACAGAATAGTTCATTCAAATAGTTCCAAAGTGTACTCCAGCAAAATCACAAACTGATTTACTAGCAAACTCAAACTATTTTATTGCAATGCTAACTATCTGAAACAATTAATCACAAGACGGAAGAATTGAATACAGACAGATCAAAAACAAAATCAAGCAGAAAACTAAAGAGGTTGCAGTATACTATAACCAACCTAACTTAAGAAAACTCTTATCGCAGTGACACAAGCAACATTGCAGCTCCAAAATAACCTCAATTCTGATCGCTGGTCTACTCCCACTTGTCAAAAGTTTCTAGAACTCCCATTCTGGTAACATGCGCCTTAAACACATTGTTTGGTAAAGCTTTGGTAAGAGGATCTGCGATCATTTTCTCAGTGGACAGATACTGGATTTCTATCTCTCCTTTCTTCACCATTTCTCTTACTTTAAGGAACTTCACATCCATTAATCTTGAAGCCGAAGTTCTCTTATTGTTCTTGGAGAAAAACACAGCAGCATTGTTGTCACAAAACATCTTCAAGGGCCTTTTCACTGAGTCAACAATTTTCATTTCAGCAACAAAGTTTCTCAACCATACTGCCTGCTTCATTCCTTCAAAGCACGCAACAAATTCGGCTTCCATTGTGGAGGTAGACACTATTGTTTGCTTAGCACTTTTCCAGGATATAGCACCACCATTCAGCATAAAGATGTAACCCCCAGTCGATTTTCTCTCATCTAGATCCCCAGCAAGATCTGAATCCGTAAACCCAACCAACTCCAAACCATCATCTCTACCATAAACTAACTGATAGTTTTTTGTATTCTGCATATACCTCAATACTTTCTTTGCAGCCACCCAATGAGATTCTCCTGGATTTGATTGAAACCTTCCTAACATTCCAACAATGAATGCTAAGTCAGGCCTTGTGCAAATGTTGGCATACATAATGCTTCCAACTAATGAGGCATAGGGCTTCATTTTCATCAACTCGATCTCATTCTCACTTTTAGGACATTGATCTTTAGAAAACTTGTCACCTTTATTAACTGGAACATCTGCCTTATTGCATTTCTCCATATTGAATCGGTTCAATACCCTTTCAATGTATCCCTTTTGAGACAACCCCAGAAGCTTTCTCTTTCTGTCTCTTGTTATTTCAATCCCTAAAACATAGTGTGCTTCCCCTAAATCCTTCATTTCAAAATTGGTACTCAACATAGTCTTGGTCTCCTTGAGTAACTGTATGTCAGAACTTGCAAGCAGAATATCATCAACATATAAAACTAGAAAGATAAACTTTGATCCTTTGTGTTTTAAGTAGATGCAATCATCCATCTTGTTCTCAACGAAACCATGGGCAGTGACTACCTGATCAAACTTGAGGAACCATTGTCTGGATGCCTGTTTAAGCCCATAAATCGACTTGTTCAGTTTGCAGACCATATTCTCTTTCCCCCTTTCAATAAATCCAGGAGGTTGCACCATGTATATGTTTTCTTTTAAATCACCATTCAAAAAGGCAGTTTTAACATCCATCTGGTGTAATTCCAGATCAAAATAAGATGTTAAAGCCATGATAATCCTCATAGAATCTTTGGAAGAAACTGGTGAAAATGTGTCATTGTAATCGATCCCTTCTCTTTGAGTAAAGCCTTTTGCTACTAACCGAGCCTTGTATCTCTCTATTCTCCCTGCAGCATCCCTTTTGGTTTTGTAAACCCACTTGCAACCAATTGGTTTAAAAACTGAAGTAGAGTTCACAAGGGTCCAGACTTTATTCTTGTACATGGAATCTAATTCTTCCTCCATTGCCTTCTTCCATAATGCAACTTGAGGACATTGAATTGCTTGTTGATAGGTAATTGGATCATCTATATCACCTATGTCGAAATCTGTCTCTTGAAGATAGACATAATCAGCTAAGACAGCTGGTTTCTTGACTCTGCTTGACTTCCTCAGATTCAACTGATCACTTAAGTGACTTGGATCTCCCTCAATATGAGAACTTGAAGCATTTAAGGATGTATCTTGTGTATAGTGAGTATCCTCTTGATTATCTTGAGTACCAGCATCTATTTCATGCGTCATATCCTCATCAAAAACATCTTCCTGTGTATGAGTTCTAGGCAGCACCGAGATATGATTATAGTCCATTGGACTCGAGCCATCGAGTTTTTCTGATTCTTCAAACTCAAAAGTGTCATGAACCAAGTCTGATACATCTTGATCTTCCAAGAAAATTGCATTATGAGTCTCTTGAATTCTTGTCTGTAATTGAGGACAATAGAACTTGAAACCTTTAGATTTCTCTGAATATCCCACAAAGTAGCATGAACTGGTTCTAGAGTCGAGCTTCCTCTCATTTGGATTGTAAAACCTAGCTTCTGCTTTACAACCCCACACATGGAAATGATTAAAGCTTGGTATTCTGCCAGTCCATAGCTCAAATGGTGTTTTAGGCACTGATTTTGTAGGCACTCGATTCAACACATAGTTGGATGTCCTCAATGCTTCTCCCCACAAGAAACTAGGTAACTTTGATCTTGAAATGAGACTTCTGACCATTCCTATCAGAGTTCGGTTTCTTCTCTCAGCCACTCCATTTTGTTGGGGTGTGCCTGGAGTAGTATACTGGGCCACAATGCCCTGCTGCTCAAGAAACTGTGCAAAAGGACCCTTCTGCTGCCCTGCCTCTGTGTGCCTGCCAAAGTATTCCCCTCCCCTATCTGATCTAACAATCTTAATTACAAGGTTTAGTTGTTTTTCAACTTCACATTTAAAAACTTTGAAACACTCAAGGACTGCTGACTTTTCTTTTATCAGAAATATGTAACCATGTCTGGAGAAATCATCTATAAAACTCACAAAATATGAATTTCCACAGATTGTTTTGACAGGAAAAGGGCCACAAACATCTGTGTGAATAATTTCGAGCAAATTTTTACTTCTTTTGGCATCCATTTTCCTAAAATTTGTGGTTTTACCCTTCATGCAATCAATGCATTCAGATGCACTGTTAAAATCTAAAGCTGGTATGAAATTTAGTTTTGACAGTTGCATGATCCTATCTCTCGAAATATGTCCTAATCTTTTATGCCATAACATGTAAGAGTTGTCAAAATTATGCATTCTCTTGGCAGTTGTGTTCAAAACAATCAATCCATTGTCCAATAATGTGCACTGCATTTTCCACAAATGATCATGCAAAAATGCTTTTCCGATTAGAGATCCTTTACTAAAAAATTTTATGCATTCTTTATTGCCTATGAAAGTGATACCTTCTTTTACCAATTTAGATGCAGACATAAGACTTATTCTCATTGCAGGCACATATAAGACATTGGTTAATTCCAATACAAAACCAGAAGATGGTTTAAGTTTTATTTTTCCTATCGACTCAACTGCAACCCTGGTTCCTTCACCAACAAAAACGTTATATGTATTTGCTTGTTTTTGTTTTTCAAAACCATGCAGAGAATTTGTTATATGCACAGATGCACCAGTATCAAACCACCAAGAATTTGCAGGAATTTCAATGAGATTTGATTCCTCACAGACATAGACATTAGTTCTTCCTTTAGTTCTTAGCCATTCCTTGAATATTTCACAATCTTTTCTATAATGACCTTTAGTTTTGCAATGATGACATCTAACTTTTTCAATGTTTTTAGTTTTAAGTTTAAGATTGTTAGACTTAGAGGAATTGGAATTCTTAGCAGGCACAAAAGATTTATCAGGGTATTTGAATTGAGAAGGTTTACCAGAACTTGCACTGAAATCCTTCTTCTTAAAAGTCTGCACGAAATTGATTGTTTCAGCTTCCTTTCCTTTGTCTTGCTTCTGTCGATTTTCCTCTTGAACACATTGAGATATCAGTTCATCCACTGTCCATGACTTATCTTGAGTATTGTAGGATATTTTCAATGGACTAAACTTCAGAGGAAGTGCTTGCAGGATCATAAACACCAGTTGCTTTTCAGAGATGTTCATATCCAATGAATTGAGTTTTTCGGCCGCATCAGTCATTCTCATAATGTGATCTCTAACTGAACCACCTCCTTCAAATTTGTAAGTTGTGAGAAGGGTCATATATTGAGCAATTTCAGCCTTTTGTGATTCCTTGAATTTGCTCTCAATAGCTTTTAAATAGTCCTTTGCTAGATCACATCGTTTGATACCTCCACGAATAGTGTCTGTCATCCCACTCTCTAAAATGGATAATGCCACTTTGTTAGCTCTTGTCCATCTTTCAAACTCAACCTTCTCGGCCTTTGAACTCTTATCAGTGAGGGGTGCAGGTTGTGGCATATCAAGTGCTATATCATACTCATTCAGTGTCAAAAGCAATTCCATCTCCCTTCTCCATCTTTTGTAATTGCTCCCACCAGTGAGTATTGGAACAGCAGCCAAATTTAATGTTTTCAGTGAAACTGCAGAAGATAACAATGAAATCATCACTTTGAATCTTTTGAGATTCATGATTTCTATCTATTTCACTATGTAATCTTCATTAATGAATCAATTTTGTCATACATATGGTCTCAAACTTTGATAAAGGTAACCATATATAGAGTAAACAACTCACAGAAGATTGCATTCATAATTAGATATATCACACCACATGCATCGAAATCAAAATTCAATAAACCCCAAAAAAAAAAAATAGCAGCGGAAACTTTTAAATAGGTGATTCAGTTTATCCAATTTAGATGATTTTGATTCGAATTGGTGAGATGTTAGCAAATTTTCCAATTACATGCACATACATAATATTCTTTGATCCAAGCAGTTCTTAACCTCAAATCTAAATTTAAAAGGAATTGCAGACATACCTTTTGAAACCAAAACCAGAATCAAAAGCAAGAATGATTTAATAAAATTTGCATGAGAAGAATCAGAAGGATAAAATTCCTTGAATCGCCGTAATTCCAGAAAAAACAAGAAGGGAAAGCTGCAAGCTATGGCAAAAGACGCAAAACACATCGAACATAACGGCAAGATTTTTTTTTTTTTTTTTTTTTTTTTTTTTTTTTTGGTAAAAACGGTGTCGTTTTGCTATTGTTGTTTTAAAACTAGTTTGTGCGATTCTGGGTTTGGAAAATTATAATTTCTTATCCAGGTTGTTGTACAAAATTCGAATTTAATGGCAATTGTCTCTCCATGGCTCTGATACCACATGTAAGTTGTACTACACAGATCATTGACATGCCAATAAATTACCAACACTCCAACAATCTATCTAAATGACAGGAACTATAATACCAAACATAAGGTCAGTCAAAACATACCTGCAGAACTCGAACTTGAAGAAGCCATAGCAGCTTCACAACCAAAACAATCTTCTCCTCTTTAGCAAAACCAGAGAGCTCTTTGAACAATAGGTATTCAATACAATATGAGCCGTGTATTGCAAGAGCAGTGACTGAGGTTTATATACAGCATTAATCCAACACATTCTCCTATTAGAATTAGTGTTGAATTCTAAAACCTTTCACGCAGTGAGTGTACAAAATCAATTAGCACAGGGAACCAAAACCTTTTCCCAAAAGAACACTAAAAGCACTCACAATCCTACAAGAAATAGGATTCTCAGAAATACCTTATCAAGACTTTTCCATTCAAGAATTCATCCAATATTATAGTTAATTCTCAATCATGTTTTATACTCATATTCCAACATTGGGTGCGAATGACCAGACCACATAACAAAACGCCCTACCCCCGTTCTTTTGGTCCCACCCCCTTGTGTCTGGCGCCAATATAAAAGCGTTTGGACTAAAGTGTTCATCCTATGTGTATGTGGTGTAGCTGGTTTTCACTTTTATGAGAGGAGTGCATTCATGTTTACATGTAGTTCCACCCTAATTATATTGTTGTCTTATATTGCGTCGTTCTACTTCTCTATTACACCGAGGCTTTTATGATGAACTTCCACACAGTATAGGTGCAGTTCCTAAAATATTACTTGGAGGACAATGTCGGTGACACTGTTACGAGGCCTTTTGTGATAAATCTCAACACACCATTGTGACTCGTTGAAATGAATTGGTAGCAGAACCCAAATCTGCAATCTTGACCACACGGGAACCATCGTTAACCAAGACGTTAGCGGGCTTCAAATCACGGTGGAAATAGCCGTTTCTGTGCATATAATCCAGGCCATGAAACATCTGAAAGCAGATGCTTCCAACTTCGTCCTCGGTGAATTTGGTTTGCCTTTTGACCATGTGATCAAGGAGACTGCTCTGCATATACTCGAAGACAAGGAATGCAGAATCGTATTTGGTGAAGACACTCTTCAACTGGATAAGGTTGGGATGCTTGAGCTTGGAAAGGGACTCAACTTCCGGTAGTGCTAGACACTGCTCAAAGGAACTGAATCTCTCCCTCAGATACTTGATTGCAACGATTTTACCAGTCGGTTTGTGCTGCGCCTTAAATACCGTGCCGAAAGATCCACCGCCTAGTTCCTCAAGAATAAAAAACTCGTCCATGATCCGGTCGTAACTCTTAAGGAACTGAACCTCAGAGGCCAAAGAAAACTGCGACAAAGTTCAGAGCGTTTTCGCGTTTTTGGAAGATGAAAAACGAGTTTGGCGTGAACCCAACTGAGAGAACTACTTACGATCTCTGAGGCAAACCCCTCCAAGAATGTATGATCAGTGATGAGGGTTTTGATCTCTGAGAGCAGGAGAGATGAAAGTCGAGAGCTTTGGAGAAAACGAGAGAGAGAGAGGGGGGGGGGGGGGGGGGGGGGGGGGGCAAGTTTCTAATTGTGGTATGAGGTTTGGGAAATTAGGGTTCCCATTTAATTTATAGAGTGGTTGTTTTCATTTTTCCTGGTGGAAAGAGGAAAGGCGGGAAGCGAAAACACTCGGTCGTTCAATTGGATTCGTGGAACGCAAGCAAACTTCACTCCAATGACTACTCTCCTCACTGCAGTAGGAAAAAGCAGAGGGGCCTTTTCGTCAATTCGCACAATCCGGTTTTACTTTGGGCACAAGGATTTTCCAACGGCCAGGATCTTCAAAAAAGCGTCTTTTACCTGGGCCAAGAGCTGTCAACGGTCCGATGGGCCATTGGGCCCACAAGGATTATCCTCAACGGAAAGGGAGAGACGGAAGATAACAAAAACCCAACCCCCTTACAACTACAATTGGCTCTCTCTCTCTCTCGGTCTCTCTGGCGCTCTGAAATTTCCAAAAGCAAACCCTAGCAGTCCGGCGGTTCGTCATGATCATCAACCTACAAAACTCGCCCTAGGGCTTGTAGATCGCTGCCACTTTCACAATTTTCACGGGAATTCTCTCCGACGGATTCTGATTTTCTCGATTTCGGTGTGTCAGAAGCTTTCTTGGAGTTCGTGCAACCCAATCAATCGGCGATTTCGAAGCGACAATCCAATCAATCAATCGGCGAATCAAATCATCCGATCGAGTTTTCAACCAAGGTTTTCGGATTCTCTCAGACTCTCCCTGAAATTCGAACGCTTTGCATTGATAAGCGCAGCGAGAGGGCTTTCTTTAATTTCACCGAGATCTGTGAAATTCGATTCTGATTGCGGCGGTTGGCGGAGGAGGATTGGGTCGGCGGCGGACGGAGGGTGGAGGAACCTAATTTAATTCCGAGCATCGCATCTGTTCGACATCGGTTTCCGAAGGATTGGAATCGAAAGAGCTGGATTGGTGCTGTGGTTGGTGTCGGCGAAGAAGCTTCGGAAAAGCTGTCAATCTGTCTCTCCATTTGCGGTGGTTTGATTGTTCCATCTCAGTAGAATAATCGAAGAAAAAAAAAAGAGCTTGAATTTTTTGTACTGTTTGATTTGATAGTAGTTTTTTCTTGGCCTTGAATATAAGGTCGTATAGTTTTATCGGCCTTTGATTATCGTTCTCTTCAGGGAGATTGTTTGTTCTTGTTTGTGGTGTTATACATATTTCATATTTTGGAAGGAAAAGAAAAAAAAAGATATTTACCATGGCGGTGTATTATAAATTTAAGAGTGCAAAAGATTATGATTCTATTCCTATGGACGGCCCGTTCATCGCAGTTGGTATTTTGAAAGAAAAAATATATGAATCCAAGCACTTAGGGCGGGGTACTGATTACGACCTCGTCGTCACCAATGCCCAGACCAATGAAGGTTGGTTCTGATTTAGTTATTACCTTCTCAACATGTTGAAATTAGTCACAGATATGGGTACTAACATGTTGTATGAGAGTGTATTTGTCTGATTGAGTGGTGAAATCGTCGGTCTATGGTTTTGGGGATTTGTAAAATTGTCTTTTGGGGTTTTTTTCGAATAATTAAGTTTAGGGGTTTCCTTGAAATTCAAGATAGAGTGACTTTGTATGGTGGTTTACTTTTGTCATTGAATGAGAAAAATTCGACCACCACATTCTCTATGGTGAATTTAGTCAAATCTGAGTGGGGACAGGTTGTGTGAGGTTGAAAACTGGGTTCTTTAGGAATTGTTAATCTGACTAGAAACTTCCTAGGAATTGTGGGTTGTGATGTGGGGATTCAAATTTGGTAGCTTTTATCCTTGCTTTCATGGATTATATCATTACAATATTTTATAGTCTTTACGAGCTATGTTTTGTAATTTCAGAGTATCTTGATGAAGCGATGTTGATTCCAAAAAATACGTCAGTTTTAATTCGCCGTGTACCTGGAAGGCCTCCAATGCCTATTGTTACTGATTCAGAGTACTATCTCAGATCCTTTAACTTCTCGTCTTTAGTTATGCTGCAAAATCCATAATCAATTTAGAGTTGGCATTATTACTTTGTTCTTGTGTTTAATGAATCTGTGAAATGGGTAGTCCCTGTTTTGCATCTTCGTTGGAGTTATGCCATGTGCTTGGATAGGGTGATTGTGTTTCTTATGACCCCCTAGGGCAGATTTCAAGGGTTGGTTAAGTTAGGCTATTTTTATTTCTTTTGTTGTAGGCGAAAGGTGGCAGATAAGGTGGAGTACACTGAACCAGAAAGGACTAGCTTTCTGGCAGCTGAATCATCTGCCACGAAATATGTAAGTTTTAACTGCCGCTTGATCATCTTTGGTTTTAACTGGTGTGTTTATGCTTTGCTTTGTGCCAGACGTTTTAGTGATCTTGTGTTTATTATGGCTTTGCAGTCTGGTGATCCAGATTGGGATGATTATGGGGATGATTTGTATGAAATTCCTGAAGTGATGACAGTGCAGACAAGTTATCAGGCTCCGGATGCACAGCCAACTGATAAAGCTGATGAAGATAGCAAGATTAAGGCTTTAATCGACACTCCAGCCTTGGAATGGCAACAGTAAGATGCTTTCAGTTTCATTAGTGTGCTGTGATATGATAATGATACGTTTCTGGTCACTAATGTTGGATGATCTTTGTGTTTTTGCAGCCAAGGTCCTGATGGCTTTGGTCCTGGTAGAGGTTTTGGCAGGGGTGGAAGAATGATGAATGGACGTGGTATTGGTGAGTCTCTTTAGATTATATAATTTTTGTTTTTCTTAAGATATCAGCGCTGATTGAATTTCTGCCTCTTTCTCTGTCAATTTTTCATAATGAATGGACGTGGTATTGGTGAGTCTCTTTAGATTATATAATTTTTGTTTTTCTTAAGATATCAGTGCTGATTGAATTTCTGCCTCTTTCTCTGTCAATTTTTCATAATGAAACTGATATCTATTTTTCTTTGATTGAGGTCGAGGAGTAGGGGGCTTCGAGAGGAAAACACCTCCACAGGGCTATATTTGTCATAGGTGTAAGGTGCCTGGTATGTTCAAGTTTCCTTCTCCTTTTAGAAGATAACAGATGTTTTGTGATATGTGATTAGATGAGGAAAATTCTGATATTTGGCATTTGTATGTGTGTTCAGGGCATTATATTCAGCACTGCCCTACGAATGGTGATCCAAATTTTGACATTAAAAGAGTGAAGCCACCCACTGGAATTCCTAAGTCCATGCTGATGGCAAACCCGGATGGCTCATATAAATTGCCAAGTGGTGATAAAGCTGTATTGAGGCCGAATGAGTAAGCTGATCTGGTGTTACAAATTTTATAGACGTATTTTCCATAAAAAACTTACGATTATCTTTGATATGGAAATAGGGCTGCTTTTGAGAGAGAGATTGAAGGTTTACCATCTACGCGTTCTGTTGGTGATCTACCGCCCGAGCTACACTGCCCGTTGTGCAAAGAAGTGATGAAAGATGCTGTGCTAACGAGCAAGTGTTGCTTTAATAGCTTTTGTGATAAGTGTAAGTTATGATGTAAATTTAATTGTATAAATTTTGAACTTCTAGGGGAAGAATTTCAACTTTTATCTCTTGGGATCTTTTTGGTTTACCCTCATCTGGGTAATTTGATGAGGCCTTTTGATATCTTATTGTGTATCCTGAATTGTCGTACCAGTATGATTTACCATATCAATTTTCTTTGTTTACAATGGTTCATATGTTAATCAGGCATCAGGAACTACATTATGTCCAAGTCAGTGTGTGTCTGTGGGGCTAAAAATACACTGGCAGACGATCTACTGCCAAATAAGACACTGAGAGATACAATCAATCGCATCTTGGAGTCTGGTGGTAACAGTAGTGCTGACAATGCTGGGAGTACTTTCCAAGTTCAAGGTTTGTTTTTCAGTGACATGCCTTATGTTTCTATTTAGACTAGAACATTTTTATAATTACACTCATGATTCGTAACATTCAGATATGGAGTCTGCTCGCTGTCCACAACCCAAGATTCCTTCCCCTACGGTATCTGCTGCATCAAAAGGAGATGAAAAGCAGTTACCTCAGAATGAAGAACCTCCAAAGTTTCCTGAATCTGAAGATGACGTAAAGCCTGTTCTTCCCCAGCAGCAGATTTTAGAGAGAGTGAGAACTACAAAAGTTGCTGATGCATCTGAAGTCACGCGTGAGTCAATGAGTGTGAAGGAACCAGCGTCACAAGGTAGTGTTCCACTGGTTGAGGAAGAAGTGCAGCAAAGGATGGCTTCTGGGGAGGCAGGTAATGTAGTGGTCTGGGTATTATTGTTCTCTGGTTCTATCCTTGTGCATAATCAAGTTCTGTGTTACCTTATTTTTTCGACATGCAGGTGTAGGATAGATGTGTTGAGTAAATTATTTTTTCTTGAAAAGAAATCTGTAGTGATCTCTTATTTATTTATTTATTTCGTTGTATCTCCGTTACAGGAAAGAAAAGGAAAAAGAAGAAAATTCGTGTGCCTGCGAATGGTATGCCTTCTCTCTTATTTTGTTTTTGTAAACATAGAGCTTTCTATTCAAGTTATCTGCAGCAATTATAAATTTGAATTATATACATTAAATGCAGACATGCAATGGAGAAACCCTCAAGATCTTGCAGCCGAAAACTATATGATGCCTATGGGCCCCGCTGCTTATAATCCATACTGGAATGGCATGCAACCTGGCATGGGCATGGAAGGATTTATGACACCATATGGTGGTCCGATGCCGTACATGGGTTATGGTCCCATTGACATGCCATTTGGGGGTCTTGGTCCACAGGACCCATTTGGTGCTCAAGGTTATATGATGCCCATGGTTCCGCCTCAGAGGTATGCTCATGAATTTCATAGTGAACGGGTGTGATATGTTGGTGTGTTTGTGTTATGAATTCTTTTATTCAAGTTGGATATGCAAGTTAATGTTTTTTCTTTTGGAGCCTTTACACAATCTTTTAGGTTTGTAGGTGAAACCATTGCCTTAAAGTGTCATTTTATGGTTGCAAGTTGCAATTCAATGTTTTTTGCCTTCCTTTCGACCCTACAACCTTATTTCGTTTTGAATCTTCAACTTCATACAGGGATCTTGCGGACTTTGGTATGGGCATGAATGGGATGAATGGCATGAATAGACCCCCCATCATGAGCAAAGAAGAATTTGAGGCTCGGAAAGCTGATTTGAGAAGGAAGCGTGAAAATGAAAGACAGGGTCAAAGGTATAGATTGAATTTCAAATTGAAATTGGTTGCGTTTCCGCCAAAGCTGCAAGTATCCATTTTAGCGTGGTTGAATAATTAATTGAGTTTCATCTTTTTTTCAGCCGGGAGTTCTCCAAAGACAGGGAATACAGAAGGGAAGTTAGCAGCGGTGGCGATGGTCCTCCAATGAAATCCAAAACTGTACGTCTTTTATCGTGCCAATTTTCCTCTGTCGTTATCATTTGTTGTGTGTTGCAGCAGCTGCTTATGGTTTTTATCAGCATTTTGGCAAGCAGACACCAAGTTGGCAATAGAAAACCAATTGTGGCTGCAGTTAAGATCAAAGAGTCTAGGATGTTTTATTAGCCTGGTTTTCGTTTTCCTATCATTTAATTATTTTTCTTTGGTTCTTAATTTTAAAATTTACGTCATTACATTATTTGTTTTCTTGGTAATGCATGCTCCATTTGGTCATGGGGAGATGAAATGGAGGGAACATATTATAGTTTGGCCTTTGTCACGGTGACCGGGAAACGGTCAATTTGGAGTTCTGTTATGGTCTGGGGGTTACCCTACGGCCTTGTGAATGCCGTTACTTCCAAATTATTTTTCGCAGGATCACTGATTCGGGAGTAATAAAAACGTTTGTGGAATTGTTGGTGGAAAATTCGATCACTTCCGAAATTGTAATTGTTGGTTGAAAACCTGTCGTTGTCATTTTTTATTAAAATTTTGTAAAATTAGTAATGCTTCTCCTCCCAATCCACCAAAACTCATTTAAGACGATCCATACTAGATTTGATCAAATTTCCGTCCTACCTCCCTTGCGTTCTTGAGAGCCCATCTTTGTCTTAGTAGGGTGCCGTGTTTAACGAAAGTCGGATAAAATCCTCCAAATTTTAATTGGGCAATGCAATTTGATGGACCTGAAATAATTACCCAAAAAAAAAAGACGTAAAGTTGGAACGGTTTGGTAAATTTTGCTGGGAATTGCTACAATGGTTGACTTATTGGGTTCATTCTTATTTGTTGGTGCAGAAGTCAATGGCCCGATCACCAAGCCCAGACTATCCTGATCAGCACCGCCGTCACAGACACGAGAGGCAATCTCCAGAACGCAGGCCCTCACGTGACCCACGTGACCTGGAGCCACAGCCGCCTCCGCGTCCTCCAAAGAGAAAATCCGAGCAGCACCACCACCACGACAGGGAACGCGAGCGGGACCGAGATCGAGATGGAGATCGAGAACGCGAGAGGGAGCACGACCACCACGACTATGAGGAGGATCATCCCCGCCAGAAACGACACCGTTCTGAGTCGTCCTCGGCCAAACCCTCTGCCCAAACGACAGCATCGGCGAAACCTGCCTCCTCTGCAGCATCAGCTGCTGCGGCAGAAGCGGCTGCCGCGGCGGAGCGGAAGCACAAGGCAAGCGTGTTCTCTCGCATAAGCTTTCCCGAGGGAGAAGTGAGCAAGAAGCGGAAGGCCTCTTCTTCCTCCACTGCTTCTGCCGCCGCTCCTTCTCCGGCAGCGGAGGATACCAAACCGTCGGCGCATCACCATCACAAGGAGTCGTCGTCGTCCTTGGCGAATGGGTTCTACGACGAGTACAAGTCGTCGTCGACGGCCAAGGCTGCGAGCAGCGGAACTGGAAGCAGAAAGACTATGATCAGTGCTGCTTCCATGGAGTACGAGTCGAGCGACGACGATCGGCACTTCAAGAGGAAGCCGTCGAGGTACGAGGCGTCGCCGCCGCAGGCCGCCAAGCAGGAAGAGCCCTCCAGGCACTCGAGAGGAGGCGGGGATCGGGATCGCAGGCGGAGAGAGATTTTCGGGTAACGCCGAAGTTGGCTTTCGCAGAGAACGACATCTTTCGGCCCCACTCACTTTATGTATTGGTGTTGGGCCTTTTGAGGCGCTGGGTGTAGTACTGTACTTGTAAAGAAGCCCAATCGGGAGTTGTTTCGGGGGCCGAATGTATGTTTTCGTTTTTTTGTTGATGCTTGATATTTCACATCCCATCTTTTTTGCGCATCTTAAAAACCCAAAAATTACAAATATAAATAAAAATATTCAGTCTTGAAGTTCCTGATTGCCTCTTGGTTTTTTCTATTTTATTTTATGATTATGTTTTAATTTCGCCAATTTTTCAATGTGTTGCTTTATATGGAAATATAAAGAAACCTAATATATACTTATCACATATTTGTATTATCTCTATAGTACAGATAAGACTCACATGTGTTGATGAGCCTATCTCTACAAAAAAAAAATATGGTACCAATATATAATAAGTGCGGCTTTACTAAAAAAATAAAAATAAATTAACGACATTTATATTGCTAAAACAAAAAAATGTTTTTTTACTTATTTTTCAAGATTTGGAAATGACGCTTTTCTCACTCCCTCAAACCAAATTTTCACAAATCGATATTCATGTCGTTGAATATCAGCCATTCAACCAAGCCGAGCTGTTTTTTCAGTGAGCCTAAAGTGGTCGACTGGCTCATTCTAGTTCTTGAATTTTTGTTACCATATTTGGGTTTGGTGGCCAATTTCGATCAAATAATAAACCTCATCAAGCCGTGCCGAGCTAAACTTCAAGAAACTAAACTTGATATCAATTCATTACCGTAATGAGGTAAGATCTTAAAAATCTTCTCTTGCAAACCTATTCAATGAGCGTGAGCTTACCATTTTTTCAAATGTGAACCTTCAAACTCATTTGATTAAAACAACTAACACCATTTGAGGAGTCATTTTGGTGATAAAAGTAGTTTGTGCCTGTTAATACTCAAAATTTGGAGGTCAACAAAGACGAATATGGTCGGCCTTTGGTGGGCTCGGGATAAAGACTATACGAAATTGACAACAAAGTTTAAGTGCACCCTTTAAATTGGGCTACGTTGGCTGTAGTGCTTTGTATATATTAGGTATTGGTTACAAGATGAGCTCGGTTATATTGTCCTCCTTTTGTCCTCTTGTTTGGGCCCAAAATAATATTGGGCCGAGCTCGGATCACCCTCGGCCCAGTACCTTCGCAGAGACGCCGTGGGCTGATGCCATGGGCCGCGGGGTCGGGATAATCGAAGTTTATTAGGAGTAGGAAGGATATGGATAAGCATAAGAAAATGAGATAAAGGTTAGATGGCCGAGACCTGTTGGGAAAAGGAGTCCCAAGAGAGCCTGTGATGCGGAAGTGAATCTAGCCCACGAGTGGGACAGGTTCAAAGTCCTAATTGAGTTAGGGGTTAGCCGAGATAAAGTTGAATTAGGAAAAGGAGTCCTACCCAAGTATAATTTTGATTCGATCAGGAGCATTGTGCTACTATAAATAAAGGGTGAGATACAACGTTCAAGACCCCCAACTCAACACACAAACTGCCCTGCGCAAACTTTCGCTCTACGCGAAACCTCTCAAACACTTTGAGATTTTTATTTTCTTTTTCACCGACACATCTTCAGTTTGGATAAACAGCACTATGGAGGCAACCGGTAAACATCTTCAGTTTGGATAAACAGCACTGTTGCCGTAGAATCAGCCGACCGCAGAGCACCTTCAGTTTGGATAAACAGCACTGCGTCGAGGCCGACTGGTTATCTATCCAAGTCTCGGTCGAGAAGGATTTTCGAATCCTTATTGGCATAGGTCATCTCATCAGCCTTCTCGACGAAGTGAGGTGTTACAGGTTACTACATTCGGCACATTGAAAGCCGAAATTGAGATTGAACTTCGCAGAACTAGCAGCCTTGTCTTCAGGCTCTAGAACCCAAAGGCCGAGGCGTGTTCCTTCCTCGGCCTTAATCGCAAAGTTCAGAAGTCAGCAGCGCGCTCAATGCCACATCAGCAAATTTTACTCATCGGCCGAGCTCGGCCGTCGAGTTGGCACGCCCCGCACACAACCGAAGGACGTAGTTAGCTCATTAGTTACTCGGCCTGCGCGCCACATAGGCTTGGTAGTTTTTTAGGGTCAACACCTCTCATGCCTCCCTTATATAGGCCTTCAATGGGTCCTAAAATTCCTAAGTTCTCCAGTATTCCACCGTTCCAGCATAAAAAATCTTAACACGTAAACTTAACTCGCTGACGAGTTCTCTTCATTTAGTCGACACAAAGAGATAGAGTGGCACTTTCTCAGAACTAGGCGCAAGGTTTTCTGGGCCAACACGTACCAAGCGCTTCCCTCAGTCTTATGTAGTTGAGGAACCGCCTACCCAAATGTTTGCTTTGACGACCTTTATGTCCTTTCATAGGCTTCTTCTATCACTAATGGCCAAACACGTGACTTGAAGTTGACATCTGAGTAAGTTTGTTCATGGGACTTCGTGTTACAAAGGTGTCAGTTTGCTAACTTGCCTCAAGCGGTCGAAAACTACGTTTTGAATAGGTGCTCGTCAACCTTGCGTTAGCAGTGCCTATAATATTATTGTTGTTAGAGAAATAAAAATTGAAATGAGTACAACAAATGGCCAACTAGGAATATCGGACAACAAAACGCTTAGATAAAACATACACTTAAGGAAATGATTTTCACTCTCTTATCCCCTTGTACTATTTCTTTTGTTGATAGCTATATAATTTTTTTTCCTTTCCGATTTATAGCTACATAATTGAATATATAAACAATGAATGAAGGGAGAGAAACAACAAGGAAAGGAAGAAATACAAAAGGAGGGTGTATGAACCATGGCCATTTTCTAATTACAACAACAAAAAGCGTAGTGAACACACAAAAATAAGAGAGGGGAACGTCTACACACTAATCTTTATCATGCTTAATCTTAATGATGTAGTCTATTAGTGGTGTTAATTGCGATGTTTAAGTCCATTTAACCGAAAATTAAGTTGTTTGAAAAATTATCAGACAACCTTAACGGCATCGGAATGAGAAGAAGCAGCGACGACCTTGGGTTCCTCCGCCTCGAGACGACGGGATGGTTGAGAAAGGCGCGAATGGCAAAATAAAAAATATTGAAGAAGCAGAACCGCAAAGAAGAAAGAAGAAAAACATTGAAGAAGAAGAAGAAGTAGAATTGCAAAGAAGAAAGAAGAATTGAAGGAGAAACAGAATCACAGGAAGAAAGACGAAGAAGAAATGTGTTGTAGGAAGATTCAAACGAAAGGAATTCAAAGATGAAATATTTTTGGATTCCAAAAGTATTTGTATTTGGATTGGTTCCGGAAATATGTTTACCAAAAGCATTTTTAAAAGCACTTTCAAAAGTCCAATAGAGGAAAGCCCTTGAGTTGCTGGGCCTGCTAAAATAAAGAAAATCCGGTTAAAAACCTAGAAACAAGATGTCGTTTAGCAAGCTACGACACATCGTATTTCTGAAGACATTCTAGGGTTTCAGAAAAACAATGGACGGCCCAGATTGGAAATCCCGATCCTCTCCAGCACTATAAAGTCGAGTTTTCACCGCAAGCCTCACTCTGTGTTTGGAAAAACCCTAGCCCCTTCTGCCGAACCCTACGCGTCGCAGCTCATTTCTGATCCGACCATGGGTACTCCTCTCTCTCTCTCTCTCTCTCTAGATTCCTCTCCATTTTCGTACTCAGATTCATGCTTGTTTATATGGACATTGAAACTTCAGCTGAACCTGTTTTGTATGCGATTGGTTATGAAATACTCATTTTTGCCAATATATTAACGTTGTAATTTTCTGTAAATCTTTTTGGAGCATTGTTTTTAGGGTCTATTTTGTTGTTAAATCTTAGTACTGGCTAATGAGCTTATATGTTTAGTACTAATTTCACTTTTACTGATAGTTTATGAGTAAACAGAAGCTTAATTTTGCAAATTTACAAGTTATTGTGAACTGGGTTTGGTTTTTGCTTGGCGGTTATCTGACAAGTTCATCTGTCTCTTGTTCCCTACATTTTTCTAGGAAATGCACCACATTTCACGGTTTAAATGAAATCAGAAGTTTGATTATTACATGATTAATGGTGGGTTTAATGATTTCTATCAAATTCAGTTGTATAACATGTTGTTTCGTTTTGGGGACATTTAGGAGCTTACAAGTATGTGTCCGAGATATGGAGGAAGAAGCAGTCCGATGTGATGAGGTTCCTCCAGAGGGTCCGCTGCTGGGAGTATCGCCAACATCCCTCGATTGTCCGAGTCACAAGACCCACACGCCCTGATAAGGCGCGTCGTTTGGGTTACAAGGCCAAGCAGGTAGTGATAATTTCATTAGCCATTGTCAAATTAATTTTTCTACGTCAATGTCTAAGTTTAATAGGCATTTATCTGATGTATAATGTATGTTGATGTTTGACTCTATGAAATGATTATAATGGTTGTGTCTGGAAGGTTACTGTCTTATCTGATGCATATTTAGTGGTCTTTCAGTTTCGGTTTACACCGTTGCTTAATGATTCATGTCAGTGTTTTAGTGAGCATGCATGCCGTCTCTAGTACATTTCTTTGCCTTTGTTGTGCATCAGTTAATTTAATCCAGAGTATCCACTGGTTAAGTAGCATTCTGATGCTTAAGCATTTTTCCTATAAATGCTGTTTTTTCAATCATCGAATGCTTCCTGAGACTGGCTATACTAAACCAAATAATCAATCTTCTACCGAGGGAGTTCTATTTATGGTTCTTGCTTTTGCCTCGATTCGATATAGTGAACTTTTGTAGTCGGTGTCCTGGATTGTTTTTTTTTTGACTTTTAATTTATGACCATTAGTCCGTTATCTGTTTGAATGCACCTTTTGTTTGCTGGTCCCCAGCCATGTTTCAAGTAATCAAGTGATTTGGCTGATGGTTCTGGTAAAATTTGTTTCAGGGTTATGTTGTTTACCGTGTCCGTGTGAGGCGTGGTGGCCGCAAGAGGCCTGTTTCCAAGGGTATTGTATATGGAAAGCCCACAAACCAGGGTGTGACACAGCTCAAGTTCCAGCGTAGCAAGAGATCTGTGGCTGAGGAGCGTGCAGGGCGCAAGTTGGGAGGCCTCAGGGTTCTCAATTCATACTGGCTCAATGAGGTTCGTGGTTCAGTTTCAGTTTTTATTCGTGTACTTGAGTGAGTTAGATTGGGGCTTGGTGTTAGTTTGATTTTGCAGAGTCTTGCTTACAATTTCTCCGCAATATTTGGATGCAGGACTCGACCTACAAGTACTTTGAAGTTATCTTGGTTGATGTTGCTCACAATGCCATCAGGAATGACCCAAGAATCAACTGGCTTTGCAACCCTGTTCACAAGCACAGAGAGCTTCGTGGTCTTACTTCTGCTGGAAAGAAATACAGGGGTCTTCGTGGAAAGGGACATCTGTACCACAAGAACCGACCTTCTCGCAGAGCAACCTGGAAGAGAAACACCACCCTTTCACTCCGTCGTTACCGTTGATTTCCGTCAGGTTACCTTATGTATGATGGTGGTTATCTGCGTACTTTCAGGAAGACAATATATGTTATGCGTTTGAAATTTTGGCAGTTGAAGACTTCAATCGTGTTTAATTTGAATGATTTACGGGCTTATTTGGAAGTCTTTTGGGACGATATTTCCCTTATTTTACTGTGCCCGACTCTTTTGATGTGTTTTAAGGTAGTTATTGTTTTGGTAATATTTTCATATCAAGATATGAGCCAATATCTTGATATAATCTATCGTTTGACAAAAAAAATGATGAGCTAATATCGATGGACTCGGTGATAGTTTTGGTCGAATGAGTTTACGGTCAGAGCTTGATTTCTATTATTTGGTTTTTGAACTCGAAATGGGATAAGAAAACGCATATATTGTTTGAATGTTAATTTATTAACATTCATGTTTGATCCGGCCTTGGATCAACCGCGGGAGGGGGATTATCTATCCTCTTAGAGTGCGTTTGTTGCACTGGATTATCTCGGACTGGATTAGCTTTAGGGATTAAAATGTACTGGTTTAGACTAGACTAAGTTGGACTGCTTTAGTGAAACATTTGGTGCAGTGTTGGACTAAAAAACAAAACAATTAACAAATCTTAATATTATATTATTTAATATATATATATATATTAATATTGTATTATTTAATTTATATTATTAGTATACTCCATTCTATTTTTTCATAGCAATTCTCCCTTTTTCTCTTCTCTCCCTCATCTTTTTTTCTTCGTCCAAAGCAACCCAGTCCCCAGATCATCCCAATTGCCATCCAAACCCAGAAATAGAATCTTGGCCTCCTTCTACCACAACCCGTAGAAGCAGTCTAGCAGAAACATGGCGGCTACTGATTCTTCTCCAGGAGCAGATTAGTGGAGTTATGAGTGAAGGACCAAAATACCCACAACGAATCAAATGAGGAGAGATCGAATACAAAAGCTATCTGGCGAAGTGTTGCAGGTTCGCTAGATTTGTGTTTGAAAATGGTTTTGGGAGAGCAAGATTGAGAGTCGATGAAGCCGAGGAACTAAGCAGAGAAGTGTTGCCTCTCGACAACGAGCTCGACGATAAAGCATCTCGAGGATGGGCGAATCTGAGGTCTCATGATTGTGGGTTCAGGGCGAGGGGGAGAGAGTGGTGACCGTCTCGTGAAACAGAGAGCAGAGATGGGTCTTAGCAAGTCCCATGGTTTCCGGGGACTCTCGCTAAGAACCTCTAGCGATGTCCTTAGTCTAGGCTAATCCCAGCTAGTCTCGTTAACATTAGTCCCGTGCAACAACAAACACAGGACTAGACTAATAGTTAGTCCAGTCCAGTCCAGTCCCACTTAGTGAGGGCAAACAAACGCCCCCTTAATCTCTTCTCTTATTTAAACGGTTATAGTTAAGTCATGTCAACATTTTATATTAATTTTTTTAATAAAGATAAAAAGAAAAAAAAATCAAAACGTGAGAGGAAGGAAGTGAAGGAGATGAGAATAAGAAGGAAGAGAATCTTACTTGTCAATATTGATAGACTAATCAAAGTTATCCATTGGTTAGTGTGAGAATCATGTTTGTCAAAGTTATTCAAGATGTAGAGAGCAACTTGCATGTAACCAGATCACTGTTATTATGGATTTCCGTTCAAATAAGGCAGTGATATATGTCTGTCAACATAGGTTATAGTTTAGTGGATCAGGACGATATGTGTTAGGGAATCTGTTTCATATAAATCATTTTGATTAAGAGTTGTTGTGCCTTGTATTCTAGATTTATCAAACTTATCCAGCAATTAGTGTTAGAATCTTGTCTATTTCACTCAAAAACCTTGCAAACTGGCTCCTTAGTACTATAGTTGGTGGTATTCCTCTTTATTTGTAAGTGAGAGATCTTAAGTTTGATTCTCGCTAAAGGTGAATTTGAACCACATTGTTGCTAGTCTATTGATGAGGTTAAGTCCACTCATTCCCTTAATATATATAATATCGTTTGTTAAAAAAAAAAAAAAAAAAAAAAGGGAAAAAAACCTTCCAAAGTAGCCAAATTCAGAACACCCAGCTGCACTAGCTTCTGAGATACACACAATCAAATACCCAGATCCAGACCAAAAGAAAAGAAACTAGGATCGTTGGTTTGTCTTGTTCGGATGGTTACAGGATGATTGGAAGATAATGGGCCAAAAGAAAAGAAACTAGGGAGTTTTAACGAAAAGCCCGCGGTACTGTTCACTTTAACGAAAAACCACATTTTTACATTAAAAAGTCAAACCTGGTACTATTCACTTTATCCTTTATTTTGTCCTTATCGTTAAAACTCAAAGTTTTCAATCCCTTTTCATTAGTTTTCCTAAGAAAAACTAGGCCTAATTCTTAATGTCGGTTTTGTGCTAACAAAAAAAGCTCCTTTTATTTCAAGATCATAAATTCATAATACACAACCATTAAGCTTAATCACCATACACACAAAAAAACCCAAATTACAAATTACTGGGATAATTAAAAACCCCAAATTATCAAAGTCAAACACACAAAACCTAGGAAGTCAAGGGAGGAATCATCCCAGCCTCCCTAGCGTAAGCAAAGATCCCACCAGCCCTAATTAAGGGGCCCGCGTCCCCGATCGGCTTCAACGTGTACTCCTTCCCCGTCGTGTGATTGATCAGACGGCTCTCGCTCAACTCAATGCTCACCACATCCCCCGTCTTGCACTCCTCGCAAACCCTACCCTCCGATTCCAGCGGGTACACCTCCCCCGTCGCCACCGAGTTCCTGAAGAAGATCCGCGCGTACGACTCCACCACCACCGCCGCCACTCCCGCCGCTCCCAGAGCCACCGGCGCGTGCTCCCGCGACGACCCGCACCCGAAGTTGGCGCCCCCGATTATGATCGAGTACTTGGACTTTGTCTCTCCCGGATCCACGAAGCGCGTGGAGTAGGAGGCGGGGAGGCCGCAGAGCGCGTAAGACCCGAGTTGCTCGTACTCGGAGGGGTTGGAGGGACCAGGGTACCGTACTCGGCGGGGATGATCTGGTCGGTGTCGATGTTGTCGCCGACGACGTAGCAGAGGCCGTGGAATGTGGTAGATGGGGTTGTGGAGGCGGCTGCGCACGTGGTGAAGGTGGCACGTGAGATTGGGAGTTGGGATTGGGGAGCGTGGGTGAGGGGTTTGATGGGGGTGGGGGATAGGGTTGGGAATTTGAGAAAGTTAGGGGTAGAGAGAGAGAGGGTTTGTGGGAGGAGGAGGTGGTGAAGATTGGGTTTGGAGAGAGAGACAGAGTGGCGGCGCCGGCCATTGTCGGGTTGGAAGTTTGCTCAAAACAGAGGAAGAAGCCAACAAGCAACTTTTCTCTCCGCAGTGAGAGTTTCCTTTCTCCTCTGTAAGATCTCGCCGTCGTGCGTGTCTGATTGCTCAGTAGGTTAAGTTACTCTTCCTGCTAGCTTTATTTATTGCTCTCAAGGTTAAGTTTCTCTTCCTGCCAGCTTTTATTGCTTTGGGATGTGCTGTTTGTTGGAAACATTTAGCTTGCGATTGGATTGTTTTGGGTCTTCGTTAGGGTTAATTGGGGTAGTCAGATCTGTGCTCTTTTGGTCTGATTGGAAGGGCTGTGTCAATTTGTAAGTTTCTTTGAGATTATGGTTGGTAAGTGGGTGCTAGTTGACTAAATTAATTTTGTACTTCTGTTTGGGGGTTTTGTCCTCGGGTTCCCTTGGAGTTCTCCTTTGGAGTTTTGAACCTGTGAAGGTTTGTCGCGAGGGGTCCCTCTTGAAGATGGGTATTTATTGGATATGGGTGGTTTGGGTAGTTGGCCTTAAGGGCAGGCAAGACAGTTCGGATTTCAACTTTGAATACTGGCAGGTAGGAGTAGTTATTGCTTGGTTAAGAGCCTCTCACATGTTTACAAGTGTAGATTGGAACACAAGCACCAAGTCTACCCTTCTGGAAGTTACATTCAAACAAATCTCAGATAGGAGTTGCAACTCTGTCATTGTTTTGGCGAATACCAAGATTATCAGTAGTGTCTGTATGGCGAATAGTGGTGTGGAAGAGCTGGTGGTCCATCTGGAAAATTCCATGGACCTGTCTGCTATGGAGTAGGAGGTGAAACTAGTGGGAAAGGCGCTGACAAACAAAACTTTGAACAGGTGGGGTATTAGAAACATTCTACGCTCGGCTTGGGGGGATCTAGGCGAAGTCAACATAAAGTGGGTGAAGGAGAACCTGTTTATTATTTCAGCTAAGGATGAAAGTGTGGCAGCTAAGATTCTGGAACAAGTGCCTTGGGCTGTGATGAAGAAGCACTTTATAGTTCAGAGGTGGCCTTCGAGCTTGGCGTTGGAGGAGGTGGAAATGGAGACTCTGCCTTTTTGGGTCCAAATAAGAGGACTTCCGTTGGGTGGAGTCACAGTAGAGAATGTCAGAAGATTACTAAAGGGAGCCGGAGTGTTTCTAGAAATGGAGGATCCGGGAAAAGGCCGTGGTTTTGTTAGGGCCAAAGTACTAGTCAATACTTCTAGGGTGCGTTTGTTGCACCGGACTATCTCGGACTGGACTAGCTTCATGAACTAAGTTGGACTGACTTAACATGGACTAAGCAGTATAAGAATAATAAAGTGTTTGGTGCAGTGCCGGACTAGCAAGAGGACTAAAATATTTTTGGAATTTGATATTTTTTATACCAACCTTTTCTCTCTCTCACCATTTATCACACCTTCTTTATGTAGAATGTCGAGCACAGAACCAAAAAGTCCAACTCAAACCTTGAATCAAATAAAACATTGAACGTGGAAAAACCATAGTTGTGAGCTTCTCTCCAGTAAATTCCAATTCTAAATATTCAAAATCAAAACATCTCTCTAATAAAACCAATTCTAAATATTCAAAACCAAAACACAAAAATCAAAATCCTAAAAATTATCTTTCTATAATTGAGTTCCATTGCCCTGCATCTCTCTGTCTCTGAAATTTGCAGATTTTGTTTCTCTTTTTATCCAGAAAAAAGCCAAAGATATAAACCATTTCAATTTCATCAAAATATATTTCAACTCCGACAGATTTCATCTGGAACTGGAAATAACACACGCTCATATATATTAACCCCAAAAACAAAAGAATTGCAAATGAGAGTCAGAGGGAGAATTTCAACCTCTTCCTTTTCTCTCTGGTGCAATGCAAAATTGACCAAACCACTCTCAAATTTAAGCTAAACAATCATCAGAACTATAAAAAAATTAAACATTACCCACTAAAAATAAATCAAAACAATTTTTGGATCCTCATTAGCTCACCCCCCATCGTAGCCTTTTTGGGCTTCCCAGGACCCAGATTCGGCCGACCCAGATGACGCAGACGACGAGGTAATCGTAGAAGATAAAGCAGTTGACGAGTTCGGCGTCGGAGATGAAGTTGTGCCCGAAGCCTTTGCCGTCGAAATCAAGGTCGAGGAAGTGAATGGAGCAGGACGATGTGATGTGCCGTCGCAATCGAGGTTGAGGAGGTGAATCAAGCAGAACGAAGTGAAGTTCTTGGCCAATCCCGCGGTTTTTGGGGGCACTCGTGAAGACCGGTTAGCGATGTCTCCAGTGAAAGCGAGTCCTAGTTAATCTCATTAACACTAGTCCCGCAATGAAACAAACACCGGACTAGACTAATATTTAATATAGTCTAGTCCAATGAGAGCTAAGACGGGCAAACAAACGCCCCCCCTAATCCCTTATTTATAGGATGTTGGCTTAAAAGGGATAACGACCATGAGACTTGGGTCGAGTTTCGCTATGAGAAACTGCAAGACTTCTGTTACCGCTGTGGTCGTGTTGGACATGTGAACACTGAATGCAATTTTGAGGTTAACTTGGAAGGAACAACAAGTTATGGAGAATGGACAAAGGCTCCTCCAGTTCGAGATGTTATTAGGCCTGTGCGAACCTCGGAGGGGGGATCTGGGAGAAGACGAGAAGCTGGGGTTGCTAGAGGAAATGTTGCTGTAATGTCATCTTTGCTAAGCATGGATAGGAACCTGGAGCAACAAGGAAGAAGTGTGAATGGGGATCAAGTTCTTGTGACTAAATGAGGATTGTCAACTCGAGATAAGAAGAAATGGAAAAGGGTCCAGCGACCACAGGTTTCTTCCTCACAATTCCGTTGGATATTGTCGCATGGAAATAATGTTTCGGCTGGGGAGCTGGGGGAAGGTGGATATTCTCTCATGCCACATGCAGCTTTGGAACATATTGGAGATGGTAGGGCCGTGGTTACACTTTGTGAGGTTGATCTGGGGTCGTCATCACTGTATGGTGTGGTCGGTATGAGGGGCGCATCTGGGGTGGTTGGTAAGGTCCCATGGGTGCCTGATAGGTGGTCCTCAACAGATGGAGTTTATCTGAAAAGGGGTGAACTGTGGACATTTGAGTTGACTCAGTCACCGCAAAAGAAGGGCAGAGGTGGGGACGGTGAGTTGAGTAGCAGGGATCAGAGGGTAGGATTCCCGAGGGGATTGAGATTATTAGACAACAATTTGATGGAGTGCGGAGAGAATTCTCATACAAAGGAGGGGCAAACGAATGCTATGGCAACACGACATTATGGGGACCCGACAGGGGAGAGTCGGGATAATGAGCAGTATGAAAACAATGGAGGTCAAACAAAGGGTGGTGGCGGCTGGCCCTCAACAGCCGCACGAGAGCCATGATTGCCTTATTTTGGAACTGTTGTGGTCTTGGGTCGGACATAACAGTTCGAGTCCTTCACAGGCTTATTCGCAACAAAAGACCCTCTATGATCTTCTTAGCTGAAACCAAGATGAGAGATCATAGAATTGATGGTGTTCGGCGTCGTCTGGGCTTTGGGAATGGTTTCAATGTTTCCCCAATTGGGAAGGCAGGTGGGCTAAGCTTATGGTGGGATGATTCAGTTGAGGTTCGTATTATGTTCTCATCTAAGAATGTCATTGATGCTATTGTGCTTGATGTCGGGAATCAGAGTTAGTGTAGGTTTTCAGGAGTTTATGGCACACCTTATAGAGGCGATAAAGAGGCTTTTTGGAGATGGATGCAAAATAAATTTACCCCGGTGGATATCCCTTGGGTTTGTGGAGGGGACTTTAATGAGTTTCTGTGGGACTATGAGAAGGCTGGTGGGGCGGAGGTTTTGTATAACCGGGCTAGGTATTTGGAGGAATTTATGAACTGTGCCGAGTTAATGGATTTGGAATTTCATGGCCCTGCTTTCACGTGGAGAGGTATACGTAGTGGGGAGTTGGTGGAAGAGAGGATTGATAGGGTGTTGATTAATGGGCTTTGGCAGGATAGATGGCCCAATTCGTTGGTCACGCATGAAACGGTTTTGGGGTCGGACCATAGTCCCCTTGTGTTTCTATCTCAGTGTGATGGGCTTAAGGGAAGGAAGTTGTTCAGATTTGAGGCATTCTGGGTGAAGGAGGAGGAGTGCAGAAATCTGGTTAATCTTGTTGGGATTGGCAGGAGGTTAAGGAGATTTATACGAGATGGATCTCAAAAATTAAGAATTGTCGCTCTTGCCTAGCTAGATGGAGCCGGAATAAATTTCATAATAGACGTTAGCAGATTAATCAGCTTATGGAGGAGTTATGGAAGTTGCAAAATTGTTGGGGACAGAATATTGCGGCTATCAAGGAAAAGTCTCGAATTGTTGACGATCTTTGGGCTCAGGAGGAAAGTTTCTGGATGCAACGGTCGAGGGTCAAGTGGTTTTGAGATGGGGATGCCAATACAAAATTCTTTCACCAAGCTACTATTAAGCGACGGAGAAGGAATAAAATTATTAGGTTGAAGGATGATAATGATGAGTGGGTGGAAAATCCTAGAAAGGTGCGTAAGATGGTAGAGGACCACTTCATCCACACTCTCAGTTCCGGGGGGTCTCGAGATTGGGGTACACTTTTGGACTGCCTTAGTCCGTGTGTGTCTGAGGAAATGAATGAATCTCTTCTGATGCAGGTTTCGGAGTTGGAGATCAAGGAGGCGGCCTCTAATATGGGGGGTTTAAAGGCCCTCGGGTCAGACGGCTTCCCAAGCTTGTTCTATCAATCATATTGGGGCTCTGTCCGGGAGGATGTGGCTGCTTTGATGAGTGATTTAATTCAGGGCAATCGAAGCTCGAGTCATATTAATGCAACTCATATTGTTTTAGTCCCAAAGGTTCCCCACCCGGAGATGGTCTCTCAGTTTAGGCCTATTAGTCTATGCAACTTCTCTTATAAGATTCTATCTAAACTTCTGGCGAACAGATTGAAGATTCTGCTTCCGATGTTTATCTCTTCTTCTCAGAATGCTTTTGTTGCGGGCAGAAATATTGAAGACAATATTGGGATTGCTCATGAGATGTTTCATTTTTTGAAAGGGAGGACTGCAAAGTGGAAGTATGAAATGGGTATCAAACTTGATATGCAGAAAGCCTATGATCGGGTGGAATAAGACTTTCTGGATGCGGTTATGGAGAGGTTGGGTTTCTGTTGTAAGTGGAGAAAGATCATCATGGGTTGTGTTTCCTCTGTGATGTTCTCTGTCCTCCTCAATGGGCATCCTGGAAATTATTATAATCCTTCTAGAGGTCTTCGGCAGGGTGATCCTTTATCCCCGTATCTGTTTATCATGGTAGGGGAAGTCTTTTCACGTTTGATTCAGAGGGCTGTGGACACAAATCTTTTGCAGGGAGTGAAGATTAGTAACTCTGGCCCGTTAATTTCGCACTTGTTTTTCGCTGATGACACTCTTCTATTTCTGTAGGCAGATGGTAATAATAGCAGGAACTTAATCTCCATCATTGATCAGTATTGCACCGCGTCAGGGTAGAAGGTAAATGTTCAAAAATCAAGTGTGTTTTTTGGTGGTAATGTTCCTAAAGAGGTGGCGGTCGAGCTTGGAAGTTTGATGGGTATGACAGTGGTGGATAACCCCGGAACTTATTTAGGGGTTCCTGCCATTTGGGGTCGATCGAAGAAGAGTGGCCTTGCCTATGTAAAAGGGAAAATTATAGGGAAGCTTCAGGGGTGGAAGCAGAGCTCTTTATCAAGAGCGGGAAAAGAGGTCCTAATTAAGGCAGTGGTTCAGGCTATTCCTTCATATCCTATGAGTATCTTTAAATTCCCTGCGATTGTTTGTCATGGTTTAGATGCTCTGATTGCTAGTTTTTGGTGGGGTTGCAAGGGGGGGCGAGTAAACCCATTGGGTGGCTAAAGAGGTCTTGTGTCTTCCAAAGGATTTGGGTGGTCTGGGGTTTAAAATTTTTCAAGACTTCAATGATGCTCTCCTAGCTAAATAGTGTTGGCGCCTTGTGACTGACCCGGACTCGTTGTGGGCTCGTGTTATTAAAGCTAGGTACTTTCCCCATTGCTCCTTTTGGGAGGCGAAAAAAAGGGCTAGAGCATCGTGGGCGTGGAGTAGCCTTCTAACAGGCAGGGGTTTGCTCTCTAGTGGGTCTCATTGGCAAATTATGTCGGGTGAGGATGTGCGTGTTTGGATTGATAGATGGCTGCCCTCTTTGCCTTCGGGTCATCCAGTGCCGGTTGGTGAGGTCACTGTCACTCCAAATTTGCGTGTTAGTTCTTTGATCGACCAATCTTCTAGTCAATGGGACATTGATTTTTTGTAGCCCTTTATTTCTTCGGCAGAGATGGAGGCTATCTCTGATATTCCTATTGGTGACCCCCGAAGGAAGGATCGCCTGGTTTGGGCTGCCAATAAGAACGGCAGGTACTCGGTTAAATCTGGATATTGGTGCCGTCAGTCTCAATCTCTAGCTTTTAGCGACCCTCGTTTGCCTGGAGTCCGCTCAGTCCCTTTGGAGGTGTGGAAGTGTATTTGGCGGTTGAAGGTCCCTCCTAAAATCCGGCATTTCTTTTGGCTCACATTGCACAACTGTCTCCCTGCTCGTGGTATACTTTACAGGAGGCGGTCCGCCCCGTCCCCGACATGCCCTATCTGCCTTTGCTAGGATGAGACGGTTGAGCATATTTTCCTTCGATGTCCTTGGGTGGCTTATGTATGGTTTGGTGGGGCTCTTTGTTATAAGGTTGATGGAGATGCTATCCTTTCGTGGGTCCATTGGATTCAATCAGTCCTCTTGGTCTTACGGGGGCCCTCATCTGATCGCCAGTGGTTCCAATCTTATGTTGCCTTCACCTGCTGGTTTATATGGAAAGCCATATGTGATTTTGTGTTCAATCAGGTTCCCATCAATCCTTCTCAGGTTCTGTTTGCTATCTCTTCTGCTTTGGGTTCCTTTTTGAAGGCGAGTTGTGATCCCTGCCTTAACAGGCCGTCAGTGAGTGGTGGTGGGAGTCGGCCTGCTACGTAATGTTCTCCTCCTTCCCCTTTTTTTCAAAATTAATGTGGATGCAAGTTGGTATAGTGGGTCTCGGGGGGGATTTGCTGGGGTTGTTATCAGGGATAGTGGTGGTCAGTTCGTTGCAGCTGCCAGGTACCCAATTTTGGCTCCTAATGCTATGGTGGCGGAGGCTTTGGCTTTGGCTTTGCTTAAGGGTTGCGAGTTAGGTATTTCTTTTGGCTTCAATTCTGTTATTTTGGAATCAGATTCTCTTGCTGCTATCTCTACTCTACGTGGCTCTCTGGAGGATGGCAGTTGGGAGGCTTTCCCTGTCTTGGTTAAGGTTCGTTGGCTGAGCGGGGCTTTCTAGGACTGTCGCTGGTCTTGGGTTCCAAGATCAGCCAATATGACCGCTGATGCTCTTGCGTCGGCTGATTGTACGGAGATGTGTGATGTTGTGTGGGATGTTAGACCCCCATCTTCGTTAGTTCGTGTTCTAAGAAATGATGGCCTTCCTTGTCCACACTAGTGCCTTAATGGCGGTGTTAGGGGCGACTCTTTTACTAAGTGGAAGTGTTTGTTATTAGTTAACCCCTTGCACTGTGTTGTTTTTGGTTGTCTACCTTGTCTTCGCCTTGGGGTAGGCTCTCTGTAATCTGTTTCTTTGGCTCTTGAATGGTATGTGCTTTTCAAAAAAAAAAAAAAAAAAAAAAAAAGAACAGAGGAAGAAGCCGAGGAAGTGAAGTGCTTTTTTGTGTGTTTCAACTTTTAAGTAGTGAAGGGTGGCTGAACGATACTAAAGTTGTTGTCGTTCGATGTGGGAAAAGGCAAATTGGGAGTTGAATTGCTCACTCTTTTTTTATCTTTCTTGGCATGTCTTGTTGAGTTGAGTGGTTTTTTTTTTTTTTCTTTTTATGATGGGATAATGCTAAGAGGTTAAATTTAGAATGAAGTTTTTTGAGTATATTTTTCACACAATAGACAGTCTAATTTGGTATCAAATTTGTTATCCACGAGATTCAAACCTAAGATTTCTCACTTTTAAGTGAAGATGAATAATACTAAACTGTAATACTGAGTGACAATTCAGAGACTAAATTTGTAAACTGAATTTTCAAAGCTCAATATCTGTCTTTTAATATAATCATGATTAAATAATATATATTTTTAATTTTTTTTTCTTCTATATCATTACGAGGAGGGAGAAATACAATTTGGCAACTACATTTTACATTTACCTCTGCTTTTGGGAGAAGGATTCTCTCTCCTATTCCCTCCCCTTCTACTTGAATGGTTACATTTAAGTCACATCAATATCTTATATTGTTTTTTTTTATAAAGACAATATGACAAAAAAGCAAAGTGTGAGAGGACGAGAGGGAAAGGAATGAGAACAGGAGAGGAGAGAATCCTACTCCCTGCTTTTGCTAGCTGCATCTTCAAACAGTGTGGCTTTAAGAGAGTGATTAGGGCTGGGTTCAGTTCAAATCTGTCCGGTTCATTTTTTTTCGGTTTGGTTTTTTCTGGTTTGGTTTCGGTTTTTTTTTCAAAAAATGAAAAAAATTGAAAATTTAAATTTTAACATCTCCAACACAATCATAACATAAGCATTCCAATTAGAATCAAAGACAATCAAAATAAATATTTAAAGTTCAACTAAAATCATCAATCAAGTCTTCCAAAGTCCAAACTAACAACCCCACAACACAAAAATCGAACAAATGACTTAGAAAAGTTAAATTGTATGATGTTGCTCAAAGATCAGGGTTGTTTGCTTGTAACTGCGTGTTGACAACTTGATTAGTAAAAGTAATGCATGGGTGGATTTATTTAGTGTGTGTTGGATTCTTTTCCATCACAAATTACGCAAGTAATCTGCCCGAAATAAATGTTTATGGATTCTGTTACATGTTATATGATAGTAGATTTGGAAAAGGAAGCTGGGGCAGAAGTAGACAGTTTTGTGGAGATGTATGTAGGTACTTCGGGTGGAGGTCTGGTTCTGCAACCTTACGTGGGGGATAAATAATAGGTTAGGGTTTAGAGTTTCTAAAGATTTTTTTTTTTATAAATATTTTGGGCTTAAAGTTTGGCAACACATTAGGCTTAGAAAATTTAAGCTTACAAATTAGGTTTAGAAAATAATACTCAAAATAGATAATTAAATAAAAAAAATAATTTAATTAATTCGGTTCGGTTTCTAGACCACTGAAACCGAAACCGAATCAAAAGAATTCGGTTCGGTTCAATTTTTTCAATTCGGTTCGGTTCAGTTTTCGGTTTTTTGAACCTACCCCTAAAAGTGATAGGAGCCATTGCACATGGCCCTAATTGATCAGGGACTCCCGATGGTTTTGCTCTCCATAAGTGTATTATATGTATGATCATGACTTTTTAAGGCCCCCGTAAGGCCGATCAGAATACCGTTATCTTAGAAGTTCGGTCGTAGACTCGACAGCTCTGAGAGAAACTGAATCAGATAGAACAACGGTGCCACCATCATCCTATTACGGGGCAAGATGCGAAATCTTAGTGACTCCACTAGACCAATACTTGTTCCGTGACACATGATATCTGACTCGGATATGGAGTCAACAAATCCTTCATAAGTCTTGGAGTTCCATCAAAAGGCTTATGGTATTAAATAATCCTATGGATTGAAGATCATGAGTTAAACACTCAAATAATTAACCAATATTTAGTCACTAAGAAAGATCATTCGTCCTCATGACTCATGAGGGATATGATGAACTGATACTTGGTCCAGAAGTACCATATCTTAGTGAAGTATATGCCTTCCTATATTTAGCATAATACGTTGAATCAGATATTACATTTCCTGGGAAGCACAATACCAACATATAAATATTGGACGAAATGAAGCTCCGGAAAATTATAGACTTGTGTTTGTTATATTCCAAAGAACTCACTAATAGCCAATGTCTTATTGGGCAAGAAAAATCTAAATCTCTCTAGCCTACATACAAATCGCTCACAAAAAGAATTTGCATTTACATATAGAAATAGATTGATCCTACCACGATCAACGAAGCAAACATTTGTTGTTATCTCTTCATACCTGTAAACACGGAAAATTCCTGAAACGAACGAGACAAGAACACGTGTACAAAATAATATTTTGTATTAATTTTGACAATCTCTTTTACAATTTGATCCTCTGATACTATCTTTGTAAGGTATAGATTTGTGGATGGGTTGTTGATCCAGAGGGCCGTCGGGGCTTGAACTTAGGATGAACGAGGATGTGGATTTGTTGATGTTGTTGATCCAAAAGGCCGTCGGGGCTTGATCTTAGGATGATCCAAAAGGCCGTCGGGGCTTGATCTTAGGATGAACGAGGATGTGGATTTGTTGATCCAAAGGGCCGTCGGGGCTTGATCTTAGGATGAATGAGTGATGAACGATGAACACTTTCTTCAAGGGCCGTCGGGGCTTGATCTTGAATTGGTGGAAGTTCTTCAAGGGCCGTTGGGGCTTGATCTTGAAGGAGGATTTGACGAAGAATGAAGAACTTTCTTGATCCTTCGGAATTCTTGGAAATTTGGGAGGTTAGGTGCTTGAAAGCTTTTAGTGTTTCAAAGCTTTCAAGGATTTGGGGGAATTCTCTTCCAATTTGGGAGTAGAGAAATGTATTTGTGAATTGGTGAATGGAAATGAATGCCTTGGCTTCCTATTTATAGAATTCTTCCAAGGCCTAATATTCAGATGAAATAAATCGTTTCTGCTAGGGGCTGACTTGTGTCCTATTTGATGACTTTTCTGATTTCTTTCGATTTTTCTTTGAGTCACACGTTACGTGTAAAATTTATGTGATACGTGGGTGTTGAAATTTTAATTTATTGGTTAACTTTTATTTCACCGAAATTTTGATGTCTACAAATGCCGCCCCCACTTCAAGGTGCGTCGTATACATGTGCTTATCACGTGTAAAAGATGCGTTTTGAAGTCCCCTAATGTAGATGTTGATCCAACGGCTGTTGAGGCTTGATCTTGAATTGGACTAGAAATTTCTTCAAGGGCCGTAGAGGCTTGAATCTTGAATTTTATGCTGCAAGTTTCTTTAAGTGCCATTGAGGCTTGTTCTTGAATTCGGCTGGAAGATTTTCTGGTTTCCTCTAATTGTTGATTTTCCACAGGCTTAGTCTTGAACTGGGATGGAGGGTTTTCTGGCTTCCTCCAAAGGTTTGAACTTACTCCTTTCATCTGGAGCTGAATTTGATTCAAGGGTGATGGATGCTTGGTCTTGATTCGGGCTTATGATTCATTCAAGGGTCATCGAGGCTTGATCTTGAATTTAGATAGGGCCACGAGCAACTTCAGGATTTGGATACCTGGCAGGCAGGCATGAGGTGGAGGTGATGACCTGTTTCTTTGTTCAATCTTTCCAATTCGTATTGAAGAGGGTTAGAGGATGAATCAGCACGTACAATTGTTGCGTTTACTAACGATCCATAAGATTAATGCTTCATTGTCACTCGTCTCGTCTGTTCTCCAGGCAAATGTGGATGAGTACTCGAGAGCAATGCTAGGTAAGCAATCAAGGAAGGGGTTCTAGGCAGTTGGTTCTTAACTGGAAGCTTGATTCCAGGTGCCGCCCCGATTGCTCTCATTGTTATTGTCCTGCAGGTAAGAACAAGGACAAAGAAAAGAACATGGAGAAAGTATGATATGACACACTTTCTCTTTAGACCTTCATGATATGAGATACTTTTGCTTTTGAAGAAGCAGCGGTGATTTGATGGTGTTGCACGGTGAGGCTTTGCTCTTCGGCGATGGTGCCAGCGAAAGGCTGTTGAAGCTTCTCAAGCTCTTCCATTAGAGCGGCGACGCCAGACTTGGATTTGACTTAGACTCCTCCATCTGGATTATGCAGTTCGTTGTGCTATAGTGATTTGTTACAGCTCGTTACGCTGCATTCTTCTCTGCTTTTTTCTTTTGCATAGCAGAAGTGGTGCGCAACCTTTTGCATTTGAATGGTCATTCAGAGCATCACTTCTCAGTGACTCATCCATGCTTGGCAGCTTCAGTACAGAGAGCCAACAACATACCAAATGTTCTGCGACGTCGGTGACTTAAGACCCAGCTCCAACAACAGTTGAAGATGGCCACTTGAGAGCAATGCAAGGTAAGCAATCAGGCAAAGGTTCCGAGCAATCAGTTCCAGATCGGACGTTTGATTTTAGGTTCGGACTGATTGCTTTCTTTCTCTCTGTCTTGCAGGTAAGAGCAAGGGCAAAGGAAAGGACATGGGAAAAGCATGATATGAGATACCTTTGCTTTCGACCCCGATGATATGAGATACGTTTGCTTTTGGAGAAGTAGCGGATGAACCAGAACATATATTGGTTGCGCTTGTCTCCACATGCTTCGATGTATCAATTTCACCTGCTTTATCTGTTCTTCATGCAGATGTGGTATCTTCCCTGGAAGTACATCAACAGTTGAAGATGAGTACTTGAGAGTGACGCTAGGTAAGCAATCAGGGAAGGGGTTTCCAGGCAATCCGTTCCAACTCGGAAGGTTGATTCCAAGCGCCGGCTGATTGCTCTCTTTCTCCTTGTCTCGTAGTGAAGAGGGAGGACAAAGAAAAAGATAGGGATAAAGCATGCTATGAGATACTCTTGCTCTCAACCCTGATGATATGAGATACTTTTGCTCTGGTGTGACTTGGTTGAAGATGTGTTTTCAGGGAAGAAGAAAACTGAGTATGTTGAGAGGTTTGGTCGCAGATGCATTCTTGGCAAGGAAGAAGAATTAGGCGTTTTGGATGTGTGCCTTGCCATGGAGGATGAAGGTTGCCATATATAGGGATTTCCCACTTACAGGTAGTGGTGTGGACGTGACCTTGTCACCCACGCTTGTCGGCGACATCGTTGTAGTTGGAATAGTAGAATTCATGCGCTTTCAACTTTGTCAGAGATCTTTGACAAAGTTGCACGTGAAGATTGAGTCTGAAAGGAGTTGACGGATTTTACACAGGAAAATCCGGCTTTTGAAATTCGGGGAGTGGTGTCTCTTTGACTTTTGCTTGCTCCAGTTTCGAATGGGGATTGGCCATTCTTTCTTCTTGACATTGGGACGTATCGGAAGACGGGTGTGTTCGGTCCTTTTGAAGGTGTCATACTCCCTTTGGTTGTTGTAGGTTTAGCAAGCTCATCATCCTTTTTTTCTTGAAGATGGCATGGCTTCCCCTTCTTGCTTCTTGGGCATGGCTTGCCACTTCTGCTTTTTAGGTACTACTTTGCCTGTGGATTTGATCTATTTTGGAAGAGCTTCAGGCACCATGTCCTCATCCATGTAGAACTTGGCATCTGTGAAGTGTGATTCGGCTTCGGTGAATGGCTTGGTATCACCTTGGATTACCTTCACTCCTTCCTGGTAGAATTTTAAGCATTGATGGAGGGTGGATGACACTACTCCATTTCCGTGGATCCAAGGCCTTCCTAAGAGCAAGTTGTAGGAAGTTCTTGCATCAATCACGTGGAATATTGTGCTTGATGTAAGTTCACGAATGGTCATCTCCACTCGGATCATGCCCATCGCTCTTTGTCCTCCTTGATTAAAACCTTGGATCAGCAACCGGCTTAAGGACAGTTCATCTACTTTGATACCGATTGTGCTCATTGTTGACTTTGGCATGATGTTTATGGATGACCCACCATCCATGAGCATGCGGTTGACTTTGTGCTCCTTTACGTACCCCGAGATGAAGAGAGGACGGTTGTGAGGCGTCCCAGGAGTAAGTCTTCGTCCGTGAAGTTGATTACGTCTTAGGCGGCATAGCACGTGGCACATTTATGTGGCCGGAGCTTTGAGCCTTCGTCCTTGCTTTTTTGCACTTCGTGGTCGTCGGGACTTGCTAAGACCGCTGCTAGTGCTCTTCGCATCTTCTTTGGCAATTGTAGCGCTTCTTCGATGCTACAGTGTGTTTGCAGACCTTCTTCGGGCGTGAGGGTCTTTTCTTCCTCAGTGGCGATACCTTTGCCTTTTGAGGGCTCTTCCATCTCTACTTCAACCATGTGACAGGCGACGGTAGTGCATTGTTGGAAGAAGTCCTTCGAGAAATACTCGTGCAAGAAGACAGGAATGCGTGGCTCTTGCTCCATGGGTTCCCTACTGTATGTTGGCTTAGAAGCATTTACCAACGGGATGACTTACGATATGATGGTACTTGCAGTACTTGGGATCGTTGACGCGATTCATCTCTTCGGGTCGCTTGCATTTCGGTAACTCGATCACCTTCTTTTCCAGCAAGTCGTCTAACATTGCAGCCATATCTGAGTCAGGAAAAGGGTACGTCTTTTGCTCCAACTCCCTCAAGGTGTTTTTGAACCTGTCTTGGGTACGAGAAGGCTCATCTCTCTTTATCTCCTTCGCTTTGTTTTTGGAGGAAATCTTGATGGGCGCAAATGGGGTTTTAATGAGGGTAATGTTGATAGTAAAAGCTTCCTTGGCGGGCTTCTTCCCATGATTGTCCACCTTCGGAGCAAACACCTTGTCCTTCTTGAAGTCGGAGATTGGCTCATTCTTTCCATGATGGGCGATGCTCAACTCCATGTCGTGGGCGCGGGTGGCTAACTCTTCGAAGGATCGTGGTTTGATGCCTTGGAGGATGTAGTGCAACCCCCATTACATGCCTTGGACGCACATTTCGATGGATGAGATCTCTGAGAGCCTGTCTTTGCAGTCGAGGCTTAGAGTGCGCCATCGATTGATGTAGTCCATGACTGGCTCATCCTTCCATTGCTTTGTGCTTGTCAGCTCCAGCATGCTTACAGTGCGGCGAATGCTGTAGAAACGATTGAGGAATTCCCACTCTAATTTCTCCCAACTGTTGATGGATTCAGGCTCTAGGTCCGTGTACCAGTCGAATGCATTTCCTTTCAGAGAGCGGACAAACTGCTTTGCGAGGTAGTCTCATTCCGTCCCCGCATTGTTGCAAGTTTCAACGAAATGGGCGACATGCTGCTTTGGGTTTCCCTTTCCATCAAACTGCATGAACTTTGGTGGTTGATAACCTTTCGGTATCTTCAAGGCGTCAATCTTCTTGGAGTAGGGCTTTGAGTACAACACGGAGGTATGTGAAATCCCTTCATACTACGATAGTGCTGGCGATCATCTCCTGCAGCTGCTGGATAGAGAGAGATCCCATGAGCATCGCTGCTTGGTCTGGCTCTCATTTCTCTTCGACTTTCTCCACCGGAGGTTCCTCATCTTCGTTGGTTTCTTTCTTTACTGGATCAACCTTTAGGTCAACTTTCACGTCGTGCTGCGCCTCCAGTTGGTTGGCGAGTGCGGCAATTTGCAAGTCTTTCTCTTCCACAGTTCATGTGAATTTTGCGATCGCTTCATTCATTTGAGCCAGCTGCTCTTCGATTGAAGTCGCTCTGGTGGTCATGACTTCCATGGCTGTGCTGTTGGTCGAGTCAGTATCGGAAAGTAGGGACTCAGAGTACTTCCTCGGGCTTTCCTCCCTTGGTGCCCTTAGCGAGGCTAGGGTGATCACAGACTCATGCCTCGGGTGCTCTTGTTCCTCCGACAGAGTTGATGCAGGGGTGGAAGCCACGGCAAAGAGAGCTCTTGCCTTGCTCTGGGTTGTGATGCCCGAAATGTCACTACTTGCAGCGAGGATGTTCTTGTTCTTTGCTTTGGTTGCGGGAACAGCTTGATCCTTTCTTGATTCCATTTGTGCTTTTTGTGGATTTGAAGATAGAGATGAGAGGTAGAGATGATCCCACCGGGCGTGCCAAATTTGTAAACACGGAAAATTCCTGAAACAAATGAGACAAGAACACGTGTACAAAATAATATTTTGTATTAATTTTGGGGTTACAATCTCTTTTACAATTTGATCCTCTGATTCTATCTTCGTAAGGTATAGATTTGTGGATGGGTTGTTGATCCAAAGGGCCGTCGGGGCTTGAACTTAGGATGAACAAGGATGTGGATTTGTTGATGTTGTTGATCCAAAGGGCCGTCGGGGCTTGATCTTAGGATGAACGAGGATGTGGATTTGTTGATGTTGTTGATCCAAAGGGTCGTCGGGGCTTGATCTTAGGATGAACGAGTGATGAACGATGAACACTTTCTTCAAGGGCCGTCGGGGCTTGATCTTGAATTGGTGGAAGTTCTTCAAGGGCCGTTGAGGCTTGATCTTGAAGGAGGATTTGACGAAGAATGAAGAGCTTTCTTGATCCTTCGGAATTCTTAGGAATTTGGGAGGTTGGGTGCTTGAAAGCTTTTAGTGTTTTAAAGCTTTCAAGGCTTTGGGGGAATTCTCTTCCAATTTGGGAGTAGAGAAATGTATATGTGAATTGGTGAACGGAAATGAATGCCTTGGCTTCCTATTTATAGAATTCTTCCAAGGGCCAATATTCAGATGAAATAAATCGTTTCTGCCAGGGGCTGACATGTGTCCTATTTGATGACTTTTCTGATTTCTTTCGATTTTTCTTTGAGTCACGCGCTACGTGTAAAATTTATGTGATACGTGGGTGTTGAAATTTTAATTTATTGGTTAACATTTATTTCACCGAAGTTTCGATGTCTACAATATCTCTCAGAAATACATATCTCCAAAGTTTTCACTGCAGAAGTTCAAAAATTGCATCGACACGCACCCGCATGACATCGACACACACCCGCATGACAAGCTAGTTATAATCATGAAGAGCATCTAAGAATATGCTACATTGGTCATATGAGCAAAATATATTTTTGTTTCCTTTAGACCATCCATTCATCTCATGAGTTATTATTAGAGAAGTTCTAAAGAGACAGTCAATATAACATTTGTCATCTCATGAGTTATAATTGGAGAAGTTCTAAAGAGATAGTCAATCAAAAAGACCATCCAAGGTGCAGTATTGTAAATATATGACTATCTATTATTTGGTTAAGTGGATACCTTTAGAAATTGTCAAAGAAAGTGTCTTGATAGGTTTGTTAGGTTGAAAGACCCTTCGCCTATAAAACAATCATCCAAGCAAGAGAGGAAAAAACATGGCAAGAGAAGAGGGAAGAAATACAGAATTGGATGCAGAGAAAAACATCAATTAGCTACACCAAGGCTATAGGGAATGAGAGAAATAATGAGAGTTATTTTGCACTTCTACTGTTGCCCCAAGAACGTAAGCACACTTGCCAAACCTCGTAAGTATTGTATTTTAATTACTTTATATTTCATTGCACACATATTCTCAATCTAACACCCTAAAATAAAGTGTGATATAGAAACGAAATGAATCACATTATAAATCTTGAACCTTTTGTTCATCAAAATTCTTTAATACTAATTGTGAAATGGAATATTATAAAAAACAACATTGGTAACACCACAAATAAAATAGGATGAACCCTTCTCTAACACCACACGATCATTCCCAGTTTCATACAATTTCTTAAGATGTTCTTTTGATTTGCATCTTTCGTACCCTTCTCCGTCCACACCCGCCACACGGAACAATTGGTTTGGTTTGGTATTTCAAAAGGCTTGCATTTTCATTTTGTATGAAATGAAACGTCTACAAATAGATAATAAATCAGACAAAGAGCCAAAAAAAAGAGCAAATAAATTAAAGATAGACCCCTTGACTATGGGAATAACAAAAATATTATAAAATTGGCTCTCCCTGATATCTGCAATATTTTCAGGTCAGAATCGTCGGATTCATACCATATACAGTGTTTCCCCCAAATTGTAGGGATTAGAGATTTGTTTCCTTCACCAAATCTTGCTAATTAAGATTAAATTGTTTGTTACTATTTTAGAATATGTTGTAGGCCTATTTGATTGAGCGATCTAGGGAGAGAGTGAGAGAGAGGGGGCCGGCCACTTTAGAGAGAAGAGAGATTGAGTTAATTGTGATGTATGTTTGATTCACCCTATTGTGCCTTTATTTATCGTAGTAGAAAGGGTAAATACCTTTCCCTTTAGGATTGCAACATTTAATAGGTAATCTAGTCCTAATAGGAATATAAGATACTTTCCCATATTCTCTAGGATTTACACAATCACATTCATATTCTAAATATGACTGCAACACTTCCCCTTGAGTGTGTAAATACTCAACAAACCATCGCATCAGATCTTCAGCAGATAAGGTAGAATAGTTGATGAAGTCATCGGCACAACGGGTGATCGCGAGTCTCAAATTTACTTTGAAGTATGCATGTGTAAAAACTCACAAAAACCTCGCTATGGTAAAACCCAAGGTATGGGGAAAAACCCATAGACTAGGGGAAAAGTAAGAAAATATGCATAATGTCTAAAACAAACGTCAAACTGGACGAGTGTAGTGAACTCAACGGAGTATGATCATCCTAGGATGGGTGCCTCATTAAAACCTCGTTAGGTAGCAAAAACCCAGTGAGAAAAATGTTCCTAATCGTAGGAAGAAGAGTACATTAAGATCATGTGAGTATGCTTCTGGATACTCCCCCTGAGTTAGACATAACTTCTAAATAAGAGAACTACAAGCGATTTAATTCAGACAATTTACGCATACCGATTCCTTGGACGAGCTTCTGAAATGTAGACTTGGGCAACGACTTGGTGAAGAGGTCGGCCAGGTTGTCCTGGGAACGGATTTGCTTGACTTCAATGTTCTGATGCTGCTGCTGCTGGCATGAGTAAAAGAACTTCGGCGTTATGTACTTGGTGTTGTCTCTCTTGATGTATCCCTTCTTTAACTGCTCGATACATGCTGCATTGTCTTCAAAGATTGTCGTAGGAAGGTCAACGACTGATGTAAGACCACTAGTGCTTCGAATATGTTCCATAACTTATCTCAGCCAAAAGCACTCACGCGATGCTTCATGCAGGGCGAGAATCTCAGCATGGTTAGACGAAGTCGCGACTAGCGTTTGCTTGGTAGACCTCCAAGATATAGCGGTGTCCCCAACGGTAAAGACATAACCCGTTTGAGAACGTGCTTTGTCAGACAGATATCCAGCATCTGCGTAACCAACAAGGCGAGAATCAATCTGAGGGCTATAAGGGGCGGCACGACTCGGAGATTTGCGGGTATAGAACAAGCCCAAATCCGTAGTACCCTTGAGGTAGTGGAAAATGTCTTTAACACCATTCTAGTGCCTGCGTGTGGGCGCATTGCTGTATCTAGCCAATAGATTCACAGCGAAGGAGATGTCGGGTCTAGTGCACTGAGCCAAGTACAATAAAGCCCCAATTGCACTTAGGTAAGGAACTTCGGGTTCCAAAATCTCTTCCTCATCCTCCTTTGGACGGAAGGGATCTTGTTTAGCATCTAGAGTTCGAACGACCATGGGTGTGCTCGAAGGCTTCGCTTTATCCTCATTAAAACGTCGCAACACCTTTTGGGTGTAGTTCGATTGATGTACTAGGATTCCATCAGAACAATGCTAGATCTCCAGGCAGAGGCAATATCGAGTTTTCCCAAGATCCTTCATCTCAAATTCCGATTTCAAGTGTGCAGCAATTTCCTCAAGCTCCGCGGGAGTCTCGATGAGGTTCATGTCATCGACATAAACTACAACGATTGCAAATCCGGAATGTGACTTCTTAATGAACACGCATGGGCATAGTTCGTTGTTCACATAACCCTGACTCGTCAAACATTCACTTAGACGGTTATACCACATCCGCCCAGATTGTTTCAATCCTTAGAGTGACCTCCTCAACCTAATTGAGAGAGTGTTCCGTGGTCTAGAACTATTTGAGCCAGTCAATGGAAGTCCTTCTGGAACTTTCATGTAAATTTCCGTATCTAGATCCCCATAGAGATACGCGGTTACCACGTCCATAAGCTGAATATTTAGTTTTTCAGAAACTACCAAACTGATTAGGTAGCGGAATGTTATAACGTCCATTACGGGGGAATACGTCTCCTCGTAATCAATTCCAGGGCGCTGAGAGAAGCCTTGCGCTACGAGGAGTGCTTTGTATCGCACTATTTCATTCTTCTCATTACGCTTCCTCACGAAAACCCACTTGTAGCCAACAGGCTTCACGCGTGGTGGTGTAGGAACGATAGGTCCAAATACCTTACGTTTCACGAGCGAATCGGCATGTTTCGTCTGAAGCATCACCGTAATCTAGAATAACCTCATGCGTTGGAACGGATGAGTGAGCGATGGTTGGATTCAAACTAGGGTCACTAGTTGGTGCCGTTTTCCTATGCCGGCATGCTTTGAAGATCTATAATTCGTCGCACCTCAGTTTTAGACTGGGTAGTGCAAGGATTTAAATGAGACATAGTGGGAGCATACCACGACAATTCGCGACGTTCTATGGGAACGTTAGCATGCTTATCTCCCCCTAACGACGGGAAGACTGTCTCATCAAAGTGACAATCCGTAAAACGTGCGGTAAAGAAATCTCTTGTCAAGGGTTCTAAGTATCGAACAATTGATGGCGAATCATAACCGACATAGATTCCCATGTTTCTCTGAGGACCCATTTTGGTACGTAGTGGCGGTGCTATTGGCACATAAATGGCGCACCCAAACACCCGTAAATGCGAGATGTCAGGCTCGTATCCAGTGACCAACTGTAACGGTGAATGTGGTTGGGTAGCGATGGGCCTCAGGCAGACCAACATAGCTGCGTGCACTATTGCATAGCCCCAGGCAGATACCGGCAGTTTGGTTCTCATAACCAAAGTTCGAGCTATCATTTGAAGGCGCTTTATGAAACCTTCTGCCAGGCCGTTTTGGGTGTGAACATGGGGCATAGGATGTTTTACATCAATCCCTACTGACATGTAATACTCGTCAAAAGTCTGTGACGTAAACTCTCCAGCGTTATCCAGTCGAATCGACTTAATCGGATAATCAGGGTGATGAGCCCTTAGCTTAATGATTTGAGCTAGGAGTTTAGCAAACGCGGCGTTGCGTGTGGACAAAAAGCAAACATGTGACCATCTTGTCGATGCATCAACCAACACCATAAAATATTTAAATGGTTCGCAGGTTGGTTGGATAGGTCCACAAATGTCCCCTTGAATCATCTGAAGAAATTTAGGGGGGTCATGAATAATCTTTGTGTGGGAGGGTTGAATATTCAACTTCCCTATAGAACACGCTTGGCATGTCGGAACCCTAACATAGGGATGTAACTTATGCCCGTGAGAAGATTTGAGGATACGGCGCATCATGTCACGTCCAGGGTGTCCCAAACGATCGTGCCAAAGCAACAAAGTGTCCTGGAACTCAAGCATAGGGCCGGCCACTGTGTGGGCTTCTATGCCGCGAATGGTTGTGATGTACAACCCACTCGGCAGACGTTCCAACTTTTCATGAATATGCTTCTGGCCGTATTCGTACGAAGTGATACAAAGAAATTCAGAACCATGGTCTTCAGTGGTTTCAAGATGATATTTATTATCTCGAATATCTCTAAAACTCAGCAACGTTCTTCTGGAACGTGGAGAATAGAGTGCCTCCTTAATGGTCAAGATTGTACCATTAGACAACATGATACGTGCCTTTTCGTATCCTTCAATCAGGTTGGATGGGCCTGAGAAAGTTGTCAAAGGAGCTTTCTTGGGTATCAAGTTAGTAAAATAGTGTCGTTCACGCAAGATGGTGTGCGTGGTTGCATTATCTGCAAGACAACTAACTTCCCCACTAGACATACCTAGAAATAAATTGATTGAATTGGTCACATGTATAAATATAAGTCCATTCATTCAATTAAGCAATTCGAGAAAATAATATCCATTCCAATAACAATCCATAATTCAAAACAAACCAAAACCAAACAAATTATTCCAAACACTTAGGAAAATTGTCCAAAATTAAACCATAAACTTAACAAAATAGGGTTAGGGGCCGGCCACTAGGGGTATATGCCCTAGAAACATGTCTAATTTATTCGACCACAGGTGCTGACGCCTTCTGGAAATCGATATCTCCATTGATGTAGTTGCATCTTCCGGATGATCCACATGTGCAATGGTAAACATATATCGTAGAACATACAGGTTCTTTAGCCATGTATTGGTTTAATTTATGCATGAAAACTACAGGTTTCATGTGGTATGTTTTGAATGAAAACTTCAGGTTTCAAAGACACTAAATTTGAAACTATAGGTTCAATTTAGTATTTTTATGAACAATTAGTTCATAATGAGAGGTTCCTGCAAGAAACACATAATGCAATATACTAACTAAGTGTAGTGGATTTGAGGTTCTTCGGGAACTTAAGTGTGAGAGCTTCGTTACTACGAAAGTATGTGACGGTTCAAAGTATAAAGAGAAATTATTGAATCGTTAATGTCCAAAAGTGATCTTCAGGTCAGGAATTTTGGATTCATTATCAGATTAATGGGCTGCAGGTCACTTTTAATTAATTCAATAAATCGGGCCATACAGGGTCGATTGTAGAAGCAAAATAATATTGACATAATATTATTGGACCGAAATTATAGCCTCAAAATAATTTTGGGCTTGTGCCGTGGGTGAAAAGCACGGCTGGGTGCCTTGAGGAGGAACTCACAGTCCAAAAAGGGCCTCGGGGTGGTCTGCAGGCCACGGGTTGGGTGAGGACCTCCCAGCCGCAGCTGGGTTTGGGTTTGGACCAAGGGGGGCACGGGGAGCAAGCCCAGCTTATGCTGGCTTGTGGGTGTCGCACGGGGGAGCCCAGAAACTTGGGCTGTGCGTGTGTAGCGCTGGGAAAGGGTTGCGGGCCTTGCGCGGAAGCCTAACCAGAGGGCTGGCTGATATGGGTGCGGGCCGTGAAAGGCCATGGGCTGCAGGCCTAGCAGGAAACCCTCCAGGCCGAAGCCTGGTGTCTTTTTTGCACATGGATGGTGCAGTGCCGCACCAAATCCAGTTTCCTTTTTTTTTTTCTTTCAAATCCCTTAGGGTTTAGGAAATCCTAACTTGCTTCTAATTTATTTTTATACTTTGACTCCCAAATTCCACATAACAATTTAATTGTGCGATGCATGAAACAAATATATATATATATATATATATATATATATGAATATATGAATATATATATCGGAAGGAAAATGTAAACATAGGGGGTTCATGCATCATGGGGAATGTTTTCATGCTCCAGAGTCGTTTGAAATATCTTACTTTATTTTAAGCGTACCTGAGTAGCAGAAAACAAATAAGCCTTTGAATTTGGTAGATGATAGCCTCCTCCTACGATGCGTCAATTCCTTAGCTCGTTAATTCCTTAGCTTCTCGCAAGAGCGTGCTGATAACGTGTTGTAGGCCTATTTGATTGAGCGATCTAGGGAGAGAGTGAGAGAGAGGGGGCCGGCCACTTTAGAGAGAAGAGAGATTGAGTTATTTGTGAGGTGTGTTTGATTCACCCCATTGTGCCTTTATTTATAGTAGTAGAAAGGGTAAATACCTTTCCCTTTAGGATTACAACATTTAATAGGTAATCTAGTCCTAATAGGAATATAAGATACTTTCCCATATTCTCTAGGATTTACACAATCACATTCCTATTCTAAATATGACTGCAACATAATCCATATAATGTCAACAACTGAAAATGAAGAATGTTGTTGTAAATATTGTTAATTATGTGATTAATATGTAATATGCAATTAGTTAAAGACAATTTTTCGTATGCTGTCATACCAACTTTAAGGCTATATATAAAGTTAACAACAAATTCAGAGGCTTATGGTGATCTTTTAACGTCATTTCAATTTTTTTAAGATGTAAATTAGGTCAGTCGGTCAATGTGGCCACACAATCCTCCAACGCAAATTGCTTTATTAACAAAACAAATTCTTTCACTTTCTAATTCTGTAAGAAATATTTGTTATTTATCAGTATTTTAAGGCATTTGCTTATAAATGAAGCACTTGTAATCATAATTTACTTTGTTAGAAGTGATTTTCCTATAAACATGTCAATTTGTCTATTAAAAATGATAGTGCTGCTCCCAAAACCAAATATGCTTCTATCATTCATAAACACAAGTTTTTCTTCAAAACATAACATTTTTAGTCGTTTGAAAACACTTTTGAGCCCCCTAAAAGCAAACTTAAACCGCATAAAAACTTATTTAACACAAATACACCGTCACTATGTCTTTCCGTGCATGTAAACATTTAACTTTATATTGTTTTATTTTTATTTTTTTTGGAAGAAACTTTATATTGTTTTATTAACACGATACAGCCAATAATTGCAGTGTATCGGTATTATTGTAGTTGCTCCCCAAACAGGCCCAAATCATACGTAGAGGGATGCACATGTAAATAGAAAATTTGCTTAAATGTCAAAACGGTCCCTGTGTTATAGTCAAATGGCAAATTTAGTCCCCGTCTTTTTGATTTGGCTAATTTAGTCCTTGTGTTTGTCTCTATTAGCCAATTAAGGACATTTCATTCAATCTCTTTTAAAAAATTCATAAGAAAAATTATAAGAGATATAATTACCCTTTCTCTTTACGAAAAATGTTAATCAATGAGAAATAACACACATAATAGATACAACTTACAATCTGAAAAATGATTAAGATTGTGACACACCCCGACCCGGAATGTCTACTAGGACTCCAAATCGAGCTGTGCTGGCCGACACCTGGAAGGTGACGAAGCCAAAAAGGATGGTGATGTGGAAATGTGAATAAATTTAAACCTAGAGTGTCTAAGGCAGAAGTGTGCGGTGAGCGGGATTGAGCCCATTTCACACGCGATGTTAGAGCATAAGTAAAGTACAGTAGTGTGGGTAAGAATCATACCCTCAAAGGCAGCCACCTTAACTGGAATATGCCACGAATCCTCGTCGATACGAACCTTTAGCAGTTTAAACCTGGAGGGGCGCAAAACAAGAAAACGTGAGTGGGCGAAAACAAAGCTTTTCAAAACCTTTCTACATTATCAAAAATATAACCCCTCGCCGAAAAACCTGTATAATTTCCCAGAAATTATAATATACACAAATATATGTCTCAAGATCATTTCCATAATCCAGAAATCCCAACACGTAAATCCTGCAAGATACCATATAAATAATCAAGCCAAACAGCTGAACTAAAACGCTGAATAATAATGTGTCAGCCGGATCCACTTATAGTGGCATGTACGGCTGAATCTATAGCTCATCAGATATGCCTGCACATGAGTCGGAACCACCTATAGTGGTCTGTACGACTAGACTGTGTCGGAACCACCTTTAGTGGTCTGTACGACAAAACTGTGTTGGAACCACCTATAGTGGTCTGTACGACACATATATCAATCTATGATATTACATGAGTCGGAGTTGCCTAACGCAACTTGTACGACTCATAGGCAACTTGTATGACAATGTCGGAGTTACCTATTATGGCAACATGTACGACAATGTCGAAGTTGCGTAAAACACAATATAATCATGCCATAACCTAATCATTTCAAATAACACCATAAACTCACTTGAACTCACCTGCGCGTCCCGCGTTCACCTTAGCACTTCAAGTATTCACGACAATTATAGGTAGGTAATATGCATATGGGTATGCCATAATGCAATCTAAAACTCATTCATATCATAGTATATGCAACTAATAAATACATAATTTAACATATAAATACTTAACATAATAATTCAAAGCATATAACCAATTATGTGACTTTTCTGGGAAAACACAAGGCATATACATATATAGAAAAACCAAAATGCCCACTCACCTGGAATCCGCGCTACGATTCCCTAACACGAGCATCGAGGCATCCTGAACGATCGGCGCCTGTGACCAATTATTGAATCACATCTCAGAACTCTTATCAATAGAATACGTAACTCACAAATAACATATCCCCAAGACATTTTAGAATGGTTTAAGACCCATTGACCAAAAGTCATCCGTCGATCAAAGTTCGACGGTAGGGTCACAACCCTACATAACTCGATTCGGAAGATCTGCATCTCAGATTTCCGATCCGTAACTTCCAGAGATCACATTATATTTCTAAAATAATATATTAAAATTTCGGTACGATCCAACGGTCGGATCTTTGCCACTTGTCAAAACCAAATGGCGGTTAACATTTTATTTTATGAATTTCCAAATCCAATTCAGGAAGATCCGTACGTCGGATTCCCGATCCGTAAATTTATATGATCCTAAAATATTATGTATTACAACATATCAAAGTTTGGTGACGATCCACCGGTCGGATCGTCCATTCATATTTTCACCTAACCACGTATCGTAATGAAATTAGGTTCAATTGCACAATCTACGTCATTCGATTATCAAAACTGAATTTAAGACATTAAACATAGCCTAAAAATAACATTGACGGTCTACTGGCCACGTGCCGCCGCACGCACCACCGCAGGTGGCGGTCGGCCGCCCTGACTCGCCTAAAAATCCAACTATCTCCAAAAAATTACCAAATTTTTCAGAAATGAAGATCTCAATGAGTAGAGTAACTTTCATACCTGTGGCCAATGCCAATTTAGCTTGGAAACACCTCAATTTCATCAAAACCCGTACGGAACCCTATATGTGGGTGTTCTCCAATTCGTCCTCAAATCGAACCCGATGCTTCAACACTTGTTTGGGCTTTGTTCCAATCATCTAGGGAAGGGTTTTGGTGGAGGTAATTTGATAAAATCATTTCAGATTTGGAGGATTGAAGACACGAGTTCGTCGCGCCCATGGGTGCGGTTTTCATCAAATCAAAGCCAAACTCCATAATTTTTGAGTTGTAATTGATAGAGGGAAGATCATGGAGTGTTTCCTAAGTGTTAATTCGACATGAATCGCCGGAAAAATGGGTAGAATTTGGTCGGAATAGCCCCGGCCGAACGGGTTGGGTGACACGGGTTGGGGAACCCGACTGGCGCTCTCTCTCTTCACCTCCCTCCTTTCTTTCTTCCCTCATTGGCCACTTTCTTTCTCTCTCTTCCCTTTATTCCTCATCTTCTCTCCTTTCCTATTCTTTTCTTTAAATCTCAGCCTTCTGTTTCCTTATCCCTTTAATCTGGGCCACCCAAGTGGCACACCAAATTAAATTCATAATTTCTGAAATTCTACTACAATTATTTAAATTACTAAAATGTCCCCAACTTCAAACGTCAATAACTCCTTCGTTATAGCTCTAAATCACGAACTGTTTGCGCCCACGCGTCCGTAGCGACGAGTACTACGAGAATATGCCAAAAAAGAGTCTTACGTGACATGACACAACAAATAATCCCAATCAACATATGTGCCTCGAAGGGCATTTTCGTAAATCCCCTTATTAAAATTATAAAAAAATCCTAATTTTCAGGGAGGAGAATAATTTTTCTTTTAATTTTTAATTTTATTTCATTTTTAAATATTTTAAATCAAATGAATAATTTAGTAAATAAGTTTATAAGAGTTTATAAAAAATTTCACATAAATTAGATGAAAATGTTCTTAATTGGCTAACGAAAATAAACAAAAGAACTAAATTGACCAAATTGAAAATACAAGGACTAAATTGATCGAATGACTAAAATACAGATATCATTTTAACATTTTAGCCTAGAAAAATTGTTGAGACGGGCATCCAAAGATACAAAACCCCAAAACCATGTTCCCGTCATCGTTACCGTCCCTGCAACTCTGATGCTTTAGACTGTATCTGAACCAAATTTTACAGAGATGGAATTTAGGGTTTCACATGGAATCCCTATGTTCTCTGGCTCCTCACACCTCACTTACCTCCATAACCAGCGTCGCTGCTTCTCTTCCCTCCTCAAGAAACTCCATAAAACCACTCAAGTTCGCGCGTTTGCCAATGGCGGAGGCGGCGGTTCTAAAGGTCAGTGTTTCACTTCCCGCTTTTCATTCCCGTTTGGTTACTGAGAAAATTGTGCAAAAAGAAAGGATGAAACCTTAATTTGATGGAATTAACCCTCCACTTTGTCTTTCCTTTTATGCTAACAAACAGATAGAACGTAAAGAATTGGGATTTCTTGAATTAGTTGCTAATCGTTGTGCGAGATCATCGGCACTATCGGTTTCGAATTTAGATTGCGGGATTATGAGCTATTTATTTGTTAATTGTTATGTAACTTATGTGCAGGTGATTCTTTTTTGTTGCCTGGTGCAACGGTGGCTACATTACTTATGCTCGGTGTTCTACATGGTCGTCGGATGTATGATGACCGGAAGGTATGTGTGGGTGAATTACATTCCATTCATCCATAATAAATAGTTGAATAAAGTTGTGAATGATTGAATGAACCGAGCAGCATTTACTAATTAACTAATTAACCATGAACCGAGCTGCATTTGCTAAACCCATTTACTAATTAACCATGAATGAGATATGGGGGATAGTATGCCATTGAACAAAAGACATAATTTGTCCGATGCCAGACGATTGTGTAACTTGAGAAGGTCCTTTGAGTAAAAGGATCAAATCATTTAACCAAAGCATCCGAATTCGAACGTCTAATTACATAGTTACTGTTTTCTGTCTGTTCACTTTGGTGAATTCTACATGCTATATCTACCATTTTAATGCATAATACTTGAAAATTGAAATTTATAGTACAATACTTTCTGTATATTTCTTACATTGTGCTGCCTATTCCAAAAATGGACCTCAATTATTACACTTACATGCATATCCAATCATCGATATGAAGTTTACATGGAGTTCTGGTGATTATTCATGACTAAATATTTTCCCCCACTTGATTGATAGGCCGAGGAGGCACGAGAGAATGGAGCTGAACTTGAGTTTCAACCAGATGTAAAAGTAATGTCTCAGTTGTAATTCTAGCTTTATTTTTTTTGTAACTTTCACGCTTTCACTATAGCTGCTATGTTTTAAGTTCAAAAATGTTTTTGCATTTCTGACATTGACGTGAACTTTGTTTAAATTGGCAACCTTAGTCTAAATTTTTAAGGTTGCTGCCTCTGCGCTCCATTTCCAGATGTTGGGGATTATTGACAAGTGTGGTAAGTGATCTTCTCACTTCTTGATTCCTTATGTTTAACGAATCTTTTCCTTTCAAACCTATGTGTTCCATTTATTTTGTACACCTTCTTTGTTAGAGAAAATAGGTTTGTATTTCCTCTCATTATGTTGCCATACTTATTTTTATTTGTGATATCAGATTGAATTTTAAATGTATTACTCACTATGATTTATTTTTGTTAGGAAATTCCAGTCTCTCTCCGCCCGCATGTTTATGGAGCATGGGCTCGAGCATTCCATTCAAGTAAGATTTTACCTTAAATTTTTGTTGTCACACACCTTTTTAATACTTTTGATACTATAGCTAGTAACCAATGTTTTAAAAAACTAGCCTCGGGGCGCGCCAAGGGTGCCTTTGAGGCTGGGCGCTAAGGCTAACGCCTCTGTTTTGCTGGAGTGGGCGAAAGGCTTTGCCGGAGATGCCTAGGCGCGCCTCAGGTTTTGTTTTTTTGTTTTTTTTTTTTTTTTTCAAACTCCCAAACCCAAATTTTGGGTAAGGTTTTAACTGCCTCATACCTCTTCCTTGCACTATCATCTCTTGCCATTTTTTTCTGATTTTTATTTTTTTATATAATGGATGTGTGTTGTCTGCTTGCATTGTTATATATGTGCTCATTGTGCTTTTCATCCTCTATTTTATATATATATATTATAATATATGTATATATATGTGTGTGCTCAGGGTGATTATTGATTAATAATCTTCTTCTTTTTTAATATAATATATGTGTACGCTCAGTGTATATATTAAAAATTCAGGTCCCGTGAGGCTTCGCGTCACACCTAGGCCGGGCTATCCCTCGGACGCCTCGCCCACGTCTCACGCTTTTAATACATTGCTATTAACTTATTATTTTTGATAGAAAAGTAGAAATTTGTGCATGAATTTCAAAATTGAATGATATATATTTGATAATATGGTATGTTTGCATGTAAGACTTGGAAGAAGCAGCTCTGCCACTGGATGAATACGCATCTTTACGAGAGTTCTTTGTTCGAACCTTGAAAGAAGGTTCCAGGCCTATTGACCCCGACTCACGATGTCTGGTAACTGGTAACCAGCATTTTGGACTTCTTATTGTCCAATCTGTTCCTCTCTGAAGTGTTTATAGTATTACGTGACTTGTATGAATTTTTCTGTGGTGATACCGTGATAGGTTAGTCCTGTGGATGGTACAGTGTTAAGATTTGGGGAGCTGAGAGAAGCAGGTGCTATGATTGAACAAGTAAAAGGTTTTTCTTATTCTGTTTTTTCCCTGCTCGGTGCAAACTCCTTTCTTCCTATGATAGCTAAAGGAGATATGCATGAGGAGAGTAGTGAACCAGAAAATACTTCCAGGGAGAAGAATAAAAAGTCATGGTTGAGAGTTTCATTGGCTTCCCCTAAAGTTTGGGACCCTGTGTCAGAACGGTAATGAAATACTTGCATTTCCGTTAATATTATCATTTATCATGTACCAAGTTGAATACAATGCAGATTAACGAATACATAAGTATTCTTTGCAGTCCTATGAATGGCCTATTTTACTGTGTAATTTACTTGAAGCCTGGAGACTATCATCGTATTCATTCACCCGCTGATTGGAATGTTCTTGTCCGCCGTCACTTTTCGGGTAAGCTTAAAGGCTGTTGGAACCTGGCATGTTGAACGCATTCCCTGCGTCACTTTATATTAACAAATCTTTGGATTGTGAAGTATTCTGCCTACTTTCTTCTATTGAAAAAGTTCTTTATCTCTCTCAACATGTAATTGGCCATTTTCTGTATGTAGTAAACCAAAAGCTAAGACACGATTGATTGCTCACTTTTAACTTTTCATTTTATATTCTCATGAAGATCAGTTTGGCTTTTAATGGCATTGATTTAGTTCTTTCATTTGCTCTCTTTGTGATTTTGGTATTTACTTTGCAGGTCGTCTATTTCCTGTAAATGAACGTGCTACAAGAACAATCAGAAACCTTTATGTTGAAAATGAACGGGTAAAGTGTTACTTATTAGTTTACAATAACAGGAATTTAACAACAATTAGCGAGATCGAATGTTGATATTGTTTGTTGTATTATCGATTTCATTGTTGTTATGAGAGATGCTTACTTATTCTAGAAAGTAAATTCTGATTTTTTTTTTCTTTACATATTAGGGGTTAATGATGGATGCAAGAACTAATGTAATGAGAAGATATGCAAAAACCCCGTTAACGAAAATGCAGGAGATGAACATAACAACATAATAAGGGTCTGTATGAGGTTCTAAAGTGGATGCTATGTTGCAAGCATAAAACGAATTTGATACATTAAAATAAAAAACGTGCATTCCTTGGAAATATGTGGCCTTTTCATCTACCATCAAATCATCCTATTGCTCCATGGTTCTCCCTTTGTCAGTATGCCAACATGCTTTGTTCTATGTTCGGTTGCCATCTTTCCAGGATTAATATGGGTTCCTTTGTTCTTTTATTGGTGCAATTTTGTCTTTGCAATTCTTATGCCATCAGGTTGTTCTTGAAGGTCTATGGAAAGAAGGATTTATGGCACTTGCTGCTGTTGGAGCAACAAATATTGGTTCGATTGAGGTTTGGCATTTAAACTTAAAATAATTTGTGTTATTGACTGAGAAGGCTGAACATCAGTTTAGGACACAATCAAATAATGTGCATAGAAGGGCTGGGTAATGCATAGGGTGGTTTTTCAAGTCACCGGCATCTTTTTTATTAAAGCAACTGAAATGGGGTGTTGCAAAGTATTGAGAAGCGTACAAGTGCTTCTATTTCGACAACAAAAACTAAAAAAGCATAAATAAAAAAATAAAAAATTCATGAGTTGCACCTTGGCCCCAAGTGAAGCAAATCTAGATTGCCAGGTGTAATTTTCTTATTTGACCTGGGTGAAATTGGACTACTAGTTTCTACTGATTAGCTTTCTATTGTTATTGACTTTGTCTTAATTTGGACATGGCAGCTTTCCATTGAACCAGAACTTCAGACAAACCAGGCCAGAAAGAAGTTACTGCCCTCAGGGCCTCCAGAAGAACAGTTATACGAGCCTGATGGTATTGGTAGGATGCTCAAGAAAGGGGATGAGGTCAGAGATGTACCTTGAAACTTTTCTAGGAGTTTTATGCTTTCATTACATGTCCAAGATATAAAAGAGAACGAAAGAAAACTGTTTGGAATATTAAAATCAGATAACATCTTTTTTCATACTTCTTATGTTATTCTTGCCCCATCTGGTCCAGAATTTTTTTTCTTCTAACTATTCCCCTTTGCCTTGAACCTCTTTTTTGTTTTATATCTTGTGGGTTTCAAGCATAAAGATGGAAATCATTCTTAGGTTCTTGAATCCCTTTATTATCTTGATCTGTCAATGCTTTGTGCTTCCATCCATTCAAGGTTTTTATTTTACCTGCCACTGCTTCCATCTATTCAGGTAGCCGCATTCAACATGGGATCAACTGTGGTGCTTGTCTTCCAGGCCCCCATATCAGTATCACAAGAAAAAGGGGATTCCTCATCAGAGTTCAAGTTTTCGGTGCAACTTGGGGATAGAGTCCGCGTCGGAGAAGCATTAGGGAGGTGGTATGATAAGTAAGCCCGGCGTAGCTAGCCTGTTATATGATGCATTAAATCTGTTTATAATGAAAAAAAGGAACAAAAGAATCTGTTAGCTATTGCACTCACTTCCGAAATTTAAGTAATATATCATTCCTCTATGTGATGCTGCCTTTTACCGGTTTAGTTTTCAGGTACCCTTTTAAATTGTTCCAATTTTGTGTGTATATTGTCCAAAACTTGGATGCTTATAGAAGCCTCTGCAACTCTGCATCTGCCAAGCTAGATAATTAAGGGGAGTCATTTTGTTTGTGTCAAATGCTCAGGAAATTGTGTTTAGAAAGAATTATTTATTTATTTATTATTTTATTTATTTATTTTTTAACTTCCCTCTAATACTTAGGATAAGCAAGCACATTACACACATATATCATTTAGTCTGAGTGCCACTCAGCCTCGATTTGTTGGAGGTCCTGAGCTTATATGTTTATGGACGACAATTATTGATTAGTCGAAAGAAAAGGTACGAACAAGACACTTTTAGGGGCACTGGGGACTAGGATTCTCTCCCCTCCTCTTTCCATCCCCTCATTTCACATTCTCTTATTTTGTCTTTCTCTTGCTATAAAAAATTAATATAAGATGTTGACGTGGTTCAACCGTGACCGTTCAAATAAGAGGGGAGGGAAAAAGAGAGGAGAGAATCCTACTCCCCGTTAGTATGATGTACAACCTGCAAGGTTATAACTTATAAGGTTGTTGCACAAGCACCCACCCACCCACCCACCCCAGTAGGGTCAAAACTAAGCCAGGATTGGTAGAGTTGTTTCATTTGTTGCGGCTTTTAACATGGTGGAAGCAAAGTTGAGTATATTATTTTGTGCTTTGCTTTGCTTTCCAGTTTTTTATCTTCTGCTCTTCATGATAAAGTTTATCTTGCAATATTTGGGGTCGGCCTGATAACGTTTTTGTTTTTGTTTTTGGTTTTTTAGCTTTTAAGATTTTATTATCAATCTTTATTTTTCATTTCTTTTTCTCCCTCTCATCATCATACTTCATCTCTCCATTCGTTGATTTATGTTCTTCATATCTCAAGCACAAAAAGTGAAAATTAAAGCTAAAAACAAAAGGGAAAACTATTAAAAGTCCCTCACAAATTTTTTTTTTTTGGGTAAGTTACATTTCACCAACTCAACTTGGGGTCATATAACAAACTAATAGCTCATCTTTTGAACTTTGCAATGTTATACATCAATTTACGAGTTTGTTGCAACGTCAGATCTATGTTAGAAAATCTTTTTTTTTTGTTTTGTTTTGTTTTTTGTTTTTGTTTTCTGGACTCTTTGGATTTTCTCTAAATTTGCATCAGATGTGAACAAAATCAGATACCAAACAAAAGTACAAAGCAAGATGAGAAGACCTAAACGTACAAGAAGAGAGACTTTTCAAGGAGAGTATGTGGCAAAAGGCCTTTAAACACTGAAAGAAGAAAAAACAGCCTCGCTCCCAAACCTAGAATCTCAACTCCCTCCTCCCCTTCCATTGTTCTCAAAACATGGCGGCAGAGTATTGCACCGGAGCGCCGTAGCCTCACCGTTTGTCCCTCGAGAATTGAAATTCAAACTGAAAGTATCGGGACTCATTGGAAGTGAAAGAATTGTTAGAATTCAAATTGCGATTCCTGTCGAAGCCATTGCAGAGCTTTGGAACCTCGAGGTCCTTTGAATAGGGATTGAGATTTTTTTTTTTTTTTTTTTTTTTTTTCAGACAAAAAACTAATTTTATTAATATTTAATTAATTTCTCAATCCAATTGGATATGGAGTAGGCCTGCACCTGCCACGCTAGTAGTTAACGGATAAACTGACTGACAAGGAGACGAAGGTCCAGCATTGCAAAAAATTCTTAGGTTGGTGTATGACATTGCAAAGAATTCGTAAGTTGATGTCTAACATTGCAATTGTAAAAAAGATGAGGTAAGAGTTCCCTTTTTTTTTTTTTTTTTTTTTTATCCAAAAACACTTAAACAACTTTTCTTATTCTTTAAAGGCATTTTTGATATTGTAAGGACAAAAATAAAGGAGTCAATATTCATGAGGATTTTGAATTAAAAAAATGTCCTTAATAATAAAAAAAGCGTCCTTAATAATATTAAAAGTCAAACATGTTGGATTTGGTGAAATGCTTTCAAGGGTTAATATATATGGTGATGTGAAGTATTTGGAATGGAGCATGAGAACTTCTGTGTTGCATTATTTCAAGGGATAAGTATAAACTACACACGCGAACATTAGGGTAGAATGACCATTAAGGGTCACATAGTGAGTTACATTTGATGAAGGATATAATGAGGACGTGAAGGGACGATGTGATATGACACTATGTGTATGATGATTTTATATTATTATCATATTTTATAGTGTAGGTAAAACAACATGTTTGTCTGCGTATTACATATTCAACTCACAGAGCAACGATTGTTGTTGCTCATCCCTCACCTTTATATTTTTCAGATGAGTTATTTGGCAAGACAGGTGCTAGACAAGCTGAAGTTATGTTAGACGAGAGATTTAAGGATTTATTTTATTTTGTACACCCTGTAAAGATTTTGAAGTTATTTTATAAGAGAAGTTTGTTTTTCGTTTTTATTTTTATTTTTATTTGTTCGTCGGGCACATGGTTAATTTTTCGGGCGCAGGGTTATTTTATAAGAAAAGTAAAAGTAAAGATTTTTACTTTTATGTTAGACGAGCTAGGCATGAATTTTTATAACAGTGCTGAAGGGTATAAGAGATTAGGAATTTTGACACCCTTGAGCTTGTAGTCTAGGTTTGTCCTCGTAAATTTGGGGGACGAAATTTGTTTAAGGAGGATAAATTGAAAGATTTCGTATTTTTGATATGTATATGTGTACATGTATACCCTATTTAGTGGGAAAAGACTTTGTTGTTGTTGTATATGTGTACATGTATAGGGTTGTTACGTTTGTTTTGTAAGTTTGTACAATCCCACAATTGTGAGTAGACAACTAATTGCTACCAAGCTACTTACGTGGAGATTTCTGTAAGTAATAGCTTGAGTTTGCATGCACTAAGCTGTAGGTGGCATGAAGTTTGCATGCAATCAACACGTGGTTGTGACTCATAGTTTTATAGGAGGAGCTGTCCAAATAATGGCTTAGATTATCCGAGAGGTAATCTTATTAGATGTGATGTACATTTAGTCCAATTAGAGCATAGGGATAGCCAGTGGCGAAGCCAGGAATTGGCGGGGGGAGGAGCGGGTTTAAATGGGTGCAAGGTTAAAAAAAATGTAGACAACCAAATCCTTTTATACAGTAGACAATAATAATGACGTTCATAATTTATTAATATTAATTATAAACTGCCACACTATGGCGAACCTAGTGAAAATAAAATGAAATTCTTGTACTCTATGACGAATTTAATAATTTGGTACATACATGTGGTTTGGTCGATTGTACATATGTAATGGGTGCATAAGTACGTCGAATGTGTTAGTATAAACATATTGATGATGCGCAATTGTTTATTGAGACACAGTTTATTGAAAGAAAATAAATACTTTATCTACTAAAGTGTAAACCAAGGTCTAAAATATCGATGATATCGGAAATATCGGTAGTCCAAAAACACGGAAATTTCGATGGAAATATCGGGATATTATCGATATCAATAAAAATTGAATAAAAACCACGGAAATTGTAAGAAAAACTTGTAAATTTTAATTGAAACTTTGCAGGATGTTTATTTAGTCAATTATCTATTAGTTTATCACAAAAAATTGGAAGGAAATGCATTGCATGATGGATTTAACTGATTTAAGTTGATTATATAGCGAGCTGGCAAACATTGTGAGTGTATTTGGAACTATCAAATTAGTCCTTTATCCTAATTAAATCTGAACTCTATATCTGGATTTCGAAACCCTCCTAGGCTGCCACATGGCAGCCCCCAGCACTCCTCACATTTCTCTCTCTCTCCCCTACCCCGAGACCCCAGTTCCTTCTCTCTCACTTCGACTCTCTCTCTCTCTTCTCTGCACTGTCTCGCTCTCTCGAAACCCTCTTACCTCTCTCCCTCTCTTGCCGTGACCACACACACACACGCAGCAGCACCATCTGCTCGACTCGAGCAGCTCGAGGACACCACCACCATCATCAAACATCATCAGTCTTCTCTCTCCCGCCTCTGCGAGAATGGCGGAGCCCATAAACTCTCCGGCGAGTCTTCTTTGATTTTCCGGTTAGGTAAGTCTCGGATCTCTCTCTCCGTGTTAGTGTGAAGCTCAAATTAGTTCGATCTGCTGCACTGCACAGCAGCAGAAGTCCTTCGTTCACCACCGTAGAAAGAACAGACAGGGAGCGAGCGAGTGGAGGGGAGGGGCTGACTGGGCGCTAGGGCTGTGTTTTCCGGCTAGGGGAGTGGCGGCCGCCACTCCTCGCCCTCACGTGGCTTCGCCACTGGGGATAGCCGCCACATTCTACTGTAAATAGTAGCAACTACACTTCATTCTTTACAAATGGAGATCGCAGCAATGCATGCATACGTAGAGAAAAGTTGGGGAAGAAAAAGATATAAAACAAAAAAAGAGAGACGAAAATGAGAAAGAGCTAGGGTTTGAGTTCTACGTGGAGAATGTTAGTATGCTTGTTTTGCCAAGGTTCTAATTATCGATCGAGATGAGTGGTATTTATAATGTGTCCAAAATGTTCTTATTTTTTGATAAATGTAAAACCATGAGTTGTCGTGGAATTTTATTCTATTTCAAATATCTTTCTATTTTTTAAGTCAAGCATGTTGGATTTCGTGAAATGCTTTCAGAGTTAATATATCTGTAATATGTGGAATATGTGGAAATGTTCATGGAGCATGCGAAATTCAGTGTTGCATTATTCCGAGGGATAAATGTAAACTGCACACGGGTTACATTAGAGCAGTGTGGCTATTAGGGGTCACGTGGTTAGTTACATTTGATGAAGGATATAATGAGCACGTGAAGGGATGATGTGATATGGCACTATGTTCATGATGATTTGATATTATCATGATATTTTATAGTGTGGGTAAAACAACACGCTTGATTGCATATTACATATTCTACTCACTGAGCGACAGTGATTGTTGCTCACCCCTCACCTTTATGAGTTATTTGGCAAGACAGGTACTAGACAAGTTGAAGTTGTGTTATACAAGGGAATTAAGGGATTTATTTTATTTTGTACACCTTGTAAAGATTTTGCAGTTATTTTATAATAGAAGTTTGTTTTTCGTTTTTATTTGTACTTTTATTGGCACGTTGGGCACATGGTTAATTTTTTTGCCAACCTTGGATTCGGAGGGTGACAGTTGGCCTCACTTCCACTTAGTAACCATGTATCCCAAGTATTTGCTTTATGCTACTCCGAAGGTACATTTTTCTAGATTTAGTTTCATGTTATACTTTCGAAGTAGGTCAAATGACTCTTGAAGGTGCGTTATTTGGTCCTTCTTCTCTTTGCTTTTGACAAGCATGTCGTCCACGTAGAATTCCATCGTGTCTCTGATCTTCTATTTAAATATTCGATTGACGATCATTGGTATGTTGCCCCATCTTTCTTAAGTTTAAAGGGCATAACTCTACAACAGTACGTACCTCAATCAATGACAAAGGATGTTGCTTCCCTATCCGGTTCATACATCTTTATCTGGCTATACCAGAGTAAGTGTTCATGAAACTTAGGAGCTCGTGTCCCCTGGTTGAATCTACCAAAAGGTCGATCCATGGTAGTTGATATGGATCATTCAGGCAGACTTTGTTCAAGTCTATGAAATCCACACATATCTCCACTTTCCGTTCTTCTTTTGCACAAGCACTACATTTGCTAGCCAGTTTGGGTGGTGGACTTCGATTATGAACTGGACATTTATGAGCATATCTATCTCCGCCTCTATGATCTTACTTTGTTCTGTTTCGTGGTTCCATTTACGCTGGATAACTGGTGTGCAGTTAGGTGCAGGTGGAGAAAGTGGCAGATCACAGTGAGATCGGTTCCGGGCATGCAAATACGTCTTTGTTAACCCGCAAGAAGTTGGTGAATAGCAGTTTCTCTCGATCGGTTAGCTTCGAGCCGATCCTGGCTTTCTGATTCGATCTGTTGGGGTCGAGGATGATGAACACAGGTGTCCTTGTCCGCCTTTGACTCCAGCATACTGTCATCTTGGGCCAAGATCTAGGTCAAATTCTTTAACTTGTCTGCTAACCCCCTAACTGTGATTACTATGCTAATTCGTCCATGCGGGTACTGGAGCTCCGTTTTCCTTTCTTGATCATGTTCATGCTTTTGACAGCGCAACAACGCGTAACCAATTGATCTTCTTTTATTTCTTTTACTTTCCCATGAGCATGATAGCTAAGTAACTTGTGGTAACTGGACGAAACAACCTTCATCTTATGTAACCAGTTATGATCGAGGATGGCGTTGTGGGGAGTCAGACAATCCATTACGTGGGAGTCCGTAGGTAGTTATCGGGTTTTGCTCTAGCTCATGAACAGTTATTAACCAGCTGCGTCTCACTAGGGCGTTGGAGATTTGAACCTTGACGACGAGAGTGTTGTCGTGAGATGAGTGGACATCCTCCAAAACACGGTCAGAGGATATCAAAATATTGGAATTGGTCGCTAGTGGTTTGTTGATGGTGGCCACCATTCTTGGCTTCTTACAAGTCGCTTCTCTTTCTTTTTGAGTGCTCCCTAGATAATCTTGCTCGCTGTATATGCACCTCAGAGATGCTTCTCCCCTTGGGCATTGGATAGGGTGGAGAGCTAGAAGCCTCATGGATTTCTTACGATGTTTATTTAGGATTGGATATGGGGTTGAGATGACTCTTCGGAGGTTAGATCAATTACTTCCGTCATTCTAGCAATCAATTACTCGAAACAAGAAAGTTTCTTTGAGGTCTTTGATGTATGCCTTCATGTCGGCAAGTCTAGCAGGTTCTTTAGCCAGTAAGCTTCGCCGAAGACCTCTAGAGATAAAAAGATTTCAATGATGTCCTCCCACACTCGTCTATGGCGGCAACACCATCGTCCTTATGGTGGATATTGCCCTGGGAGGTGACAAAGCCGTTGTTGTTAACTGATATTTCTGACATCTCAATTGGCAGAGTGGTTTGGTCGGGAGGAAGTTAGCACTCAATGAAAGCACCAATTGTTGGAACCAAATTTGTACATCGCCGTAAGTGGTGGTTGAGCACAAACTCGATCAAATTGCAAAATAGTAAACAATCGTGAGCAAGCATGAGGGGGTGTGTGTGCGTGCCAGCCAAAGGCTCCCCGACAGTCAAGTTAGTGAATGATTTTAGACTCAATCAGTGGGCAAGAGAATTGAAGTGTTAGATTGCGTTACCATTGATGAACTCTAGATGGGTGTATTATACCATAGGGGAGAGAGACCTTTAGGATAGAATCCTCGTTCTAAGCCAGGAGAATCTTTGAGGATATCTAGAAGTAAATATTGCATCCTCTTAGAAGTTATGATTACTTGCGGCGCATGCCAATTCCCAGATTGTAGGAACTCCAAGACTTCAAGGATCTAATTGTGTCCATATCCAGATCAGATTGTCTGCCTTGCGGAACAAGATTAGAGTGATGGTGGCACTGCTACTTTGTTTTATACAGCTCCACTCGGAGCTGATGAACCCATGACTGGACCTTTGAGGTAAACTGTATTCCGATCAACCTTACTCTGGTCCTGGAAAATCATAGTCCCACAATGTAAGTCAATTTTCTACCAACACACCTCGGAAACCTTAAATTGCACAACATTTAAACATTTTGGTACGGTTCTTTTTTTTGGGGGGGGGGGGGGGGGGGGGGGGGAAGAGGAGGTAATGGGACGTGATTGTATGGAAAGTTGGAAGAATTTGACCACAAAATTTAGGGGAAGGGAGACGGGGATGTGGAGGTGGTGGAAATGTAGTAATGGATAGGATATTTAATGGGGTATGTTGGTACCCATCTGATGCCACTATGCTTTGGCAGCGAAATCATAGTGAGTTCCGTGAGATGAAGATACACTTGAGAGATGAAGAGGTGGGACAGGTAGAGAGGACAACAAGTGCTGCAGCTAAGCCAAGTGGGAAGAACATGGATGAAACCTCTCTTCGGAACAGAGAAGGTTAATTGTGAGCTACGGTGGAATGCAAAAAGGGGGACTGAAGCATAGGTGGGTGATCTACGACTTTGCGGGATTGCTATAGATGGCGTGGGTACTTCTCTGATTCAAGCTTCAAGTGCTCAGATGTCTGAAGCAGTGGCGATAAGTGACGCTCCATGGGGCTATGGGAAAGAAGGTTCTCCAACGGCGATTATTGAGTCGGATACTTAGGAGTTAATTCGTATGATTAATCGACGAACGGCCGTTGACATGACCTGGGAGACATTTTATATGACATATGGCACCTTGCGAGTTGTATGAAATCTGTGGTGTTTGTGTTTTCTCATCTAGAAATCAACAGAGCAGTGCATGCTATAGCATCTTTCATCTAGTATGTAGGGGAACCTTTATATGGGAATGGGATTGTATTGGTTCCGATTTTCTTTTTAACATTCTTGCAGAAGATGTAAACTTATCAATTAGACTTGATTGAATAAATTCGACCTTTTGACAAAAAAAAAAAAAAAAAATCTTCTTCAAAACAGTCTCCTACAGTTTTTCCTATATCATTTAGATTAAGAGTTGTTTTATTCACACACCGCCTTTTGTTGACTACACCTCATTTGCTTAATACCCCCACATTTACTTTTTAGACTAAAATTTATCTTAATACACCCTATATACTTTCCAATACTATCCTCACATCCCACACTTTCTACATATACCCCACACTCTCCACTTAAAATCCAAATCAAATCACGTGTTCGTCTCACAAGTTCATCTTCTCCACCATTTTCAGAAATGAGTATTGTCGAATGATCATGGGTAGAAATTTCTATGAGGTGTAAAGAGAAAGTGCTTCATCTTCATATCAATGGCTTAGGGTTTATGAAGAAAAAGTTAGACCAAACTCCATTAGTATCATCTTGCTTCTTTCTTTGTGCATCTTTGAGGACTCCACTTTTTCCTCTAATATGGAATTGTTGGGCTTGAGATATGTGTCGAGTTAAGGGGTTTCTCGAATGGTTTATCATCTATTAAGAAACTCGAATCAAGTATGAAACAAAAAATTTCTCATATTCTTTTTTCAATTTTTAATTATTCCATTTTGGAGTTTCTATCAATTAAGAATTATAGGGTTTTTGTATTCAATTAACTACAGAGATCTTTGTCCATTTTGCGGGGTTAGTTTTCAATAAACTTCATCGATTTCTATCAATTAGGGATTTTAGATTTCACGTGTGTGTGTATATATATATCATCTATACTCATCTTGTTTGGTAGTTGTTAGAGTTTTGTTCTACAAGGGATGATAGGAGTGACTTTGAGAGCTTGAAGAAAAAAAATATAAAAACAATTTGGGGTGTATTCATGAAATAATTTTATTTTTTAAATTCAAATATGGCCTAAATAATCATTTCATAATAGGATATATAAGTCATTTAATAATAAATTTTTATGTGGGGTGTATTAAAAAAATATGTGGGTTGTTAATAAAAAAACCCTTAGATTAAACATCTGTGTCTTTTTAAAATTTCATTAAAATGTTTTGACCAATAGACACCTCAATCTAAATTACATGTCATTATTATATTTTTTAAAATTAAAATAATTTTTGAATTTATCATTTTATCTGCATGATGCAATTTTCCTTATTTAGTGGATATATTAGTAATTAAACTATATTTTCTTCTTCTTGCATATATGTTTTTTTGGATCACAATTTTTTTTTTGGTTATGCAAACATTTAATATTATTTCTTTTTCCAAATGGTTTTTTTTTTTCAAGTAGTTGGTGATCAACATAAAAGTTCCGTGTAATTTTTTTCAACTTTTTTGTGAAATTATATATATATATATATTAATTTTTTTTTGCTGTTTTTTTTTAAGTATAGTTGTTGACGAATTATTATTAGGTACAATACATTACGTATATATTATCTGCGTGTTAGATCCCTCATTGCCCAGGGGAGTGGATCCTCTATGCCTTATATGTACATGTCCACCTCCTTTAGCATGAGGCCTTTTGGGAGCTCACTGGCTTCGAGTTCCGTAGGAACTTCGAAGTTAAGCAAGAATGGGCCAGAGCATTCCCAGGATGGGTGACCCACTGGGAAGTTCTGCTCGCGTGAGTTCCCAGAAACAAAACCGTGAGGGTGTGGTCGGGGCCCAAAGCGGACAATATCGTGCTACGATGAAGTCGAGCCCAGGTTATGGTGGAGCCCGGATCGGGATGTGACAATTTGGTATCAGAGCCAATCCCTGACCGGAAGTGTGCCGACGAGGAAGTCGGGCCCCTAAGGGGGGTGGATTGTTAGATCCCACATCGCTCAGGGGAGTGGATCCTCTATGCCTTATATGTATATGCCCACCTCATTTAGCATGAGGCATTTTGGGTGCTCACTGGCTTCGGGTTCCGTAGGAACTCCAAAGTTAAGCGAGAATGGGCCAGAGCATTCCTAGGATGGGTGACCCATTGGGAAGTTCTGCTCACGTGAGTTCCCAGAAACAAACCGTGAGGGTGTGGTCGGGGCCCAAAGCGGACAATATCGTATTACGATGGAGTCGAGCCCGGGTCGGGATGTAACACTGCGGGTACGTTTGAATTTACAAAAATCATTTTTTGGTACGTTTATTTACATTTTTTGTACGTTTGATTTGATACATATTTTTTAATATTGGTACATTATTTTTATTTTGGTACGTTCTATTTTGTACACATTGTGTATTGGTACGTTTATATTATTCTCAATCCTATTTTCTCTTAACGTACTAAAAGAAAAACTTATTTCGGTACGTTTGATTTTGTGGGATTTAAAAATATTTTAAACTATTTTGGAAAGAAAATATCTTAAATCGTAGATATTTATTGCTAAATTGTAGCATTATTGTGAAAATAAATTGAATCTAACCATTTTTTTTGGATCAATTATCTCTAATGGAGGAGAGTGTAATCAAAAGGCTAGATTATAGGAAATTGTTACAATATAATGTGCATATAGCACCAAAATTATGACAAAAAAAGGGTTTAATCAAATCACTAAAAGACATGGATGTTTGATCTATAAAATTCAAATCTAAGGCGCCTATATCAAAAGATCCCATAAAAATATCCCACAAATAAATCGCAGATACGAGTCCCCAAACAAATTTAACTCCTTTCTTTTTAGAGAAAACTTGGTATAAGTCCAATTTTTTGAGATAATATTAGGAATAGTCCAATTTTTAAACGAGAATGGGCCAGAGCATTCCCAGGATGGGTGACCCACTGAGAAATTCTGCTCGTGTGAGTTCCCAAAAACAAAACCGTTAGGGTGTGGTTGGGGCCCAAAATGGACAATGTCGTGCTACGGCGGAGTCGAGACTGGGATGTGACAAGTATTGATTAAAAAAATTAAATTTATTCCTGGTCATCTCTTTAATTCTTTCTTTGTTTTTTTTTTTGGTTATTTCTTGCTCTTCTTCCTACTCTAAACCCCATTTACAGATTTTGTGTTTAATTTTTATAATAAACCTCCCCATTTACAGACTTAATGTTGAATTTTTATAATCAACCTATACCACAGACTAATTGTATATATCTACTTATATGACACATTCTTTTTAATAATCAACTTTTATCATAGATTAATGTATCTTGCTTGTAGATATATTATATTTTTGTACCTTTTAGTTAAGCTTCATATCTTACTTATATTTGTTACTTGAGTTAAGGTCAACTGTTCTGCAAATGGATTAGTGTTAGTATATTAGTTTTTTGTTACAAGATAGTCAGTGAATTTATTGGAACTCGAAGATGCATTAAATTAGGAGACAATTTATCTCTAATATTTTAAAAGAATATGAAATGAGTACAAAATAAATAAAAGTGAATAAAAGATAGTAATGGACTCAACGTCATGTCAAAGGAACAACTTTGCCACCATGGAGCACCATTACCATGGCAGCCACGGTGACCACCGTGGTAGTAGGGAGTGCGCCAGTTCCATGGCAGTAGACCACGACCCTATGCGCTGTCACTACAACAGCCCAAGCCTAGGCCCAGGCATTGGCAGTAGCTGTGTAAGCAGCCCAAAAGGTGGCCCAATTCTCTGCAGCCCACGTCGCAGGGCAACCGAGCTAGACCCAGTACGAGCCGGCCCAACTCTCTGTAGCCTATGCCACAAGGTAGCCTTGATAGGCCCAGCTCGAGCCAAAGTCGCTACCCTAGCAGTGCAAATCCAATGCGTTCCAGTGCCCATGCGCCTCACATGTGGCTCGACCTACTTACGCGACCCAACCTGCTCTCGCGACCCATTTGGCAACCCCATTCAACCATCTCGGCTATAGATATCTGGACCGACGATTGAACCGTGGGTATTTTCACCTTGATTTTCTGCATACTTGACATATCCCAGCTCAAATCTCGCGCTTAGAGTCCATTACACTTCCACCATTAAAGGAGTCGCATATCGTACAAGTTCTTCCACCCTAAACGACGGACAACACTTGTCTCGACAAGTCATAGAGTTGACAAGCGCCCTCGCGCAGCAGACGACCTTGGTGAATCAACTTTTGTAATGCATCAAGATGCAGCGTAACACAGACGAGGTGTCCCAAAGCAGGACAAGGGTAAACGATGAACCTCTCTAGTAGCGTCCCAGCAAGCAGCTTTCAGACCAGCCAGGAACTGAGTGTTCTGGCAGTGTATACTCTCGCCCGGGCCCTTGAGATAGCGTATACCCTTATTTTAGCACTTGGAAGAGCGTGCACTTCTGGTTAGGCCCACGGACGAGCATACATTCACGGTTGGGGCAACACACTGATAATCAACATGGACCTGCAAGTAACTCGCTCGCCTGCCAGGAACATACCACATGCACCGCAACCGCGACATAGACAAGCCGAGCATAGGAAGAGCAACCTAGAACAACAGGTAATAACTGGAGGCAGCCGAAAGCTTTTGAGAGTCTACTGATCGAATGATTGCGCGATTTCTAGCTCAAAGAAGCTATTGACAAGGTGTTCCAACGAGACATGTCTAACATAAGCAAGTCACCTTTCATTGACAAGATTAAGCAGATAGAACTATCCCACATACACTGGCGGATACAAAGATTACTTTTGTTTCTACAAACGCAGCAACTTAACCTATTAGCACACCAGGGGCAGATGGGTACCAGAATGACACACCAGCCTAACTACTAAGAACCAAGGACAAGTCTTGTTTTCATCATTTCAAATGATTCAATACTGTAGCAGCACATCACCAGTGGCTGAACACCGCGAACCTAGTGGTCCAATTCCTCATGCTACGCACAACCTGGCCCAAGTCGGTCCCAGCTCTGCGCTCTCAACCTTGCTTACATGCTCCACAGCTCCCGGTCGCCCTCGATATGTCACTATGGCTCCCAGCAGTACCGATCTTGCACCAAGCATCCTAGCCATGCTGGTCTTGCCCTACGACTCCTAACCGCGCTGACCTAGCCCACGACATTTCAAACTTCAAAGCATCTAACGGCGAAGCAAAATAAAAAAGCTTTACTAGCAGCCTCTGCTAACGAAAGGCTTAACGGTGAAGAAGCTTGCAATCCATTCAGATTCTCAGCTGACCACTAACCGAGCCTTAGAAGAAGACACGATGAAACATCTAAGGATATCGCAATACTTGGAGAACGTCCGGGAGCAGCTCTCTGCGCTTCCCACTTACACTCTTACGCGGGTTCCCCAAGCAGATTGCCGAGCAAGACCTCACAGGCTGAGGATTATTTCAGTTATCTAGCAGTCCAGTTTTCCTCAGCTGTGCTCACAATAACAACTTTCATGCTGTCCAGTGCGAGAGGGTAAACCAATCCTCCAACACTCATTTAGATAAGCTCTCCAGTGCGAGAGGGTAAGCTAATTCCCAAACACCCATCTGGGTAAGCTCTCCAGTGCGAGAGGGTAAACCAATTCCCCGACACCCATTTGGGTAAGCTCTTCAGTGCGGCGGGTAAACTAATAGTGCGATAGGGTAAACTAATTACCCGACACCCATCTAGGTAAGCTTTCTAGTGCGAAAAGGTAACCTAATTGTTCTCCAGTGTGAGAAGGTAAACTAATTTTCTGACACCCATATGGGTAAGCTATCCAGTGCGAAATGGTAAACTAATTACTCTTCAGTGCTAGAGGATAAACCAATTCCTCGACTTGGTCTGCTCTCCAGTGTGAAAGAATAAACCAACTCCCCGACACCCATCTGGGTCTGCTTTCTAGTGCGAGAGGATAAACTAATTCTCCGACACCCACTTGGTCTACCATTTAACGGAAGGGGGAAAACTACCTATGAATTTCCACACAACCACTCATTTTGATGTGACAAGTTAACAATTTTCATATTTCACAGATCTTTATCATGTTGTGATGTAGGCCACGCAGCTCAAAGGATCAAATACTCGAAGACTAGCTAAGTAGCAAATGGTCAGGGGCAGCAGCCGACGATGAACTCAACATCTCGGCACCTAAGAAGCCAAAAATCACGGCCATACTGACTTTGTGGGATCATCAACCTTTTTCGAAGCACTGTGCCCAATCGATGGTTCTATGGCTAAAAGTTTTGCAAGATGCTTCAAGCAAGTAAAGTTTCAAGAAAAACAAAGATGGAGTAAAGTGAAAAAACAGTTTATTAAATTTCTAGAAATTGATAAACTCATACGAAGGTTGCCGAAATCTGACACAAGTTAAAAAGAGCAGACTACTCATTTAGCAGCTTGGATGACCTTGGGCTTTCCAATAGCCATTTTGCGTTCAGCAGCCACTTCGTACTCAGCAGTTTGCTCACCCGACACTTCCTCTTTAGCAGCTCCGATCTTGGCAGCACCATCCTCGATTGCTCAATCTATGGCAGCTGAGAAATCAAACTCAAGCACTTTCCTTCTTCTTGGCAAGCAGCACAGACATGACAGCAGTAGAAGAAGCAGGCTTTGACACCTTTTTAGCAACCGAATGACTTCTTCTAAACTGAAAGTCTAGTAAGCAAGCTAACATACTAGCACGGCCCCGCACCATCCTCTTCAGCCTAAGCCGGCTAGCTCTTGGCCCCAGTTAGCCAACTACGCCATTCCACCATGCAACAACTCCCCCGAGTTGCCCTACCTACATAGCAGCCATATGGTTACCCAATCTTTTCCTTGGCACCTGTTGAGCCGTTTCATCAAGCATCGAGGCTCTAGAAAAATAGAGATGAAAGAAAATTAATTTTTTCTTACCTTGGTGTAGTGCGGAGAAGACAAAGAAAGTAGCGGAAAACGATTCTTTACAAGGCCAAGCGAAGAAGAATGCTAGGGGAGGAGAATAAATTTTCTCTAGCTTTCTCTCTCTTTCTTGTAGGGATAAATAATTGCTCCCCAAAGTTGATTTAATCCCCTACTTAAGGTAGGCTTAAATAGGCTTTGGTGATAATTGTTGGAAATGTGCCCTACAACCAATCATATGATGATACTTTACGGACATTTCACATGTTAAACTGATCTAGTTTAATATAAAGGGCAAAGATTATTGTTTCAAGTTGTCTCATATAAATGTTATGTGCTTAAACGATAAGTCCAAGGAATATGCTATTAGGAGAATGTAATCTAAAGAAGTTAGATTCATGAGACCATTCTCTTTTGTATACATATCCTAAATGTTCCTGATCATAGGATTGCCAATTGGGCATTGACAGTCCGTTAAGATCAGTACGTGCTATGTCTTCTCTTAGGGAGAGTGACAGGTCTCGAGTCATTGGTGTGAATGACACCAAGACAAGCATGTAGGTGCTCGATAGAGAATGAGTCCACTGAACGCGATCAACGAGGAGTTCTCATATTCATGTCATATGAGAACTCATGGTTGGGATAATGCAAAGTAGTCATTTGACCTGAGGCATCACAGTTGTCTTGTGGTTAGGTCCTTGATCTTTGACTATGTCAAAGTCGCTCCGTTAGAGGGCGTCCACGGCATAGTTGGGGTTAAGCCACTTAGCCATGGAGGCAAGTGAATGCGCAACAAGGGATCTCTAACCTTTGAATCGTTTGAGGGAGAATACTCTATGATATGATTGAGAATCTCTGGCCAGAGTATGAATGAGATTTAGGAAGTCGTTCCAAATCACATTCAAGGTAATCATATAAGTAAATGAATCACATTGGATAGTAGACATGAATAAACTATCAAACCAAACAATGTGGTCAAGAGTATTGTATTAGAGAAAGACCGTATTGCATTGTAATCCTAAACTGAATAGGTTCTCCACCTCTTCTGATTAGCTTGGGTAGCCATGATACACTGCTAGGTGTCACTCATGGTTTGTGGAAGCCCTAAAGATGTATAATCATTTAAGGGAGAATTGAAAGTATGTTTCAATTCACAATCGATCGTTAAGAGTAATAATCGCCCACTGCCTCGCTAAAAGGAACCTAATGGATCGCACACCGTGTAAGGTAATGATTGAAGGATATAATGAAGATGAGTAAGGACAATTAAATAGTTTAATTGTATATGGCAAGGATTAATTAAAAGTTAATTAATCTAGAACGAAAGGTTCGTTTTAGGCCTTAAGTTAGTTTTGGGTTTCGGGACACAAAAGGGTTTTGGTCCACAAGGCACATAAGGTTTAAGTTGTGTGACAACTAAAACAAAATGGGCAATTAACCCACTAACAATAGGGAGGCCGGCCATGATTAGAGAGGGAGTGGGTTTTGGACTTATTACAAGTTTGCCACTCCAATGAAGGGAGGTATAAATATGACTTTATAGCTTTTTCTTCATTAGGGTTTTCTTTGAGGAAAGATGAGAGTTTTTGGCTCTCTCTTTCTCTCTAGGGAGGCCGGCCACCATGGGGGAGTTTACTAGCATCTAACTCCTCCATGGCCACTCATCTTCTTCCTCAACCATCCTTGGTGTCGAAACTTAGAGGTCTCCAACTTTGGTGACTTTTGGAGAAACCTATTCTTCCATCCACATTCAAGAAGGCATGGATCCAAGAAGCAAAGTTCTTCCACCTTCATCCATGGAGCCAAGGAGCAAGGTGACAAAGGAAGAAGGCCCTCACATGGGTGATTAACCTTTGCTAAGCAAAGAGGTACTTCAAAGGTATAAAGAAATCTCAACTCTTTCTCTTAGATCTTGAGTTGAGTCTTGGTTCACCATTTCTACTAGGCTTTGAATTTCATGGGTAATGTTTTGTTTTGAGTGCATACAAGCATGATTCCGCCTTTAATTGTTAATTGCATGCCATAGATGCATGCTCAAATGAACATGTTTTCACAAATTTTCCTTCAAGGGGTATCAAGAGCCTAGGTCTAGTAGTTGGTGAATCCTTTTGGGTTTTGTAGTTCATAGTCTTTGATTTAAATGTTGTAATTGTTACAAGCTTTATTCTTGCTTCTTTGAATGTAAATTTTGCTAGAAAATTTGCCATCTCAAATGTTGTAGATGTAGTTCATATGAGCATGAATTTTGGAGCTAAAATTTGGTGCCATGTTTTTTGGGAAATTCGGCCAAATCCAAAGGGTGGATTTTTGGGTTCATGTTTGTCTTGTTAAAAATGTTTTAAAGTGACATTAGGAACCCCTAAGTACCCTAGTATGGTAATATGTTATTTCCATTAAGTTTGAGAGTTTTTGGGATGTCTTTGGGTGAAAAATGTTCATGGAACTCTTATGGGTTTTCATGGATGTTCTTCATTGTTCTTGTTATGTTCTTGGCAAGAACAAAAAGGTTGGGTATTTTGATTAAAAGTTTTTGGTTGTTGACATAAAGTTTTGTTTATGAAAGGATGGTATGCTTTTTAATCATCACAAGGTATGAACTTTTCTTACACATCCATACCAATCAACTTTACTTTCCCATGATTCATGGAACCATGTTTCATGGAATTGACTTTTTCAAACCAACCCATCACCTTTCACTTTGTTGAAAACTTTTCAAAAAGTTTTGAAACTTCTCTCACACTACACTTGGCCAGCCACTCCCTCAATGGGAGTACTTTTGGGGCTTTTATGCAATTACATAAAGTTTTGATACTTTTGTGTATTTGCACTTTGACCCGAAAGTTTACGTTTTTACGTAAAGGCCCAAAAACACTAAAGGACAAATTGTTTTGCTCCTTTAATGAAGTTTTTGTATTTGTTGAAATTTTTGGGTTCTAGTTGTAATTACATGAAGTAGTGGACTTTTGTGTTTTTACAAAGTGACCTCAAAAGTTTGTGTTTTGCAATATAGCCCAATGGTTGAGGTTATTGCTTTTTTGGCCCAAATTAGGTTGAGAACAAAATGGTTTTGTCTCTTTAAATGAGAATTGGATTTTCATTTCATTTAGCTCCTATTAAATCAATTCTATGGATACAAAAACCAAATGACAATGTTGCATTCAAGTTTAATTAGTTAAAGCGTTAATTAATTAAAGAAAGGGTGATTATGAACCTAAGCCTACGATAATTGAGCTATGTGAAAGGCCGTCTCAAATTTGTTTGAACCATGGGAATGTGTAGATTAGATTTTGGTTGTAATTTGATATGATCAAATGTTGTAAAAGAGCATAAGCTCTTCTTTGCTGTAAAGTAATTTGTTTTGATCAAATGTTGTAAAAGAGCATAAGCTCTTCTTTACTTTAAAGTACTCCTTTTATTGTTTTATTTGATATGCATGAAATTGGAGTAGAGGGTCCAACGCCCAATAAGAAAACACGCCTTAATGTGATTAAACGCGTAACTAAAATCAATCACCATCCCTAGACCGAGATCCAACACTAGGCTCATGTTGGATCCAATCAAAGGTTCATAGTCATCCTAAGGCCCTAAGGCAACTATATAGTCCATCAATGAATGCAAAATTTATGTTAGTAGTAACATATACTCTTGCTTTAAAAACCGTTTTACAAGCATAGTGGGAGTATTATATACAACTAAATCAATCACATGGACCAATAGTTGTAATAGGACCAAATAGTTTTAATGTGATTAAAATGCATGCTTATATGTGATGAGACCTAAAACCCTCAACCAAACCATTATTAAGTTGACAAGCGTGAGAGTGCTTTGAACACTCTTTCGTGGCCTTCCACCGTGGTAGGCTCCAATCGTTTGTGACTCGTACACCGACTTCACCCTATCATGGGGGAGTACAAAGTTCGTGCTTACACTCAAGAGGAGTTCTATATGCATACATGATGTTGTGAAGGTAGGCAACGAGAATGATCAACATCATATCATTGCGAGGTTGTTCTTGAACCCCTACCCAAACTTGCATGGTGGGAATGACTTAACTAAGTGCAATGGAGCCAACATCATATCATTGTGAGGCTTTATTCTCTAGAGGCCAAATAAGATGGGTACTTGCAAGAGATGCAAATGAGTAAGCGTACTCTCTCATTATTATTGATGCTAGCCAACATCATATCATTGTGAGGTGGGCTTGGTAATAGTGAGCCTCCCATACCCTACTAAGAGTTTTCTCCAAAACTCTCGAATTCCGATGAGGGATATGGAATTTGCCGAAAATAGTGGGTGGTGCTATTTGATTTAAAGACCCGGATCAAATAGCTTAAAATCAATCAATTTACATTCGTTATGTATTTATTTACCGATATATTTGCAAACGCTATCCAATACTTGACAAAGAAAAGCCGAAGGCTTTAGTTTCCGGACTTGGTACCGCAATCCCATAGAATGTCTTGAATGGATTGTATTTGTACCTAAGTAGTCTCATCCTCGCAATCTTTCTATTGATAATGTATCATTGGAAGAATATGTTAGAAAAGTCTATCATAAAGAGGACAACACTATTAGTGTCATAATTCTTCAATTACAAATTGTTGTATGAAGAAATAAGAGTTGCTTTGAACAACCCTTAGTTAACGCAAACACTAGTGCTTGTTTCTTTGTTACATGAACAAAGAACTTGAGAAGTAAGCACAAGGGCATGGACACTTTATGTGCCATGAAATTTCACTTACAAATTGTTGTATGAAGAAATGAGAGTTGCCTTGAACAACTCTTAATAGTTTGTATTTATGTTTAGAACATAATGGTTGGTTGACAAAAATAGTCCATCAACATGGACTTATGATGATTTTGAATCATTGAGTGTTGAAGTGTTAAACCACTTCTAGAGACGGAAACTAGGCAAGGACTTCACTTTTGTGTCCCTATCCAAATGGTTCACTAAGTTTATTGTAAACTATATAGTGAACAATAACCGCACGCTCTCCAAATCGTTTGATGTGTATAACACGATTGAAATAAGTTTCAAGAGAGATAGTGGGAGTTTAGGGACCGTGACTATTGTAGTCAATTGAGAAGTCAAATGAAGAAAGCTAAAAACTCCAAGGGAACAAACTTTCTTTATGAAAGGATGGACATTGGAAGGGGTATTTGCAAGAAATGTCTTGCAAAATGTCAAGAACACACTTTTCGAAGGTGTTGTAAAATGTTCTTGAATAAGTTCAAAATAGTTGGTTCTTCTACTTGAATGTTTGATTCCGTATTAGTAACTATGTTTTACAATCGTTGTAAAAGTGTTGCTAACAAGAAGTAGAAGATTAATGAGAGAAGAGAAAGTACTTCACATTCGGAACGTGAATCAAATAATGATCTCTGCGAAAGCAGATAGTACTTACTTCCTCATATGAACTACCAAAGAAATTGGAAAAACAAAGATTGTCTTTACATTCCAATTTGAATAAGGAACATAATTCCGTCACTAAAATGTTAGGAGATGGATGAATGTTTTGTTTGACAAAACAATTGTTCTTTATGAAAGATTGGATTATTGTAATCTGATTGATTGTCTCTATAATAGAGATAATGTGGTAGTGTTAACTGTTTAGAATATAACGATGCTTAAAACCCAAAAGGTTGCAAGGAAGTGACTAATCCCACTAAGTTGTGACACCTCTAAAACATAAATTACGAGTTGGTCATAAATGGATGCTATGGATCGTTAGATCCGGATCCGATGCCTTCTTGTTAAAATTGTATAGAGGTGAAATGTTCAAATCTTTATTCTTTTTGGAAAGAAGAAAGAATCACAAAGTCATTGAGGTTAATTCACTTACATGTTAGTGGCACATGTCCACAACATAATACTACTCATGTTGTATGACATTCACCGAAGATAGCTCTCGGTTGGACTATTGTTTATTTTGAATAAACACAAGTTCGAATACTTTGCAAAAGGTTTCAAAGAATTCAAGAATGTAAGTTGATGAGTAAGACGTCTAAAGTTTTTACTCCTTAGATTTGATCCAAGGAAAACTAACACTTTAGATGAGTTTCCTTGAAAGATATCAAGGAATGTAGCATCATAAGATAATGTATTTCTCCACTGGGAGAAGAACGAACTCGAATAAGATTTAGTTCATTGGATGTTATCAATTACCCATATATAGGATATATATTTCTAAGTCAATATGATTGTCAATTAGAAAATCATCCAAAACGCTTTATAACTCCATATGATGTAGTTGGAAAGAAAGACAAGTCTTAATCGTGTTAAGCCTTGAGGTTATGTGCTAATTAGCAATATTTGTTATAGAACAATCTTGTGGGATATCCTTAAATTAACTTTTGGATATCACTTCTATGAACCAACTAACAAATGTTGTTTGTTGGGTAGTTCATTGTAATCCTACACTAGGATTTGCCTAAGATAGAGCAAATGAACGAAAGATAGAATTCAAAGAATGGGTTCTTTGAAAAACAAGATGATAATCAACAAATATAACAACCTAGTTCCCACACCACTAGCTCCAAGGTAGTCGAGAAGGATTTATAAACCGTCTTAGTTGAATGGTTTGAACTTTATGACTATGTCATGGAGTTACACCTCTTAATTCGAAAGAAATAAGAATGAAAATCCTTATGACTACGTTGAGTGTATATGTGACATATACCCAAGGAAATGGTATAATACCATTTGACCCGAAATAATGAAACCTTCATAGCTAATTGGTAGCTTAAGGTGACTACAATCAACGAGATTGGTTGACTTGGAAGAAACCATCTTTGACGTAGTCTTGGTTTCTATTAATTCGAAGATTGCTAGGTACAACTAAACGGTAATTCAATGTTTAGACGTAATATGGGTTTCTGAAACCATTATCAAGATAGTCTTGATAATATATGTCTAAAACTAGGAATCACAAGACCTGTAAGTTGTAGAGATCCATCCATCATGAATCTTAGCAAGCTAGTGGGAGCTATAAACATCTTATGAGAGAAAGATCAAATCGTTTGATTTCTCATAAAGATGTAAATGAATCTTTTGTTTACTAGGTTTACAAAAGATTAGTGGGAGTTAATCATATTCCTAAATTTGAAAATATATTTGATATATTAATTTTGGAAATGAAAGGAATTCTTCTTCGTTAAAGTTATGACTTTAAACGTTCTATAATAATAGAATGTATATGGGAGACATAGTCTATATACATAGGATGGAAATCTATAATGATCGATTTCAAGATATAATTGGATTATATCGAGACCTAATGATAGACAAAAGATGCTAGGAAGTTTCTCATATGATGATAAACTTCAATAAGAAGGACAACTCTAGTGAGACTAGGAAGTCGCTCTTCTCAAAGGGGACGTACCCTTTGACTCCCAAAGAAACATAATGCGTAACTGGAATCCTTTATGCATACGCATAAAGGCGATTTACGTACATCATATTGTATGAAAAAACACTGATATGAGCTGTACCTAGAACGGTACAAGATGATATCAGTACAAGCCCAGGATCAGAACCATGGCAACTGTCAAGTTGGTCCTTAAGTATTTAAGAAATACTAAAGGATAGATTCCTCAAGAATGAGGAAGAATTAAAGTGACGCAATGGAAGCGTAAATGTATTAGATTATGAATCTAATATCGTATCCATCATTGGATGTTTCTTCATTATGAATGAAGAGATAATAGGATATCTCTTTATTATGACTAAAGGGATATTTGGGTGGAAACATTACAAGTAATGACTTTAGTGTGTTCCATCATGAATGCAAAATATATCGCCATATAGAAGTTTACAACAATGTTGTTTGGATGGGAAAGTTCATTTATGAACTCTCTATTCGGTTCCAACCAGAAAGTGTCTCTAGTGTACAGACACTACGACACTAATGGGGCGATAGCTCAAGCCAGGGAATCAAGGTCTCATCAAGATCCGAACTCAAGTGAGAGACTAAACCACATGATTGAGAATCATGTATAATGGTGACGTCGTTATTCTCAAGGTTGCTTCTATGGATAACATATAGATATCCATTGTCTAGGCCTATTACTCAACCATTTTTGAAATGAATTCAGAAGAGGTATCATCACTGATAACCAAGCTGATTGGCTCTAGTGCAAGTGGGAGATTGTTGGAAATGTGCCCTACAACCAATCATATGATGATACTTTACGGACATTTCACATGTTAAACTGATCTAGTTTAATATAAAGGGCAAAGATTATTGTTTCAAGTTGTCTCATATAAATGTTATGTGCTTAAACGATAAGTCCAAGGAATATGCTATTAGGAGAATGTAATCTAAAGAAGTTAGATTCATGAGACCATTCTCTTTTGTATACATATCCTAAATGTTCCTGATCATAGGATTGCCAATTGGGCATTGACAGTCCGTTAAGATCAGTACGTGCTATGTCTTCTCTTAGGGAGAGTGACAGGTCTCGAGTCATTGGTGTGAATGACACCAAGACAAGCATGTAGGTGCTCGATAGAGAATGAGTCCACTGAACGCGATCAACGAGGAGTTCTCATATTCATGTCATATGAGAACTCATGGTTGGGATAATGCAAAGTAGTCATTTGACCTGAGGCATCACAGTTGTCTTGTGGTTAGGTCCTTGATCTTTGACTATGTCAAAGTCGCTCCGTTAGAGGGCGTCCACGGCATAGTTGGGGTTAAGCCACTTAGCCATGGAGGCAAGTGAATGCGCAACAAGGGATCTCTAACCTTTGAATCGTTTGAGGGAGAATACTCTATGATATGATTGAGAATCTCTGGCCAGAGTATGAATGAGATTTAGGAAGTCGTTCCAAATCACATTCAAGGTAATCATATAAGTAAATGAATCACATTGGATAGTAGACATGAATAAACTATCAAACCAAACAATGTGGTCAAGAGTATTGTATTAGAGAAAGACCGTATTGCATTGTAATCCTAAACTGAATAGGTTCTCCACCTCTTCTGATTAGCTTGGGTAGCCATGATACACTGCTAGGTGTCACTCATGGTTTGTGGAAGCCCTAAAGATGTATAATCATTTAAGGGAGAATTGAAAGTATGTTTCAATTCACAATCGATCGTTAAGAGTAATAATCGCCCACTGCCTCGCTAAAAGGAACCTAATGGATCGCACACCGTGTAAGGTAATGATTGAAGGATATAATGAAGATGAGTAAGGACAATTAAATAGTTTAATTGTATATGGCAAGGATTAATTAAAAGTTAATTAATCTAGAACGAAAGGTTCGTTTTAGGCCTTAAGTTAGTTTTGGGTTTCGGGACACAAAAGGGTTTTGGTCCACAAGGCACATAAGGTTTAAGTTGTGTGACAACTAAAACAAAATGGGCAATTAACCCACTAACAATAGGGAGGCCGGCCATGATTAGAGAGGGAGTGGGTTTTGGACTTATTACAAGTTTGCCACTCCAATGAAGGGAGGTATAAATATGACTTTATAGCTTTTTCTTCATTAGGGTTTTCTTTGAGGAAAGATGAGAGTTTTTGGCTCTCTCTTTCTCTCTAGGGAGGCCGGCCACCATGGGGGAGTTTACTAGCATCTAACTCCTCCATGGCCACTCATCTTCTTCCTCAACCATCCTTGGTGTCGAAACTTAGAGGTCTCCAACTTTGGTGACTTTTGGAGAAACCTATTCTTCCATCCACATCCAAGAAGGCATGGATCCAAGAAGCAAAGTTCTTCCACCTTCATCCATGGAGCCAAGGAGCAAGGTGACAAAGGAAGAAGGCCCTCACATGGGTGATTAACCTTTGCTAAGCAAAGAGGTACTTCAAAGGTATAAAGAAATCTCAACTCTTTCTCTTAGATCTTGAGTTGAGTCTTGGTTCACCATTTCTACTAGGCTTTGAATTTCATGGGTAATGTTTTGTTTTGAGTGCATACAAGCATGATTCCGCCTTTAATTGTTAATTGCATGCCATAGATGCATGCTCAAATGAATATGTTTTCACAAATTTTCCTTCAATAATTTATTTCCCTTTCCTATAATAATCTAATTCCAAGTCAAAGTGAGAGTCTGCATCAAATAAGGAAATGATCTTATGTTTCCCTAAGCAGATGGAGATCTCTACACCTACTGCCCTTTCCTGCGAGCAGCCCAGTAGATGTGCGGACATTTGTGGAGAAAAAATAATCCAAAAAATCATGGACGCGACACATGGACTTTTGAGGTTAAAAAGACAAGATTACCCTAGAGGCACACCGGAATTCCCACAGGCATGCAGTGACAATAATGGCTCAATTAAAGAAGAGTCAAAGGTGATCTTCATGGAATTTATTCAAATTCCCCTCATCACTCCCTCATTGATTTTATTGAATAAGGTAACCTCCAAAACTTCTTTAATTTGGGAATAATTACCATGATAATTGCAAGATATTAGTTCACATGATATCCTGCAATAATTCACTCAATTCCACCATATATGGCTGGCCACTCTCCACCAAAAGAGTCGGCCACCCTCCTATAAGTACCCCTCTCATCCCACTAAAATGTTAAGCCATTTGCTACCCACAAACTCCTAAATACATTATTTAAAGAACTCTAACTTTGGCATCATAGATTGTTTGGCCAAAGCACCCCCCACCATTCATCGTGGGCGTGTGAGGCTTTTGGCCTTACTCTTAGGTTCTTTTATTTTACAGGTGCATTTTTGTCAAAGGAAAAGACGGTGGAAATTTGCATCCACATGATCAATTCATTTGTTTGCTTCGGAAATTGAGAAGTGAAGCTTGGAGGGGAAGTGTACACAAGGACTTTGATATTAATTATGAATGTTCGTAGTTTTAGATGCGAGTTAACTTCTTACACATGTAATCTTCCCTTCTTTTTTCTCCTTATTATTTCTAGTTATTGCCACTCTCTTGCTCCATCAAGGAGAACCTTCAGTTCGTGCTTGCGGTCGCTCTTTGTCGAAATAGCTTTAGTGAAACAGTAATCTTAAATTGTTAATCATAAATATAGAGGAGAGTAACAAAACTATCACTTAATAAATATTGAACTGAAAAGTAACCAGACTTGGGTTCGGTAGGCTCCAACCAAAGCTAGAAGGGTCTGTTCGGTAGCCTCTGTCGAAGTAGAGCAATACCATTCGGTGCACCTCTGTTGAAGCAGAGCATGCCCTTCGGTGCGTCCGTGCCGAAGCAGAACACCACCATTTGGTAGACTTCAGCCGAATTGTTGGGGTACCTCTGTTTCATAAGTGAGGTAGTAATAAGATCCGAGAATTTGGTAAACTTTCGCTCTCTATACTGCTACTTTAGGAGCAATTTAGATATAGAAAGACGAGAAAGATTTTCTTCTAGTCAAAATTCAATTGATATAAACTTCAGAATTATACCAATTCATGGACGTAAAGGTTTCAATCATGTTTTGCTTCGGGCAAGAATTCATCTTGGCATGATTTGAAACAGTCCATAGCGAGTCAAAGAGCCATGGATTCCTTAGCAGTGAGGTACTTCCATTTGATATGCTTTATGCATAAGTTTTGGAATGAAGATCTTGGTGGAGGCTTATTAAGCTCTTCCACACCATAACTGGCTACAATGATTTTGCAACTAGTCGTAGTCAAGCGGGTGTCACATCTTGTATCCACATAAAGTAATTTATTGTTTAAAACTTCCAAATCAGTGAAACCAGACTTGTTACGGTTCGACAATACGCTGAATGGCGGAAACAAGAATGTGATTGATGCTTTAGGAAATAAAATTTCCATAAACAACAATGTTAGAACATTCAGGTTCTAAGACATGGTTTGGTTTAAACGGATTTAAGCATGGAGAACTTTGGGTCTCAACCTGAGTGTTACGAGTTGAGAAACTTCAGGTTTCTATGGCACTTGCCCGAAACTTCAGGTTTCTTGGCACTTGCCCGAAACTTCAGGTTTGGAAGTATGAACTTCAAGTGCATAACACTTGCCCGAAACTTCAGGTTTCTTGGCACTTGCCCGAAACCCTAATTTATATTTTATTAATTTTTTTCAATTTCTAGTGTACTCAAATAATTTTAATAAATGAACATATATTTGAGGCAATTCATGGCAATATAAAATTCACATAATTCAACAATTATGGATATAATGCATACACAATTTATGTAGAATGTAAAATTTGAAAAACGTAAAATTTGAAAAACGTAAAGTTGGGTCATGCATTATGGTGAATGTTCATGCTATCAGGGCTGCAACAATGTCAAGATAAAAACCTTTGTTTTGGAAGAACCTAATTGCGTGATGATATGGATGAACTGGTTTGATGCAGAAAATTATTTCTTCAATTTTGGCTCTCTATCTCCAGAGCTTGTATCACGTTCAAGATAATAAAAAAAAATTGAATCAATAAAAGTATGTGAATTCAATAAAACTCAAAATTAATCAATTAAAATAATTGAAACGTAATACTCCCCTGATTCAAGACGAATAAATTCTCTTTAGCATAGTGTGAAGAGTGTGCTGATAATGTGTTGTGGCCTATATTCTACAAAGGGGTGCAGCAAAAGGAAAAGAGAAAGGTGGAGAATAGACTTGAGGAATTGTGTGTTAATTCCCCAGTCCTTGTGCCTTTATTTATAGCAATAAGGAGGAAATAAATTTGGTCTCCAAGTAATACAAGGTCTATTTGGAAAGATCTTCTAGATCCCAAAGGATTCCAATTCTATCTATACTTAGGATTTGTACAATTACAATATTGATAAGAACATATATCACAACACATTTTACCTATAAAAGTTGTTATATTTAAGAATGGGTACATATAAGAATAAAAAATTAAAATATTATATGAACGGGTACATTTAACATTAAAAAATTAAAAAGTATTTTTATAAATAATTAATGAGTACAAACTGTTGCGGGTTTATTTAACTGAGCTATTCTAAGGGAATAGAGAGGGAGACCGGCGGTAGCAAGAGAGAGAAGAGAGATTTAATTGTGAGGTGTGTGTTGTATCACTCCATTGTGCCTTTATTTATAGTAGTAGGATAGGTAAAATCCATACCCTTTTAGGATTACAACTCTTAATAGGTAAACAACTCCTAATAGGAATATTAGAAATTTCGGATTCACTTAGGTATGGAACTTTAGGCTCCAAAATTTCTTCCTCATCCTCATTGGGACGGAAGGGATCTTGTTTAGCATCAAGAGTCCGAACGACCATAGAAGTACTCGAAGGCTTCACTTTATCCTCATTAAAACGTCGCAACACCTTTTGGGTGTAGTTCGATTGATGTAGTAGGATTCCATCCGAACAATGCTCGATTTTCAGGTAGAGACACTATTAAATTTTTTCAAGATCTTTTATCTCAAATTCTGATTTCAAGCGTGTAGCAATTTCCTCAAGCTCTGCGAGAGTTCCGATGAGGTTTATATCGCCAACATAAACTGCAACAATTGCAAATCTGGAATGTGACTTCTTTATGAACACGCATGGGTATAATTCGTTGTTCACATAATCCTGACTTGTCAAATATTCACTCAGACGGTTATACCACATCTGCCCGGATTGTTTGAATCCGTAGAGTGTTCCGTGGTTTAGAACTATTTGAACCAATCAATGGAAGTCCTTCTGGAACTTTCATGTATATTTCCGTATCTAGATCCCCATTGAGATACGCGGTTACCACGTCCATTAGCTACATATTCAGTTTTTTCAAAAACTACCAAACTGATTAGGTAGAGGAACGTTATGACGTTCATTACGGGGGGATACGTCTCCTCGTAATCAATCCCAGGACATTAAGAGAAGCCTTGCACTACGAGGCGTGCTTTGTATTGCACTATTTTATTAGTCTCACTACGCTTCCTCATGAAAACCCGCTTGTAGCCCACGGGCTTCACATGTGGTGGAGTAGGAGCTACGGGCCCAAACGCTTTACGTTTCGCAAGTGAATTGAGTTTGACCTGGATTGCTTGTTTCCAATTTGACCAATCCATTCTACATCGGCATTCATCAATGGAACGTGGTTCAATGTCATTGCTAAGCATGATGTTAGTAGCTACTATGTACGCAAATGCATCATCGATGATCATCTCATTCCGATTCCAAACCTCATGCAATACTGCGTAGTGGACCAAAATCTCGTGATTCTTTGGAGGCTGGGTTATCTCATCTAAGATATCACCGTAATCTAGAATAACCTCATGCGTTGGAACATATGAGTAAGCGGTGGTCGGATTCAAATTAGGGTCATTAGTTGGTGCTGTTTTCCTTTTTCGGGATTGTGAATCCTTTGAACCAAAAGGTCTGCCACACTTCAGGGTCAGAGCAGATGATTGGCTACCCGCCAATGTACCAGGCCACTGGAAAGTGCAACCTCCCTACCTTCGGGGATGGTTCGGCCTTCCCAGGCAGTGTTACGACGTACGTGGGGTACGTCTATCCTTGCAAGTGAGTTTGCAGCAGGTATATGTGATCTTGTCGTCTTAGCTAGATCAATAAAAGAAATCGTTGCACCTCAGTTGCAGTCTGGGCAGTGTGGGGATCTAAATGAGACATAGTGGGAGCATACCACGACAATTCGCGATGTTCTTTAGGAAAGTTAGCATGCTTATCTCCAGTTAATGACGAGAAGACTGTCTCATCAAATTGACAATCCCCAATACGTGTAGTATAGAGATCTCCTATCAAGGGCTCTAAGTAGCGAATAATTGATGGAGAATCATAACCGACATAGATTCCCATTTTTCTCTGAGAACCCATTTTGGTACGTAGTAGCGACACTATTGGCACATAAACTGCGAACCCAAACACGCGTAAATGCGAGACTTCAAGCTCGTATCGAGTAACCAACTGTAACGGTGAATCAGGTTGGGTAGCGGTGGGCCTCAGGCAGACTTGCATAGCTGCAAGCAATATTGCATAGCCCCAGACAGATACCGGCAGTTTGGTTTGGGTGTGAACATGGGGTACAAGATGTTTGACTTCAATCTCTACTGACATGCAATAATCGTCAAAAGTCTGTGACGTAAACTCTCCAACGTTATCCAGTCGAATCGACTTGATCGGATAATTAGGGTGGTGAGCCCTTAGCTTAATAATTTATGCTAAGAGTTCCACAAATGCAGTGTTGCATGTGGACAACAGATAAACATGTGACCATCATGTCGATGCATCAACCAACACCATAAAGTATCTAAATGGTCCGCATGTTGGTTGGATAAGTCCACAAATATCCCCTTGAATCCTCTGAAAAAACTTAGAGGGGTTGTGAATAATCTTTGTATATAAGGGTTGAGTATTCAACTTCCCTAAAGAACACGCTTTGCATGGTGGGAATCCAATAGAGGAAGGTAAATGATGCCCATGTGATGATTCGAGGATACGGTGCATCAGATCACGTCTGAAATGTCCCATATGGTCATGCCAAAGCAGCAAAGTGCTTTAGAACTCAAGCACAGGATCGGCCACATGGTGGGTTTTTATGCCGCAAATGGTTGTTATGTACAACTCACTCGGGAAACGTTCCAATTTCTCGTGAATATGCTTCTGGCCATACTCCTAAGAAGTGATACAAAGAAATTCAGAACCATTCTCTTCAGTGGTTTCAATATGATATTGATTATCTCGAATATCTCTAAAACTCAGCAACGTTCTTCTGGAACGTGGATAATAGAGGGCCTATTTAATGGTTAAGACTGTACCATTAGACAACATGATACATGCCTTTCCATATCCTTCAATCAGGTTGGATGAGCCTGAGAGAGTAGTCAGAGGTGCTTTCTTAGGTACGAAGTTAGTAAAGTGGTGTCGCTCATGCAAGATGGTATGTGTGGTAGTCCTATCAGCCAGACAACTAACTTCCCCACTAGACATACCTAGAAATAAATTGATTGAATTGGTCACATGCATAAATATAATTCCATTCACTTAATTAATCAATTCGAGAAATAATATCCGTAAAATAACTATCCATAATTCAAAACAAACCAAAACCAAACAAATTTTTCCAAATACTTAGAAAAATTGTCCAAAATTAATCCATAAACGAAAAAAAATAAATTAGGGGGGGTTTGACCACTTCTATTGGGTTCGGCCACTAGGGGTAAAACATCCGAAAAACATGTCTAAGAGAATAAAAATTATTCATCCATAGGAGCTGATGCCTCCTGAAAATTTGATATCTCCATGGATGTAGTAGCATCTTCGGGATGGTCCACATGTGCAAAGTTGGACTCATGACGGGAATGATACTTGGCTAGTGCCTCGGAGGTAGCTCGGTATACGCATGACCAATGATCTTTTGTTCCACAGTGGTAACACATGTCTATTTTAGTGGAATCCGATTGAACGGTAGCTTTTCCCTTGTTCTTCAAGTTTGGGGCCTTCGGGGCAAGGGGTTGGCGCTTCTGGGTCAAATTTCCTCCCTTGGGTGGGCTTTGACTCTGTTGACCTTAGGCCCATGGTGGGGTTTGCCACCCATTACCACGGCCATGATGATTCTTTCGTCATTTGTGGCTGCTAGAATTGGCCGTATACGCTTCAGGAGTAGCTTTCAGCGAGAAGTAAAACAGAGATCAAATCCAAAAAATTGGTAAACGTCTGTGCCCTATATTGATGTTACAAGACAATATTGGTGGCATTGAAGGTCGAATAGGTCTTTTCCAAGAGATCTTATTCGGTTAATTCCACTTTATAGAACTTAAGCAATGATGGGATTCTACAAACTTCAGAGTTGTATTCATTCACGGACTTAAAGTCTTGGAACTAAACATGCTGCCAGTCCTGTATTGCTTCAGGCAAGTAACTGTCTTTCTGGTGATTGAAACGGTCGGCTAGAGCAAGCTAGAGGGTGCGTGGGTCCTCCTCAGCCAGAGGGTGCATCATGGATGTGTCTTCGAATGAAGATCATGGAAGTAGCTTTCTGAGCTTCATCGACGGGTTTGTCGTCGGTGGGTGCCTCGATGGTGGCTCTAATACCCTTTGCAGTAAGATGGAGCTTTACGTCTTGAACTCACTTCATGTAGTTTCTTCCGGAGACTTCCAGAGCAGTGAAATCGAGCTTGTTTAAGTTTGACATGTCCCTAAAATAGAGGGCACAACAAAACGTAGTTAGTTATATGGTAATCCATAGACATACATTGTAGAACTTTCGGGTTCTATAGACATGTATTAGTTTAATTTAAACATGAAAGCTACAGGTTTCATGTGGTAAATTTTGAATGAAAACTTCAGGTTACAAAGGCACTAAATATGAAACTACAAGTTCAATTTAGTTTTATGAACAATTGGTTCATAAAGGAGAGGTTCCTGCAAGAAACACATAATGCAATATGCTGATTGCAGTGTAGTGGATTTGAGTTTCTTCGGGAACTCAAGTGTGAGTGCTTCAGGACTATGAAATGATGTCAACAGTTCAAACTATACAAATAAATTATTGAATCGTTAATGTCTAAAAGTGATATTCAGCTCAATAATTTTGTATTAATTATCAGATTAATAGACTGCAGGTCATTTTTAATTAATTCAATAGATCGGGACCAAACGGCGTCGATCATGGAAGCAAAAATAATAATAACATTCAGGTTAAAATTATTTAAAATGCCAAATAATAGCATTGGATTCGAAAAACCATAGCCCAAAAGGGTTTGGGCTTGGGTGCCGTGAATAGGGCAAGCCCTAGAGGTTATTGAGTCTCGGGTTCGGTTGCAAAAGCATCCCACATGTGGCCATAGGCAATGGGCCGAGGCTGGGGAGCTCAGCAGCAGCAACTGCTGGCGTTTGGGCCAGGGCATTGGACATGGGTGCATGCATAACAAAAAGCTGGTCGCCGGTTGGGTCTGGGAAGCTCAGTTGAAGCTGGGTCTGGGTTGGGGCGAGCTAAGCCTAGCAGACAAGTCTGTGGGAAGCGGGCTGGGGCGTATAGGCTACGGGCTGCTACAGGCAGTCCAAATAATGGGACAACGGGCCAAAAAGGCTGCAGGCTGTCTTGGTTGGGCTAGGGGACTTTATGCCCTATTGAGCTTATCAGACCGAAGGCCTGGGGTGCCTGAGTCAGCGCAGCAAGCCCAAAGCCTTCTGCCGTGTGGTCTAAGGGCGTCAAAAAATGACACAGTGTCATGATGTGCGCCACATAATTGGGCTTCAGGCCAGTGGTGGTCCGATGGTGTCACGGTGGTGATGCGGCGGTGGTGCCCATAGTTCCCAATTTTCTTTTTTTTTCTTCGAGTTCTTTAGGGTTTGAAAAACCCTAAATTGCTTCTAATTTATTTATATGCGTTGACTCACAAATTCCACGTAGCAAAAATAATTGCGTAATGCATGAAACGTGCATATATATATATTGACAAATATTTGAAACAGTTACAATATATATATATATATATATATATATATATATATATATATATATATATATATATATATATTGGAAGGAAAATATAAACATAGGGGGTTCATGCATCATGGGAAATGTTTTCATGCTTAGTGGACGTTTCAAATATCTTACTTTATTTTAAGCATACCTAATTAGCAGAAAACAAATAAGAGCCTTTGAATTTTGTAGAAGAGAGCCTCCTCCTACGATCTGTCAGTTCTTTAGCTTCTGGCATGAGCGTGATGATAACTTGTTGTAGGCCTATTTAATTGAACTATTATAAGGGAATAGAGAGAGGGAGGCCGGCGGTAGCAAGAGAGAGAAGAGAGATTTAATTGTGAGGTGTGTGTTGTATCACCCTTGTGCCTTTATTTATAGTAGTAGGGTAGGTAAAATCCTTACCCTTTTACGATTACAACTGTTAATAGGTAATAAAGTCCTAATAGGAATATAAGGGATATTCCTAGATCCACTAGAATTTACACAATCACATTCCTATTATAAATATGACTGCAACACAAACTTATTTTTATTTTATTTTTATTTGGGAAATGTTTTGAATTGAAAATTAATTAGGAGTTTAATAAAGGTGTGAGTATTAAAAATTATGTAATTGACTCATTAACACGTTAATGTTAGGGACTTTGATTAAAATCTGAACACTAATAAGGTTTCAATCAATGAACATTAATAAATAGGGACCGGATACTAAAACTTGCAAAAAATAATAACACAAAGTTTTTATTTTTTTATTTTTTTATTAGAGATACTAGCCATGAGCGTGTGCCAATTTGCTCTTTGCATCTTATTCTTAATTATTTTATTTTAAAATCTTAATTCGAAATAGGTATTTTTGAAATTATGAATGTTTTAACTTTTTTTGTCTTCTCACTTTTTATACAGATATAGAGACAAAGAATTGGATGGAGGATGTGCTCTTATTATCTTCCGCCAGAAAACCCGAGTCAAATTCCAAGTGTTGCATTTTCAGTAGTCATTTGAGAAATTAAAACAAATAAAGAGTAGTAAAAAGCAGCAGAGCAACGAGATTTCCTGCTGTCCACCAAAAGAACTAACTGCATGCACTTTAAATAGCTCCATTTCTTTCAGAGCTTCCATAGAGCAGAAGAGAAACAGTGCATTTAATTTGAAAAGAAGAGAAACAATGGCAGATCAATTGACAGATGATCAACTGAACATGCTCAAGACTAAATTCAATACCTTCGACCCGGATGGCACTGGTTAGATCCCTCTTTCCATATGTACATGTATATCATGTGTGTGTGTGTGTGTGTGTGTGTGTGACCGGATGGCACTGGTTAGATCCCTCTTTCCATATGTACATGTATATGATGTGTGTGTGTGTGTGTGTATCATGTCAAGTACGTACTGCCAGGGACGAAGGCAAAATTTCTAACCTGACTGGCAATCCCACACATTCTTACCATATTATGTTAATGTTGTTTATTGTAAATAATGGTATTTTAACAGATGATAAATCTCCAGTCATGGAGGGGCTAAACTTAGCCCCGAACTATTATGTTCAGGGATGAAGCCATATATCTATATGGATGGGGCATCCTCAAACAACAAAGTCAAAAATTGAAAAGCTCAAGAATTTATTAAACAAAACACTAATGTACTAATTGATAAGTGTTTATTTTTTTTATTTTTTATTTTTGCCTACATTTTCTTAATTACCAATACCATCAAATATCTCTTTGTAAAAATAATCTGGTATTACTCATCCATTGATCTCCTAACAAATTTTTCAATCAATTTTTAAAATTTTTTATAGTTGAAACTGCCCTATAACATGAGATTCTTATATGCATTATGTGCATTTTACCCACCCAAAAAAATGAGAGGTGGCTCCGTACATGATTATTCTACTATGTTGGGGTTTAAATCTGATTCAAGCAAGCACATATAAGAAGAGATTGATTCGTCTTACTATTTAATAATTTGTCAATTTTTTTTTGTTTTTTCAGGGATAATCACTAGGGATCAGCTGGCCGATGTGTTAAGATCGTTAGGGCAAGATCCCACCGAGGAGGAGTTAGATCAATTTGTGCAGCAGCTGGGCAGTGAGGATGGGAATATTCACTGGGATAAATTCGTCGAACTCATGGCCCAGACAATTTCTGCATTAGCTGGGCAGTGAGGATGGGAATATTCACTGGGATAAATTCGTCAGTCATGGTCCAGATTATCAACCCCAAGTGACTACTCTCACATTATTCTAGTACGATTGTCAATTTAAATACTCACATTTTTGTCAAGTTATTGGCGAAAATAATGTGTCAATATTTCTAAGATATAAAGATATTTATTTCTTTATAACTAATGTGTATAATAAAAGGGTAAGTTTATCCTCCTATAAAGGTTTAGCGCAAATTTGTATTTCTCCATTTCAAGGATAATGATTCAGCTTAATTTTACACAAATAATCTTTTAGTGAATATTGTGATCATTTCATTATTAGCTTCAATTTTTACATTTTATGCTTGGGATTATGATGAACATATATGGGGGAATTGAGAGATGAACACAATTAGGTGTTTAGTGCGTTTTTAGTATAAAAAGTTGTGACAACCTTATAAACCTATCAAGTTGTTGATGATATTACCGGTGCTCCTAAAAATGTCATATGTTCTTACCTTTTCTTTCAATTAATCGACAATTGTCATCCATGAACTGATAAGCTCAGGACCTCCTCCAACAAAATCGAGGCGAGACTCACTCAGACTGAATAATGTACTGGTGTGTAATGAGCTTACTTATGTGAAGTATTTCATATGAGATTTCATAGTGTGGAGCCAAAAATAATCGAGAAAAATATGGAGACGACACGTGAATTCTAGGGTGAAAAGGACAAAATTACACTCAAGGAATATTGGAAATCCTACGCGCTTCCATATTCACGGTTTTTCGTTATTCCTTGAGTGTACAATCATGACTCAATCAAGGTCAAAAGTACTCAAAATAGGTAATTATTCAAAACCTATTTCATCCATCCTCATCAAATCTTCTCCACAAGGTAAGCCCCAAATCATTCCTTTCAAAATATATTAATTAGCTAATTAATTGATTTATTACTCAATTAATTTATTAACTAGCTAACAAATTATGAATCACACCCAAAAACCATCCAAGTGCCAGTCCCCATCATCCAAAAGGGGCCGGCCATACCCCTATAAATATCACCCCATTTTCTCCAAAAACCTAAGTTGAATCCTCTTACTAAATTTTCTAAATTCTCCCTCAAAATTCTAACTTTGGCATTGGAGGTTCTTCGGCCAAAGCCCCCCTCATTCATCATGGACACGTGAGGCTCTTGGCCTTGACCTAAGGTGTTATTTGTTTTGTAGGTGCAATTTTGTTCAAGAACAAGAAGGAAGAAATTTACATCCACAAATTGGTGCTTTCATTGAGAGTCTTGATCAAACGAGAAGACTCTCACATTCAAGGTTTTTCGGTTTCTTATTCACTTGTAGATTTTTTGTACTTTCTTATTCTTGGAATTTTTATTTTTAAAAATTCTTCGATAAAACTTAAAAGAAAAGTACAATGGCAAGAGATTCAGAAACCTCGACGAACGGAAATTCCAACGTTCAAGAATTAGGACCTTGGCGATCTATGAGGCTTATCACAATGATGAGTGGAGCGGCACCACCCCCATGGGGCATCATCGTGGCAACCACCACGGTGGCCACCACGGCAGCCACCCTCAGCAAGGCCCATGGCGCCATAACCACAGCTCAAGCCGTGCCATTCAAGCCCACATGGGCCCAAGCCCAAGGCGAGATGGCTCGAGCCACTCAAGCCTGACGCGAACCCAACACATTGCCAAGCCTAGCCCTAGCCTCGCCCCCACATATACCACACACTGAGCAGCCTATTCTGGTGGCCCAACCTGTTCCGCGGCCCAGCCAGCTCCCGTGGCCTTCTAAACAGCCCAAATCAGTTCAAGATTAGTTCAACCGTCACAGCTTCAAATTTTTGGGCCTACGATTGAACCAAGGGCATTTTCATCATATTTCTCTGCGGATTTGACATTTCCCAACTCAAATCTTGCTCCTGGAGTCTACCACACTTCCATTGCTCAAGGAGACGCATTTATTCCAAGCTCTTCCAACCCAAATGGAGAACAACACTTGTCTCGACAAGTCATAGAATTGACGAGCGCCCTCGCACAACAGACGACCTTGGTGAGTCAGCTCTTGCAGTGCACCGAGATGTAAAGTGCCCCAGACGAGGTGTCCCGAAGTAGGACAAGGGTAGAAGAAGAACCTCTCAAGCAGCGTCCCTCCAAGCAGCCATTTGACCAGCCACGAATTGTGCGTTCAGGCAGTGTACACTTTCGATTGGGCCCTCGAGATAGCGTATACTCCTGTCTCAGCGTTCAGAGGAGCGTGTACTCTCCACTAGGCCCACGGACAAGCATACATTCACGGTTGGGGCCATACTCCGATAATCAACATGAGCAACCTTCCAGGTGAAGTGTTTATTCGTGGCTAGGCTGAAGGAAAAATTTTGTCCTAGCTAAGAACATGTGAGAACATTTGAACACATATGCAAACTAATAAGACTTTAAAGTAGGCATGCATTCAAAAACAATTCTAAAACCCATGACTTTCAAAGCCTAGTGAATGGTGAACCAAGAGACTCTTCAACAATATTAAAGAGAAGGAGGGTTTTTGAGATTCATTACCCTTGAAGCTCATCCTTGTTTACACAAGGGATTCACCCAAGTGGAGGGCCTTCAAGTCACCTCCTAGCTCCTTGAATCTTCCTTGTGATTTTCTTCCTTTTGATTGCTCCTTTTGCTCCTTGAAGATGTAAGGAAAGGATCTCCAAAAGTACCAAAGATTTGGTACCTCTAAGTCTCCACACCAAGGATGTAGTGTGAAGAGAAGATGGATGACTTAGAGAGATTTTGATGCTAGTGAAAACTCTCTCTAAGGGCCGGCCTCTCTATGAGAAAAGGAGAGAAAAACTTTCTCTTCTTTGCCTCAAGAAAACCCTAATGAGGTTATGGCTATAAAGTTGCCTTTATACCACCTCACATGTGAGTGGCACACTTGTAATTAACCCAAGTTGGGCACCACTCACCCTAGGCCGGTTTTGGCTTTGTTTTTGGGTTAATTTCCATTTAGTTTTAGTTGTCACACAACCTAAACTCAATGGGCCTTTTGGACCAAAAACCCTTTTGGGCCCCGAAACCCAAAACCAACTTAAAAGCCCAATACGAACCTTTCGTAAGATTAATTAACTAATTAATTAATCTTGACCATTCTCAATTAAACTATTTAATTGCTTATCCATCTCATTTATGTTTCTTCACTTTCATCCTTACTCGGTGTACGATCCATTAGGTTCCAATTAGCGAGGCAGTGGGCGATTGTTACTCTTAACGATCGATTGCGAATTGAAACTACATTTCAATTCTCCCTTTGATGAAGATTAGTGTTAGCTAATCCTCAGGGCTTCCACAAACCATGAGTGACACCTAGCAGTATGTCATGGCTACCCAAGCTAAGTAGAAGTGGTTGGAGAACCTATCCAGTTACAATTACAATGCAATACGGTCTTTCTCTAATACAATACTCTTGATCACATTGTTTAAGTGATAGTTTATTTCATGTCTACTATCCAATGTGATACTTCTCTAAATGATTCATTTGAATATGACTTGAAACATATTTCCTAAGTCATATTCGTATGCTTTGGCCAAAGACTCCTGAATCATATCTCAGAGTATTCTCCTTCCACCTTGGAAGGTTAGAGATCCCTTGTTGTGCATTCATATGCCTACATGACTAGATAGCTTGACCCCAACAATGCCGTGGACACTCTCGATGGAATGCCTTTGACATGATCAAAGATCAAGGACCTAACCATTAGACATCTATGATGCCTCAGGTCAAAGGACTATTTTGCATATTGCAACTTACGAGTTCTTACATGACATGTATGTTCGAACTCTCTTTTGATCGTTGTTCAGTGTACTCGATTACCTTTCGAGCACCTATGTGTTTGTCTCAGTGTCCAACACTAAATGACTTGAGACTAGTCATACTCACGCTTGAGTTAACATAACACATACTAACCTTAGCGGATTGTCAATGCCCAATTGGCAATCCTATGGCTAGGAACGTTTTAGGAATGAACATAAGAGAAAGGTCTCGTTAATCTAACTTACTTAGATCGCTTCTCTCTTAGACTAAATACATTCCTTGGATTCCCTTATTGCTTAAACATATAATCCAATAAATAATGATTAACAATAAGCTTTGCCCTTCATTAAACAATATAATAGTTTAACACAATAAGTATTCCAAAAGCTATTACATCAAATGAGTGGCTTTGTGGGCATACTTCCAACAATCTCCCACTTGCACTCAAAGCCACCTTCCCATGTATCTAATACCCATCTTTTCCATGTGGCGGTCAAGTTGGATTTGAGACATTGGCCTCGTCAGTGGATCTGCTACGTTATCGGCTGAGGCAACCTTGAGGATGTTGACTTTCCCCTCGGCAGCATATCTTCTAATGATATTAAAGCGTCTGTCAAAATGCTTGTTCTTTTGATGAGCCCTGGGTTCCTTGGCTTGAGCTATCGCCCCACTATTATCACAGTACAAGGTTACTGGTGATGTAATGGTTGGAACCACTCCAAGTTCAGTAATGAACTTCTTCATCCAGAACGCTTCTTTGCCGGCTTCAGCTGCAGCGACATATTCAGCCTCCATCGTGGAATCAGCAATTACATCTTGTTTCTTGCTTTTCCAGCTGACAGCCCCACCATTCAGAGTGAACACATATCCGGAGTTGGAACTTCTATCATCGACGTCAGATTGGAAATCTGTGTCTGTATAGGCTTCCACTCGCAATTCTGTTGCTCCTCCATAAACGAGGAACATGTCCTTAGTTCTTCTTAAGTACTTAAGGACCGTCTTGACAGCTGCCCAGTGTTCTGATCCTGGGTTAGATTGATATCGACTAGTGATGCTCACAACATATGCGATATCAGGCCTTGTGCAAATCATGGCATACATGAGACTTCCTATGGCGGAAGCATAAGGAATCCTACTCATTTGCCGTATTTCTTCAGGATTTTTCGGTCCCATGGATTTAGAAAGGTGAATTCCATGTCTCACAGGAAGAAGACCTTTCTTTGATTGTTCCATTTGGAACCTACTTAGCACCTTATCTATGTACATAGATTGGGATAATCCAATTAATTTTCTGGATCTATCACGATAGAGCTTTATCCCAAGCACATAAGATGCATCTCCCAAATCTTTCATGTGGAAGGTTTTGGACAACCACACTTTTACAGAAGAAAGTACTGCAGTGTCATTCCCGAATAGTAATATGTCATCTACATATAACACTAGGAATACAACTGCATCCCCAACGACCTTTTGATAAACACAATTGTCGTCTTCGTTTTGAGTGAAACCAAACGATTTGATTTCAGTGTCAAAACGAATGTTCCAGCTCCTGGAGGCTTGCTTAAGTCCATAAATGGACCTCTGAAGCTTGCATACCTTAGTCTTTTCAGACTTGGACACGAAACCTTCGGGTTGAGTCATATAGAGCTCTTACTCTAGGTAGCCGTTCAGAAAGGCCGTCTTCACGTCCATTTGCCATATCTCATAGTCATGGTACGCAGCTATAGCAAGCAAAATCCGAATGGACTTAATCATGGCTACAGGAGAGAAGGTTTCTTCATAGTCAATCCCTTCTCGTTGCCTGTAACCCTTGGCTACTAGTCTAGCCTTATAAGTCTCCACGTTCCCATCAGCGCCTATCTTTCTCTTAAAGACCCATTTGTTTCCAACAGGTACTATACCTTCTGGAGGGTCTACAAGAGTCCAGACCTGATTGTGATACATGGAATCCATCTCGGATTTCATGGCCTCTTGCCATCTCTTTGAATCAATGTCGGACATTGCTTCAGTGTAGTCTCTAGGGTCTTCCTTTGTGTCATTGTCACCTAGAAGGTGCAATTCTCCAAAGTCGTTATCCAAGCCATACCTCTTAGGTGGCTTGCTGACCCGTTCGGATCTACGTGGAGCTAGGGTTTCAGGAACAGGGTTGTCAACTTGTTGAGTGCTTGTTTGTGGTTCATCATTAATCTCATTAATTTCCATCGTTTTACTTGTGGTTCCTTTGAGAACAAATTCATCCTCTAGAAACTTAGCAGTTCTGGCGACAAAGACTTTCTGGTCGTCAGGATGGTAGAACTCATATCCCATAGTTTCTCTAGGATATCCCACAAAATAGCACCTAACTGATCTTGCTTCAAGCTTAGTAGCTTCAAGCTTCTTGACATATGCTTCACAACCCCAAATCTTAATATGATTAAGACTTGGCTTTCTTCCATGCCATATCTCATAGGGCGTATGTGAAACTGACTTGGAAGGTACTCTATTAAGCAAGTAAGCTGCTGTATATAGAGCGTATCCCCAGAATGTTACTGGTAGATCTGCGGAACTCATCATAGAACGAACCATGTTCATCAAGGTTCGATTTCTCCTTTCAGAAACTCCATTAAGTTGTGGAGTTCCCGGTGGAGTCCACTGTGATATTATTCCACACTCTTTGAGATAATCTAGGAACTCGTTACTTAGATACTCTCCCCCTCGATCTGATCTTAGGATCTTTATCTGCTTCCCAGTTTGCTTCTCAACTTCATTCTTGAATTCTTTGAACTTTTCAAAGGATTCTGACTTGTACTTCATAAGATACACATAGCCAAACCGAGAGTGATCGTCGGTGAATGTGATATAGTAGGAGAAGCCTCCTCTCGATGTAGTGGACATAGGTCCACATACGTCAGTGTGGATTAACCCTAGAATTTCAGTGGCACGCTCTCCCTTCCCAGTGAATGGAGATTTGGTCATCTTCCCTTTCAAGCAACATTCACAAGTACCCATTTGGTCATTACCCAATGGGCGGAAATATCCATCTTTCGACATCTTGCGAATCTTATCAAGGTTCACATGTCCAAGTTTAAGATGCCACATCTTTTCTTGGTTAACTTCTTCTCTAGCCCTTTTGGGTTTTGAGGTATTCCCGCTTTCAATACAGTGCATTCCACTACTTGTCTCTAGATGAAAAAGTCCCTCTATCATATTACCATGAGAGATAATACGACCGTTCAAGTATAAAGTGCAGCTCATTTTGTCAAACAATACTGAGTGCCCATCTCGTAAAAGCATAGAGATAGAAATCAAATTCTTTATACATGAAGGAAAATATAAACAATTTTTAAGTTCCAAGACTTCCCCAGAGGGTAGTTTAAGCATGTAGGTGCCAACTGCTTTTGCAGAGATCTTAGTGCCGTTCCCAACTCGCACAATCATCTCCCCATTGCGCAGTGTTCTGCTCCCTGTTAGTCCCTGCAACGAATTGCAGATATGTTGACTAGCGCCTGAATCAAATATCCAGGAATTGGAGCTCACTGTAAAAGCACTCTCTATGACAGAAATAGTCCCTTCAAAAGTTCGTGTCATAAGGCTCGCAATGCGCACCCCGTATTTCTTCTTCCAACGTTCATCCTTTCCACAATGAAAGCATGTTCCTTTGGATTTTCTTGCCTTCTTCTTTCGCAACCTTTTCCTTGTGATTGCATTCTCACTCCCACTGTCCTTTTTGAAACTTTGTTCAAACTCACAGCACATGTCAATCATCTCGGTAAAAGTATGATCGAATCTATTCACTTTATAGTTTACTATAAACTTAGTGAAATCATCTGAGAGAGATGCAAGGAAAAAATCTTGGGCCATTTTCCCATCGATGGGAGTTCCTAAACTCTCAAGATCTTTAAAGATCCTTTCCATCTTTTGTCCATGTTTCCGGACCGATGTCCCCTTTACCATTTTGGCATTCAATAGACTACAAACATTTGAGAATCGTACATTACTAGTCTCAATGTCATGCATCTTATGCAAACTATCAACTATGGCACATGAAGTGTCCATGTGCTTATTTAGCTTCTTAAGCTCCTCACTAAGTGAAGTGAGGATTAAGCATTTGGCTTGTAAGTCATCCTCATAGTGTCTTGCATAATTTTGACACTCCTCCTTTGAAGCTAGTTTCGTAGGAGGTACATGAGGAGGGGATTGCTTGAGTACATACGATATGTTATTCATCTTTGAGACATTCTCAATGTGATGATACCAAGCGAGGAAACGTTGACCCCTAAGGCCCTTTTTGTCAAGTACAATGGTAGGTATAATTTTAAGCATGTCGTTAACTACATAACATAACAGAAATCGTATTAGATTGTTGATTTTAAAACTACTTGATTGGGTCTTAAATCAAATAGAACCCACTATTTTTGGCAAATTCCACATCCCTCAATGGAATCCGAGAGTTATGTTGAACTCTTAGCGGGGTATGGGAGACTCACCATTACCAAGCCCACCTCACGATGATACGATGTCGGTTAGCAAAAATAGTGATGAGAGAATAACGCTTTAGTCATTTACAACTCTTGTAATTACCCATCTTGTTTGGCCTCTAGAGAATGATGCCTCACAATGATATGATGTTGGCACCATTGCACTTAGTTAAGTCATTCCCACCATGCTAGTTCGTGTAGGGTTTCAAGGATAGCCTCACAATGATATGATGTTGGTCATCCTCGTTGCCTACCTTACCACATCATGTATGTTCCTATGGACTCCTCCTGAAGGTAAGCACATACTTTGAACTTCCCCATGATAGGGTGAAGCCGATGTATGAGTCACAAATGATTGGAGCCCATCATAGTGGAAGGCCTACGAAGAGATGTTCAAAGCATCTCTCGCTTATCAACTTAATATTCATTTTGTTGAGGGAGTAGTGTTGGGCTACATCAATTTCATTTTAATCTTATTAGGTTTTAGGATGATTATGAACCGTTTGATTTGATCCAACACGAGCCTTGTGTTGGACCTTGGGTCTAAGGTAGGTTGTTGTTGATTTTAGTTACGCGTGTAATCTAATTAAACTGTTATTTCCTATTGGGCGTTGGACCCAACTATTCCAATTTGCATACAAATAAACAAAAGGAATACATGAAATAAAGAGGAGGGCTTATGCCCTCTTACAACACATTTGAAGGACTTATGCCCTTTTACAACACATTTGAACTAATCAAATTACATTCAAATCTAAACTACTTAACCCAAACATTCATAATGCAAAGCGGCCAATCACATAGCTCAATTATCGAGGCCTTTGGTTCATAATCACCCTTTTCTTAATCAATCACATTAACTAAGAAAGCAACTTAAACAATTGGTTTTCGGATTCATAGAATTGATTTAAATGGAACTAATGTGAAATGAAAATCCAATTCTCATTAAAGAGACAAAACCATTTTGTTCTCATTATAATTTGGGCCGAAAAAGCAATGACCACAGCTTATTGGCCCACAATGCTAAAACATAAACTTTTGGGGTCACTTTGTAAAAACACAAGAGTCCACAACTTTATGTAATTACAACTAGAACCCAAAAATTTCAACAATAACAAAAACTTCATTAAAGGAGCAAAACAATTTGTCCTTTAGTGATTTTGGGCCTTTACGTAAAAACGTAAACTTTTGGGTCAAAGTGCAATTGCACAAAAGTATCAAAACTTTATGTAATTGCATAAAAGTCCCAAAAGTACCCTACTTTATAGGGTGGCCGGTTATGGAGTGTGAAAAAAAAAAAAGGGGGGGGGGGGAATGGTTTTGGTGAAAATTCAAAATTTTAAAATGTTTTGAAAAAGTCAAAAGGTATGGGTTGAAAAGTTGATTGGTATGGGTTGTAAGAATAGGTATGACAAACAATAAAGACATATGACATCCATCACCAATCATCCATCAACAATCACAAACAAACCAAAACTTTATAAAAAACATCAAACACTTTGAATCAAAACACCAAACCTTTTTGTTCTTGGTAAGAACATCAAGAACATTGAAGAACACACATGAAAACTCATAAGAGCTCCATGAATGTTTTCACTTAATAAAACTCAAATTTTCACTACTCAAAAGAGGGTTAACATCCTAGGGTACTTAGGGTTCCAAAAGTCACTTTAAAACACTTTTAACAAGACAAACATGAACCCAAAAATCCACCCTTTGGATTTGGCCGAATTTCCCCACATACATGGCACCAAATTTTAGTTCCAATATTCATGCTTAAAAGAACTACATCTACAACATTTGAGATGCTAAATTTTCAAGCAAAATTTATATTCAAAAAGCAAGAACAAAGCTTGTAACATTTACAACATTTAAATCACAAACCATGAAAAACACAAAACCCAAAAGGATTCACCATACTCTAGACCTAGGCTCTTGATACCACTTGAAGGAAAAATTTTGTCCTAGCTAAGAACATGTGAGAACATTTGAACACATATGCAAACTAATAACACTTTAAAGTAGGCATGCATTCAAAAACAATTCTAAAACCCATGACTTTCAAAGCCTAGTGAATGGTGAACCAAGAGACTCTTCAACAATATTAAAGAGAAGGAGGGTTTTTGAGATTCATTACCCTTGAAGCTCATCCTTGTTTACACAAGGGATTCACCCAAGTGGAGGGCCTTCAAGTCACCTCCTAGCTCCTTGAATCTTCCTTGTGATTTTCTTCCTTTTGATTGCTCCTTTTGCTCCTTGAAGATGTAAGGAAAGGATCTCCAAAAGTACCAAAGATTTGGTACCTCTAAGTCTCCACACCAAGGATGTAGTGTGAAGAGAAGATGGATGACTTAGAGAGATTTTGATGCTAGTGAAAACTCTCTCTAAGGGCCGGCCTCTCTATGAGAAAAGGAGAGAAAAACTTTCTCTTCTTTGCCTCAAGAAAACCCTAATGAGGTTATGGCTATAAAGTTGCCTTTATACCACCTCACATGTGAGTGGCACACTTGTAATTAACCCAAGTTGGGCACCACTCACCCTAGGCCGGTTTTGGCTTTGTTTTTGGGTTAATTTCCATTTAGTTTTAGTTGTCACACAACCTAAACTCAATGGGCCTTTTGGACCAAAAACCCTTTTGGGCCCCGAAACCCAAAACCAACTTAAAAGCCCAATACGAACCTTTCGTAAGATTAATTAACTAATTCATTAATCTTGACCATTCTCAATTAAACTATTTAATTGCTTATCCATCTCATTTATGTTTCTTCACTTTCATCCTTACTCGGTGTACGATCCATTAGGTTCCAATTAGCGAGGCAGTGGGCGATTGTTACTCTTAACGATCGATTGCGAATTGAAACTACATTTCAATTCTCCCTTTGATGAAGATTAGTGTTAGCTAATCCTCAGGGCTTCCACAAACCATGAGTGACACCTAGCAGTATGTCATGGCTACCCAAGCTAAGTAGAAGTGGTTGGAGAACCTATCCAGTTACAATTACAATGCAATACGGTCCTTCTCTAATACAATACTCTTGATCACATTGTTTAAGTGATAGTTTATTTCATGTCTACTATCCAATGTGATACTTCTCTATATGATTCATTTGAATATGACTTGAAACATATTTCCTAAGTCATATTCGTATGCTTTGGCCAAAGACTCCTGAATCATATCTCAGAGTATTCTCCTTCCACCTTGGAAGGTTAGAGATCCCTTGTTGTGCATTCATATGCCTACATGACTAGATAGCTTGACCCCAACAATGCCGTGGACACTCTCGATGGAATGCCTTTGACATGATCAAAGATCAAGGACCTAACCATTAGACATCTATGATGCCTCAGGTCAAAGGACTATTTTGCATATTGCAACTTACGAGTTCTTACATGACATGTATGTTCGAACTCTCTTTTGATCGTTGTTCAGTGTACTCGATTACCTTTCGAGCACCTATGTGTTTGTCTCAGTGTCCAACACTAAATGACTTGAGACTAGTCATACTCACGCTTGAGTTAACATAACACATACTAACCTTAGCGGATTGTCAATGCCCAATTGGCAATCCTATGGCTAGGAACGTTTTAGGAATGAACATAAGAGAAAGGTCTCGTTAATCTAACTTACTTAGATCACTTCTCTCTTAGACTAAATACATTCCTTGGATTCCCTTATTGCTTAAACATATAATCCAATAAATAATGATTAACAATAAGCTTTGCCCTTCATTAAACAATATAATAGTTTAACACAATAAGTATTCCAAAAGCTATTACATCAAATGAGTGGCTTTGTGAAGAATTCCCTCGCTTGTTAAGAACGAACCACATAAACCGCAGCCGCGACATAGACGAGCCGAGCACGTAAAAGAGCAGTCTAGACTAGTAGGTCACAACCGGGGGCAGCCGAAAGTTCCGTTACCCCAACAAAGGCAAATTTAGGAATAAGTAGAAAGGTTCCTGACCGAGTGATTGCGCGATTTCTGACGCAACAAGGTTACTAACGAGGCCCTATGATGAGTCATGACCAACATAAGCAGGTCACCCTGCACGGACGAGATCGAGCAGGCAGAGCCTCCATGCATGTTAAACATGCCACATTTCACATCCTTTAAAGAGGATGGAAACCCGGAGAAACACTGATGAGTCAATATTTTACTATATATTTTACCCTAATCTTAGTATTAATTGATTGGTTATTTTGGTAGAATTTTGATACTTTGTTATATATTTCCAATGTAGGACATTCGATTTCCTCTGGAGCAAAAAGTATTCAAACGGATGAATTTTGGAGTGATTCCAATTGGAGGATGTTTGTGTGCCTTTCAAGATGATTGTGCCAAAATTCCAGATTTTTCTACTTAGCCGTTTGACCGTGGCGATGAAATAAAGGCCCAGCGCGCAGCTTTCCCAGATTGACGTTTCTGGACGTTTTGGGTATTTTGGAGGTCAAGATGGCATATTTTGAGGAAGATTCCTTCTGAGGATTTGTAGGGGACGTCTTCAGCTTTCAAAAGAGACATTTTGGGACCAAATCGGAGTTAATTTGGTCAGTCAAAAGTCTGATTTTCTGAGAAGTCCGAATTCTAGTTCAAATAGGAAACCTTTTATTTTCTGTTTTATTATTTTATTAGGTTTCCTAGTTTCATTCTAAGACCTTTTCTAGGTAGGGTTTTATTTTCTAGTAGTATAAATAAGGCTTTTTAGCCATTAGATTGGACAAAACATTGAGGAGACACTACTTTGGAGAACTTAGCTAGGTTTTGACGATTTGTATTTCAGGTGTTTTCTATCTTTTTTCTATTTCAATAAAATCCCTTTTGTTTTATGGTTGTTCGTAACTAATTTCGTTTGATAGGGCGATGCCTTGAGCCTTAGCATGAATATGTAGTTTTTATTTAATTGCTTATGATATTATACATGCATACTTTGAATTGTTAATCACTGTGATTTAAACTGTCTTTGTGTCTTAATGCTTAGCTACCATTAGGATGTTTAGATAAGTAATTGGATGCAATTTGATCGGAATACCACCGGGGAATTGAGTATTGCTTCTTGTGATTAATGGTTGTATTTTCACCTAGGATGAATACCACGTCTTAGGGGTTGCATGGTTTTTCAAAGGGTTTTCACAAAACTTAATGAGTCTTGCATGTTCACATTCGATCTGAATACCACGGACGGGTTGCATGTTAGATATACGTTCTAGCTTGAATACCACGAGTAGAATATGCATTAGGAAAACCTAACCTTCAAAGTTGCATGGATAATTCATAGGTAATTGGTAAATCTACATAGGATTGTTAAGGGGAAGGCGGAACCCTAGGCTTTTACAAATTTGGTTTTCAAAACTCTTTTCTTTTGTTTTCTTTACTTTGTCAATTTATTTAATTGTTTTTAATTAAATTCGTTTTTAATATTTTAGGTCATTTAATCAACCTCTTCTATACTTTGTTTTCAAATAATTAATTAAGGTTTGGTTTTAGCATAGATTATTCATTCAATCCCTGTGGAAAACGACCTTGCTTGAGCTGCTATACTACGACAACCTTGTACTCTTGCAAGTATTTTTTAAGTGTTTTTATCCCTACTTTTGCAGGTGGTGAAAACCCTATCAAACACCTAAAGCACTACTGAAGTGCAATGATCCTCTATCAAAACAACGACGATCTCATGTGCAAGATATTCGCCACCAATCTACATAGCGAGGCACAAGATTGGTTCTACACCCTGCCCCCACAATCCATCTGGAGTTTCGTTGAATTTTCTTTGGTTTTCACCAAAGAATATTCATCATATCGCTCGATCAAGACAAAGTCCTACCACTTGTTCAACGTCAAAAAGAACCCAAAGAAGTCACTTCGCGATAATGTAAAGAGGTTCAAAGCAGAAAAACTCACAGCAGACCACTTGCTGTTTAAAGAATTGATCATGAAAGAAGATCTAACTCTGGCAGACTCTTTTTCTCTGGCATAGAAGTATGCACTTTGGGACAAAGTTCGCTGATGCACATTCAAGGCAAATCCGAGCGATCTTGAATATGAAGTCCTCCACTACTCTGAAGGAGATTCAAGGTCTGAATGGACGAGCAGCCGCATTTGAAGCAGCAATAAGCTCTACCCTCATACAAGAAGAGCAGGGGGCCCAACTACCTGGATTCCACATTTCAAAAGCTCTTCTCGATGCAGAAACCAGCTGCGAGAAATTCAAAAGCTAACTTTGGTGACAATTGTTGCAACCTAGAAGCTCAAGTTGTACCTTTAGACACATGTAGTCATCCTTATGACACACTATTCTGCCCAATCCAGACGCACGACGATAAAAACGTAGATGTTGGTGGTGCAAAGTTTTTTTTTACAAACGCAACAACTCAGCTCAAAAGGCACACCAAGGGCAGACGAACACTAGAAGGACACTCGGAAGCAAATTTTGTCCTTGTTGCCCTAAAAGATTCTACATAGGAGTAACATGTATCGGCAAGTTGAGCACCACCTCCTGTTACGCGTCACAAGACCCCAGCCGATCATTGCTCCATAATTCAGCCATAGAATTGCCTAATATCGACAATTGAGCATCTCCTGCTACGTGTAACATTGCCCCAGCTCCACGGCTCCCTATCGCTCTTTCACGCCTATCCTAGGTGACGAAATAGAGCGACCCAACGATGATCTGGAGGTAGCCGAGCACGCCTTAGCCACACATGCTTCGCTCGATGGAGACTTCTGGCATTTGCACGTAGATAATGGATCCAACTACAATGGCTCAGAAGCAGGCATGGTCCTGGTCACCCCAGACGGTTTGATGCTCGAGCTGGTGATTACTCTAAGCTTTTAGGCATCCAACAACGAAGCAGAGTACGAAGCCCCACTAGCAGGCCTCCGAATGGCAAAAGACTTGGCGATAAAAAATCTTGCAATTCATTCCAATTCCCAGCCAATCACCAGCCAGACTACTGGGGAGTACATGGCAAAACATCTAAGGATGGCGCAATACTTAGCGAAAGTACGCAAGCAACTTGAGGCATTTCAAACTTACACCCTTACTTAAGTTCCGCGGGCAGACAACGCCCATGCAGACACAATAGCCGGCCTAGGCTTCGCCCTCAACCACCAACTCAAACGCTTTATCCTGGTGAAATATCTAGATAAGCCAAGCATAGAGGTGGAGCTGGCACCCGAAGTGTCACAGGTTAGTACAACTCTAAACTGGCAAAGTTCTATTATAGACTACCTGGTCAATGGCACACTCCCCACAGAAAGGTTGGAGTCTAGAAAGCTCCAAATAAAGGCAGCACGCTACTACATATGGAATGGCGTTCTTGCCCGAAGATCCTACAATAGACCACATCTTCGCTGCCTAGCACCTCTCGACAACCTAAAGGTTCTAAGCCCAATCCATATAGGTGTTTGTGGAAATCACTCCAGAGGCCGATCCTTAGCGCAGAAGGCTCTTAACGCAGGCTATTACTAGCCTACCATGGATTAAGATGCTAAGGAGTTAGTGCAAAAGTGCGACCGCTGCCAACTTTACAAGCCTGTACCAGCACTGACTGTCAGCGAGCTACACCCACAGATAAGTCCTTGGCCGTTCATGCAGTGGGCAATCGACTTGGTTGGGCCAATGCCACCAACTGCTAGGGGCAGAGGGATGATGATCCTGGCAACCGATTACTTCATCAAATGGGTAGAAGTAGAGCCCATGACAACCACGACTCAGGCGGACATAGAGCGCTTCATATGGAGGAACATTATTTACCGATTTGGCATCCCTAATCCATCATCACCGACAACGGCCGATAATTCATGGGTAAAGATTTGGCGAAGTTCTTCCAAAAGTATGGCATCAAGTAGCACATGTCCACACCGAGATATCCTCAAGGCAATAGACAGGCTGAAGCATTTAACAAGATGATTGTTGACTGCTTCATGAAATACCTTTCTGACAAGAAGGGAAAGTGGCTAGACGAACTCCTTGGATGTTTATGGGCATATTGCACGACCAAATGACGAGCCACCAGTGAGACTCCTTTCTCTTTAGCATTTGGTTCATAAGCAATCATTCCTCCCAAATGTCATCATGCCAAGTATCATAGCTCTACTACCAAGCATTGAGCAAAATAGTAAGGAGATGGCCACAAGCTTTGATCTGGTAAAGGAGAAGTGCGAGCAGACAATCACCCGCATCATAGCCTACTAGCAACAACTCGTCTCTAGCTACAAAAAAAAGGCCAAGATCCGGTAGTTCCAACCGGGAGATCTAGTTCTAAGAAAAGCCTTCATCACTGCCCATAGAGAAGGCTCCAAAAAGATGGATCCTATATGGGAAGTTCCGTACAAGATCAGCAAAGTAGGAGGCAAGGGTAGTTACACCATCCCCACCATGAACGACAAAGAGATCGAAAAGCAGTGGAACACCTATAATCAGAGGCAGTACCATGTGTGACCTCCCACCACATCAAAGCTTGAAGACTTAAGTAGCTTGACGGGCACCACCTCGTAAGCCAAGGTCCAATCCCTCGACACCCATCTGGGTCTGCTCTCCAGTGCGAGATGATAAACTAATTGCTCTCCAGTGCGAGAGGGTAAACCAATTCCCTGACACCCACATGGGTTTGCTTTCCAAGGTGGGAGCATAAACTTATATTTCGAATATCCATACGTGGATGATGACTTGAGCCGGGATTCCTAGAAGTAGCCACAATTGTCTTTTTTAAGGCTTAGCTAATTGAAGGATTTTGGGTTTCTTGGCCTAATCTGTGGGGAACCAGGCCTCAGAGACGAAGGAGACATATTACGCAGTACGCCCTATGGACGGCTGCCCTGGAACCCTAAAGCTGCTTCCGAGTACACTAAGGAAGCCTACGATTTCCAGAAGATTGCCTACGATTTGCCTTTCGAGCAGTAAAGCCGCGCGAGACTTATACAACCGCATATTATTATGAAAGGTTAAATAAGCTAGCGTGCATATACGAAGCTTTATCCACTATTGACATGCTACGTAGTTGATAAGCTTCACCTTTGCCAAGAGCGAAACGACCTACACCAAGTCCTAAAGTGTTGTGACACTTGCTACGCAACCTGCACAATTGGAGAAAGCCAAGGTTAGCAGCCTAGTGGTTACGCAGACTTGTTTGCTTCTGTAAGTAAGGTGTCCAACTGCCGACCCTATGGCTAACAACTTTACAGAGTTCTGCACCAACACCTATGGCTACATAGGTTATGCGGCATGTCTGCTTATATAAAAGTAGCACGCTTGCCAATGGTCTATAAAGTCTATTAGGGCATGAACAAAAGAAGCGAAGATGGAGAAAAGCAAAGGAAGCAAGTTTATTAAATTTTCTAGCAAAATTGATAAACGACTAGCAAAGACCGAAGGAGTTCAAGCAAAGCAGAAGCAACAAGGAAAATAAAGAAAATCCTAAAAACTAAATAGAAGGCTGCTCCTCAGTAACTTGGATGCTCCACGACTACTCGGTCGTCACACCTTCAGCAGCTGCTGCACCTTCAGCAGCGACACCATCCAATGCTTCATCCCCGGCTGCCCCAACTTGGGCACCAACTTCTTCGACTATTTCACCAATGAAAGCCTTAAAAGTAAAGGCAAGCAAGTCTTTCAGAGAAATAAAGAAGGTTTTGAAGTCTTTCCCAGCAAACTCGAAGTTAAACGGCTTACCAAAGAGATGATTTACATAACCCAGCTTGTAGAAATCGGCATGATTCTGAACAAGCGAAGCATTAAGCCCAGCCTTTTCACCATTCAGTTGCTCATTCTCCTCGAGCAGACCAACACGGACGCGCTACAACTTATCCACTTATTTCTTCAAACTTTCGTTGATCTTCAGCTTACCTTGGAGTTCCAACACTTGGGGTTCAAGCCAATCAACGACCTTCTTGAAGTGGATCACTTGGTTATAAGTAGCAATCAACTTTTCATCCTTTGCATAAGCAGCGAAACGAAGCTCAGAAACGGCACGCTCAAGAATCTGAGGTATGTAACATCTAATCTCATTCTCTGCACTTTCATACTTAACTTGGATCACTTCGAGCCTGGTCTTCAAGTCAACGATCTCTTGGTGAGTGGTCTCAAGCTGTAGAGAAATGGGGGCAGAGATATTAGACCCCTTTAAAGCGACAAGCTAAGATTCCAACCTCTTAATCTTCTGGGCAGAAGAATAAGCTTCGGCTGCTACAACCTTTGCCACCTCCCTGGTAGCCTTGGTATACTTTTGGCCAAGGAGCATAGACTTGGCTGCCAGAATAGCTGTTTTCTGCATCATGGCAAGTTGGGCAGTCTTCCTATACTCGGTCGCATGCTTTGCAAAGGAACATGGGCAAACAACCCCTCTAATGTCATCGACAAACTTGGCACATGTGTCCATGTCTTTAAGTAGATCTGGTTTCAAAAGTGCATAGATCTCAGCAGCCTCTTTAGAAGTAGGCTTAGTGGATTTCTCACAGCTGCCCATACGAGTAGTCTCCTCATTCCCAGCAGGCTAATCAGTCTTAGCAGCAGGGGGAGTGGGCCTTGGCTTCACTTTAGCAGCACAGTCCACCTTATCCTTCTTCATAATAGCAAGCCTCTCCAAAGGTGAACCTGACTTAGCTCCGAACAGACGTCTTATTACAGACTTTGACACTGGGGGCATAATATGACCTCTACGCTGAGCAATCCTATCAACAATCGTACTAGGCATTCTCGACATGTCAGGTGCCACAAGCTTAGATCTAGCAGCCTCATTTTTCTTCCCATTGGAAGAAGTCATGTCATTCACAGGCCTCTTGGCAGCACGCAGACCCTCACGAGCAATGGAGGAAGTCTTCAGTTTTTTCTTAACCGACATCTCTTGAGCAGGCGGGGAAGAACTCTTTTTTTCCACCTTCATTCATATTAGGCTCCACGATAGTGATCAAAGGAGCCAATGCATCCGCCTTAATCCTCTTTACCTTCTCTCACGGGAGCAGCCTACTTTTCTCCCAGCGAAGAGGATTAAGCAGCTAATGCCATTCAAGGTACTAAGTAGGGGAGTTTCAACCCATACTGGCTTTTCTCTCATTTTTTCTCTCATTTTTTCTCTCGGACCAGCAGGCAGAAGGCCTGCATGCCCATCATTCCAGCAGCCCATGAGGCCCAAGACCACCTTATTTCTCTCAAACACCGGCCTAGCTCGCATCAGGTCTAAGAGCCTAAAAGACATTAGCCATGCGACTTGTGTAACACTGCACCCCAATGCCTTAAGTCGCGGCACCAGCTGCACAAGCTACCTTTGGCTCTAGCTAAGCCGAGCAGCCCAAGCAGTGGTCCCTGCCACAACACCTTATCAACCCATGCTGAGTTAACTCCTGGCCCCTGCCAGCCGACGTGCCGCACCACTCCGACGGCTACCCCGCAACAACACTATCCAAGAAGAAGACAAGGAAAATTAAAATTCTCTTACCTCAGTGCGACGCAGAGAAGATGAAGAAAGCAACAAAAGACGATCATTTGCACGGGCTGAAGGAATAATTTGTGAAAACAAGTTAATTTGAGCAACATCTATGCATGTAATTAACAATTAATGGTGGAATCATGCTTGTATGCACTCAAAATCAAAACTTTACCCATGAAATTCAAGGCCTAGTAGTTGTGGTGAACCAAGACTCAACTCAAATCTTAAAGAAAAAGAGTTGAAAAACTTTTCTACCTTTGAAGCACCTCTTTTCTTAGCAAAGTATATTCACCCATGTGAGGGCCATTTTTCCTTAGTCTCCTTGCTCTTTGGCTCCATGGATGTGGATGGAGCAACTTTGCTTCTTGGTTCCATGACTTCTTGGATATAGATGAAGGAATGGATTCTCCAAGTTCCCAAGAAAGGGAACCTCTAAGTTTCCACACCAAGGAGAGCATTGAGGAAAAGATGAGTGATCTAGGAAGAGATGGATGCTAATCCATTCTTCCTAGGGTGACCGACCTCCTAAGAGAAGAAAGAACCTTTTGTGTTTTTCTCCTTTCTCTCTAGAAAACCTCTAATGAGGGAATGGGTTATACTTTTCTTTCTATAGCCACTTACATTGAGTGGCATGATTGAAATTAAAACCAACTATCCCTCACACTCTCTATGGCCGGCCATGTGGGTTCATTGGCCTATCATGCCCTTTGTGTTTTCAACTTGTCATATAACTTGAGTTATTGGACTTGACATTCGAAGCCCATTGGGTCTTGAGGCCAAAAACTAACCCGATGTCTAAAACAAACTTGTTCGTTTGATTAATTAACATATTAATTAATCCTAACCATAAATAATTAAACCATTTAATTATCCTTACTCATCTTCGTTGTTTCTTCAATCTCTACCTTACACGGTGTACAATCCATTAGGTTCCTTTTAGTGAGGTAGTGGGCGATTAGAACTCTTCAAATCGATTGTGATTTGAAACTTACTTTTCAATTCTCCCTTTAGTGATTATACACCTTTAGGGCTTCCACAAACCAGGAGTGGCACCTAGTAGTATGTCATGGCTCCCCAAGCTAATCAGAAGAGGTGGAGAACTTATTCAGTTTGGGATTACAATGCAATATAGTATTTCTCTAAAACAATACTCTTGACCACATTGTTTGATTTTATAGTTTATTCATGTCTTCTATCCAATGTGATTCTCTTACTTATATGATTACCTTAAATGTGATTTGGAACGAATCCCTAAATCTCATTCATACTCTGGTCAGAGATTCTTAATCATATCATAGAGTATTCTCCCTTAAACGTTTTGAAGGTTAAAGATCCCTTGTTCTACATTCACTTGCCTCCTTGGCTAAGTGGCTTAACCCCAACTATGCCGTGGACACCCTTTGACGGAGTGATTTTGACATAGTCAAAGATCAAGGACCTAGCCATAAGACAACTATGATGCCTTAGATCAAATGACTACTTTGCATTATCCGAACCATGATTTTTCATCTGACATGAGTATGAGAACTCCTTGTTGATCGTGTTCAGTGGACTCATTCTCTATTGAGCACCTACATGGTTGTCTTGGTGTCAGTCACACCAATGATTCAAGACCAGTCACTCTCTTTAAGAGAAGACAAAACACGTATTGATCTTAACAGACTGTCAATGCCTAATTGGCAATCCTATGATCTGGAACGTTTAGGATATGTATACGAAAGAGAATGGTCTCATGAATCTAACTTCTTTTGATCATATTCTCCCAATTACATATTTCTTGGACTTATCATTTAAGCATATAACATTTACCTGAGACGGCTTTAAACAATAATCTTTGTCCTTTATATTAAACTAGATTAGTTTAACATGTGAAATGTCCGTAAAGTATCATTATATGATTGACTTTAGGGCACATTTCCAGCAATCTTCCACTTGCACTAGAGCCAATCAGCTTGGTCATCAGTGATGATACCTCTTCTGAATTCATTTCAAAAATGGCTGAGTAGTAGGCCTAGACAATGGATATCTATATGTTAACCTTAGAAGCAACCTTGAGAATAATGACGTCACCATTATACATGATTCTTAATCACGTGGTTCAGTCTCTCGTTTGAGTTCGGATCTTGATGAGACCTTGATTCCCTGGCTTGAGCTATCACCTCATTAGTTTTGTAATGTGGGTACACTAAAGACACTTTTTGGTTAGAACCGAATGGAGAGTTCATAAATGAACTTTCCCATCCAAACAACATTGTTGTAAGCTTCTATATTGCGATATATTTTGCATGCACGATGGAACATACTAAAGTCATTACTTATAACGTTTCTACCCAAATATCTCTTTAGTCATAATAAAGAGATATCCAATTATCTCTTCATTCATAATGAAGAGACATCCAATGATGGATAGGATATTAGATTCATAATCTAATACATTTACGCTTCCATTGCATTACTCTAATTCTTCCTCATTCTTGAGGAATCTATCCTTTAGTATTTCTTAAATACTTAAGGACTCACTTGACAGTTGCCATGGTTCTGATCCTGGGCTTGCACTGATATCTTCTTGTACCGATCCCTGTACAACTCATATCAACATTTTCCATACAATGTGAAATATGTAAAGCACATTTTTGTGTATGCATAAAGGATTCTATTTACGCATTATGCTTCTTTGGGAGTCAAAAGGGTACATTCCCTTTTAGAAGAGCAATTTCCCAGTCTGATTGGAATTGTCCTTTCATTTGAAGTTTATCATTCGAGAAACTTCCTACATCTATGGTTCATCAATAGGGATTGAGATAATCCAATTATATCTTGAAATCTATCATTATATATTTCTATCCCATGTATATAGACTATGTCTCCCATATACATTCTATCATTATAGAATGTTTAAAGTCATAACTTTAGCGAAGAAGAATTCCTTTCATTTCCAAAATTAATATATCATATATATGTTCAAATGTAGGAATATGATTAACTCCCACTAATCTTTTGTAAACCTAGTAAACAAAAGATTCATTTACATCTTTATGAGAAATCAAACGATTTGATCTTTCTCTCATAAGACGCTTATAGCTCCCACTAGCTTGCTAAGATTCATGACAGATGGATCTCTATAACTTACACGTCTATTGATTCCTAGTCTTAGATATATATTATCAAGACTATCTTGATAATGGTTTCGGAAACCCATATTATGTCCAAACATTGAATCACCATTTAGTTGTACCTAGCAATCTTCGAATTAACAGAAACCAAGACTACGTCAAAGATGGTTTCTTCCAAGTCAACCAATCTCATTGATTGTAGTCACCTTAAGCTGCCAATTAGCTATCAAGGTTTCACTATTTCGGGTCAAATGGTACTATACCATTTCCTTGAGTATATGTCGTATATACACTCAATGTAGTCATAAGGATTTTCATTCTAATTTCTTTCGAATTAAGAGGTGTAAGTCTATGACATAGTCATAAAGTTCAAACCATTCAACTGAGAATGTTTATAGATCCTTCTCGACTACCTTGGAGCTAGTGGTGTAGGAACTAGGTTGTTATATTTGTTGATTATCATCTTGTCTCTCAAAGAACTCAAAGAATGAGTTCTATCTCTCGTTCATTTGCTCTATCTTAGGCAAATCCTATTGTAAGATTACAATGAACTACCCAACAAATAACATTTGTTAGTTGGTTTATAGAAGTGATATCCAAAGGTTAATTTAAAGATATCCCACAAGATTGTTCTCAAACAAATATTGCTTACTAGCACACAACCACAAATCTTAACAATATTAAGACTCACTATTACCAAGCCCACCTCACAATGATATGATGTTGGCTAGCATCAATAATAATGAGAGAGTACACTTACTCATTTACATCGCATGTAGGTACCCATCTTATTTGGCCTTTAGAGAATGATGCCTCACAATGATATGATGTAGGCTCCATATGATGTAGGCTCCATTGCACTTAGTTAAGTCATTCCCACCATGCAAGTTCGGGTAGGGGTTCAAGAACAACGTCACAATGATATGATGTTGATCATTCTTGTTGCTTACCTTCACAACATCATGTATGCGTATAGAACTTCTCTTGAGTGTAAGCACATGCTTTGTACTCCCCTATGATAGGGTGAAGTCGGTGTACGAGTCACAAATGATCAGAGCCTACCACGGTGGAAGGCCACGAAAGAGTGTTCAAAGCACTCTCACGCTTGTCAACTTAATAACGATTTAGTTGAGGCCTTTTAGGTCTCTTCACATATAAGCATGCATTTTAATCTCATTAAAACAATTTGGTCCTATTTCAACTATTGGTTCATGTGATTGATTTAGCAGTATATGATACTCCCACTATGCTTGTAAAACGATTTTTAAAGCAAGAGTATATGGTACTACTAACATAAGCTTTGCATTCATTGATGGACTATATAATTGCCTTAGGACCTTAGGATGACTATGAACCTTTGATTCGATCCAACACGAGCCTAGTGTTGGATCTCAATCTAGGGATGGTGATTGATTTTACTTAATCACATTAAGGCGTGTTTTCTTATTGGGCGTTGGACCCAAGTACTCCAATTTCATGCATATCAAATAAAACAAGAGATGAGTACTTCAAAGTAAAGAAGAGCTTATGCTCTTTTACAACATTTGATCAAATCAAAATACTTTAAAGTAAAGAAGAGCTTATGCTCTTTTACAAAATTTGATCATGTCAAATTACAACTAAAAACTAATCTACACATTCCCATGGTTCAAACAACTTTGAAAAACGGCCTTTCACATAGCTCAATTATCGTAGGCTTAGGTTCATAATCACCATTTCTTTAATTAATTAACGCTTTAACTAATTAAACTTGAATGCAACATTGTCATTTGGTTTTTGTATCCATAGAATAGATTTAAATGGAGCTAAATGAAATGAAAATCCAATTCTCATTTAAAGAGAAAACTATTTTGTTCTCAACTAATTTGGGCCAAAATGCAATAACCTCAACTTTTGGGCTATATTGCAAAATACAAACATTTTGAGGTCACTTTGTAAAAACAAAAAAGTCCACTACTTCATGTAATGACAACTAGAACCCAAAAATTTCAACAAATACAAAAACTTCATTAAAGGAGCAAAACAATTTGTCCTTTAGTGATTTTGGGCCTTTATGTAAAAACATAAACTTTCAGGTCAAAGTGCAAATACACAAAAGTATCAAAACTTTATGTAATTGCATAAAAGCCCCAATAGTACCCCCAGTATAGGGGTGGGCGGTCATGGTGAGTAGTGATGATGTGTGTGCGTTGATTTGTGTGTTTGAAAGGTGATTGAAAATTGTAAGTGATTGTTATGGTGTGAATAGTAAAAAAGGTACGAGTGTTGTTTGAAAAATCATATCATCCATCACTAACAAAAACAAATAAACAACAAAACACCTTTTTGAATCAAAACAACAAACTTTTTGTTCTTGGTATGAATAACAAGAACAAAGCAAGAACATTGAAGAACATCCATGAAAACCCATAAGAGCTCCATGAATGTTTTCACTCAATAAAACTCAAATTTTCACTACACAAAAGAGGGTTAACATCTTAGGGTACTTAGGGATTCCAAAAGTCACTTTAAAACACTTTTAACAAGACAAAAATGAACCCAAAAATCCACCCTTTGGATTTGGCCGAATTTCCCCATAAATATGGCACCAAATTTTAGCTCCGAAATTCATGCTCATATGAACTACATCTACAACATTTGAGATGGCAGATTTTCAAGCAAAATTTACATTCAAAGAAGCAAGAATAAAGCTTGTAACAATGACAACATTCAAATAAAAGACTACGAACTACAAAACCCAAAAGGATTCACCAACTACTAGACCTAGGCTTTGATACCACTTGAAGGAATAATTTGTGAAAACATGTTCATTTGAGCAACATCTATGCTTGCAATTAACAATTAAAGGTGGAATCATGTTTTTATGCACACAAAAATAAAACTTTACCCATGAAATTCAAGGCCTAGTAGTTGTTTTGAACCAAGACTGAACTTAAATCTAAAGAAAAGAGTTGAGAAACTTTTATACCTTTGAAGCACCTCTTTGCTTAGAAAAGGATATTCACCCATGTGAGGGCCTTCTTTCCTTAGTCTCCTTGCTCCTTGGCTCCATGGATGTGTGATGCGATATTAGTTAAGCAAACAAATTAAACCCTCTTGTTGTCAATTGTAGTAAGTACGCAAGTAGGGATCGTTCTGGACCGGGGATTAGGAGGGATTGCCAATCGACTTTAAACTGACTCAAACACTCGAAAACAAACTTAAAAACGTTTGAATGGGTTCAAAAGACTTAAAACAAGTTCACAAGACTCAAAATAGGTTAAAAACACTCAAAACTACATAAAAACACAAACTAGGCAGTTTCTGACTCTAAACACAATTTTGGACGAAAATAAGGTTTTGGCTTGACTCAAAACACTTAAAAACACAAACAAAACAAGTTTAAAACAATTTGAAACAAGAAAGTAAAGGGGGGGTTTTGTTTTGAACGAATTTAAAAGTAAAGCAAGTTAAAACAAATTTTAAAGTAAAACAAGTTTGAAAACGTTTTTGGGAAGTTGGATGGATGATGGGCTAGCTAGAGGCTCTTTCTCCACACATGACATGTATGCAAACGAATCGATTCCCAGTTACTTCTTCATTGAATCACGAACGACAATGCCCCAAATTAACCGTGACATCACTAATTAACCCTCAGATTTTCCTTGTGTTATTGGATTGGATGACATCATTCGACAACCCAAAGCATTCTTCGAAAGTTCCCTACATGACATCATAATAAAGATACAATCAAAGATCATTACGTTCAATGAAAATCATAAGCATTGACAAAGCACTTGCAACTATGACATCATGTCACTCATGCTAGGAATTAAACTTAACGCGATCGTGACCAGCGACCTTCACTACATATGAATATAAGTTTGTAACGATTATGTGAAACTCCCTTATATTCTAGCATCGAGTTCAAGCATGCAAACTAAGTTGGCCACCTTAATCGACACACAAGAACAAGTTATCAATCAAACAGTTAAGCCAATTACATTCATGATTCAAGAATTCATAACTGGAATTTATCAACTCATATTGCACCCATAATCATGGCTTTGAAATCACCCCTAGCCAAAAACGGGTCTAGCCACTCATGTTCATAGCAAAACAAAAGGAATTTAACTTAAACATTGAAAACAAAGAAAGAATTACACCTAGAACGCTCCAACGATCCAAAGCTTGAAGAGCAAACACGTCCAATGCCTTCCTTCTTTTCCTTTGCTACGGCACAAGTGGGTGAGCGATGTATGAGATGTGTTTTGGGGTCAAGGATGGTAAGGTAGGTGCGGCAAGGGACTTGGGATGGCTGAAAGTGTTTGTGGGAATGTATGGATGAGTGAATGATGTGTTTGGCAGTGAATGGATGTTCAAAAGGTGCGGCAAGGGTCCATATATATAGGGAATAGGTAAGGCACGGTTTGGGCTTATTTAGGTAACACATTTACTCCAAAACTTTAAGGGAAATAGGAATTAAAGTCAGAAATCCCAAAGAAAAGGTAAGGTCTTTTGCGGCAAAGAGGAATGAACAAGGAAAGTGAGTTATCTTGCTGATTTTGGGACAAATAGGTAAGTAGGGAAACATCCTTGACTTAGAAGAAAGGTAAGGAAATTTGGTTGCTGATTTGGAAGAGAAAAGGAAGGTAACTTGCGGCAAGGATTAGGAAAAGGAAAGGAAATTAAATGGCTTAAGGGAAAGTAAGGGAATGTGACTTAATCATGCAGCAAGGAAGGGAAAGTGCAAGGGAAAGGTGCGGCTCCCTCTTGTGGCTAGGTTTAGACTTCTTAGAACATGTAATTAAGTGTCCCAAATTGACTAGGAACCTTAATTATGGCTGAAACCTTTGTAAAATAGGATAAGGAAAGTCAAAGGTCAAAGTAAGGAAACTTTGACTTAGTCAACCCTTCTTCTTCTTGGATTCCTTTTCCTTCCTTGACTTGAATTAATTTTTCCTCCTCTCTTTGGCTGATTCCTAGCATGCTTTGGTCTTCAATTTCGTCCATCTACATTGCTCCAAGCATAAGCTATCCAAAACATGCTCAAAACAGCTCCAAAAGGCTCCAAAATGCACTTTCTTGATACTTTACCCCTTGGGACCTACAAACACACGAAAATAGCTTAAAATACTAAATTAAATATGAACAATCAACATAAATGCACGAAAACAAGCCAACTAAATCACATAAATATGCTCATATCAATGTGGATGGAGGAACTTTGCTTCTTGGCTCCATGACTTCTTGGATACGAATGAAGGAATGGATTCTCCAAGTTCCCAAGAAAGGGAACCTCTAAGTTTCCACACCAAGGAGAGCATTGAGGAAGAGATGAGTGACCTAGGAAGAGATGGATGCTAGTCCATTCTTCCTAGGGTGGCCGGCCTCCTAAGAGAAGGGATAGCCTTTTGTATTTCCTCATTTCTCTCTAGAAGCCTCTAATGAGGGAATGGTTTATAATTTCCTCTCTATAGCCACTAACATTGAATGGCATAATTGAAATTAACACCAACTCTCCCTCAGACTCTCTATTCTCGGCCATGTGGGTTCATTGGGCTTTTCATGCCCTTTGTGTTTTCAAGTTGTCATACAACTTGAGTTATGGGACATTAGAAGCCCATTGGGCCTTGAGCCCAAAAACTAACCCGAGGTCTAAAAAGAACTTGTTCGTTTGATTAATTAACATATTAATTAATCCTAGCTATAAATAATTAAACAATTTAATTATCCTTACTCATCTCCGTTGTTTCTTCAATCTCTATCTTACACGGTGTACAAGGGCATTTAGAACTCTTCAAATCGATTGTGAATTGAAACTTTTTTTTCAATTCTCCCTTTAGTTATTATACACCTTTAGGGCTTCCACAAACCATGAGTGACACCTAGCAGTATGTCATGGCTACCCAAGCTAATCATAAGAGGCAAAGAACCTATTCAGTTTGGGACTAATATAGTACTCTTGACCACATTGTTTGATTTGATAGTTTATTCATGTCTTCTATCCAATGTGATTCTCTTACTTATATGATTACCTTGAATGTGATTTGGAACGAATTCCTAAATCTCATTCATACTCTGGCCAAAGATTCTTAATTATATAATAGAGTATTCTCCCTCAAACGGTTTGAAGGTTAGATATCCCTTTTTGTGCATTCACTTGCCTCCATGGCTAAGTGGCTTAACCCCAACTACTACCGTGGACACCCTTTGACGGAGTGATTTTGACATAGTCAAAGATCAATGACCTAGCCATAAGACAACTATGATGCCTCAGATCAAATGACTACTTTGCATTATCCCAACAATTATTTTTCATCTGACATGAGTATGAGAACTCCTTGTTGATCGCGTTCAGTGGACTCATTCTCTATTGAGCACCTACATGCTTGTCTTGGTGTCAGTCACACTAATGACTCGAGACCAGTCACTCTCTCTAAGAGAAGACATAGCATGTACTGATCTTAACGGGCTGTCAATGCCCAATTGGCAATCCTATGATCAAGAACGTTTAGGATATGTATATGAAGGAGAATGGTCTCATGAATCTAACTTCTTTAGATCACATTCTCCAAATTACATATTCCTTCGACTTATCGTTTAAGCATATAACATTTATATGAGACGGCTTTAAACAATAATCTTTGCCCTTTATATTAAACTAGATTAGTTTAACATGTGAAATGTCCGTAAAGTATCATCATATGATTGGCTTTAGGGCACATTTCCAACACGGGCAGGTGTAGAAGATTGCTAGGGGAGGGGGAACGAATATCCTCTAGCTATCTCTCTTGTAGGGTAGAATAAATTGCTCTCTAAATTTGATTTAATCGTCTACTTAAGGTAGACTTAAATAGACTTTAGAAGTGATTTATTTCCCTTTCCTAGAAGGATCTAATTTCCAATTAAAGAGGGAATCTACATCAAAATAGGAAACCATCATACGTTTCCTAAAGAAGGAAAATCTCTACAGCTGCTACCCTTTCCTGCGAGTAGCCCAACAAGTGTGGGGGCATTTGTGGAGCCAAAAATAATCAAGAAGGTTAAAAGGGAAAAATTACCCTCGAGGAATATCAGAACTCTTATGCGCGAGCAGCGGACAATCATGACTTAATCAATGTCAAAAGTACTCAAAATAGGTAACTATTCAAAATCTATTTCATCCATCCACATTAAATTTTCTCCACAGGGTAACCCCCAAATCAGTCCTTTCAAAATATATTAAGTAGCTAATTAATTGATTTATTACTCAATTAATTTATTAATTGGCTAACAAATTATGAATCACAACCAAAAACCTTCCAAGTGGCCGGTCCCCAACCTCCCAAAGGGGCCGGCCATACGCCTATAAATATCACCCCATTTTCTCCAAAAACCTAAGTTGAATCCTCTTGCTAAAATCTCTAAATTCCCCCCCCCCCTAATTCATCGTGGGCGCGTGAGGCTTTTGGCCTTGACCTAAGGTGTTATTTGTTTTGTAGGTTCAATTTTGTCCAGCATTATGTAGTATTAAATCATCTCACTCGATTAAATAAACGAATCTTGTAAAGACTTCAAACAATTGACAAAAAACAGAATGAAACAACTAAATCACTCCCGCTCCCAATAATCTAGCTTGGTAGATGCACATGCGTACATAAACATCCAAGTTTGTGTTGGATTTAAATAGACATTGGTTTTACTACTTAGTACTACGGTCTAGTGGAATTCCTCTACACTTGTAAGTGAGAGTTCGTAGGTTCGATTCTCATCAAAGGCGAATTTGAGCCACATTATTGCTAGACCATTGTGAGGCTAAGTCCCCCTTTTGGTGTAGATAATATAGTTGTGTTAAAAAAACAAAAAAAAAGATTTTGGTTTTAATCAAAGATTTGAGAAGGAAGAAATCCTACAGTCAGTTTAAAATTAAGTCTCTCATGGCTAGTTTTTGTTTTGTTGTGTTGTGGTTTGGTGTTCTCATAGGACAAGTGTATGCACCAGATTACTGTTTTAAATCAAAGGGCTTATATTGAACTTGTATAGTGAAGGACAATTAGGATAAGCTTGTATAGAGGTATCCAGTGTTGATGAAATATGAAAATATATGTGATGTGCTGCAACGATTAGCACCTCCACATTCCTTCTAAAATTATTTTGTTCTTCCCACTTAGTACTACAGTCTGGATATTTCTCTTCACTTGTAAGTGAGAGGTCTTAGGTTCAAATCTAGTTGATGGTAAATTCGATACCAAATTAGGTTGCCCATTGTGTGGCTTTCCCGAACTCCCCCCCTCCTCTTAGTGTAAAATATATCGTTGTACTTAAAAAAAATAAATTGTTCTTGTTCTTCGAATCACAGAAATACATCACACAAAGTACAAACAAAAATTTCAGAATTTAGCATGGCCTCAGAGCTGATCAAACAAGATTGGGCGTTTCGTGTTTGAAAATCTCTTAGCAAAAAGGAGGAAATGAACCCGGATTTCGAAGAACTATAGTTGTCGATTCAAGGTCTCACATGGCTACTTCTAGCGGTGGAGGAGATTTGAGGGCTCCTATCTTCAATGGGTCCAACTACGATTTTTGGTCCATCAAATGAAGACCATATTTAAATCACACGATTTCTGGAAGTTGGTGGACGAGGGTTTTGGAAACTCAGAAACGGAACATGATTCCAGAGATGAAGAACAATTGTCTATGAAAATGATTTTCAAGTTAAGTGAATGAAACTAGCGATGCAAAAGCTCTTGGTATCATTTAAGGAGAAGTCTCAGATGAGATTTTTCCTCGAATCTCAAACCTAGAAATCTCCAAGGTTGCGTGGCATGTTCTACAACAAGAATTCCGCGGTGACAAAAAGGTTAGATCAATCAACCTACAATGTTTAAGGAGAGATTTTGAGTATACTAGAATGAATGATGGTGAAACTCTATCCTCTTACTTGATAAGAATCTTGATATTGTGAACCAAATGAAAACCTATGGCAAGGAACTATCAAGCTAAAGATTAGTGCAGAAAGTTCTTATTAGTCTGCCTAAATCTTATGATTCCATTGCATCCATTATATAGGAAACTAAGTACCTTGATACTATTGAGGTACATGAGGTGATTGGAATATTAAAAGGCTGTGAGCAGAGATTGCATGGGCACTAAAAAAACTTGGCTGAGAAAGCCTTTGCTAGTCTCAATGTGAGCCATTGAAAATAATTATAAGGCTTAGGAGAATAATTCAAACTAAAAGAAGGTTTGGAAAGGAAAGGGCAAGAAGTGGGATAACAAGTTCACTCTACAGACGAAACCAGAAACATGTGGTGTTTCTACCAATACCAAGTGTACAATTTGTGATAAGCTACACTATGGTGTCCTTTGGTTCAAGGGAAAACCTAAATTTACCAAATGTGACAGGTTTGAGCTTCTGGCAAAAGATGCACATAAGGCAAAAGAAGAAAAAGTAAATGTCTTCTATGCTTGTAGCGTGACAATACTATAGAGAGAAACTTGGTATATTGATAGTGAGTGCAGCAATCATATAACAGCACATGAATCACGTCGACTCAACGTTGATAGAAGCTTCAATTGTAAAGTTAAAATGAGAAATGGCAAATTGTTGAGAATGCTAAATGAACTTTTGCCATAAAACCTAAGGGTCGAAAAAGGTTTATCAAGGATATAATACTTGTTCCAAGACTTGATGAAAACCTCCCCAATGTAAGACAAATGATTATACATGGTTATTTCCTACTCTTTGGAGACAATATGGTGGAAACCTTTGACGATGGAAACTCGCAGAATCTGGAGACACAAGTGGCGATGACTGGAAATAGAAACTTCAACCCTATGTTAGACTATCATGACTCAATTGCTTTGAAAGCTAATATTGTAGTAAACTCTTGGGTATGGCACAAAAGACTTGGGTTTCTCAAGCTTCATAGTTTAAAGAGCTTGCAGAAGTTACAACTGGTGAGTAGTTTTCTTGAGTTATAAGAAAATGAAGAGCCTTCTGAAAGATGTATACTGGGAAAGCATCACAGTCACGCTTTTGAAACTGGAAAGGCATGGAATGCTAGTAAACCTCTATAGCTCATACACACTGATGTGTGCAGTCCAATGAAAACACCAACACTAAGTGGAAATAGGTAATCTTATTATTCATTGATGATTGCACAAGGATGGTATGGGTGTATCTCATGATGAACAAGAATGAAGTCTTCACTATTTTCAAGAAGTATAAGGCAATGGCTGAGTTACAAAGTGGTCTTAAGATCAAAAGGCTGAGGAGTGATAGAGGACATGAATACACTTCACTAGAATTCAAGGAGTTTTGTTAAGAATTGGGATTACAAAAGTAGTCAATGGTTGCCTATACACCACAAAAAAATGGTGTAGCAGAAAGGAAAAAAATGACTGTGGTTGAGAAGGCCAAGTCCATGTTACATGACAAGAAAATGCCAGTTTCCTTTGGGGGTGTACAAGAAAATGGCCATTTGGATCTCATCCAAATCCTCTTTTCGATGATCCTAGAGATCCTCATATCCTATCCATTCATCATACATCGTGCGGCCAAAAATCATTTTGAATTTTTTTATTTGAAATTAAACACAAACAGTACCAAACAAAAGTTGGCCGCACAATGAACAGATAGGATGTGAGGATCCTGGGATCCTCACAAGAAAGACCCGGAGAGGATCCAAATCCCATGTTGAAAAGGTTGATAAGATATTTCATATATAATTGCCCTACCGTTAAGGCAAAGGTGTTCTTGAATTTGAGCAACTGATGGAATATGGTCCTGAAGCTTGTGATGCCAATTGCTAGGTGAATTAAAGAGGTTGTTGACCTATCTTATATAAAGAGAAGATTGAGATTCCCTCATTGGCTATCTGTTGGCCTGAAGGTGACCATTTCAATCCACAAACTTCCTGTTGGTGACCTACGAAGGTTCCAACAACGGGGGAATCTTAGTCTTACATCACTGTTAATAATTCTACCATTCAATCCTCATGTAGTTAAGATGTGCTTATTCTGGGCCAAGGAACCTACTCTTGTCCGCTTATATGTTATTCATTTAGTTGGGTTAAAATCCCATAACTAGACGTAAGAATTGTTCAAACCAACGACAATACGCTGCTCATCAGGAGTCCAGCTGACGCATGTAATTGGACCCTCTTCGTCATTGGCAGGATTTTTACCATCTGCAAAAGTAGGGTTAAAAACACTGAAAAATACATGCAAGAGAACAAGGTAATTGTAGTATAAACGACTCAAACAAGGTCGGTCTCCACATAGATTATTTAAAACAATTTATGTAAAACCAAATCTTAATTAATTATTTAAAACAAAGTTTTCAAAACAGTTGATATTGTTACTTAAGTTATTAAAAAAAAAGGAAAAATTACATATAGAGTATACTTTTAATACATAATTATATATTGAGACAACATTTTTTAAACATTTCAAGGAGTGACAAAGGTTTTTTTTTTTTTTTTTTTTTTTTTGTTTTGGGGAACTGGAAAGGTTAACCAGAAAGAAAGAAAGCCGAAACGAGACGACAAGTACAACGCTAACAAATGAGAACAGGGTATACAAGGACGCCGCCAAGCATGGCACCAACATCTACCCTCCCCCATGAACCCAAAAAACAACCTACGGAGGACAAGGTAAACCATCTTTATTCAAGATTCGAACAAACGAAGATAAGTGTCTTTCAACCCAAACAAAATCGCTCATATCCGTAGACTGAAACGACGCAACAAAGTCTGCCGCCTGATTCCCTGATCTTGGCACCCAAGACCAACTACAAAGGGGTAATGAATCACATATATCCATTATCCGAGACAAAATGGGGCCAAGGAGTAGAATCCAGACTATCCGACAGGCAGGAGATAAGATGTTTACAATCAGATTCCACTACAACCTCGGACATATTATGCTGTTGGGCAAGCATACAACCTTCCAAAATCGCCAAAGCCTCAGCAGCATACACACTGTGCGCGACAATCTCCTTCCTTCTTACCGCCAAACATCTTCCCATATGATCTCTCATCGCCACCCCAACAACACCTCGCCCACACCCAGCCAACCACCTAGCATCAACATTTATTTTGACCAAACGCGGGGGTGGAGGGGTCCAAGACTGACAGTGATTTGGAGCCCGAGAACTGGGGGTCAAATTGGTATTAGTCAGGGCCTTGGCATTTAGGAACAGCTCCACCGCACCTCTAATGGCCTGAATAGTTCGAAGCGGGGATGAAGGCTTTCGATTAAAAATTGACTTACATCGATCCTTCTAGATTTGCCAGCAAGTAAAAGCCACAACTGAAAGGAGAAACTTAGAATCAGCCGAGTTCCTCGAACACTCCTTAGAAACCGTGAGTAACCAGGCATCAAGATTTGTCACAGCCATTGGATCCACCCTATAATTTAAAGGGCCTCCAAACCACACCCGAGTCGTCCAAGGACAAAGCAAGAGAACATGCTCCACAGTTTCCTCATGTTCGTTGCATAATAGATAGATTGGGAAGGGAGAGCATCTTCTTTTAAAAAGATTTTACTGAGTCGCCAAAGCTCCCCAGAGCCCTCTCCATAAAAAAAATTCTGATCTTCGGAAGACCATTGATGCTCCAAATACACTTCCACACTGAGGGATCCATAAGTCTGGAAGAAGAAGGCCGCCGAGATCTTCGCAGGTGTGTCTGGTCATGAAGCCACCTATACCCAGGCCGGACATAATACAACCCCCAACAATTTGTCGGCCAAATTAGCCTATCAAGGCGTCTAGGATTGCTAAAATGGGTTAAAGATATAGCATCCCACTCCGCCTCAGGGACTATGCCATCAATGACCTCCCATTGCCAATCCCAGGAAATTGGTTGAATAATGGAGGAGACTCATTGGTTGACATCCACAAGAATACCCTGAAAAGGAGTGGGACGACCCATAGGGATTTTGGGAAGCCATCTATCTACCCAAATGCGAATTTGGTCCCCACTTATGATCTGTCAATGGGCTGCTCGCAATAAAAGCTCTATTCCCTCCAACAAACTCGACCATGCCCAAGAAGCCCTCCCACCCTCTTTTGCTTCCAAAAACGAAACATTGGGAAAGTAGCGATCTTTTAACACTCTAGCCCATAATGAGTTGGGTTCATGAATCAATCTCTAACATTGTTTTGCAAGGAGGGCGATGTTAAATGCCTTCAGATTTCGGAAGCCCATCCCCCATTCCGCTTTAGCCGCACCCATGACTTCCCAGCTGACCCAATGGATTCTCCTCTCCTTATCTCGTTGACCCCACCAGAATCTAGCTATAGCCGCATCAATATCACTACACAAACTGTCTGGGAGTTTAAACACATTCATAGGGTAGGTCGGCACAGCCTGTGCAACTGCCTTGATCAGCGTCTCTTTTCCAGCTTGAGATAAGAATTGTTACTTCCATCCATTCAACTTTGCCATCATCATGTCCTTTACATATGCCAGAGCATTTTTTTTTTACCTTCCCCACATCGTCGGAATACCAAGATAATTCCCAGGGTCCTCCACCTTCGGCATATTCAGAATTTCACTAAGCTCTGATGAGAGCGAAATTGGAGTATTGGAGCTGAAGTACACTGTGGACTTTTGGAGGCTCACCTCCTGCCCCGAAGCATGACAATACGAATCCAGGATCTTAACAATATTGGTGCAGTTTATCTTTGTTGCCTTAAGAAAAATTAGAGTGTCATCAAGGAAGAAAAGGTGTGATAAGCAAGGTCCCCGGCCGCTCACCTGGATGCCTTCAACGTAACCCAACTCCGAAGCAATCTGGACAAGTGTCGATAAGACCTCACTAACAATTAGAAAAAGGTAAGGCGACAATGGATCTCCCTGTCTTAGACCTCTAGTCGGCTTGAACTTCTTACCAGGCCTCCCATTGATTAACACCGCAAAGTCGACGGTTGTAATACATTGCATCACTACCTGGATCCAACTATCATTGAAACCCATCTTCTTCAAGACTGCTTGGAGGAAATCTCACTCAACTCTGTCATAAGCTTTATTCATATCGGGTTTAATGGCCAACTCGATACTATTTTTAGCTTTCCTCAACTTCAAGAAATGGAAGACTTTGTGTGCAATAATGATGTTATCCTGGGTTTGTCGACCTTCCACGAAAGAGTTTTGGCTTGGAGAAATAATATATGGCAGGATTTGCTTCAACCTGTTGATCAGGATCTTCGAAAGAACCTTATAGGAGTAGTTACACAGGCTAATAGGGCGAAATTGATTGACTGACTTGGGATTAGGTGTCTTCGGAATCAACATAATATGCGTCGAGTTCAAATCCTGAGTACTGTTATCTCGGTTAAACAACCAGCAGCTAAACCATGAACCTCTGGCGAAATAGTCTATCAGAAAGATTGGAAAAATACACCCTGGAACCCATCTGGTCCAGGTGCTTTCAAACCTCCTATCTGATAAACAACATGCTTTATCTCCTCAACTGTAATAGGCATGGTCAGATTTTCATTCATTTCCCTTGATACAACTGGTTCCACACAATCCAATAAGGGCCCTGAGTTCAAATTCTTAAAATGATCATCAACTGTACCCTGAATACCCCGCTCATCCTCCATCCACTCCTCATTGACATTCCTGATTTTTGCTAGCCTATTTTGTCTCCTCCGTTGAACCGTAGATTGAAGAAAAGAGGAAGTGTTTGAATCTCCAGCTTGCAGCCACCTAATGCGGGATCTTTGTTTCTAGTACATTTCCTCTTGCGCCTCTAATTGGTCAACCAGTGCTGAAGTGTCTTTTATCTGCTCCAAGTTTGTCTCCCAGTCCATTTGTAGATCTCCAAGTTCCTTAGTAAAATTTACAATCTCCATCCTTCAAGCCTTAAACTTGTCCTTACTCCAAGCTACTAACATACTTTTACAATTTTCCAACTTTCTTTTCCATCGGTATCCCATCTTCCAGCTACTGGAATCTCCCAGCTTTTATTCACTACTTCCTTACAACCCTCCTCTTTAACCCAGAAAGCTTCAAAACGGAATGGAACCCTCCCACAAGGCCTCGCCTGAAATGTAAAGACAATAAAGGGACAATGATCAGATGCTCGGACCATTTCATGTATGACATTCGTATGCGGCCAAAGTTTCTGCCAAAGGTCGTTAACTAAAACTCTATCCAACTTTTCCTGAACCAATTGGTTGTTCTGGGAACCCCGCCACGTGAATCTCGGACCATTGAAGCCCAAATCAATAAGCCTCATATGTGACATGAATTCCTATAGATACAGAGGCCTCGAGTGAGATCCTTCACATCCTCCCAACTTCTCAAAATCCCACAGGTATTCATTTAAATCTCCCCCACAAAACTAGGGTTGGTCTGAAGGTTGAAGCACCGCCATAGCCCACTTCCAAAAATCCTCATTCTTTGCCCTATAAGGGTTCCCATACATCCAAGTAGCTTGAATCCATTCACATACCCCTTGAATTCGCATCTCAGAATGGATCAAATTTTTTGACGAGATTTTGATGTTTATCTCTACAGGATCATTCCACCATAGACTAAGGCCCCCTGCGACCCCAATAGGCTGAACGTCAAAACCCATCTTGAAGCTCATCCGTCTCCTGACCTCTTCTATTCTATGGTTTTTCATTTTTGTTTCAGATAGAAAAACCATAGAGGGTCTATGCTTCATTACGAGCCCATGTAAGGCTCGAGCCACCGTGTCCGACCCAAGACCACGGCAGTTCCACAAGAGGTAAATCATGGCGATGATGCTGCTGTTATAGGCTAGCCGCCACCACCCTGGGTTGATTCCCCCATCCCACTAGTTGTACCAGGCTCGGTCTTCTCCCCAAGTTTTCCTTCTGCCCAGGTCCAGACTTCAACTTTTTTAACAAGAACCTCTTGTAAAGCATTTTTGTCAATGGAGTTCTATACCCCACTCCTACCACTAGAAGGGCTTCCTTCATTACACCTAAGTCCACTCCCCCGACCCTTGGAAACTCTTGGAGATTTACCGACGCCAGTGATCATATCTTCCCCCCTTCTTTTTAAACCCATCCCTTTATATAGATTCTCTATTTGTTTTTTCCCCACCAAATGCTGATTTTGTCCTTCAATCGTAAGAGTGTTCTTCTTTCCCACCTGGGTGCCCCTAACTTTCTGATTTTGTCGTTTTGGTTGAACCTGACTTTTACTGCCCAACAATTGAATTGTACCTCCACTAGCATGAGCCACATTGCCCATTCCACCTTCGTTCCCATCAGTATTTTCACTGGTCCCACATCCCCCATCTAATTGTTGCATCCCACTCGGCATGTTGTAGACTCCGCTTGGGGAATTAAATCTAATATTTTCCTCAACTTGAGTATTCATCTCATACCTGTTGCTTTGAATTTGACCCTGCTGTTGTTGAGGATCAATGGACCTACTTGGTCCTATTATACTCTGTCTACCCCTTCCTCAGGCGTGGGATTACTCCCCCTCTGAACACTTGCTCTCTGCGTAGGCCGGGCCATTCCTAGTTGACAGCGTTCCGAAGGCTGGATCCTTCTCTGTCTTGGTACCGGAAGCTCCTCCCTAATCATTTTAGCCTTCGTCCATTCCCCATACATCCCACCTTCCACAACTTGCTCACAGGAGCATTCTTTGTCTGAGTGGCTAATTCGCCCACATTTAAAACAGAAGTCCTGCAGGCGCTCATAACTAAATTCTATCCAGGTGTCCCGGTCTCCATCCCTGGAAAGCCAGCATCCAGCCACTAACGGACTTTTTGTATTGACCATGATTTTCACTCTCAAGAATCCTCTTGCTTTTGCTAGATCTTTCATTTCTAGGAAATCACCCACCTTATCTGCAAGTCTCCTGGCATTTTCCTCTGTATTCAAGAACAGCAGAACCCCTTTCACAAGGGGACCATCTCCACTGGAACTTCCTCCACTGCACAATCTTTGGGCCATATCTTAACCAAGAAATTCTTTTTCATCACACCGCATGGCACCTGATTCAGAATACTTAATGTTGTTTGTTCATCCTTCACTATAATAAAAAACAGATTCTCCTTTACCTAGTTAATGGCGACCTGCCCCAATTCGCTCCAAGCACTTCTTAGGATATTCCTTACTCCATATTTATTGAGCTGTTGATCCGCCATCACCGCACCGTTCAATTTCACCCCTTGCTCCATAGTCGATAACTCTAAGGATCCTTCAAGTCGAACCACCAGTTCATCCATCGATGTTTGTGTCATCGTTGTCGATTCACAGCTTGTTTTCTTCTTCCACTTACCCGGATCTTCCCAAAGCCTGAATTTTTGAAACCCCAAAACCCTAACTGCAAACACAGGATTCTTACCAGATTGTTGAAGTTCTTGTAACCACAGCAAAAGCAGATCCAGAGAGTAAATCTGATAGTCAGTAACACCAGTAATTTGGGAATATTGTTCCTCTTGTTGTGGGCCCCTTCTACTCTGCTAGATATGAAATTAAATGCACTTCCTCTGATAGATGCATGTCTTATCGACTGAGTTGTGTTCCCATTTGTCATCATCTGTCTTTCATTCGGTGAAATCGCCATAAATGCTTTTGAACCCAGAAATCCTGGTAGTTGAGGAGTGTACTAGATTATTAAGTAGCGGAGAGGGAACTAAAAGGAATAAATGAAGTGGGACTTAGAACCCAGACACAAAACAGAGGTTTGGTAGGAACATTCAATGTGCAGAATGATAAAAAGAAGAGGAAATAAAGTGGGGAACTCTCAGATAGAGACAAAACTCTCACAGAGGAGAGAAAGCTCTCAAAAAGGAGAGAATACTTGAGAAAGAAAAGGCTAAGTAAAATGCTTGAGTGACAAAGGTTAATACATGTGAAAAATGTCATCATTGCCTTTTTTTCTCTAGAGTGTAAGTTACAATATTACCCTTTTTAGTGGAAAAGTCTTTCTCAGACTTATATCTCTTCAATCGTTGCTCATTTCTCTCTCTTTCTCTCTTCAAGAAATATTGGTTCGATTTAATTATTCAAATGAATGAATTAACATGTGGATCTTCGACCTCTACCCAGTTTACGTTCCCATTCCCATTCCTAGTTGGACAATTAAAGTTCCCATCCAGTTTTAATTATTTGTTAGATGGGTATAATTCCCTTCTTTTTCCCCTTTTCAAGTTCAATGTGCATTGAAATTGGATTGAAGGATGTTCTTGCTGCTTTATAGTATATGATATTCAAATCAAACACAATTGATCACCGATAACCTTTTATTGACCAATTTTAAAGGAGTTTCAAATCAATCAAATTCTGAATTAGAAGACCTTTGCCTTGCTTCTCTCCCCCAAAATTCAATTGTTTTATTTCAACCTCTATTAAGGAAAAAAAATTCTATCAAAAATTCGAATTTGTAAAGTGAAAAAAATAATACAAGAACTGGATTTTGCAAATGAAAATTTATCGAACACACCTACGACTTAATAAACCTAAAGAGGAATGAGTGAAATTTTGTAAACATTGTCATTTTTCAAAAACAGGTGGAACTGACTCTGCAAAAATGGTCGAAAATGGTTTGAACTGCTGCAAAAATTGTCAAAGATGGTACTGATTATGCAAAAATGGGCGAAGATGGGTACTGATTCAGCAAAAACAATTGAGGACGAGTTGAATTGATTATGCAAAAAGGGTCAAGGACGGGTTGAACTGATTTAGCAGAAATGTTGAACTAATTCAGCAAAAATGGTCTAAGACGGGTTGAATTGATTCTGCAAAAACAGTTGACAAAGGGATGAACTGATTCTGCAAAAATGCTGAACCAATTCTGCAAAAATGGTCAAGGACGGGTTGAACTAGTTTAGCAAAAATGGTCGAGGATGGGTTGAACTAATTCTGCAAAACCTGTCAAGGACGGGTTGAACTGTTTCTCCAAAATGTTGGCTCAAGTTATTAAGCTTAGGGTTCACCATCCTGATTATCCGTTCAAATCTATTCGATTGCATAATGCTATAGAATTCACATCTAATTTTTTTTATGATTGCATGTTGGTTGGGGTTGAAGTTGAACATCATGTATCCCTTGTTCACACCCAGAATGGCCTGGTAGAAGCATTCATTAAGTGCTTATAAATGATTGGTCGATCATTGGTCATATGTACCAAGCTCCCAATTGATGCTTGGGGTAATTCAATGTTGCATGTAGCCGTGTTGATCCACCTGAGGCATGTTGCGACGCAACCATATAAAGCCATTTAGTTGGTTACTGGATACAAACCCGACATATTGCATTTGCCCATTTTTAGTTGTGCAGTGTATGTGCTGATTTCGCCGCCCTTACGTACAAAAATGGGGCTTTAGCGAAGGATGGGAATCTATGTCGGATATGATTCTCCTTCAATTGTACATTACTTAGAACCTTTGATAGACGATCTATTTATAGCTCGTTTCACGAATTGTCACTTTTATGAGACCGTCTTCCCGTCGTTAGGGGGAGATAAGAACATCACCATTCTTGAAAAATGACGCTAATTATCGTGTACGACTCTCACTTTGTCTCATTTAGTTCCTCACACTGCTCAGTCTAAAACTGAAGTGCAGGGCATATTAGATAGTCAGAGCATAGCTCAGAGCATGCCAGATGTTTTTACAGATTTAGCGCAAGTGACAAGATCATATATTCCAGCTGTGAATGTGCCTACAAAGATGGATGTACCAAATGTACGACGGACTTCCCTCCTGGAGGCCTGGGACACCAATTTGGCTGATCTACATACATTACCGTGTAGCCAATCTTCTGCCCATACACAAAAGCTTGGTAGACCACTTGGTTCAAAGGATTCACACCACCGGAAGAGGAAACCCACAACACAGGCCCCTGTTGAGCCTACCGTAAATCCGACTATCGCCTACTCATTCTACCCAGCTCATGAGAGAACTATAGATTACGAAAACATCCTTGAAGAGACGAATCAACCTCTTGAGAATCGTGAAATTTCAGTCCATTATGATGTTTAGTGTAGAAATGAGATGATCATCGACGATGCATTAGCATATGCAGTAGCTACTGAGATCATGTTGAGTGATGACATTGAACCCCGTTCCATTAATGAATGTTGACGTAGAACTAATTCGTCAAATTGGAAACAAGCAATCCAAGTCGAACTCAATTCGTAATGCGAAACGTAAGGTGTTTGGGCCTGTAGCTCTTACTCCTCCACATGTGAAGCCCGTTGGCTATAAGTGGATTTTCGTTCAGAATCATAATGAGAAGAACGAAATTGTGCATTACAAAGCTCATCTTGTTGTACAAGGCTTCTCACAATGCCTCGGGATTGACTGACGAAATTTATTCACCCGTTAGGGATGTGATTACTTTTCGCTACCTTATCAGTTTGGTAGTTTCCAAAAAATTGAGTATCCAGTTGATGGACGTAGTAACTGCGTATCTCAATGGAGATCTTGGTACAAAAATTTATATGAAAGTTCCCAAAGGACTTACATTGACTGGATCAAATATTTCAAAACCCTGAAACACACTCTCAATTTGGCTGAGGCGTTCACTCTACAGTTTAAAGCAATCCGAAAGAATATGGTAGAATCGTCTGAGTAAGTATTTGACTATCAGGGATATGTGAACAACGAACTATGCCCTTGCGTGTTCATTCAGAAGTCACATTCTGGTTTTGCAAGTCATGCAGTTTATGTCAACGACATGAACCTGGTCGGAACTACTAAAGAGCTCGAGAGTCATGTCGCACACTTTAAGTAAGAATTTGAGATGAAAGATCTAGGAAAGACTCGATAATGTCTCGGTCTCGAGATATAGCACCGTTCATATGGAATTTTAGTACATCAATCAAACTACACCAGAAGGTGTTGTGCTGCTTTAACGAGGATAAAGTGAAGCCTTCAAGTACTCCTTTGGTCTTTCGATCGCTAGATGCAAAAATGAGATCCATTCTGTCCGAAAGAGGATGATGAAGAGATTTTGGAACCCAAAGTTCCTTATCTAAGTGAGTAGGCGCTTTATTATAACTAGCTCAATGCACTACGGGTCAGGGCCCATTCTATCCCTTTGGATCCTCGAGTGATGCCACATCCCCTTACCACAAGTCAATTCCATCTTGCTCGTTATGTCGACGTATGATACTCATCCGATTGGCACAAGGCACATTCTCAAACGGGTTTCGTCTTTACCGTTGGAGGCACCATAACATCTTAGAGGTCAACTAAACAGACCTTAGTTGCCACTTTGTCTAACCATGCTAAAATTCTTGCCTTACACGAAGCAACTCGGGAATGCTTCTGGCTAAGAGCAGTTGTGTGACATATTCGAAGCTCCTGCAATCTTTACCCCGTCGTTGAGGTCCCGACGACGATCTATGATGATAACGTAGCATGCATCAAACAGCTCAAGAAAGGTTACATCAAAGGAGACAACACAAAGCACATTGCGCCGAAGTTCTTCTTCTCACATCAACAACAAGAACATCAAAAGATTAAAGTCACGCAATCCATTCACAAGATAATTTGGCCGATCTCTTCACCAAATCACTACTGAAGGCGATATTTTAGAGGCTTGCTCAAGGAATAGGTATGCGTTAGCTTTCTGAGTTGTAACATTATTAGTTCTCTTTGGAATTATGTGAAACTCAAGGGGGAGTATCCTGAAGTGTACATGCTTGATCTTAAAGTACTCTTTTTCCCTACGATTAGGAGCATTTTTTCCTTTGGGTTTTTGCTACCTAACAAGGTTTTGGCGAGGCACCCATCTTGGGTTGACCATATCCCTGATGATGTCCCGTAAACGTTTCATTTGACTTTGCATTTCTCACACATTTTTCCTTAGACTAGGGGTTTTGTCCTTACTCGGGTTTTACCATAGCCATTGAGTTTTTTGTGAGACTTAGTTCCATTTGCTTGTTCTTACTTTACTTTGAGACTAGCGTGTTCCTAGAAATAGTGTCGATGAGTCGGCTTTTTTAACTCTAGATGATGTCGAATCTACTTGGGTATTTACACACTCAAGGGGGAGTGTTATAAACATTGTATTTAAGGCTGATTATGTAAATCCTAGATTAGATTTGATACTAGTTATTCTTCCCTATTAGGACTTGTATCCCTTGGAGGAGAAGGAATCTTCCCTCCCTTATTACTATAAATAAAGGCACTGCGTAGGCGGAATAACACATCCTCTACACAATCCTACAAACACATCTCTCTCCCTACTCTCTCTCTCTCTCTCTCTCTCTCTCTCTCTCTCTCTCTCTCTCTCTCTCTCTCTCTCTCTCTCTCTCTCTCTCTCTCTCTCTCTCTCTCTCTCTCTCTCTCTCTCTCTCTCTCTCCTCCGTGCGCCCCCTCTCCCCCTTGTCAGATTAAAATAAGTTACAACAAATGTTTCACTTTTTTTGCCTTCTAACTTTATATATAAAAAGGATGTGCTCTTATTATCTTCCGCCAGAAAAACCGAGTCAAATTCCAAGTGTTGCATTTTCAGTAGTCATTTGAGAAATTAAAACAAATAAGAGCAGTACAAAGCAGCAGAGCAACGATATTTCCTGCTATCCACCAAAAGAACCAACTGCATGCACTTTAAATAGCTCCATTTCGTTCAGAGCTTCCATAGAGTAAAAGAAAAGCAGTGCATTTAATTTGAAAAGAAGAGAAACAATGGCAGATCAATTGACAGATGACCAACTGAACATGCTCAAGACTAAATTCAATACCTTCGACCCGGATGGCACTGGTTAGATCCCTCTTTCCATATGTACATGTATATCATGTGTGTGTGTGTGTGTATCATGTCAAGTACGTACTGCCAGGGACGAAGGCAAAATTTCAAACGTGACTGGGCTGAACTTATTATCCGATCTAATTTTCAGTTGAGTACACATAGGCTTAGCCAACACCAAGGTAAAAGATGATTAGCAATCCCACACATTCTTACCTTATTATGTTAATGTTGTTTATTATAAATAATGGTATAGGTAACAGATGATAAATCTCCAGTCATGGAGGGGCTAAACTTAGCCCCGAACTATTATGTTCAGGGACGATGCCAGATATCTATATGAATGGGAGCATCCTCAAACAACAAAATCAAAAACTGAACTCAAGAATTTATTAAACAAAATACTTATGTACTAACCGATAAGGTTTTGTTTTATACAATATATTACAATATCACTTGACACACACATTTTCTTAAGGGTTTATATCACAAATGGTCCCTGAAATTGAGCCCATCAATCATGATGGTCCCTAAAATTGAAAATCGATCAATGTCGTCCCTGAATTTTAACTCGCGAATCAATGTGGTCCTTCTGTTAGTGTTCCGTCCAAATTAACACTAAAAAGAGGTTATAGAACCAATTTTTCATGGTAAAATGACCAAAAAAAGGTTAGAGAACTACTTTTTTTGGTTTTTATTTTAGTTTTAGCACCAAATCCATGAAAAAATGGAGAGAAAAGTGAAGATGGAAAAAAGAAAAGAGAGGTAGTAAGTAAAATTATAAGTAACAGGGTTATTTTTTATCATTTTACCATGAAAAATTGGTTCTCTAACCTTTTTTTAAAGTTAATTTGGACGGAACACTAACAGAAGGACCACATTGATTCGCGAGTTAAAATTCAGGGACTACATTGATCGATTTTCAATTTCAGGGACCATCATGATTGATGGGGTCAATTTCAGGGACCATTTGTGATATAAACCCTTTTCTTAATTACCAATACCATCAAATATCAATTTATAAAAATAATCCGTTAGTACTCATCCATTGATCTCCCAACCAATTTTTCAATCAATTTTTCAAAAATTTTATAGTTGAAACTGCTCTATAACATGAGATTCCTATATGCATTATGTGCAATTTTCCCACCCAAAAAAATGAGTGGGGTTTTAACCCAAGGTGGCTCCGTACATGATTATGTTAATGTTGTTTATTTTATTATACTATATGAATCCGATTCAAGCAAGCACATATAATAAGGCATTGATTCATCTTACTATTTGATAATTTGTCAATTTTTTTGTTTTTGTTTTTTCAGGCATAATCACTAGGGATCAGCTGGCCGATGTGTTGAGATCGTTAGGGCAAGATCCCACCGAGGAGGAGTTGGATCAATTTGTGCAGCAGCTGGGCAGCGAGGATGGGAATATTCACTGGGATAAATTCGTCGAACTCATGGCCCAGACAATTTCTGCATTAGCTGGGCAGTGAGGATGGGAATATTCACTGGGATAAATTCGTCACAGTCATGGCCCAGATTATCAACTCCAAGTGACCACTCTCACATTATTCTAGTACAATTGTCAATTTAAATACTCACATTTTTGTCAAGTTATTGACGAAAATAAGGTGTCAATATTGCTAAGATATAAAGATATTTATTTCTTTATAACCAATGTGTATAATAAAAGGGTAAGTTTATCCTACTATAAAGGTTTAATGCAATTTTGTATTCCTCCATATTGAAGGATTATGATTCAGCTTAATTTTACACAAATAATCTTTAAGTGAATATTGTGATCATTTCATTTTTAGCTTCAATTTTCGCATTTTGTGCTTAGGATTATGACGAACATATATGGGGAAATTGAGAGATGAACACAATTAGGTGTTTAGTAAAATGTATTTGTAAACGCGGCTTTAGTATAAAAAGTTGTGACAACCTTATAAACCTATCAAGTTGTAAAGATTTCAAACAATTGACAAAAAACAGAATGAAACAACTAGATCACTTCCGCTCCCAGTAATCTAGCTTGGTAGATGCACATGCGTACATAAACATCCAAGTTTGTGTTGGATTTAAATAGACATTGGTTTTACCACTTAGTTCTATGGTCTAATGGAATTTCTCTACACTTGTAAGTGAAAGGTCCTAGATTTGATTCTCATCAAAGGTGAATTTGAACCACATTATTGCTAGCCCATTGTGAGGCTATGTCCCCCCTTTAAGTGTAGATAATATCGTTTTGTTAAAAAAACAAAAAATTATTTTGGTTTTAATCAAAGACTTGAGAAGGAAGAAATCCTACAGTTAGTTTAAAATTAAGTCTCTCATTGCTAGTTTTTGTTTGGGTAAATTACAAAAAACTACCTCAACTATTGGGTCATTAACAGTTTCATACATCGTCTTTAAAAAATTTCAATGTTATACCTTATCTTCGAATTTGTTGCAATGTCATACCTTCCGTCAGTTGTCTGTCAATTCTTCTGTTAAATACTGACGTGGCATGCCACGTGGCACACTTTATATTAAAAAATTAATAAAATATTATTTAAAACAAAAAAAATATTAATTAAATTTAAAAAATTTAATTTTTTTTTCCTTCTCTCTCTTTTTTTCTTCTCTCTCCTCCTCCTGCAAACCCAGAAAGAAGAAGGAGGAAGAGGAAGAAGAAAAAAAAAAAAAAAAAAAAACCAGTTCATTCGTCCCCTCCTCCCCCCACCCCCCCCCCCCCCCCCCCCACTCCCCCCCGCGCGAAAAAACCCAACCCTCTGCAACCTAGAAAGAAGGAAGAAGGAGGAGGAAGAAGAAGGAGGAGGGAAAAAAAAAAAAAAAAAAAACCAGAGAAGGAGAAGAAGAAGACCACCCCCCCCCCCCCCCACCCCAAAACCCATCCCCCAACCCAGAAGAAGAAGAAGAAGAAGAAAGAGAGAGAGAGAGAAAGAGGAAAAAAAAAAAAAACAGGTTCCCCCCCCCCCTTTGGCAACCCAGGAAGAAGGAAGAAGGAGGGGAATGAGAAGGAGAATGAGAAGGAGATGAAGAATGAGAAGGAGAAGAAGAAGAAGAAGGAGGAAGAAGAAGAAGAAGAAGAAGAAAAAGAAAAAAAAAAAAAAAAAAACAGAAACCCCCCGCACCCTGGAACCCAGAAAGAAAGAAGGACAAGGAGAAGAAGAAGAAGGAAGAAGAAGAAGGAAGGAAAAAAAAAAAAGAAGAAGAGAGAAAAAAAAAGAAAAAAAAATTAAATAATATTTTATTAGTTTTTAATAATATTTTATTAATTTTTTTAATATAAAAGTGTGCCACTTCAGCATTTAACAGAAGAATTGACAGACAACTGACGGAAGGTATGACATTGCAACAAATTCGAAGATAAGGTATAACATTGAATTTTTTTAAAGACGAGGTATGAAACTGTTAATGACCCAATAGTTGAGGTAGCTTTTTGTAATTTACCCTTTTTGTTTTGTTGTGTTGTGGTTTGGTGGTCTCATAGGACAAGTGTATGCACTAGCTTACTGTTTTAAATCAAAGGGCTTATATTGCCCTTAAGTAGATGGAACTTGTATAGTGAAGGACAATTAGGATAAGCTTGTATGGAGGTATCCAGTGTTAGATTAATCAACCTACAATGTTTAAGGAGAGATTTTGAGTATACTAGAATGAATGATGGTGAAACTCTATCCTCTTACTTGACAAGAATCTTGATATTGTGAACCAAATGAAAACCTATGGCGAGGAACTGTAAAGCCAAAGATTAGTGCAAAAGATTTTTATTAGTCTGCCTAAATCTTATGATTCCATTGCATCCATTATATAGGAAACTAAGTACCTTGATACTATTGAGGTTCATGAGGTGATTGGAATATTAAAGGGCTATGAGAATAGATTGCATGGGCACTCAAAAAGCTTGGCTGAGAAAGCCTTTGCTAGTCTCAGTGTGAGCCATTGAAAATAATTATAAAGCTCAGGGGAGCAATTCAAACTAAAAGAAGGTTTGGAAAGGAAAAGGCAAGAAGTGGGAACAAGTTCACTCTAAAGACAAAACCAGAAACATGTGGTGTTTTTACCAACACCAAGTGTACGATTTGTGATAAACTACACCATGGTGTCTCTTTGCCATGAGAAAATTCCTCCACACTAGGAACAACCTCGTCGTAAAACTTACCCCAGATCGACAAGCCTCCTATCTTGTAGAGATCCCAAAGTGAAATCGACCTCCCCTTATGACGTGTGAAGTGTGTTTGTCGCTGAACACCAGTGCTCAAAGAACGCACGAAGGACGGAAGGATGGTGATCATAACTAAACAAAGATGCGTACACGGTGTGATAAAGGCCCACGTTGGTAAGCACATCTTTAGATCAGCTCAAGACATCTTCAAGCCACTCCCAATAAAACTCAGAAAAGACAGCCTCTCCAGCAGTAGACAAGATGCCATTCCAATTCATAGCTCCGCTACGGATGAAATCACCAAGAAGCTTAAATGAAGCCGGTGAATTGTCATGAACATGGTGTGAAGGATTCAAGATAAGAATCCTCAATGTACACGCCTTCTTCTTCTTCTTATTTGATCGACCAAAAATTTTTCACCTACCAAGATACTTTAGAAAACCACGACTTGATATGCATCAAGTTGTCTTTTGTAGGAAAAACAAGTGCCTTAGGGCCAGTCAACAGAGCACAAAAGTTTCAACGTCGTTCCACTATCTTGCGAGTCGCCTTCCTTCGCAATAATGGTGATTGTATTGCTCTTAAAGCACTTGAAAAATACCATGGCTGCAACGGAAAAAAAAAAAAAAAAAAAAAAAAAGACAACATAAGCACAAGGTGGGACGACAAGAAAAAAAGAAAGAAGAAGAAAAAAAAAAGGTGCTTCACTAAAGCAAAAGACATGCGAGACAAACCTCGTGAGTGTTGAAGGATGACGATGACAAAGTCACAACGACGAAAGAAATCAACCGCAAAAGCTTGAGCAGCACAGCAAAGAAGGCAGCTACAAGACGATCCTTCAAAGCATGCTACAGTTACAAAGAAAACCAAAATGCTACGCAATCGCACTACGCAACCCCACAACGATTACGCAAGCAGTTTCATGCACTGCACGACAACGTCACCATTGAGGGAAACTGCTACGAAAAGGCACTACACAGCGTAACCTTGCTGCGGTCTTTTGTACAGCACCACACGGTAAAAAGTGGCACTGCAACAAACACCAAGCAGCAATTACATACGGCAGCAGCAATAAAAAAGGCACGGCAGCAAGCAAAGTCAATGTACATGGCAAGGATATTGTGACAAAAACAACACCCTATTGTCTTACAAATAGGGTTCAATTGCTTCCTAATGCTATAAGGAAAATACATACCAAATAGCAAAAGGACAATCAAAAGAAGGAAGTACATTCCAACCAAAAGAAAGAAGCAAATTCCAAGCAAAAGAGCAAAAGGGGAAAATGTTGTTTTTCCTGAAAAAAAAAAATCAGCAAAAGAAAGGAAAAGGAAACAAAGAAATAAGGAAAGGGCTTCAAAATTTCCAAAACATCAAAGAAAAGTACTTTTCCTTGCCAAAATACAGAAGGCAATCCGTCCAAAGCCAGGATAAGCCTTCAAGTTTCCCAAACCAAGAGGGAAAATACCCCTTGGGCCGAAAAAAAGAACAGAGGAAAAGAAAAAAAATGCAAATCCTACTTACCCAAGGACAAGCATTAAATCTTTCCAAAAACCTTGAAGGAAATCACCAAAGCTTTCCAACACTTTGAAGGAAATTACCTCATTATCAAAATTGAAGGAGGTTCCTAGCTAAGGAAGGAAAAACATTTTTTTCCTACAGCCGCAAGGAAAAAAATTCAAAATACACCAAATAAATTTTGTCAAAATTATGGAAAATCAATATGCACAATAAGTATGTGCCGATTTATCCATTTCCCAAATTTCTTTCAAGATCAAGCCTCTATGGCCCTTTAAGAAAATTTTTCATTTCATTCAAGATCAAACCTCTACGTCCTTTGAAGAAAAATTTCATTTTCATTCAAGATCAAGCCTCTATGGCCCTTGAAGACAATTTTCATTTCATTCAAGATCAAGCCTCTACGACCCTTGAAGAAATGTTTCGTCCAAGAAATATGCCTCAACGGCTCTTGACAAAATTTATCACTTCAATTTAAGACCAAGCCTCAATGGCCCTTGAAAGAATGTTTCATTCAAAAAATACGCATCTACGGCCCCTGAAGATGCAAACTAATTCAAGATCAAGTCTCGATGACCCTTGAGTTAGAACATTCGCATTGCAGGACTTCATAACACGTTTCCTACATGTGATAAGTACATGCCTAGAACGCGCCTTGAAGTGGGGGCATTTGTAGACATGTAAATTTTGTTGCATTCGTTACATACAAATGATGCATCACAAAGCTCCACGTGGCATATGAATCATCACAAATGGACAAGTCATCAATGACATGTGATACAAATCAAGTAAAGGAAGTTCAAAACTTTCCCTAAATTCAGCCAAAAGGAAGAAATCTCCTTAAAATCGTCAAGGGGCCCAAATTGCTCCCAAAACCAGAAAGAAAGCTAAAACAACTTCACAAAACAAGCAATAATTGAAGATTTCTTGCAAAATAGGCAAGAAAGCCCTATAGATTTTGGCCAAGCAAAGGAAAGTGGCTGAAATTAAGGCACAAAACAAGCCAAATCTATCCAAAGGCATGGCTTTGGAAGTCTATAAAAACAAGGTCCCCATACACAATTGGGGGTCAGCAATTCAACATCCAGAGGAACCTCTCCACCAAATCTTTGAAGACTAATGCGGTGCCAAAGCTCTCTTCAAATAACGCACAACCAAAGTCGAAGCTTGCTTTCGACCAAAGCTGAAGCATTCCCTTGAAGAATCAACAAACACCTGTGCCGATTCCTTCAAGACTTTGTTGCAAGCTCAAAACTTGTAACAACGTTCGATTCAAGATCAAGTCGTCAAAACCCTTGAAGCAACGGAATTCTACATCAACACCCCCTTTGCCGCAACCTTAAAGCTAAGGTGAAGACTATCCAAATGTTGTTTCAAGCTCAAAACGTGAAGCAATCGTTCAATCATTCATCCGAGATCAGTCATCGTGACTCTTGGATCAATAACCTACGCATCTATATCAAATTGAAGATTGAATCAGAGGAAAATTGTAAACAGAGATTGTAACCCTACAAATTCATCAATACAAATCTACTTTGTACACGTGTTCTCATTTCATTCGTTACATAATTTTCGTGTTTATAGTGGTCTTAAGATCAAAAGGCTGAGGAGTGATAGAGGAGATGAATACACTTCGCTAGAATTCAAGGAGTTTTGTTAAGAATTGGGATTACAAAAGTAGTCAATAGTTGCCTATACACCACAACAAAATGGTTTCGTGGAAAGGAAGAAAAGGATTATGGTTGAAAAGGCAAAGTCCATGTTACATGACAAAAAAAATGCCACTTTCCTTTTGAGGTGTGCAAGAAAATGGCCATTTGGATCTCATCTAGATCCTCTTTTCTAGGATCCTAGAGATCCTCACATCCTATCCATTCATCATACATTGTGCGGCCAAAAATCATTTTGAATTTTTTTCATTTGAAATTAAACACAAACAGTACCAACCGAAAATTGGCAGGACGATGTACGATGAATGAATATGATGTGATCTTCACAAGAAAGATCCGGAGTGGATACAAATCCTATGTTCAAAAAGTTGATAAGATATTTCACATATGATGCCCTACTGTTAGGGCAAAGGTGTGCTTAAATTTGAGCAAATGATGGAATGTGATCCTGAAGCTTGTGAAGCCAATTGGCAGGTGTATTGAAGAGGTTGTCAACCTATCTTATATAAAGAGAAGATTGACACTCCCTTCATTAGTTATCTGTTGGCTTGAAGGTGACCATTTCAATCCACAAACTTCCTGCTAGTGACCCTCGTAGGTTTCAACAACAATGGAATCTCAGTCTTGCATCAGTGTTAATAATTCTACCATTCTATCCTCATGTAGTTAAGATGTGCTTATTCTGGGCCAAGGAACCTACTCTTGCTTGGTATCCACTTCAATGTTATTCATTTAGTTGGGATAAAATCCCTTAACTAGATGTAAGAATTGTTCAAACCAACGACAATATACTGCTGATCCTCTTTATTATTGGTAGGATTTTTAGTATATGCAAAAGTGGGGTTAAAAAGACTTAAAATACTTGCAAGAGAACAAGGTAATTGCAGTTTAAACAGCTCAAACAAGGTTGTTCTCCATAGAGATTATTTAAAACAATTTATGTAAAACGAAATCTTAATTAATTATTTAAAACAAAATTTTGAAAACTGTTGATATTGTGACTTAAGTTATTAAAAAAGGAAAAATTACACATAGAGTATACTTTCAATACTTAATTATATATTGAGAGAACACTTTTTAAACATTTCAAGGAGAGACAAAAGTTAATACATGTGAAAAATGACATCATTGCCTCTCTTTTTTCTAGAGTGTAAGTTACAATATTACCATTTATAGTGGAAAAGTCTTTCTTACACTTATATCTCTTCAACCGTTACTCCTTTCTCTCGCTTTCTTTCTTAAGAAATATTGGTTCCATTTAATTATTCAAATAAATGAATGAACTTGTGGATCTATGACCTCTACCAGTTTACCATCCCATTCCCATTCCTAGTTGGACAATTAAAATTCCCATCTAGTTTTAATTATTTGTTAGATGGGTATAATTCCCTTCTTTTTTTCCCTTTTCAACTTCAATGTGCCTTGAAATTGGATTGAAGAATGTTCTTGCTGCTTTATAGTATATGATATTCAAATCAAACATGATTTATCACAGATAACCTTCTATTGACCAATTTAAGATGAGTTTCAAATCAAACAAATTCTGAATTAGAACACATTTTCCTTGCTTCTTTCCCCAAAAATTCAATTGTTTTATTTCAACATGTGTTAACGAAAAAAAATTCTATCAAAAATTCAAATTTGTAAAGTGAAAAAAATAATACAAGAACTGGATTTTGCAAATGGAAATTTATCGAACACACCTATGACTTAATAAACCAAAAGATGAATTAGTGAAATTTTGTAGACATTGGCATTTATCGAAAACAAGTTGAACTGATACAGCAAAAATGTTGAGGATGGTTTGAACTAATGCAAAAATAGTCAAATATGGGTACTGATTCTGCAAAAATGGTCGAAGACGGTTTGAATTGCTGCAAAAACAGTCAAAGATGGGTACTGACTATGCAAAAATAGTCAAAGATGGATATTGATTCTTAAAAAAACGATCGAGGACGCCTTGAATTGATTATGCAAAAACAGTCAAGGATGGTTGAATTGATTCTGCATAAATGTTGAACTGATTCAGCAAAAATGGTCTAGGACGGGTTAAACTGATTCTGTAAAAACGATCAACGACAAAATGAACTGATTCTGCAAAAACGTTGAACCGATTCAGGAAAAATGGTCGAGGACGGGTTGAACTAGTTCAGCAAAAATAGTCGAGGATGGGTTGAACTGCATTGAACTGATTCTGCAAAAACGGTCGATGATGGGTTGAACTAATTCTGCAAAAAGGGTCAAGGACGGGTTGAACTAATTCTGCAAAAACGGTCAATGATGAGTTAAACTAATTCTGCAAAAATGATCAAGAATAGGTTGAACTGATTCTGCAAAAACAGTCGAAGATAGGTTGAATTGATTCTGCAAAAACGGTCGAGGACTAATTGAACTGATTCTGCAAAAATGGTCGACGAAGGGTTGAACTGATTCTGCAAAAATGGTCGAGGACAGGTTGAATTGATTATGCAAAAATGGTCGATGAAGGATTGAACTGATTCTGCAAAAAGAGTGTATGATGGGTTGAACTGATTCTAGTATTAAAGGATACAAACTAATTCTGGATATAGTTTCAAAACTGATTCTGCAAAAATAGCCGATGATGAGTTAAGCTTATGGCACAATAATTTTGTTGGAGTTGTGAGGGTGAGTTTTATTAACAGCCATAAAGCTTTAGGGGTATGACTAGTATTTTAAAACACTGTTTCCATGTTTTTGGGCTAGGCTTTAGTTGTTTTCATGTTTTGTCTTTCTTTGACATGTTTAAAAACTAGTGGAGTTCCTTGAAATGTAGTAAAAGTTTTTCCCTCTATATAAAGCTCCCTATTAAAAACGAATTTAAAATAAAAACAATTAAATAAATCGACAAAGTAAGGAAAACAAAATGAATTATGAATTATCCATGCATATTTTGAAGGTTCGGTTTTCCTAAAATGTTCTACTACCTCTAACATCAACCAGAACCTACAACGTATATCAAACATGCAACGCGTCCGGATGTTCAGATCGAATGTGAACATGAATGACTCATTAAGCTTTATGAAACCTTTTGAACAGCCATGCAACCCTTAAGAAGTGGTGTTCAACCTAAGTGAAATTACAATTATTAACCACAAGAAGCCATTGCCAATTTCAGGAAAACTTCGAACCAAAATTGCATCAAATTACTTTTCTAAACATCCTAATGGGCTCAAATCACTAAGACACTTACATAGCTGAAACATAGTGATTAATAATTCAAAACATACATGCATAATATCATAAGTAAATTGAAAGAAAACTACATGTTCTTACTAAGGCTCATGGCCTCGCCCTAGCCAAAGAAATTAGTTACGAACAATCATAAAGCAAAATATTATTAAGAACATGGATAAGAAGCAAAATGTAAAATAAATTTGAATTGTAAAAGCCCTCTAAGCCGGATTCTCCAAATTAGTTCATAGAGAACCCTAATGGCTAAAGAGCCTTATTTATACTACTACATAATAAAATCCTACCTAGAAAAGGTATTAGAATAAAACAAGGAAACATAATAAAATAATAAACTAGCAAATAAAAGGTTTCCTATTTAAATTGATATTCGAACTGTAGAGAAAATCAAACTTTTGACTGACCAAATGAACTCTGATTTAGTCCCAAAAGGTATCTTTTGGAAGTGTAAGACATCTCCAAAAAATCCTCAGAATGAACCTTTTCAAAAAATGCCATCTTGACCTCCAAATACCCAAAATGACACACCCCGACCGAAGTCGAGGCATGTTGGCCGTCACGTGAGGGGACGTAGCCAAGAGTGTAAAATAAATAATTAAAAATGTGAACAAATTAAAACCAACTAAAACTTATTTAAGCTAGAGATAAGTAAGCATGCTGAAGTGGTCAAACCCAAGTTACAAACATCCAGAGCATAGGTAATATAAAGGTGCAGACGAACTGAACAGGTACAAAATACACAACCATAGAGAAAATATCCTTACATTATTTGATGGAGTGTCATAATCGCTGATTAGTCCTCGCGTGCCACAAAAGAGAATGGGAAAAACTACGACTTCTCGAAATCGGTTTGTTTCACATCCTAAAACCTCTTAACTTAGCTGGGATCACGACGATACCAACTCGACCGAGTCAGAGCTTCCACGTTGGCAAGTTAAAACTCATTCCTTCGTCGATCGAATGGTACGACTGGGTTCGTGAGCTCGAGAGGAGTGTGATGGTGGTGATTTCCAACTTGATGTATGAATATTTAAGGTATAAGTGTGGTAATGGTTGCTCTGGTGCGAGAAGGAAGAAGAAGGTGCGAGAATGAGAGAGAAAGAAAGAGAGTACCTGATTGGGCAGAGAAGAGAGAGATATAATTTGATTAGGTTTGGGAAAATAGGGACTAAAATAATTGGTGGATAAGGTTAAGTACGGGTCAAACCTTTGAAAGAAAAGAGATGATAAAATAATTTAAAACTGTATATATACATCCACGTCACTTAGTTAATTAGATATAGTCGTCACTTACACACTCGGTGAGAAAATTATATAGAAGATAGGGATGGGTCGTCACACAAAATGTCTAAAAACATCAATCTGGGAAAGCTACGCGTTGGGCCTTTATTTTATTGCCACGGTCAAACAGCTTGGAATTAAATTCTGGAAATTGATAAAATCATTTTGAAAGACTCATGAACCTACTCCAATTAGAAATACTCCAAAATTCTTTCGTTTGATCACTTTATGATCAAAATAGATTCACATGTCATGCAATTGAAATATAGAACAAGTATCAAAATTCAACCAAAATAACCAATAAATTATGACTAAGAATAGGGTAAAATATAAAGTATAATATTGACTCATCAATCATCAACTATGGAGAGCTGTTTGACAGATCTGTCCGAATAATTGGATAAGTACACAACGTTTACAAGAGCAATTGCAACAAAGTTGTTGCTGCTGAAGTCTAGTAAATTTAAGAAGAAGTCGACCACAATATCATGAGCATACATTCTCTTCTTCGAACCCCAAGAAATATGTCAATAGGGCTTGGTAGATTTGATCATTTGAACTCATGAAGAGGGGCTAAAGGAAATCTCTTCAGTATAGCTTCAACTGGGGAAGGGGGCTCTCATTGAAGCTAAGCCCAATTCTTAGTTTGAGCAAAACACAATCTAATAGAGAGGAGAAGGATCACAGTGCACAAATTTGGATTTCAGGATCCATGGCTTCTTTGGGTGGGAGTTCATCAAGTTAGTGCACTACAATCTTTATATGAATCAAGGTTTTGGGTTTTTGCTAGGTTGTGATTCTTGTAACTTAATCTAGATTGTGGTTTTAATGTTTATATGTGTTATCAGAGCCATAAGTTTAAATTCTTAAATTCAATCTACATAAGTCATGAGGTTTCGAAACTGGTTCTGGGTTTTTTATCTGGACAATAGGGGGTTTCAGCGAAACAATGTGTTTTAATGTAAAAGGATTATTTAAAATTTTGATCGTTGGAACTTGAAACTCGTTATGCTTTGGGATTTTTTGGGTGGGGGAAAACTTTTTCCTCTTCTTCGATTTAGTGCTTTGGGTGATCTGAGGGTTTTTCGAAAACTACTCGACTTGTTGAATATTCGATATCTATCAAAATTTCTTTCGCTGCCAGGTGTCGACACACATCAATTAAAAGGTATGTGATATGAAACTAGATTGGAAACATGAAGTTCTTGTTTATTTATTGCTTGATATATGTAATGATTCTTAATTCTGTCAGTAATAATAGATCAACATAAGTGATGTCGTACTTAATTTTGCATAAAACTTTGAATAATGCAAGTTATCTAATCCTGTAAGTAGACAATGGTTCGAATTTTTATGAGATTATTGCTTGTTCTTAAATTATCAATATTTGTGAACGGTGAACTGTTTTGTATGGTACAAATATTTTCTTTTGGAAGAGATGATTGTTCATAATTTCATAGCTTTCAGTACTCAGTTTATCATGAAACTTTTCATATTATATGTGCTTATCAATTGTTTGTTGTTAACATTGTGTATTTGGATATTAGTTTGGATATGGTAATATGCAATAGACTAAAAATTGAAATTAGGACTCCAAAAAGGTTTAAATAGTTATTTCATTGCTCTTTAGTGTCTGCAATATCGATGAAGACAGTAAATTTAGCCAACATTCCAATTCTCACCGGTGGGAGCTATTACAAGAAGTGGACGAGGGATATCAATTTGTTATTGACTTTGAATAAGCTTGATATAGTAATTGACAACACTAAGCCAGTTATCATTGATCAAAGCACCAGGGCTGAGAAGTCAGATCATGAGAGATGGACAAAGGCTAATAAGGTTGCACTTTCTATGTTGGAAAATGGCATGACTGACATAATCAGGGAAGGAATCAAGAAACCTGAATTGATTGTGGATTATTTGAAAGCAATAGAGAAAAAGTTTAAAGAGTTAGAGAAGGCTGAAGTGAGTCAATACATGTCCTTGCTTACAACCTACAAGATTAAGGGTAATGGATCTATCATGGATCACATCACGAAGATGACAAATGCAGCAGAAAAGCTAAATTCCATGGATGTGAATATTGGTGAGTAACAGTTGGTCCTTGTGATTCTCCAAGAACTCCCTTCCAAGTACAGCCAACTAAAAGTATCCTATAATACACAAGATAAGAGCTGGGATATTGATAAACTAATTGCACAATGTATGCAAGAAGAAACTTGATAGAAGAAAAGAAGGGCAAAGAGATTGAGGAAGTCAATTTTGTGCAATCCAGAAAGGAGAAGAAAACTTTCAGCAATTGAGGCTTTTTTGGTAAAGGGGATGAGATTACATTGGCAGGTACACTGAGCCTGGGCAACAAAAAGGGTCTTTTGCACTTTATTTAGAGAAGAATGGAACAGTAGCACAATACACAACACCTGAAACACCTCAATAGAATGGAGTCTCAGAGAGAAGGAATAGGTCTCTCATTGGCATGGTTAGAAGAACGATGACAAGATCCAAGCTACCAGGGTTCTTAATTGTAGAAGCTTTGAAACTGCAAATTATATACTGAATAAGGTTCTAAGCAAAGCTGTTTCTTTAACACCATTTGATTTGTGGCACGGCATGGTACCTAATTATAGGTATTTTCATGTTTGGGGTTGCAAAGTTGAAGCTAGTTTTTACAATCCTAGTGAAAGAAAACTAGATCCAAGAACACAATCTTTTTACTTTATAGGTTACCCTTAGAAGTCAAAAGGATATAGATTTTATATTCCTCAAGGTCACACTCGAGTTCAAGAGACACACAAAGTTGTGTTCTTAGAAAATTAAGATATCTCAGACTTATGTAGGGAAAATTTTGCTTTTGAAGATATTGATCAGATTCATGAACATCCTATACCAGTTGACTACAATCCAATCTAGTTGTTTCCTCAGCCAATGTCCAATTACATAGAAGATTTGACTTCTAATATGGATTTTGATGTTGGAAACACTATGGAAAAGGAACAGTCTGCTGCAATCATAGATATTGTCACATAACTGAATCAACAAGAATCAATGGAAGTGCCACCTCAATTTGAGCCAAGAAATCAATTAGAATTCGAAAAACAACAGCTATCAGTGACTATGTTTATTTACAAGAAGGTAAATTTGATATAGGTAATGTTGATGACCCACTTACATACACGCAGGCCATAGAGATTTCTTAATCAGTCTTATGGTAAAATGCAATGAAGGATGAATTGGATTCAATGTTCAAAAATAATGTTGGACACTGGTGGAATCTAATTCTCAGATTAAACCTATAGCTTGCAAGTGGGTGTATAAACTAAGAGAGATGCTCTTGATGCAATTGAAAGATGCAAGGACAGACTAGTTGTCAAAGGATTTACTCAAAGAGAAGGCATCGATTACAATGATACTTTTTCACCGATTATTTCTTCTAAAGATTCAATGAGGGTTGTTATGTCTTTGGCTGTACATTTTGATTCAGAGCTACATTAAATGGATGTGAAGATAACTTTTCTCAATGGAGACTTAGAAGAGTATTTATATGAAGCAACCAATTGGATTTGTTGAAAGAGGGAAACAAAATATGGTATGCAAGCTCAATAAATCCATATATGGCTTAAAATAGGCTTCAAGGCAATGATATTTAAAGTTTGATCAAATTATTTCTTCACGAGGTTTTGTAGAAAACAAAATAGATGACCGCATATACATCAAGTTTGCTGGATCAAAGTTCATTTTTCTGGTGCTTTATGTTGATGATATTCTTCTTGCTAGTTCATGTCAAAGTTGCTGCAAACCAAAAGAATGCTAAGTGAGAATTTTGACATGAAGGACCTTGGTGAAGCTCACTATGTACTGGGAATCGAAATTGGTCGTGATAGACAAAGGAGACTTCTTGGCTTATCTCGGAAGGGCTATACTGACAGAGTGCTTCTTAGGTTCAATATGGAAAGTTGTAGCAATGGCAAGTACAAATTACAAGGGAGATAAGTTTTGAAGAGATCAATGCCCAAAGACTGATTTAGAAGTGAAGAAGATGTAGTCTAAACCTTATGCCTCCCTGGTTAGAAGTCTTATGTATGCAATTATTGGTACAAGGCCTGATATTGCCTTTCTTGTAGGCATGCTAGGTAGGTTTCAATCAAATACAAGAGAAGCACATTGGGTAGCTGCTAAAAAGGTTTTGTGATTGTGTAAATCCTCTAATAAATTTGATACTAGTTATTCTTCTCTATTAGGACTTGTAGCCCTTAGAGGAGAAGGATTCTTCCCTCCCTTATTACTATAAATAAAGGCATTGTGTAGGGGGATAACGCATCCTCTACACAACCCTAGAAACACATACCGCTCCCTATTTTCTTTCTCTGTCATGCCCCTTCTCTTTCTTATCAGATTAAAATAAGCCACAACACGTTATCAACACGCTCCTACCGATGTGCTTAACACTCTGACATGAAAGTTTTCTGCATCAAACTAATTCATCAATATCATCACGCAATCAGGTTCTTTGAACCTAAACCTGTTCATTAATTATGGATATTTTTTAAGCCCTGATAACATGAACATTCACCATAATGCATGACCCAACTTTACGTTTTTCGAATTTTAGATTCTACATAAATTGTGTATGCATTATATCTATAATTGTTGAATTATGTGAATTGATATTACCATGAATTGGATTTTGAATTATATATTGAATATACATGAAATTATATTGAATTATAATCTGGAAATCAAGAAAAAATTGAAAAACATTCTAGGGTTTGTCGAACCCAAACCTAAGCTTATGCGAGCCTTTTAAGTCGCGATAAACTGGAGCAAAACCCCCAATGCTCCATCTAAGAACACGACGCCATTTTTGGCATCGAACCCACGACCTAACGTCACCTGCAATAGGCCACAGCCTCTCTGTCATCTTCCCTGGGAAATCACATCCTCAAATCATGTTTTTGGGACCCAACCATAGTCAGTAACAATAGGTTTCTTGAATTATCCGATGAACATCATTGAAATTTCGAAGGATTCTTCAAATTCTCACTGCTTCTTAGACCCCTCCTCCCCCCCCCCCCCCTTCCCCCGACATCGAAACTTAGTTTTTCGTCCAAAATTAGGGTTGAACCCCTGTGCATCGCCGTGCTGTGACCGACTGAGGGAAGTCATAAAGTTGTTGAAGTCTCCTAGCCGTTAGGGTTAGGGTTCCTTGTTTCTAGGGTTCAGTTTCTAGTCATGCAAATAATCTCTCCTATTCTTGAGGGACAAGTTTATCTTTCTGTTTCTGACTTAGTCATGCACCACGATCTTAGGCCATGTAAATCGTGGGTTGTTATCTCCTATTTCATTGCATTGTAAGGCTATTTAACAGCCACAAGTATTATTCAGTAAATAAGATATTCTCTCAGTATTCTAGTGCGATCAGACTATACACGTACAAAAGCTTTCTGCCATTTTCTCTTAGTTCCAACATTTGGTATCAGAGCCCCACCACGGGGCCTGATCAAAAGCCTGCTACACAGGAACTAGTGTGCAGGAACAAAGATATGACGTCCGAATGCAGCTTTGTGCAACCTGCGATTCCGCGGTTTGATGGACACTATGATCACTGGAGTATGCTAATGGAAAACTTTCTACGTTTCAAAGAGTATTGGAACTTGGTGGAAACGGGAGTCACTGCAGCAGCAGAGGGAGCTGACTCAAGTGAAGCACAGAAGAAGGTGATTGACGATCAGAAGCTGAAAGACTTGAAGTGCAAGAACTATTTGTTTCAAGCCATCGATCGTTCGATCTTAGAGACCATATTGAAGAAGGACACTGCGAAGGACATCTAGGATTCCTTGAAGCAGAAATATCAAGGAACAGCACGTGTCAAACGTGCTCAATTGCAGGCTATTCGAAAGGAGTTTGAAGTGTTGCATATGAAGGCTGGAGAATCAGTTAATGACTATTTTGGACGAACTCTCGTCATTGCCAACAAGATGAGGATTCATGGAGATTGCCAACAAGATGAGGATTCATGGAGAGCACATGGAGGATGTGGTGATCATTGAGAAGATCTTAAGGTCTATGGTTCCAAAATATGACTATGCTGTATGTTCTATTGAGGAATCAAATGATCTGGATGCTTTGTCCATCGATGAGCTTCAAAGCAGTCTGTTGGTGCATGAACAACGGATTAGTCGCCATGTTGTAGTGCAGGAACAAGCACTGCAAGTCACATCAGGGATTCAACAAGGAGGATGAGGTGGAGGTCGCAGTAACTATCGTGGAAGAGAAGAGGAAGGGGCAGATCTGGGTTTGATAAATCAACCCTAGAATGTTATAACTATCATGAGCTTGGACACTTTCAATGGGAATGCCCAAAGAAAGCATGGGATCCAAAGGCAAACTATGCAGAAACAAAAGAGGAGATGCTGTTGATGACGCATGTTGATTTCAAAGAAGCTGGAACTGAGCACATCTGGTTTCTTGACTCTGGGTGTAGCAACCATATGAGCAGCAAGAGAGACATTTTTGTTGATCTTGATAGCAGTTTCAAGGAATCAGTAAAGATGGGAAATGACTCGAGCCTTATGGTTCAAGGCAAAGGCACGTTTCGAGTGGAGGTAAAAAGAATAGTTCATGTGATCACGGGAGTTTTCTTTGTTCCAGAACTGAAGAACAATTTGTTAAGTATTGGGCATTTGCAAGAAAAGGGGCTCACTGTGCTCATTCAACGAGACAAATGTAAGATCTTTCATCCTGAGAGGGGGCTCATCATTGAAACTAAGATGACTCATAATAGAATGTTTATCGTGGCTCACTGCCCACCACCAAGAGAGACAAAGTGCTTATCCTCTCTAACCACAGATCAGGCCACTCTTTGGCACCGTCGATATGGGCACCTTAGTTGGAATGGACTCAAAGTACTTCAGCAAAAGAAGATGGTGGAAGGGTTACCCCAGTTCAAAGCCATTCAGCAAGTATGTGAAGGCTGTTTGGTAGGACGACAGCATTGAGATCCATTCCCAAAAGAAAGCATATGGAGGGCTTCCAAAGTTCTTCAGTTGGTACATGCTGACATCTGTGGTCCGATCAACCCAACCTCGAACAGCAACAAAAGGTATTTAATCACCTTTATTGATGATTATAGTAGAAAAACCTGGGTTTATTTTTTGATAGAAAAATCAGAAGCCTTTGCTACCTTCAAAACCTATAAAGCTAGGGTGGAGAAGGAAACTGGAGCATTCATTCGAAGTCTGAGAACAGATCGATGGGGTGAATTCACATCACAAGAGTTCACAAACTTTTGTAATGAGAATGGGATACACAAACAATTAACCACTGCATACACTCCGCAGCAAAACGGTGTCGCCGAGAGGAAAAATCGGACCATTATGAATATGGTACGAAGCATGCTAATAGAGAAGAAAATTCCTAAAACCTTTTGGCCTGAAGCTGTGAATTGGACAGTACATGTGCTAAACAGAAGTCCAACCATTGCCGTGAAAAGCAAAACACCTGAAGAGTGGCATGGTCTCAAACCATCAGTTGAGCACTTCAGAGTCTTTGGTTGTATTTCACATGTTCACATACCTGACAACAAAAGAGTGAAGCTTGATGCCAAAAGTCTCACATGCATATTTCTGGGGGTAAGTGACGAATCTAAAGCTTATAGATTGTTTGATCCTATATCTTCCAAGATAATTGTTAGCAGAGATGTGGTCTTTGAAGAAGACCAAGAATGGAGTTGGGATGAGGCCCACAAGCAAACCATATTGGCTGATTTAGAATGAGAAGTTGATGAAGAAGCAAGTATAGAAGAGGAAAGCAATGAAAATGAATCTGAGACAGCTGAAGAACTAGAAGAACATGGGTCCAACAGCAGCAGTTCTTTCGAAGAAGAAACTTCAAATGTCACCTCACTCCCAGAAGGACGAACACGAAGACCTCTTGCATGGATGAGAGATTATGAGACTGGTCAAGGTCTCTCTGATGAAGAAAATGTGAATATAGCGCATCTAGCCTTATTCACTAATGGTGATCCGATGACGTATGAAGAAGCAGTGAAAAGTGAAAAATGGAGGCAAGCAATGGATCAAGAAATCAAGGCAATATAGAAAAATGAGACATGGGAATTAACTAATCTGCCATCAGGAGGAAGATCTATTGGAGTGAAATGGATTTTCAAAACAAAACTCAATGAGCATGGGGAAGTAGACAAGTACAAGGCACGGCTAGTGGCGAAAGGGTACAGTCAACAGTATGGAGTGGATTATGCAAAAGTATTTGCACCGGTGGCTCGCTTGGACACAATTCGCATAGTGCTTTCTCTTGTTGCACAGAAAAGTTGGTTGATTTACCAACTTGACGTCAAATCGGCATTTCTGCATGGAGAAATCAGTGAAGAAGTGTTTGTTGATCAACCACCAGGTTACGTACAGAAGGGAGAAGAATCAAAAGTCTATCGACTCAAGAAAGCACTGTATGGACTCAAACAAGCTCCCTGAGCTTGGTACAGTCGCATAGAATCATATTTTGTCAAAGAAGGCTTCAACAAATGTCCCCATAAGCACACGCTGTTCACTAAAACAGCAAATGAAGGTAAAATATTGATTGTTTGTTTGTATGTTGATGATCTTATATATACTGGGAAGGATGGAGTTATGATTGAACAATTTAAGAAGTCCATGATGGTTGAATTTGACATGACTGATGTCGGAAAAATGAGATATTTTCTGGGAATTGAACTGTTGCAGAAGGAATATGGGGTTTTTATAAGCCAACGAAAATATGCTCACGAGGTCCTTGAAAGATTAAACATGGATCAGTGCAACTCGATTCAAAATCCAGTGATTCCTGGTTTCAAACTCACAAGAGATGAAGAAGGAGTAGGAGTCGATGGTACTCTTTACAAACAACTGGTGGGAAGTCTTATGTATCTTACAGCCACACGCCCTGACTTGATGTTTGCTGTAAGCCTAATCAGTAGGTATATGGAACGCCCCACTATGACTCACTTGAAGGCAGCAAAGAGGATTCTAAGGTATGTGAAGGGATCATCCAGTTTTTGGGGTGTTTTATAGGAAGGGATGAGATGAAAAGCTTTTTGGTTACACGGACAGTGACTATGCAGGAGATCAGGATGACAGGAAAAGTACATCAGGATATGTCTTTATGGTGAATTCAAGTGCAGTATCTTGGTCCTCAAAGAAACAACCAGTGGTTACTCTTTCACTACCGAAGCTGAGTTTATCGCTGCAGCTTCAAGTGCTTGTCAAGTTGTTTGGCTAAAGAGGATTATGAAAAGTCTAACTTATGAGCAGTCTGAACCTACGGTCGTGTACTGTGACAACATTTCAACCATCAAACTCTCGAAAAATCCAGTAATGCATGGACGTAGCAAGCACATTGACGTTCGTTTTCATTTTCTTCAAAATTTGGTCAATGATGGAGTAGTGGAGCTAAAACACTGTTCAACCCAGGAGCAGATTGCAGATGTTATGACTAAACCATTGAAGTTAGACTGATTATCAATGATATTCAGTTTAAGGGAGGATGTTAAAGTTGTTGAAGTCTCCTAGCCGTTAGGGTTAGGGTTCCTTGTTTCTAGGGTTCAGTTTCTAGTCATGCAAATAATCTCTCCTATTCTTGAGGGACAAGTTTATCTTTCTGTTTCTGACTTAGTCATGCACCACGATCTTAGGCCATGTAAATCGTGGGTTGTTATCTTCTATTTCATTGCATTGTAAGGCTATTTAACAGCCACAAGTATTATTCAGTAAATAAGATATTCTCTCAGTATTCTAGTGCGATCAGACTATACACGTACAAAAGCGCTCTGCCATTTTCTCTTAGTTCCAACACCTGAAGCGGAGCCGGAGATTTTTCCAGTTCGAATCCCACACCCAGCGCCGCTAGGGTATTTTGGGTTTCTCGACTCAAGCCCTAATGGGCATCTGACCCTCTGGCCTGCTTCGCACAGCACCCTTTTGGGTTTGCTAGTTGTCATTGATGCCACAGCGCAAACTCAAACAACCTATTAGACTGAACTGGACTCTCGGCCTGCGAACGACACTAGCCCATAGGGTTACAGTGTGCTTGCACTTGTGTTACACAAAATCCCAACCCATGCAGAGAGAGAGAGAGAGAGAGAGAGAGAGAGAGAGAGAGAGAGAGAGGATGTGCTCTTATTATCTTCCGGCAGAAAAAGCGAGTCAAATTCCAAGTGTTGCATCTTCAGTAGTCATTTGAGAAATTAAAACAAATAAGAGTAGTACAAACGGCAGAGCAACGAGATTTCCTGCTATCCACCGAAAGAACTAACCGCATGCACTTTAAATAGCTCCATTTCTTTCAGAACTTCCATAGAGTAAAAGAAAAACGGTGCATTTAATTTGAAAAGAAGAGAAACAATGGCAGATCAATTGACAGATGATCAACTGAACATGCTCAAGACTAAATTCAATACCTTCGACCCGGATGGCACTGGTAAAACCCTCTTTCCATATGTACATGTATATGATATGTGTGTGTGATCATGTCAAGTACGTACTGCCAGGGACGAAGGCAAAATTTCAAACCTGACTGTGCTGAACTTATCTTCCGATCTAATTTTTCAGTTGAGTACACTTAGGCTTAGCCAACACCCAGGTAAAAGATGATTAGCAATCCCACACATTCTTACCTTATTATGTTAATGTTGTTTATTGTAAATAATGGTATAGGTAACAGATGATAAATCTCCTTGACTAACCGAACTGTTATGTTTAGGGACGAAGCCAAATCTCTATATGGATGGGGGCATCCTAAAACAACAAAGTCAAAAATTGAAAAGCTCAAGAATTTATTAAACCAAACACTTATGTACTAACCGATAAGGTTTTTTTTTTTATACAACATATTACAATATCACTCGACACGCGTGTTTATATGCATTATGTGCATTTTTCCCACCCAAAAAAATGAGTGGGGTTTGAACCCAAGGTGGCTCCGTACATGATAATGCTAATGTTGTTCATTTTATTCTACTATGTTGGGGTTTGAATCTGATTCAAGTAAGCACATATAAGAAGAGATTGATACATCTTACTATTTAATAATTTGTCCTTTTGTTTTTGTTTTTTCAGGCATAATCACTAGGGATCAGCTGGCCGATGTGTTGAGATCGTTAGGGCAAGATCCCACCGAGGAGGAGTTGGATCAATTTGTGCAGCAGTTGGGCAGTGAGGATGGGAATATTCACTGGGACAAATTCGTCGAACTCATGGCCCAGACAATTTCTGCATTAGCTGGGCAGTGAGGATGGGAATGTTCACTGGGATATATTCGTCAGTCATGGCCCAGATTATCAACCCCAAGTGACTACTCTCACATTATTCTAGTCCAATTGTCAATTTAAATACTCATATTTTTGTCAAGTTATTGACGAAAATAATGTGTCAATATTTCTAAGATATAAAGATATTTATTTCTTTATAACTAATGTGTATAATAAAAGGGTAAGTTTATCCTCCTATAAAGGTTTAATGCAATTTTGTATTCCTCCTTATTGAAGGATTATGATTCGGCTTAATTTTACACATAAGTGCATGTTGTGAACACAATTAGGTGTTTGGTAAAATGTATTTGTAAATGCACTTTTAGCATAAAAAGTTGTGACAACCTTATAATCTTATCAAGTTGCAGATGATATTACCGGTGCCCCTAAAAATGTCATATGTTATTACCTTTTCGTTCAATTAATCGACAATTGTGATCCATGAACAGATAAGCTCAGGACCTCCTCCAACAAAATCGAGGCGACTGCCACTCAAACTGAATAATATACTGGTGTGTAATGTGCTTGCTTATGTTAAGTATATGATTGGGATTTCATAGTATGGTAGCCTTTGAGTTTCAAATTCATGAGTTGTTTGTTGACTCAATTATGATCAATAAACATACAGTATTAGTATTAAATCACCTCGCTCGATTAAATAAACGAATTCTGTAAAAATTTCATAACATTTGACAAGAACAGAATGAAACAACTGAATCACTCCCAGTAATTATCTGGCTTGGTAGATGCACAAGCGTATATAAACATCCAATAACTGAAAAGGGTAACTGAAAAACTAAACCAGTAAAAGGCAGCATTATGCTGATGAATGGTATATTAACTTAAATTTCAGTAATGAGTGCATAGCTAACAGACTCTTTAGTTCCCTTTTTCATTATGAACAGATTGAATGCATCATATAAGAGGCTAGCTATGTCGGGCTTACTGATCAAGTGATCATGTCACCACCCTAAGGCTTCTCCAACGCGGACTGTATCCCTGTTAACATTCATAAGACTGTTATCTTATATATGAAATCAATCAAAGAGAATTGGAGGTTTTGGTTTTCTGGAATTTTTAAGAAGTTGCAGAGAGAAGAATGAAGAAGTTGAGCTGCAAATGTTCATACATTCACACGCACACACTATGCACCATAATACAGTTAGAGAGGAGAGAGAATGAAATATACTCTCATTATATCATGTAAAACTAACCATCCATTTTATCTACCCTATAAGATAGTGACACATGGCATAAACCATCACTTATTCTAAGATTACATCTTAGGTACACACTTGGACTGTGATCCAAGGGCTTACATTAAGTCTGAGATTTAAACTTAAACTCTCTACAATTTTAGCAATTTCACTTACACACCAACACTCCCTTCTAAGTGTTCTGCTGAAATCAAACCTAGAGCCTTCCTTAAATACTCAAATTGTTCTGTTGCCAAAACCTATTCTTCAATCTTACAATCTAGCAGATCAATCTCACCATCTTGTAGAGCATCTTGAATGAAATAAAACCTTCTACTTATATGTCTAGTTTTGTGATGATGGATTGGATTCTTGGTTATAGCAATAGTAGAAGTGTTGTCACACAACAATTGAGTTGGTTCCACTTGTTCTTCACCAAAATTAGAGAGAACAAATCTTAGCCAGATGGATTGAGCAGTTGCTTCAGCTGCACTAACATACTATGCCTCTACAGTTGATAAAGCTACACTACTTTTATTGATTGAGCCCAAAGAAAACACACCAGAACCAAGCTTAAAAGCATTACTAGATGTTCTCTTCATGTCATCTTCACTTCCAGCCCAATCACTATCACAATAAACAATCACTGCTCCTTTTCCTTTCTCATAAACAATTCCATAGTTCAAGGTGCCTTGTATGTATCTCAAGACCCTTTTAGCTGTCTCCATGTGCTTCTTGATAATATTGGGCATGAACCTAGCCAATAAGCTTGCAGCAAACATAATGTCTAGCCTAGTTATTGTCAAGTATAGCAAGTTTCCAACCATTTGTCCATACAAGGTTTCATCTGCCAACTCACTTCCATCAACCTTTGTAAGTTTCTCATTCATAGCTAAGAGAGTTGCAACAAATTTGCAATCTATGAGCCCAAACTTATCCAGCAATGTCTTTGCATATTTCTTCTGGTGCAAGAAGATGTAGGATTCCGTTTGCAACACTCCAAGACCTAGAAAATGATAAAGCAATCCAAGATTAGTCATCTTATATTGTCCCATCATCTCAGTTTTAAAATCAGACATCATTTCTTTTGAACTACCTATGTCGATAATATCATCTACATATAGTGACACAATGAGAATGCCACTCTTAGATGTCTTGATATACAATGTTGCTTCACTAGGGCTTCTGTGAAAAACAACTTTAGTACAGTAGGAAATTTCTTCATACCAAGCTCTTGGAGCTTGCTTCAGACCATATAGTGCTTTCTTGAGTTTGTACACTTTGCCCTCTTTGTCTTGTATCACAGAACCAAGTGATTGGTCTACATACACTTCCTCATTCAACACTCCATTAAAAAATGCTGACTATACATCTAAATTGAAATAGTTTCTAGCCTTTCTGTGCAGCAAGTGCCACCAATGTTCTAAAGGTGTCAAGCCCAGCCACAAGGGCAAATGTTTCATTAAAGTCTACTCCAGGTTTCTAAGAGTAGCCCTTTGCCACCAATAACTAGTTTATCAAATGGCCTATCAACTAATTCCCATTTGTTGTTCTTTGTAATACCCCGTGTATTTATAGATGTATGATTTAGTTATTCATTTTTGTATGATTATGTGGAACTCATTGGAAAACAAATAAGATAGTGGGTAGATTGTTACTTTTCATCCCTAATTTTTCTGATAAGATAATCTCTCTTATGGTGAAACGACTAAAATGCCCCTACAAGGGTAATCTCGCCTTTTGCGGAACCTTCGAGCTCAAGACACTTGGTGGTAAATAGTATATAATTAAATAATACTTATCGTCATGGACATGTGATCACAAACGGATGTGAATTAGGAATTAAAACGAGTAAGTTACGAATTTTTAAAGTTGGAGGGCAAAATGATAATTTTGATGGGAATATTCTACAAGCCAAAAGCTTCTCCTTTTTTTTTCCTGCGTGCAGATGCAGTAGCTAATGCTGCTCTGTTAATCATAACTTTCTTGTACTGCAACGAAATTACGCAGGGTCGAACGCTATGCATTCGTAGCGAAGTCCTCTTCAATTTGATACCAAACCCATATGCTAGAACCAAGCATGCCCATATATTAGAGCCTAGAAGTTTCGATGGTTTTCGTGGTTTTTCGCCGATTCCAGCCAACCCGCCGGAGATGGGTCTCGACCCAAGAGAGAAAAATACACCTCTCATCATGCGCTTCCAGGATATATTCATGGTGGTGATGTTGATTTAAGATCATAGTAGCGAAGTGGCAGATTGATGGACAACTTTGGAGGAGTTTGGAGTTGAGAACTCGAGAAACCCTATCATATTTTCTTCTTGGTTTTAAGAGATGAGTTGATATATGTTGTGTTCTTGGTGTATGTTGGATGAAGTTGTGTTGATTTTTTTTTTTAACTTGTAAGTAAAGTTGGAAGGAATTGGTTTAGGTTGATGGGTCGGTTTGTCGTACCCTCACCTTGGATTTTGGGTGATCTTTGGCTAATTTTATTCATGTTGGACTTGATGAAGAAATTATAAGAAACTTGTGGAATCTAGTTACGTATATATAATTGGTTGATGAGTATTTAGTAAGTGTGTGACCGTTGTTGGAAAAAAAAAACTAGAAATTAATTAGGAATCAATTCTTTGAAGGAAGTGTTCCAATATCGCATGATTATTAATTTTGGAAATTTGACAAGCAAATGGATTGAAATGGATCTAAGTAGTGTTTTTTTTTTCTCTTACGGATGGTGAACTGCGATTTGCTTGATCCCTTCATAGTCTAAAGTTAGATCTAGTCGAAATAAATTTTATGAGTAAGTGTTAAATAAGGAAATTCATTGTGGTTTGTAAAGATTAACCATGGTTTTGTTTTGGCCTACCACTGTGTTTAGCTTCCGAATTTTTGGGGCTTTACATTCTTCTCAATCATTGAGATCTCACTTTCCATAGCCTTCTGCCATGATTCATCCTTGGCAGCTTCTTCCAAGGTTTCAGGTTTAATAATGCACAAGTTGCATTTCTCATACACTTCTGCAATGCTTTTGAACTTGAAAGGAGTGTGATCAACATCTTGTGGACCTGTCATTCCCCTTTGATCAACAATCTCAGTACTTGAGCTTGGCAAATCACAATCACCATTTGCTACACATTGTGCTTTAGAATCACAAAGACTCCCTTCACAACTTTGATATTCTTTTGTCATCTCAGAGATGTTGATGCTAACACTCATTACCTTCTGTGCATTCCAGTCCCAACAAGCATCTTCATTGAATACAACATCTCTGTAAACAATTACTTTCCCAATCTCAATGTTATACAATTTGTACCCTTTCTCACATCTACCATACCCCAAGAAAATGTACCTTGTACTAGCCAAATCTAGTTTTTTTCTCTGTAGACTTGGTATATGGGAGTAACACAATGAACCGAACACTTTTAAATGCTTAATCCCTAGTTTCCTCGCACTATATGCTCCAAATGGTGTTTTCTTATTTAAAGCCTTAGTTGGACCTCTATTCAGAATGTACACAGAAGTATTGACTGCCTCAGCCCAAAATTCAAGTGGAATCTTCTTCTCCAGCATAAGATACTTAGCCATCTCCATTATGGTCCTGTTCTTTCTTTCTGCTACACCATTTTGATGTGGTGTATATGGAGTAGTGAGCTGTCTCTCCATACCTAAGTCCTCACAGAACTTGTTAAACTCCATTGAAGTATACTCTCCTCCTCTGTCACTTCTAAGCTTCTTCATTTTGTACCCACTTTGGAATTCCACAATAGCTTTAAACTTCTTAAACACACTGAGTATTTTTTACTTATATCTTAAGAAGTAAACTCAGGACATTCTTGTGCAGTCATCTATAAAGGTGAGAAAATATTTATTCCCAACCTTTGTAGTTGTCTGCATTGGACCACAGATGTCAGTATGTACAAGCTCCAAAGGAGCTGTTGCTCTATTAGTTTCTTCCCTCGAAAATGCTTCTTTGCATTGTTTACCAAGAACACAGCTTTCATACACTCCTTTAATGGTTTTGATTCCTGCAATAATTTCAAACTGCCCATATCCAAGTGTCCCAATCTTCTGTGCCATATGAGGGTAGGTTGACATACACTTGCCTTAAGAGAAATATGAATTCCAAACTGCAGCTTCATTGGAAAACTTTTATTTCCCTTCATTGGCACCTTTGCAACATGTTTGAGAGAGAGTTGTCATCATACATTTCAACCTTATTGTCTCCCAATATCAAGAAGTAGCCATGCTCCATCATTTGACCCACACTGAAAAGGTTTTCTTTCAATCCAGGCACAAGCATTACTTCCTTGATGTATATTTTCCCCATTTTTGTTTCAACTACCAGATTTCATTAGCCAGTTACATCAACAAGTTGTCCAGCACCCATCTCAACCTTTTTTGTCATATTCTTATCAATATCAACAAGCAAATCTTCTCTACCTGTCATATGGTTACTACATCCACTATCCACATACCATACATTCTCAAGACTTTTTACACTAGCATAAAACATAGTTGGTGTGGATTCAACCTGAGTGGCATAGTTGAGCTGCTGCATTGGTTTTTTGCTATTGCAATCCCTTGCAATATGTCCAATCTTGTCACAGTTATAACACTTTGGCTTGCCCTTGAGTCAACACTCTCCAAAATGTAACTTGTCACAATGTTTGGAAGGATTTCTTGCACCATCAGTGGAACTGTTATCCCACTTTTTACCTTTTGCCTTCCAATTCTTCTGGTATATTTTGATTCCCAGAGAATTTAGTTGGCTTATGATTCACACTAAGACTAGCAAATGTCGTCTCAGTTTTGTTCTCAGAATGCATATCCAGCCTTAATTCAAAACCCTTCAAAGAATGAACAACTTCTTGCACTTCAATCACATCTAAATCTTTTGAATGCTCAATAACAGAACAAATAGAATCATATGTTAAAGGCAAGCTAATCAGCAATTGAACTATTCTCTCTCGAGATAAGTCATCTCCATAACTTCGCATTTGATTTATCAGATCAAACAGCTTTGTAAGATAAACAGAAAGTGATTCGTCATAATTCATTCTTGTATATTTAAACTCTCTTTGAAGACCTTGCAATTTAACATTTCTAACCTGTTTATCACCATGGTATTCTTGCTGCAGAATATCCCATTCACCTTTTAAGGTTTCTTCATGAGAGATCCTGGGGAATATCTCATCTGAGACTGCTCCCTGAATCAGACCCACAACTTTGGCATCTTTCATGAGTCTCTCAATGAGAGTCATCTTCTCAGCATTGCTTGATTCTTCTTTTTCTTTCTTCTTTGCATCAGATTCATCCTTATTCTTCAAATCTGAGCTCTCAAACTCCTTTTCAAAAAGATCGCACAACCCGTTAGACTTGAAAATGATTTTCATCCTTATACGCTCTCCAACACTCATAGTTATCACCATTGAAGATCAGTTCTCTCAACTCGCTACTACCAGATCCGGCCATGTTATCCCAATATCAATTGAGATTCATATATCTTATATATGAAATCAATCAATGAGAATTGGAGGTTTTGGTTTTCTGGAATTTTTAAGAAGAAGTTGCAGAGAGAAGAATGAAGAAATTGAGCTGCAAATGTTCATACATTCACACACACACACACTATGCACCATAATACCGTTAGAGAGGAGAGAAAATGAAATATTCTCTCATTACATCATGTAAAAATAACCATCCATTTCATCTACCTTATAAGATAGTGATACATGGCATAAACCATCACTTACTCTAAGATTACATCTTAGCTGCACACTTGGACTGCGATCCAAGGGCTTACATTAAATCTGAGATTTACACTTGGCCTTTCTAGAATTTCAGCAATGAAACTTACACACCAACAATCCCCACGTTGCACCAAAAACTAATTGAAATCTGATAAGAAATCCCTTAATGTGATGTGGAAACCTGGAAGACAAGTACCACAGTTGATCTTGATCCCATGTTGAATGCGGCTGCCTGAATACATGGAAGCACAAAAAGAGTAGCAGGTAGAATAAAAGCCTTGAATGGATGGAAACACAAAAAGCACGAAACATTAACAGATAAAGATGATAAAGGGATTCAAGAATCTGACAATGAAAGATACAAAGGAAAAAAAAAAACCACGTAACGACTAGAGCGATTTCTATCTTTATGCTTGAAACCCATATGAAATCCAACAAAAAGTAGATTCAGGGCAAGTAAAGATTTCTGGGCTAGATGGGGCAAAGATATAATAAAAGTAGAACCATAAACCTCCGTTGAACCAATACTTGTTGCTCCAATAGCAGAAAGTGCCAAAAATCCTGATAGCATAAGAATTGCAAAGACAAAAATGCATCAATAAAAGAGCAAAGTAAGCATCTCCTGCATTACAACAAACACGATCAGCATTCAGTCTTGCTAAAAAAGGCTTGAAAACTTTGAGTTTTAACCAAAAGGACACAAAAGTATTGTAAGTGAATAGTACCCGAAGTGACTTTTTAGAATAAAAATGTCCTTAACGTTAAAAGTGAACAGTACCAAAAGTGTTTCTTTAAGACTTTGAAAAAAAAATGTTGAAAGAAGACCTTTTTCATGTAGTGAACGATGATACGGACAGTTGGTACAATGTCATTCACATGTGCAAAAGAATACTTATTCCTTTCTACAATATTCCCATTTCCTCCTTTCCCGTATTGCTATTGGCAACCAACCCCAACCCCAAGTAGCTAGTAGAGTGTCATTATACAAACGAACTCTTCCCCCGTTGCCATTGGCAACCAACACATCCTAAACCCTAATTTCAATCCCAATTCAACCCACAGACCACAACTCAAAATTCAGTAACTAAAATTAATCAAAGCACAAAAGTAAAACACTTGCATAGGAAGATGAAGCAGCAAGATAACCAAGAAGAAGAAAAACAACCCCACTTCAAAGTTCAAATCAAAGAGGATACTAAAGTACAACTTACATATAAACACTACAAAAAAAAATCCAGACGAAAGGATTTGGTGGGGCAAAATAAAATTTTCGTCGCCAAAGGTTTTATTCGACAGACTTTGGTCAGGCAAAAGTTGTAGCTCAAACTTTTGCCCGACGAATTATAGAACTCCATCGAGCAAATACAGTTTGCCCGACGAAACATTTCGTCCAGCGAAGTGCGTTGACCGATGTAGCCTAACGAATATTACTTGCCCGGGCGACAGTATTTCATCAGGTTTTCAAAAATAAAAAAATAATGAAAAAGTCGTCAAGCAAGGGATTTAAAGAATAAAATAAAAAATAAGGAGCTTTAATGAAAAGAGTTTGAGCTAAGTCTAACTATATTCTTATTTAATCAAAAGGACTTCATATTTAATTATAGGGTTTGGGGTATATTGAAACCTCATACAACATTTTTAAAACATTTCACTTTCACACCTAAAGTACTATTTTATTTCAATATAATACATTTGTTACATTTTTCATCCATTGATCTGTTAAGAGTTAACGTGGTTGCCACATTTGTGCCACGTGGTAAAAAAAAAAAATTTTATTCATTTAAAATATTATAATAATTTACACAATTAAAAATAATATAAAAAAAAAATTGAAACCCAGAAGCGCCACACCACCAGAACTCGCTGAATCAATCTCCGAAAAGCTCACAATCTACGCCGACTACCTCCGATTCCGAGTTGTGTGTCACAGCTGGCGAGCCTCCGTCCCCAAAACCCCTCACCACCTCCGTCCCCAACTCCCCTGGCTGATGCTCCCCCAATCCCAGCCCAACCAATCCCACCGCGCCTTCTTCAACCTTTCCAACAGCAGAGTCTACTTCTTCCACCTTCCAGAAGCTTCTCACCGCAAGCGCCGCTGCGGCTCCTCCCACAGATGGCTCGTCATCCTCGACAAGACACCTTCCGTCCTCCTCGTTAACCCCCTCACGCGTGCCAAGCGCCACCTCCCTCCGCTCTCCACCTTCCCCAACGTTGTTCGATTCGATTTGATTACTTCGATTTGGAGCTAGGGATTTGAGAGAGAGGGAGGGAGTGTATCTGATTTGGGGGTAGGCTCGGGTGGGGAGAAGGGGTTGGTTAGGGTGCTCGAGTGGGGAGAAGGGGTGGGAAAACGAACTGGGTTTTGGGTCTTTTTATTTTTTTTTATTTATTTATTTTTTTTTTTGCTTTTCTTTAATTAATTATTTTAATATTTTAAATTTTTTATTAAGTGTTTAGCCACGTGCATATATATGGCAGCTATGTCTGCATAAATGGAATCCCTTATTTGCAACATCATCATTTAACAGATTTTCTAACAGATGTATGAAATTAAAATAAAATGATAAGTAAATGTATCAAATTGAAATGTTTTTAAAATGTGGCAAAATCGATCCCAAACCTAAAAGAGTAAAATATAATTTACGGTTGATTATAAGAATAAAACTAATTTATATCAAGCGACACAAACATTGAACAAACATGGACCGAATAAAAAGTTCAAACAGAAACCTCATTCTGTCAGCTAATTTTGTTAGAGTAAACTTCTCTTTATTTACAAATATGTCATTCTGTCAGTCAGTTCCTTCTCTCTTTCTGTTTTTTTTCCGTTGACTCTCTTTTATTTCTTGTTTTCTTCTTGCCCCCCTGCTCCTGGAAGGGAAGTCTTTTTTATAGGCTTGAGAAACCCATCGATTCCCACTTTCTTTGATTGTATATATATATATATATATATATTTTTTTTTTTTTTTTTTTACTTATTTGAATTAGGTTGTTCAAATTCTTTTGTTGACCAATCTCCACCTTAATTTTGTTTGCCACTTAGAACCTGCAAAAACTGTTTTATGTAGGAACCACTTTCATTGAAAATATTCCAGTTTCATCTTTAGTTCGTGGGTTTAAAGATTTGTCCGTGCGGTCTTGACTATTGACTGATACAACAATGATTCTGGAGGTGGTTAAGAAATTTTCAGGATACAAATACTCTATATTAACCACATTGTCACTTAACAGTTTATGTAACAGAAGATCTAACAGATGTATGATATTGTAATTAAATTCATAACTTTATGTACGACATTGCAATGTTTTTAAATATGATGTACAAGTTTCCAACCCAAACTTAAAGGTGCAAACTGTAATACCATATTTTTAGTTTTTTTTTTTTTTTTTTTGAGAAAATTCAAACAATATTTTTAATTTAGGTACTAATGGAAAAGTCAACTAAAATCATTTTATAAATAATACTATATTTTAAAATAGTTACATGATTGCAACTCAATATTAGTAACTTTTCTGACGACTAGGGATCAGCTGGTGACTTTATCATATATTCAGAGAAACGGACCACAAAGTTGTAATTATTTAAACTTTCATCTCATTCTATCAAATTCATCAAAGTACTAAAGATAAATAATAAATTTACTTACATCCGTCTGATCCACCTAGACTCCGCTAAGGCACTAGGCCTCAGTCCGCCACCCGACTAGCGCCTAGCGTCTTTTAGAACCATGAGAAGTAGTGTTTGTTTTCTTCAGTTTCATAAATAGTGTATAATTTTGCAATAATTCCAGCAATAGTGTGAGTTATTTTTTGTTCAAATCTAAAATTAGTGTATTCTAGTTCCATAGATAGTGTTTATTTTGTTACATTTCATAAATAATGTGGGTTATCATACTGTAGTTCTAGAAATAATGTGAGTTAGTTTGGTTCACGCTCAGAAATAGTGTGGTATAATGATGTAGTTCTAGAAATAGTGTGGGTTATTATACTGTAGTTCCCGAAATAATGTGGGTTATTATGCTGTAATTTCAGAAACAATGTGGGTTGTTTTGGTTCACTTTTAGAAATAGCGTGAGTTACTATGCTATAGATCTAGAAATAGTAAGGGTTATTATGTTGTAGTTCTAGAAATAATCTGGGTTACTTTTGTTCTGTCACAGCCCGTCCCAAAACCTTATGTTTCGACGGTTATGAATTGACGAAATTGCCCTTGTACGTTATTTGTTTTGTTGAAGTTTGGAACCTAAATAATTCTAAGGTTTTGGATAAGTAACCTTAGTTAGTTTTGAACCATTTTTGGGTGTGGTTAGGTTAAGATGTGGTGTGTTGGATGTGTGAAGACCACACATCACAAAGCTACCTCTTTCTCTCTCCCCAACTCTCGGATCTCTCTTTCTCACTCTCTCTTTCCCGAGTGTTGTACGGACAACCCCAAAACCAGCCTAAAACTTGGTAGATCAAAGCAGGGAAGAGTGGCATTCCACTCCTCAGGTTCACACGAGCTCAACCATACCAGTTTCGAGCCACAAAACCCTCGAAAACCCTAGCTGGAAATTGAACCGTGGGTGTACAGTACACCCAATCTGTTGGAGCAGGTTTCACAGCATTCTAAGACCCAAAAGGTAACCTCCTAGATCCCTAGTTCATTTTGGCATAGTTTAGAATGGTTTTGGACGTCGGGAAACGCTGAAAAACGGACCTCCGACTTGAGTACTATTCATCAACTTTTAAACCATTGAGTTTTTGTGAATTCTAGGATCACAGCAAGCTCAAGGAAGTCCTCACGATGCTCGGAGTGCATCGTTGGTAAGAATTGGCGCACGGGAAGCTAGAGAACGGACTATTGCAGGTTGGTGCCGGAGTTCGAGGTAATTTCCGACGTGATTTCTTACGTTTTAGGGCTTAAAACCTTTGTAACGTGATACAAGAGGTCTTAAGCTTCTTTTTGGCGTTTATTTCATGCGATTTGGGTAAGAAATGGAAGAGAACAAAGACTTAGAAAATTGCCCAGTTTTCCGGCGCCGGTGGCACTGTTCCAGCGTCTGGAGGTTGAAGATGGCGCGCGTGGGGGCGCGTAGGTCCGTGCTCTCCTCGGAGTGTGAGGGCGCGTGAGACTTAGGAAATTTTTTCTAAAAATATCACGTTGTTCCTGAGGTTGTGTAGATCACGTTGGTATATTCACACACCTCATTTGAGCTTTGTTTGAGAAGTTATTAGCTAGTTTCGTTTATGTGCTTTAAAATAAAGTTTTTATAGTTGTTTCTCACATAGGCGAAACCTATCCGGACGACGAGCGCAGCCAGGCTAGACAAGGAGGCTACGATCCATCTACTTATCAGTGAGTGGGCTTTTGTTTTCCGTATATACCTTATACATTGAGTTTTCCCAGAAAACATGTGAAATGGTTTATGAAATGAAATGCCATGCCATCATACCTTTGCTATATTTCTTGAGTATGCATGATGAAATAAGTGTGCATCATGATATTATTATGCATTATGGAGTGGCAATGCATCATGAAATTGTATGCGCATGATTGTTGGTGTTGTGGACGCTAAGGTAAGTTCAGGTAAGCCTCTGAGTGTTTAAATAAATGTTGAGATAACGAGATTGACGAGATGTTGAGATGCATCGATAGCTCATAAACCTGCACCCCCGGTGTTAGTGCTCCCGCCCAGGGCCAGGGCCAGTCTTTCACGTGTTGTTCACATCTCCGCACCGCACGCTCACCTTAGATCCAAGTTAGGTGCACAGTCCTGTTGTATAGACCACCTTGAGTGGGTTCGACTCGTAGGTGACCCGCGACTTATTCGCACAGTCTTCACGTGATTGTAGCACTAGAGCGTAGTAGATTACACCCAGTCTTGTCGTATAGACCACCTCGAGTGGGTTCGACATGTGTGCAGGATATATATTAGGATGAGATGATGAGATTGATTATGAGCTATAGTTCCAGTCGTGCTGATCACACGGTGGACATGTTATTATCGATGATGAGTTTACTTCACTTGAGTTATGATTTGATGGTATGATAGAGCATATGCTTGATTTGTTGGCATAGTTTGGCATATGTTGGATTGGTTGGCATACTCATGATTTGATAGTGTGATTGGCATATGTTTGATTCATTGGCATAGTTTGGCATGTGCTTGATTTGTTGGTATGGTTTGGCATACATTTGGATTCGATGGCATATTAATGACTTGTTAGCATTTTCATGTTTCGAATCATCTTTAGCATGATGATTTTCAGATGAGTTGAGTATATGTATATACTATTATTTTTCTGGGAAAGTATACAGGTTTTATGGCGAGGGGTTAGAAAGTTAGTTTTTTGAAAAGGTTTTTGAAAGATTTGTTTTTGCCCACTCACGCTTTTGTTTTACGCCCCTCCAGGTATTAGCTAGCGTTGTCGGTGGCATCTGAGGCAGCAGCAGTTATTCTGACAGATATTCACTCATGTAGGACCCTTCGGGGATGTTATGTATAAATACTCTTTATGTTCGACTGCACCTAGACTTTATGCTCTGAAAGTGTGTTAACACTCTTGAATTCGGTTTTCGATTATTCGTATTTCTTATTACTTCAATGCTTCCGCACTATGCACATGGCTACGTCACCTCACGTGACGGCCAGCATGCCTCGATCTCGGTCGGGGTGTGTCATGTTCACTTTCAGAAATAATGTGGGTTATTATACTGTAATTCTAGAAATAATGTGGGTTATTTTGGTTCAGTTTTAGAAATAATATAGGTTAGTTTGTTGTAAGTCAAGAAATCGTGGTTTTGTTATAGTTCAAGAAATAGTGTTTATTTTGCTCTATTTCATAAAAGTATGAGTTATTTTAATTTGGTTTCATAAATAGTGTGAGTTTATTGTTGTAATTCCACAAATAGTATGAGTTATTTTGGTTCACTTTCAAAAATAGTGCTGGTTATTTTGTTATTTTGGTTCACTTTCAAAAATAGTGCTGGTTATTTTGTTGTAGTTCTAGAAATAGTATGAGTTATTTTGGTTCATTTCCAGAAATAGTGTTGGTTATTTTGCTATAGTTTCATAAGTAGTGTTTATTTTGTTACCTTCTAGACACATTGGGGTTGGTTTTTTTTTTTTTTTTTTTTGGTTCATTTCATAAATTGTATAAGTTTATTTCTTATAGTTCTAGAAATAGTGTGCGATATTTTGTTGTAGTTCAGAAAATAGTGTATTTAACTATTTTCATTGTTGCAGATGGAACAACGAAAAATGTTTGGGTGAAGAGTTTCGCTAATTGATGTTGTTGCAAAATATCACTGTCGAATTCTTCAAAAGGGAAGAGTTAATGAAAATCTTGCTGTCCTCTACCATTACATGAATCTATGCGAGTAGTCTAGAGAACAAATGAGGCCTAAAGATAAATTAGGACATAGAAATAGAATTGTAATAAACACAAACATCTCTGGTGCTTTGAACGTATTGTGAAGACCATGGGCACTTGGACAAGCCCTCTACAGATGGCTGCAATAGCAATCCAGCAATCCAAAAACATTCGTTACGGTACACATGCACTGACATAGAACAAGATGCTTGTATTAACCAAGATGGTGCTCAGTTGCTTAATATCCATGCACTCTACAAAGGAAATGATAGATTTGTGAAGAGAAAAAAAAAACGAAAAGGATACTTGTATTATACAAGCTGCAAGCATACTTTAATTCTTGTTTCATCAACTAAACTCTAAGGAATGGCTCCCCATTTAAAGGATCGAAAATAGAGTTCCATCTATTAGCGTTCTTCCATTTACCCTGCACTGGAAAAATACAACATTTGTTTTTCAATAGATTTCAATACTTGATTTTTTTGTCCCCATAAGTTTTACGAAAGGTCCAATACACCTTTTATAAAAAGGTAACATAGAAAATAGGGTAAATTACATAATACCCCCTCAGGTTTGAGGTCTATTACAACCTCATACAACATCTTTAAAACATTTCACTTTCATACCTCACCTACTATTTTATTTCAATATAGTACGTCCGTTACATTTTGCATTAGGGCTGGGTTCGGTTCAAATCGGTTTGGTTTTTTGCCAAAACCGAAACTTAACCGAAATTTCGGTTCGGTTTGGTTCTTTTTTTTTTCAGTTTTTTCGGTTCGGTTTTTTCCGGTTCGGTTTTTTTTCCTTAAATTTTAATATCTCCAACACAATTATAACATAAAATATTCCAACTAGAATCAAAGACAATGAAAATAAACATTTAAAGTTCAACTATAATTATAACATAAAGGTTTTTTTTTTAATATTTTGGGTTTAAAGTTTAACTGTAAATAGATTTCTTTTTAGAAAAGTAAAATTTTCTACCATTTTCTTCACACCTCAACTCTTAACTATGAATAATATAAAGAGCTAGTATAGGTTGGTGGACATGAGCTGAATTATTTTATCATGATAGTACATACAATGAGAGCATTATCATACTATAACCCACTTTGAACCAACGAGGGTCATTTATCGATTATGCTCTCTTTGTATGTATTATCGATCATTTAGTAATGTAATTTACTATTTAGTAGCTAGAAGTAATATCAAAAGGGAAAACACTTGATCAAAACCAATACATGATCACTGCATATAACAATAAGCAATGAAGTACTGAATAAGCACACAAATACTTGAAGCAAGAAGCCAGATTAAACAAGAATAAGGAACTAACAGTACCGTGTCAGGAGTTAGCACCATTTTGGTATCATTATTTTAGGTCCTGCTTTTTTATATGACTTCTTCCTTGTAGTTATAGGAAAAGTAGCACATGCATTTGGTACATTTCTGATTTTGGCTACGCATTAGGCATACAAATTGGGTTTAAAAAATAATACCCAAAACAAATAATTAAATAAATAAAATTAAAAAATATTAATTTAATTAATTTGGTTCCGTTCGGTTCGGTTCGGTTCAGTTCCTAGACCACCAAAACCAAATCGAACCAAAAGAATTCGGTTCGGTTTTCTGTTTTTTGAACCCACTCCTATTTTGCATCCATTGATCCGTTAAAAACTGACGTGGCAACCACATTTGTACCACGTGGCAAATTTTTTTTTTTTTTTTTTAAAAAACCTGAATCTTCTCAACAACAAAAAAAACAAAATTAAAAAAAAAAAAAAAAAACTGAAAAATGCATAACCCAGCATCGAACACTCCACCCCGCAAAAATCCCAGCATCTTCCTTTTATTCCCCACAACCCCAAATTCTCCCCAAAACCCACCCCACCTTCCCTGCAACCCTTCCCCCCTCTTCTCCCTCCCTCCCGAGCCGAGCCTCCCAACCGCCATGGACAACAGTAACCCGTAGCTTCCACCCTCAATCAAGAGAAATTGGGCAGCGTCAGCGCCGCAGTGGTGCGCAATCTCTCGACAGGTAGCATGCCACACCACGAGGAGCTTGCCCAGGGATGAAGCCAGAAATTAAATTAAGAGGGGGCACCTTAAAAAATTTGAGCTCATTTTTTGGACAAATGAAGCTAGTTCTGTTACAAATGCTGAAAAAATTAATTACAAAATGTCTAATTTTATTACTCTATTGTCTAATTTTGTCTTTAATTGTTGACAATCTAATGCTCATTTGTACTAATTAACCAAATACATGCAACTCAACAAGGTTTAGACATTAGTGCGTTAGAAAAATATACAAGACGGAGGGGCATTTAAAAACTTAAACATGATTTTCACTATTTTAATATGATTAATTGAATAATCTGCAAAGTAAAAAAAAAGAGAATAATTAATTGAGTAATTTGTAATTAAAAAAAAAGGATGAGAGGGGGCATGTGCCCCCACTGAGCCTTAACTCCATTCGTCCATGAGCTTGGCGACGAGGGCGAACGAGCCGGGCATGCTGTGGTGGTCGCTTCGGAGCTTGACGAAGATGAAGAAGAAGCCGCAGAAGAAGGAGCTAATGACGGAGATGTTGAGAAGGTACTGGATGTTGCCGTACCAGGCCTCGTAGGTATCGGCGCCGTCGCCGGAGGACGGCGGAGGAGAGAGAGTGTCATTCATGGAGGGGATGGGGGAGAAGGCTAAAGATTGATAAGATGTGGGCAACGGAGACATGGGAAATCTAGGGATTGAGGAACCAGAATTTGGGGTTTCTCTGGTGGGAATTGAGGTAATTGGGATTGAATTGGACTGGGATTTTCTTCATGTGGGGGAGGAATTAGGGTTTGGGTTGAGGGGTGGGGGGAATTTGTGGTTGTGGGGAATAAAAGGAAGATGCTGGGATTTTTGCGGGGTGGAGTGTTCGATGCTGGGGTTTTTCAGTTTTTTTTTTTAATTTTTTTTTTAGAAGATTCAGGTTTTTTTTTTTAAAAAAAATATTAAAAAAATATTATTTTTGCCACGTGGAACACAGGTGGCATGTCGCATCGAACAATATACATATAAGGCTTACAGGATCCACACCCCTGGGCGATGTGGGATCTTACATGGCAGCCACGTGGTACAAATGTGGCAGCCACATCAGCTCTTAACGCTCTTAATGGATCAATGGATGAAAAATGTAAAGGATGTACTATATTGAAATAAAATAGTAGATGCGGTATGAAAGTGAAATATTTTAAAGATGTTGCATGGGGTTGTAATAGATCTTAAACCTGAGGGGTATTATGTAATTTACATAGAAATACTATAAAAAAAAGTTGATGCAAGGAAATACACTTAACAAATAAGGTTATAATCGTTCAAGTTTTTAGTCTCCAGTTACACCTCAAAAACCAATTACTGTTCTGAGTGCAGAGCCCTTTTCATGGGTATTTTTCCACTGACATATGCAGTGGCGAAGCCAGGATTTCTCGGGGGGAGGGGCGAACTTAAAAGAGTGCAAGGTTAAAGAAAAATGGCAACAACTAAATCTTTTTATATAGTAATGTCTTTCATAATTAATCAATACAAACAAATTACAATTGTTGCCGGCGAGGTTTCATGTCATGAAAACGTCGCATAATAGGCTCATTATCAATAAAAGCAAATACATCTCTCTCAATGTAAACAATCATGCTATCACTCAACCATTGATCTCCCATTTTGTTACGCAATGGTGTTTTCACAATCTTCATAGCAGAAAAAGCTCTCTCCACCGAAGCGGTTGCAACCGGTAACACCAAAGCCAATGTAAGAAGCTTATACACTAACATATAGCTTTCACACCTCCCGGTCTTCACTAACTCTTTTTGCAAGATCACTAATTCCTCTCAATGATGAAAACTCACTATGCATTTTCATATCATGAATGTAATTATCAAGTTGAATTGGAAGATTCATGAGGTCCATACGATCAAAATTTTATCTCAATTTGTAAACCCTATCTCAGTGAAGACATCACTTCCAGTGCTACCCATTTGATCAAAATCACATTTGAAAAGATAACAATAACGACAAAATGCAGCATTTTTTGATATACTATACTCCAACCACTAAAACTTATCAAACCAACTGATGATAAAACGTCGATTGTCGCTAACTTTTCTTGGCATGATGTGGTCTCTAGGTTGACAAGGATCATTTTGGAGATAGTGTCTACGAATTGCTTCACGATAATTAGGTGGATAATCAAGCATTCGACGTCTATGTGCAGGGTCTGCAGGAAGATTAGCCAATATTTCATCCAACTCAGTGGCATCACTTTGTTGTGACCTACTCGGAATATTCGAAATAGGACTTCTTGGAATATTTAAAGGAGGAGGAGGGCTACTCGGAATATTTGAAGGAGAAGGACTACCCGAAATGTTTGAAAGAGGATTTAAGCATTGTTTCTTATAGTATCGTTCCATTATGTAACTGTAAAATAGAAAGAAAAAAAATTCTTAGACTCTTAATCCTAGAATAAACTATACTAATATGCATAATAACTAATCTAACCAACAATTCAATTAATCAATACCAATAAGCATACAAATGATTCAATAAATAAAAATTTAATCATATGAATAATTGTATACATACTACATTATGTAACAATTCAATTAATTAATACATAATTGTATACATAATACATAATTGTATACATAATCAAGAATTCAAATTTTAATTTTTGCCCTAAAAAATAATTTCATATCAATAATCAATAATCAATAACCAATAACCAATAACCAATAACCATATTAGTGCATTGAGTGCATTACTATATGATTCTATAACAATTAAACAAAATTTGTTTTAAATAATTTATTAGGGTTAGGAATTATAAATTTAAGAATTAAAAAATTTACCTAAATTTACTGGAGAGTGAGTCACTCACTGAGTGTGTGCTGCTGAGTGGGTGTGCTGCTGCTGCTGAGTGCTGACTGACTGGTTTCGTCCGTTCTGCTTTGAATTGGGGGAGCAGCGGGCCAGCGGCTGCCTTTTGATTGGAGGAAGACAAAGGGGAAAACGACACAACAAGGGTTCGAATTTGGGGTTGGATGGCAGACTAAATGGATGGCAGATTGGGGGACACGCGGTCCCCCCATATAACTTTTTTTTTTTTAATTCCAACTATCAAACCCACCATTTCATTTAAAAATTTTTAAATTTTTTTACCAGGTCCAAAACGACGTCGTTTTGGCCTGGTTTTTTTTGCAAAAATAAATTGAAACGCAGAGCCGGAGAAGAAGCAGCGCCGGAGAAGAAGCAAAACCAGTGGGTTTCTGACGAGGGGAGGGGCAAAACGAGCGCTCCTCTCTTGTTTTTCCGGCGAGGGGAGTGGCGGCAGCCACTCCTCGCCCTCACGTGGCTTCGCCACTGGACATATGACCCTTCAAAATTTTAATGGTTTACCAACAGACTATTTTGTTTGCTACTAATTAAATGAAGTATATATCAAATAAGGTACAAAAAAGAAAGGCAGGAAAAAGTTTAGCTCAATTGCTTTCAACCTTGAGTCATTTAATTACGAAAATTAAAGAAAGCACTCGAACAAGAAAAAGAAGAAGATTTTAAAAGTAAAGAGTGGTAAAAAGATGATACCGAAACCAAACAAAAAGTCACTTATTGGTCAAAGTAACAAGTGAAAAGGGTGTGGATGTGAAAGCAGCCTTCAATTCTTAAAGGGTTGAAGAATCAAACATCCTAAAAAGATTACACACCCAAAATATTTTATCATAAGCTAACAGTAAGCAGTAACCAACCTCAAAAATAAAAAAAAATAAACACAAACACAAACTAACAGACCATGATCCTTAGATTCTTCATGAGGGCATGCAGTATTGGAAATTCATTGTTTGGGCCATTTTAATTAGACCAGTTTAGTGTTGAGCTTTGTTCTAATCATTAAATAAATGGAGCTTTAATGAAAAGCTGCTAGTACTATTAACTTTAACGACAAACCACATTTTTACACTAAAAAATCAATAATGGTACTATCACTTTACCCTTTATTTTATACTTATCGCTAAAACTCAAAGTTTTAAGCATTTTTCATTAGTTTTCCTTTAGATAAACTTATTACTTGGTTTTTGGTTAAAATCTAAAATCTTTGAGCCCTTATCATTAGTTTTCTTTAAAAAATATATATAATACATGCTCGACGAAAGTATTGGTGGGGCAAATTGTTCAATTTAAATAAATTATTTAGTTTTAGTTATATTAATCTCAAAATAATCATAATATTAAAAAAAAAAGTTAATTATGTTAAAAATATTCATACAAATGTACATGTGCAAAATATCTTACTAACTACTATTAGGGTGGTTGCTGAAGGTCGCTAAGAGGATCAGGGGGCAAATGCAAGAGGCTGCTACTGCCTACGCTTCGCAACAATGTACTGCCAAAACTCCTCGCAGTGAGCAATTTCTTCCCGAGCTTCTTCTCGCTGACGCGCTTCTTCTTCTCGTTGGCACACTTTTTCTTCCTACTAGCGCATGACCCCTAACTTCATCTCCAATCTGTTGCAGTCTAGAAGACGTGCCACATAGAGGCTGAGAGCTAGTGGAAGACGATCCTTTAAGGTCTCGAACCTAACCCGCTCCTAGAGCTCTAGGCCTTTCTGTTCACAACTCCGTCCATCAGCAACTGTAGAGACATATCTGGATCAAGTGTCAGCTACTTCATTGGGGTATTGATTTCTTCTGGGAGAGGTTGGCAAGGTAGACGACCTTCTTCTTCAACTTAGAAGCCTTAAAAAAAACAATTAAAATTATAGATCATAATTTTAAAATGTTTAAGTGTAATGAAATTTAAAATTAAAATTTTAAACGCAATATTTACACAAATGTTGTCATCCACCTAGTTGCCATAATTGACATGCATATTGTTGGAAATGTACCCTAAAGTGAATCATATGATGATACTTTATGAATATTTCACATGTTAAACTAATCTAGTTTAATATAAAGGGCAAAGATTATTATTTAAAGCCGTCTCATATAAATGTTATATTCTTAAACGATAAGTCCAAAGAATATGTAATTGGGAGAATGTGATTTAAAGAAGTTAGATTCATGAGACCATCCTCTTTCATATACATACCCTAAACGTTTCTGATCATAGGATTACCAATTGGTCATTGACAGTCCGTTAAGATCAGTACGTGCTATGTCTTCTCTTAGAGAGAGTGACTGATCTCGAGTCAGTGGTGTGACTGACACCAAGACAAGCATGTAGGTGCTCAATAGAGAATGAGTCCACTGAACGCGATCAATAAGGAGTTCTCATACTTATGTCACATGAGAACTCATGGTTGGATAATGCAAAGTAGTCTTTTGACCTGAGGCATCATAGTTGTCTTGTGGTTAGGTCCTTGATCTTTGACTATGTCAAAGTCACTCCGTCAAAGGGTGTCCATGGCATAGTTGGGGTTAAGCCACTTAGCCATGGAGGCAAGTGAATGCACAGCAAAGGATCTCAAACCTTCAAACTGTTTGAGGGAGAATGCTCTACGATATGATTAAGAATCTCTGGCCAGAGTATGAATAAGATTTAGGAAGTCGTTCCAAATCACATTCAAGGTAATCATATAAGTAAAAGAATCACATTGGATAGTAGACATGAATAAACTATCAAACTAAACAATGTGGTCAAGAGTATTGTATTAGAGAAAGACCGTATTGCATTGTAATCCTAAACTGAATAGGTTATCCACCTCTTCTGTTAGCTTGGGTAGGCATGATATATTGCTAGGTGTTACTCATGGTTTGTGGAAGTGTGACAGCCCGTTCCTGATTTTAAGAGTTTTTAAATTTTTAATAAAGGATTTTACAAAAATGCCCTTTGAGGCACGTGCTTTGTTCGAGGTTAATCGTTGTGTCGTGCCACCTAAGATTTATTTTCTTGGCATATCCTTGTAGTACTCGTCGCTACGGACGCGTGGGCGCAGACGGTTCGTGATTTGGAGCTATAACGAAGAAGTTATTAACGTTTGAAGTTTGGGTATTTTAGAAATTATTATTTCATAAAATCTGAAATTTTTATGGAAGTGGACGGCCCAGATTAAAGGAATAAAAGAAATGAAGGGCACATATTGAAAGGAAAGAAATTAGAAAGGGAATGGGCACTGCCTAGTGGTGAGACGGGAGAGAGAAGTCAGACCAATTAGAGGAAGAAGAAAACAGGAAACGGGTTGGGCAAAAACTGCCCAACTAGAGAAGAGGAAGAGCTTCGGGAGAGCTTCGGGAGAGAAGGCCGGACGAATGGGGAGAGGAGAGCCGAGTAACTGACCAACCAGAGATAGAGAAAGGACTACTATCCAATGTGAAACTTCTCTATATGATTCAATTGAATATGATATGGAACAAACTTCTAAGTCATATTCGTATGCTTTGGCCAAAGACCCCCGAATCATATCTCAGAGTATTCTCCCTCCACCATGGAAGGTTAGAGATCCTTTGTTGTGCATTCATATTCCTACATGCCTAGATAACTTGACCTTAACAATGTCATGGACACTCTCAATGGAATGCCTTTGACATGATCAAAGATCAAAGACCTAACCATTAGACATCTATGATGCCTCAGGTCAAAAGATACTTTGCATATTGCAGCTTACGAGTTCTTATATGATATGTATGTTCGAACTCTCTTTTGATCGTGGTTCAGTGTACTCGATTACCTTTTGAGCACCTATGTGTTTGTCTCAGTATCCAACACTAAATGACTTGAGGCTAGTCATACTCACTCTTTAGTTAACATAACACATACTAACTTTAGCGGATTGTCAATGCCCAATTGCAATCCTATGGCTAGGAACGTTTTAGGAATGAACGTAAGAGAAAGGTCTCGTTAATCTAACTTACTTAGATCACTTTTCTCTTAGGTTAAATACATTCCTTAGATTCCCTTATTGCTAACACATAATACAATAAATAGTGATTAACAATAAGCTTTGCCCTTCATTAAACATATAAAAGTTTAACACAATAAGTATTCCAAAAGCTATTACATCAAATGAGTGGCTGTGTGGGCATACTTCCAACAAGCACCTAGATGCGTGTCAGTCACACCAATGACTCGAGACCAGTCACTCTCTCTAAGAGAAGACATAGCACGTACTGATCTTAACGGACTGTCAATGCCCAATTGGCAATCCTATGATCAGGAACATTTAGGGTATGTATACGAAAGAGAATGGTCTCATGAATCTAACTTCTTTAGATCACATTCTCCCAATTACATATTCCTTGGACTTATTGTTTAAGCATATAACATTTATATGAGACGGCTTTAAACAATAATCTTTGCCCTATATATTAAACTAGATTAGTTTAACATGTGAAATGTCCGTAAAGTATCATCATATGATTGGCTTTATGGCACATTTCCAACAATTTACTTATCTGCTTTATAGAAAACTTATTCTTGTATGTTTATTAAGGATGCATACTTAGTTTGCATGCAGGGATTTGATGCTAAAATATAAGGGAATTCCACCTAATCGTTATGAACTTATATTTGCAAGTAGTAAAAGTCACTAGTTATGATTGAGTTAAGTAAATCCTTGGTAGGAGTATCATGCTTTTCATAGTTACAAATGTTTTGTCAATGCTTCTGATTTTCAAATAACTTAATGATCTTCGAGATGTATCTCTATCATGCTTTTCATAGTTAGGGAACTTGAGAAGAATAATTTGGTTGCGTCGATGAGACCAATTCAATGAACTTAGGAAAATTTGAGAGTTAATTAGTGCTGTTCACAGTTAATTTGAGGGATTGTCATTCATGGTTTATAGGAAGAATAACTGGAAATCGATTTGTATGCATATGATTCATGTGTGGAGAAGAATCTTCTAGTTATCCTTTCATCCATATTTCATTCACAACGTAATTTACTTGTTGCCATGTACTTTTGTTTTAATTAAATTCGTCCAAAATCCCCCCAGTCATTGTTTTGCTCTTAGTTTAACTTAGTTTTCAGTTTATTAAGTTTAATTTGTGTTGATTAGCATCCCTTCTAATCCCTAGAATAGAACAATCCCTACTTACTCGTACTACGGTTGCATAATTTATAGGGTTTAATTTGTGTGTTAGTTTCTACCACATCATTTTGGTATAGGTACAGACTAGATTGACAAGGATAAGCTTCTTTGGGGGGGGGGGGGGGGGAGTAAGCTGAAGGTTTTAATGGATTTTATTTCAGAAATGTCTTATGTATCAAACATGCTTAGCTAATTATGAATTCAGTTACGTATAGAGGTGTGAGTGACACACCCCGACCGAAGTCGAGACGTGTTGGCCGTCACGTGAAGGTCACGTAGCCACGTGCGCAACAGAAGTGAGGATTATAATATGCAAATGTGAATAAATAAAAGTCAACCACAACTTATTTAACGTGTGAAGATAAGTAAGTGCGTGAAAGTGATCGAGTACTAAATACAAACATTCAGAGCACAGGCATCCTAGGTGCAGTCCAGTAAACTAAGTATTGATTATACAAAACATGAAAGAAATTCCTACATTTATTTGGATCGCTGCCAGAACCACCGGGAAGTCCTTGTGAGCCATCGGGAAACTCAACTAGCTAGAACCTGGAGGGGCGCAAAACAAAAAACGTGAGTCGGCAAAAACAAAGCTTTTGAAAACACAGTTGTCTTTATGAACATACTAAACCCTCACTGTAAAACCCGTATAATTTCCCAAAAAATAATAATACGTACGTATATAAAAACAATGATTAAGAGCAGCGAAATAGAGGAATGCAATGTCAAGATGTTCAACAATAAAATGTGTAAGTCAGGTGATACGACTCAATGTAAAACATTATACTAGCCAAAGTCACCTAATGTGACCTGTACGGTTGAATGCATGGCTCATCAAGTAAGCCTGCACACGAGTCGAAACCACCTATTGTGGTCTGTCCGACAGGGCTACATGTAAATAAGTACGCTCAAGTGCTACGATCACGTGAAGGCTGTGCGAATAATCGAGGGTCACCTAAGAGTCGGAACCACCTATTGTGGTCTGTACGACAGGGCTGTGCACCAAACTTGGATCCAAGGTGAGCATGCAGTGCGGAAGGTGAACATCACTTGAAGGACTGTGCCCTGGCCATAGGCGGGAGCACTAACACCGGGGTGCAGGATAATGAGCTCTAAATGCATCTACACATAGCCACACACAATGCAACGAATACCATCATGATGTACTCACCTGAAGCTTACCTGGCCTCCACAGCCTCATCCAATACTACGCATAACTATACTAATGCAACACTAAAACGTAAAGCACACATGACATGGCATTTAAAACATACGTTCATTTAAAACAGTTTCTGGGAATCGTAAGCATATATACATATATATATATATATAGAAAACAAAAGCCCACTCACTGGTAAGTAGTAGGGTCGTAGCCCTCAAGTCTCGCCTGACCACACTCGTCCTCAAGGTACATCTCACCTGACGCCATCAGTATATTCTGTCAAAGTTGACGGAATATTCTCTATCTTCTCCGGTGATTCGACGGAATCCGCCGCCAGCCGCCATCTGTTTCGTTGGTTTCTATTTAAGATCCTAAAACCAACAAAAAAAGGCCGAAAAATTTCTTAGAAAAACCGGCCAACTCTGCAACTCTTCGAACCCATGTGTTTCGATGTCCAAATCACTTCAAAATGACTCCAAAGTGCTAGGAAGTTAGATGATTACCATCTTCAGTCCCGAAACCAAATAAATCCTTTGCGATCACGTCGGAGGAAATTGGACCCCTCGTCGGAGCTCAGGTTTCACGAGTTCTACATGTCCTTTCTTCGAACTAAGGGTGTGGTTAGGTTCCTAGGCTTGGGAAGAACACAAAGGTAGTCTTCAAAAACTCCATTCGTGTGAGTTGATGATGATTAGGTGTATAGGTGCTACGATGTATGGACTAGGAAAGGTTGAGAAGGTGGGGGAAAGAAGACGGAGACGTACGTGTCTGGGTGTATGTGTGTGTGTGCACGGGATTGGTCAAAAAATAATACTAAGCCCTGATTGGGCGGCCATGAGGAAGAGAGAGATAGTGTTATGGTAAGTGGCCCAAAAATAAAATCAAATCCAAAATCTGATTGGGTCCAATAAGGTAGGAATTAAGGTGATTGGGGGACAAAATAGATATAAACCACCCTGAAACATATCTCTAACCATTCTCATTCTTTAATCATCGTAACATTTTTGTTAGGAACCCGATTCGACCCTAACTCGCGTCGATGAGCTCATGACATCGAGTACGATTTAATTACGATAACGAGAAAAATAATTTAAATCTGAATATGTACATCCATGTCACTAAACCATGAGGGCATTATCGTCATTTTACACACTCAGGGAGAAAAATATATAATAATTCGGGACTAGTCATCACAATCTACCCCCTTAAGAAAATTTCGTCCCCGAAATTTCTATATATTTACATACCTCAATAATCATAAAACAGACGTGGATATAAGTCTCGCATACGCTCTTCAGTTTCCCAGGTGGCCTCCTCGACTGAATGGTTCATCCACAAAACTTTCACCATGTGCACAGTCTTGTTCCTGAGAACCTTATCTTTCCAATCCAAAATTGTCACTAGTTCCTTATCATAAGTCAAATTTGGATTAATCTTCAGTGGTTGAGAAGGGATCACATGTGATGGGTCAGAGATGTAGTGATGAAGCATAGACACATGAAATACATTATGCACCTTTGAGAGCTCTGAAGGTAACTCAAGTCTATATGCAACTTCACCGATTCGTTCGATGCTCTGATACGGTCCAATATATCGAGGACTTAACTTACCTTTCTTACCGAACCGTACCACACCTTTCCACGAGGATAACTTCAAAAATACCCAATCTCCAACTTTATACACTCTATCAGTGGCATGCCTATTAGTAGGCCTGGCAATTCCTGACACGACCCGATAACCCGACACGACACGACACGAAATTAACAGGTGTTCGGGTCGTTATCGGGTAACCCGATAAGCACCTGTTAAGATAACGGGTTGGTTCGGGTATACACGTGGGTAACACGATACACGATAAGCAGAATATTAATTTAATAATTTTATAACCCTAAAAAAATACTATAATAATTATATATAACAATTTTATACCCCTAAAAACTATAATAATTATACCCCCAAAATATTAACTATAATAATATTATATATATATATATATATATTAAATTTTAAATTAAATTTTATACCCCTAAAAACTATAATATTTAATATGCATCCGCCCTTTGAAGAAAAAGGGAGGGAAAAAGTTTTCAAAACAAAAAAAGGGAGGGAAAAAAGAAAATGATAAGAAAAGGAAACAAAAAAGAGAGGGAAAGATGGGTGTACTGTGTAGTGTAGGTGTAGCATCCGCCCTTTGAAGAAAAAGGGAGGGAAAAAGTTTTCAAAAACAAAAAAAAAAAAAAAAAAGGGAGGGAAAAAAGAAAATGATAAGAAAAGGAAACAAAAAAGAGAGGGAAAGATGGGATACGCATCCTACGAAACTAATTTCAACGATCCAACCGTCAAACATGTTTGTATATGTTTCGAGATCGCATACGCCAAAAATTGCAAAAAAAAAACATTCAGAGATCAAGTAACGGGACAAAACATTTTGAAGGTTATAAACGAAAAATCACGATTTAACGGTTATTTTAACTCCGATTTTGATAATTTTTTACAGCTACACTCCTTGACCCTATATGAATACAATGAATGAACTCGATCTTCAATTTTAAATATTTACACTAGTGGACACCACAAAATCTTATGTTATACTTAATGAAAGTATAAATAAATTCTTAAGTATTAGTGAATCTATTGTTTTGATGGGATACGCATTCTACGAAACAAATTTCAACGATCCAACCGTCAAACATGTTTGCATATACTTCGAGATCACATACACCAAAAATTGAAAAAAAAAAACATTAAGAGATCAAGTAACGGGACAAAACTTTTCGACGGTTATAAACGAAAAATCATGATTTAACGGTTATTTTAACTCCGATTTTGATGATTTTTTACAGCTACACTCCTTGACCCTATATGAATACAATGAATGAACTCGATCTTCAATTTAAAATATTTACAATAATGGATACCACAAAATCTTATTTTATACTTAATGAAAGTATGAATAAACACTTAAGTATTAGTGAATCTATTGTTTTGATGAGATACGCATTCTACGAAACTAGTTTCAACGATCCAACCGTCAAACATGTTTGTATATACTTCGAGATCACATACGCCAAAAATTGCAAAAAAAAAAACATTCAGATATCAAGTAACGGTTCAAAACTTTTCGACGGTTATAAACGAAAAATCACGATTTAACGGTTATTTTAACTTCGATTTTGATGATTTTTTACAACTACACTCCTTGACCCTATATGAATACAATGAATGAACTCGATCTTCAATTTAAAATATTTACAATAGTGGATACCACAAAATCTTATGTTATACTTCATGAAAGTATGAATAAACTCTTAAGTATTAGTGAATCTATTATTTTGATGAGATACGCATTCTACGAAACTAGTTTCAACGATCCAACCGACAAACATGTTTGTATATACTTCGAGATCACATACGCCAAAAATTGAAAAAAACAAACATTAAGAGATAAAGTAACGGTTCAAAACTTTTCGACGGTTATAAACGAAAAATCACAATTTAACGGTTATTTTAACTCCGATTTTGATGATTTTTTACAGTTACACTCCTTGACCCTATATGAATACAATGAATGAACTCGATCTTCAATTTAAAATATTTACAATAGTGGATACCACAAAATCTTATGTTATACTTAATGAAAGTATGAATAAACTCTTAAGTATTAGTGAATCTATTGTTTTGATGGGATACGCATTCTACGAAACTAATTTCAACGATCCAACCGTCAAACATGTTTGTATATACTTCTAGATCACATACGCCAAAAATTGGAAAAAACAAACATTAAGAGATAAAGTAACGAGATAAAACTTTTCGACGGTGATAAACGAAAAATCATGATTTAACGGTTATTTTAACTCCGATTTTGATGATTTTTTACAGCTACACTCCTTGACCCTATATGAATACAATGAATGAACTCGATCTTCAATTTAAAATATTTACAATAGTGGATACCACAAAATCTTATGTTATACTTAATGAAAGTATGAATAAACTCTTAAGTATTAGTGAATCTATTGTTTTGATGGGATACGCATTCTACGAAACTAGTTTCAACGATCCAACCGTCAAACATGTTTGTATATACTTCGAGATCACATACGCCAAAAATTGAAAAAAACAAACATTAAGAGATCAAGTAACCGGACAAAACTTTTCGACGGTTATAAACGAAAAATCACGATTTAACGGTTATTTTAACTCCGATTTTGATGACTTTTTACAGCTACACTCCTTGACCCTATATGAATACAATGAATGAACTCGATCTTCAATTTAAAATATTTACAATAGTGGATACCACAAAATCTTATGTTATACTTAATGAAAGTATGAATAAACTCTTTAAGTATTAGTGAATCTATTGTTTTGATGGGATACGCATTCTACGAAACTAGTTTCAACGATCCAACCGTCAAACGTGTTTGTATATACTTCGAGATCACATACGCAAAAAATTGAAAAAAACAAACATTAAGAGATCAAGTAACGGGACAAAACTTTTCGACGGTTATAAACGAAAAATCACGATTTAACGGTTATTTTAACTCCGATTTTGATGCTTTTTTACAGCTACACTCCCTGACCCTATATGAATACAATGAATGAACTCGATCTTCAATTTAAAATATTTACAATAGTGGATACATCAAAATCTTATGTTATACTTAATGAAAGTATGAATAAACTATAATAATTATATATATTAATTTAACAATTTTATATCCCTAAAAACTATAATAACTGTATAATATATATATATATATATATAATGTTTTGAAGTAATATTTGTAATATCCTTGCACATTTAATATTTGTAATAGATTAGTAGTGTATGGATTTTTTTTTTATTAGGCTTTTATTTTCGAGTGTAGATGTAGTACTTAAACGAAAAATGTGTTTTAATGTTTTGAAGTAATATTTATGTGGCAATGTGTGGTATGTGCAAATTTAAGAAAAAAATATTTTTCTTAACGGGTCATAACGGGTCGGGTCACTTTACCCGTTGGGTAAAGTGACCCGACCTGTTAAGGACCCGTTAAGATAACGGGTGTGACACGACACGACCCGTTAAGATAACAGGTGTTACACGAAAATGACACGAACACGACAGACACGACCCGTTTGCCAGGCCTACCTATTAGCAAGACTCTTTTGTCAATCCTAGGCCGTTTTCAGGTTAGCTTTAATCACCTGAATATTCTGTGTAGTCTCATCTACAATCTCATGGCCCATCAGCACCCTCTCGCCGACTTCAGACCAACAAAAAGGAGTACGCTAGGGTTTACCATAAAGTGCCTCAAAAGGTGACATGCCGATGCTAGAATGATAGCTGTTATTACAAGCAAACTCAATTAAAGCTAAACAATTATGCCAAGCGTCACCAAACTTCAAAACCGAGGATCTCAGCATATCCTCTAGCATCTCAATGGTTCTTTCAGATTGCCCATCCATCTGAGGATGATAAGCCGTGCTATAAAGCAATCTCGAACCAAGAGCTTCTTGGAAAGCTAGCCAAACTTTAGAAGTGAACCTGGGGTCCCGATCGGAAATGATATTAACCGGAACTCCATGGTACTTGAAAATCTTCGAAATGAAAAGTTCAACTAATCGGCTCAAAGAATAATTCTCTCAAACAGGCAGGAAGTGTGCTGACTTAGTAAATCGGTCCACTATCACCCAAATACCATCATAACCATTCCGCGTACGAGGTAACTTGTACATGAAATCCATAGTAATATCCTCCCATTTCCACTGTGGTACAAGAAGAGGCTGCAATAACCCAAAAGGTTTCTTCCTCTCTACCTTGACTTGTTGACAAACTACACAATAAGTTACGTATTCAGCAATCTCTCTTTTCATACAAGGCCAATAATAGAAAGGTCGAATGGTGTGATACATCTTGGTACTCCCAGGATGCATCGCATAAGCTGACACATGCGCCTCATCAAGAATATCTTTCTTTAGTTCTTTGACATTAGGCATATACATTCGATTCTCCTGCATCAGCATCCCATCGGAATTCCAAATCCTGAGATCTTTCTTTTTCCCCTCTGAAACTACTTGAATTAATTCTTGAGATTCCACATCATTCATTTGAGCTTCGAGCACACGATTCAACAAGATTGGCCTAACTTGAAAATTAGCAAGTAGAGCTCCCTGGTAATCTTCACCTAGAGTGACCCCAGTAGATCACAATTCAATCAAAAGTGGAGCACTGCATGCATAAAGTGTGTTGAGTCGACCTTGAGTTTTCCTGCTTAAAGCATCAGCTACAGAGTTTGCACGACCAGGATGATACTCAATCATGCAGTTATAATCACTAAGAAACTTAACCCATCTCCGCTGCCTGAGATTAAGATCTCTCTAAGTAAAAATATATTTGAGGCTTTTATGGTCGGTGAAGATCTAACATGTTTCACCATACAAATAATGCTTCCAAATTTTCAATGCAAGGATAATAACTGCTAACTCGAGGTCTTGAGTAGGATAATTCATCTCGTGGGGCTTTAGCTATATTGAAGCATATGTTATTACCTTGCCATGCTGCATTAACACATAGTCCAAACCATTCAAGGAAACATCACTATATATCTCAAAATTCCCACTATCATCAGGAAAAGCCAGAACAGGTGCATGAGTGAGACAATATTTCAGCTACTGAAAACTTCTCCCACAATCATCACTCCACTCAAATTTAACTCCATTCTTGGTTAACCTCGTCAACGGCAGAGCTATAGCTGAGAAATCTTTCACAAAACATCTATAATAGACCGCAAGGCCAAGAAAACTCCGTACTTCCGTGACAGTACGAGGCTGTTCCCAATTCTCTACTGCAGTTACTTTATGAGGATCTACCAGAATACCTTGGGCTGATATCACATGCCCCAAGAACGGCACTTGATCCAGCCAAAATTGACATTTACTAAACTTAGCATACAGCCGATGTTCCCTCAATTTCTTCAAAACCAAAGTGAGATGTCGAGCCAAAATTGACATTTACTAAACTTAGCATACAGCCGATGTTCCCTCAATTTCTTCAAAACCAAAGTGAGATGTCGAGTGTGTTCTGCTTTCGAATTAGAATACACCAAAATATCATCAATGAAGACAATAATGAACCTGTCGAGGTACAGCCTAAATACTCGATTCATCAGATCCATAAAAGTTGCTAATGCATTCGTTAACCCGAACGACATCATAAGAAACTCGTAATGACCATATCGAGTCCTAAAAGCTGTCTTCGGAACATCTTCACATTTGATTTTTAACTGGTTGTACCCAGATCTTAGATCAATCTGGCTAAAAACATCATCAATATGAGGTAATGGATAACGGTTTTTAATCGTCACCTAGTTCAACTATCGATAATCAATATACAACCTTAGAGTTTCGTCTTTCTTTCGCACAAACAACATTGGAGCTCCACATGTGAAGTACTCGGTAGGACGAAACCCTTCTCAACAAGTTCCTATAACTGGATTTTCAATTCCCTCAACTCGGCGGAAGTCATTCGATAAGGGGTTAAGGAAATAGGATATGTACCTGGAATTAAATCAATAGCAAATTTCACCTCACGATCAGGAGGTAGTTTAGGTAAGTCATCAGGAAAGACATCAGGAAAGTGTCTGACTACCCGAACATCCTCCACATGAGTAGAAGTATCCTCGTTCAGCACCATATGAGCTAAATAACCCTAACATCCTTTCCTCAACAACTTTTTTGCTCTTACGGCTGAGATAATGCCCTGTCTCAATCCACAACGCTCGCCAACAAAAGTAACCACGGGCAAGCCCGACCAATGGAAGGTGACCACCTTCTCATAACAATCCAGCTTAATACGATTGTAATGTAACCAATCCATACCCAGAATAACATTGAAATCGACAATATCCAGAGGAACGAGATTAGTTGGCATGACAACATCCTCCACCAGAACAGGACATCCCTGATACTCCCAGCTAACATAACATGTCTCACCTCTAGGCATTGAAAACTCTAACCTATACCCAATAGGTATGGGGTAGGGTTGAGTCATTTGGGCAAACGTATGACAAATAACAGAGTGTGTAGCACCTGAATCAATTAATACTCTAGCAAAATAACCAAGAATATTCAACGTACCCATAATCAGATCTGGATTACTCTGAGCATCCTGCAGAGTGATATGATGAACACGACCCTACGTCTGTTGTCGGCCTCCACGACCTCTATTACCCTGATTCTGACGTCCTTGCATACCTCATCCCTGACCATGCTAATTAGCCTACCTCGTCCATCCTGCACTGCTAGAAGCAACCTCAACATTCTGGGACTACCTTCCAGGATACCACTGTGACCCACTGCGTTGATACAGTGCATATGGCGTATAACCTCCCTAATATGGTAGATGGTCGTCCTGATAATATGGATCAACTAGATACTGACAGGCTCCACCATAATACGAAGCTACATCCCCCTGATAGTGGTAAGCACCACTGTTACCCGACGGGGTATAACCACGAGGCCCTGGAACTTGTTGAAGGGGAACTGCCGGTGGTAAGGCAGGCTGGGGTTTCTGCTGATTACGTGGGCACCGATTAGCCTGATGCCCCATCTAGCCACAAGTAAAACAAATGCTACTCCCTCGTCTACACTCACCAAAGTGACGATTATTGCACATATGACAAAGTAGAGCACCATAACTGTTAAAATCTTTCTGTCTCTGGAATCAGGATCCTCTAGAAGGCCGACCGCCCCTCCGCGGCGCAGTAGAACTCGAACCACCACTGGAAAAACCAGAACTAGTACCACCTCGTTTAAAATTCTGCGTCTTGCTAAGACTGTACGATGACTGCCCTTTATCTTTATTATTATTTTTCTTCTGATTATTATCTTTTTCTTTCTTCTCATCACTATCATCTGGAGCATTCTCGGAGTAGAACTTCGAAAAATTCTTGATATGTGGAACAGGGAGTCGTAGTCGCCATAGAATGCCATTTATTTCAAGTACCCCACTTAAATCGTCGAAGCATCTCAGTAGGATTTGCAGCAATCTTCTGACAATATCGGGACAAATCAGTAAACTTCTGATGATACTCAATGGCTAACATTTTCCCTTGCTTCAAATGCGAGAATTTTTCCCTCTTACGATCCAAATACTCTAGAGGTATAAATATCGTCTTAAATAAATGCTTGAAAATCTCCCAATTTGCAGCATCTTCAGCTGACATTTGAAAAGATTCATGTCTCCACCATGATACAGCCTCCAAACGTAAAAACCAAATGGCCGTCTCGACCCATCTATCTTCAGAAAGACTTCCTTGTCGCTGCATCACACTAAAAGTTTTCTCAACATGTTCGAGCCAACATTCGGCTCCCTCAGGCCCCTCATTACCAATGAATTCATTTAGCTTCAAATTATATACAGTCTCCAAGGGGGTCCTCTGGGGAGGACTGAGTGAGGACTGTATAGCATTAGCAATAGCTTCACCAAGTTGTCCAATATCTGGAAAATTAGACTCAGAAATTAAAATGATTAGAACACCAACAAAAGACACAAGACTGTCAAAACCTTGCTCTGATACCAAATTGACACACCATGACCGAAGTCGAGACATGCTGGCTGGCACATGAGGGTGACGTAGCCACATGCGCAACAGAAGTGAGGATTACAATATGCAAATATGAATAAATAAAAGTCACCCTCAACTTATTTAATGTGTGAAGATAAGTAAGTGCGTGGAAGTGATCGAGTACTAAATACGAACATTCAAGCATAGGCATCCTAGGTCCAATAAACTAAGTATTGATTATACAAAACATGAAAGAAATTCCTACATTTATTTAGATCGCTGTCAGAACCACTGGGAAGTCCTCGTGAGCCACCGGCAAACTCAACTAGCTAGAACCTGGAGGGGCGCAAAACAAAAAACGTGAATCAGCAAAAACAAAGCTTTTGAAAACACAGTTGTCTTTATGAACATACTAACCCCTCACTGTAAAACCCGTATAATTTCCCATAAACTAATACTACATACGTATATAAAAACAATGCTTAAGAGCAGCGAAACAGAGGTATGCCATGTCAAGATGTTCAACAATAAAATATGCAAGCCAGGTGATATGAATCAATGTAAAACAGTATACCAGCCGGAGTCACCTAATGTGACCTGTACGGCTGAATCTATAGCTCATCAAGTAAGCCTACACACGAGTCGGAACCACCTATTGTGGTCTGTACGACAGGGCTGCGTGTAAATAAGTACGCTCAAGTGCTACGATCAGGTGAAGGCTGTGCGAATAATCGCGGGGCACCTATGAGTCGGAACCACCTATTGTGGTCTGTACGATAGGGCTGTGCACCAAACTTGGATCCAAGGTGAGCGTGCGATGCGGGAGGTGAACATCACATGAATGACTGTGCCCTGGCCATGGGCGGGAGCACTAACACTGGGGTGCAGGATAATGAGCTCTAAACGCATCTACGCATAACCACACACAATGCAACTAATACCATCATGATGTACTCACTTGAATCTTACCTAGCCTCCGCAGCCTCTTCCAATATTATGCATAACTATACTAATGCAACACTAAAACGTAAAGCACACATGACATGGCATTTAAAACATACGTTCATTTAAAAAAAATTCTGGGAATCGTAAGCATATATATGTACACTCACTGGTAAGTACCAGGGTCATAGCCCCCAAGTCTCGCCTGACCATGCTCGTCCACAGGGTATGTCTCACCTGACGCCGTCAGTATATTCCGTCAAAGTTGACGGAATATTCTCTGCCTTCTCTGGTGATTCGCAGAATCTGCAGTCGGCTGCCATCTGTTTTGTCGATTTCTATTTGAGGTCCTAAAACCAACGGAAAACGGCCGGAAAATTTCTTTGAAAAATCGGCCAACTCTACAACTCTTCGAACCCGTGTGTTTCAACGTCCAAATCACTTCAAAATGACATCAAAGTGCTAGGGAAGTTAAATGAGTACCTTCCTGAGTCCCAAAACCAAATAAATCCTTCGCGATCACGTCGGAGGAAATTGGACCCCTTGTCGGAGCTCGGGTTTCATGAGTTCTACACGTCCTTTCTTCGAACTAAGGGTATGGTTAGGTTCTTAGGCTTGTGAGGAACACAAAGGTGGTATTCAAAAACTCGATCCGTGCAAGTTGATGATGATTAGGAGTATGGGTGCTACGGTGTACGGACGAGGAAAGGTCGAGAAGGTGGGGGAAAGAAGAAATGAGACGTATGTGTGTGTGCACGGGATTGGTCAGAAAAAAAAATAAGCCCTGATTGGGCTGCCATGAGGAAGAGAGAGTGTTATGGTAAGTGGCCCAAAAATAAAATCAAATAAAAAATCTTATTGGGTCCACTAAGGTAGGAATTAAGGTGAATGGGGGACAAAATAGATATAAACCACCCTAAAATATATCTCTAACCATTCTCATTCTTTAATCATCGTAACATTTTCATTAGGAACCCGATTCGACCCTAACTCGCGTCGATGCACTCATGACGTCGAGTACGATTTAATTACGATAGCGAGAAAAATTATTTAAATCTGAATATGTACATCCATGTCACTAAACCACGAAGGCATTATCGTTATTTTACACACTCAGGGAGAAAAAATATATAATAATTCAGGACGGGACATCACAGTGAGTGTGTAATCGTATGTTTCAGCTTACATTATTTATGGCTAGTGAACGTGGCATTCATTCAGGTCCATGTCACGAACATGACATTCAGCTTACACATGTATGATTTATATTCAGCTTGTTCATATTATTGACATGACATTTAGCTTACTCGTGTATGATATATATTCAGCTTTTCCATACTACGAACAAGACATCCAGCTTACACGTGTATGATCTATAGCCAGTAAATGTTGAAATTATTGACTTAAGTGGAAGTATTGATATACAAATTTATGGAAATATCTATGGATATATAGATATCACTAATATATTAGTGCCTTCAACGAAAATTATGAAAATTTTCAATGGAGTGAGTATATCAACTCATTCAAATTTAATCGAAATAAGATAGAAATTTCTCCATAAAAATTCAAAAGTTCAAAATCTACAATGGGTTATGGCAAAATTTATGTAGTGAGTTTGTAAATATCGCCGATATTCATTGATTTTCTTGTACCTTGCCAATATGGAATGAATTTTGCGTTTCACCCTCCCTTTCTATATCAATCCTTAATTTTTTTGGATTTCGACGAAAATATTGACACTTTCTTGGATATTTTAAACACAGTGTCAACTTACACATGTATTATATATCCAGCTTGTCCATAATAAGGTCATGACATTCAACTTACACTATGATATATATTCAGCTTGTCCATACTACGGACATGACATCCAACTTACACGTATATACTATATATTTAGCTTGTCAGCTTCCAGTGTATGATTATATGCTCTCAACTTGTCATTACTTCTAGATAAATCAGTAACTACATAGTTATATTTCAACTTACACTAGTTACGGCTTGTGTATGAGATTGTATGCTAATAACGCTTAAACAACTGGAATAAGTAGCAATTGTTATAAGCATATTCGACGTCGACACACCTTCATAGGCTCTGGCATATTCTTACCGAGTAGGATATCTACTCAGTTTACCTGTAGAATTGGTATTAGTCAACCATGCTCTTAACATATTATCGTGCATGTAATAGAGGGTCGAAGATCTATCAAGTATGGCCCTTCGGGGTTGTGTTGAAAAATGTGGTAACTTGCAGGTGTTTATTTTGGGCTTATCTCACTTTTCTCGATTGAAAATTTTAGTTATGACTCCATGCACATCATAGCTTCGTCACCTATTCAGATGATGGTCAGCACACATCAAGTTCAATACTCACTGAATATCTGGGTCAGAATGTGTCAATGAACCAGATTGGTTGATTAAGATTATATTTTCTCACGTTGGAATTCAATAAGTAGCTAGTTTTCAGAGTAGATGCTTGCTGCGTATGCATGCAGACAACCCTGTAATATAGACTCTAAACAGGATTCAAAGAACAGCACATGCGTATAGGGTTTCACTTTAGTATCTTTGCCATTGAAGAGAAAACTTTCTTTAATTGCATAGCTCATGCATGTTAACGGATTTAAACCTTCAAGTTAATAAATACTAACACATCATAATTTGGATTAACTACGACTAAGTAAACTATCAATTCATATTAGCACACGACTTACAGCAAAAAAGAATAACATCATCACAGAAATAGACAACTTCAAAACGATAAACACCATAATATGCATCTTTGCACAAGGACAATTCAACTTGTTCGAATGAATGCTGCGCCCAGTGAGACCATAACCAAGAACATGAAAGCAAACCAAAAACTTGACTAGAATTGCCAAATGCCCCTAACACCGAAAATTCCATCTGGATAAGTCAACATAACTAGGTACTAGAACATATAGGATACTCAATCAGACCACCAGTCAATCAAACCGAAACCAGAGGACATTACCACAGGCAAGTGTATTGGTGAAACTCATAGTGGGTAAGCACATTCACTATCTTTACACTCAGCTCAACTAGATTCATCCCAACATATCGGGGTCATCTACAAGCGACTGTTTATCTCTCTATCCAGCCTTTACCTAAAGCAAAATGTATTTTCCTCATTAGATCATCAATCTTCCTATCTTTCCTCACAAATCACGCTACACATCAATTCAACTTGTTCGAAACGCTTCGACCAGTCAGACCAAAACGAAGAATATGAAAGTGAACCGAAAACTAGACTAGAATTGCTGAATGCCACTACCATTGAAAATTTCTTCTGGATAAGTCAACATCACTAGGAACTAGAACATACGGGATACTCAATCAGTCCACCAGTCAATCCAACCGAAACCGGAGGACATTACCACAAGCAAGTGTATTGGTGAAACTAATAGTGGGTAAGCACATTCACTATCTTTACACTAAGCTCAACTAGATTCATCCCAACATATCAGGGTCATCTACAAGCGACTGTTTATCGCTCTATCCAGCCTCTACCTAAAGCAAAATGTATGTTTTTCATCAGATCATCAATCTTTCTATCTTTCCTCACAAATCACACTACATAACCGAGAAGTTTTTCATACAACCTTACGGAAATAGCTAAATGCTTAAAGGAATCAAGAAAATGGGCAAAATTATTCCACCCCAAACAAAAAAAAAACAAAGAAAAAACAGAGAGGCAAACTATATTATAATTAACAAGCATCAATTCCAGTTGAATAACGAAACCAAGAGGTACAAGACTATATCAAATCACATGCATATATCATTGTACAGAATTTCGCTTAAGTAATCCATATAACAGATTTGAAGTTTGAATGAATTTACATTTGTAAATGACGGTGACGGATCCATCAGTGCCTCGCAGCTTTTCAACTTCTCAACACGAAAAATCAAATCCCAAATCCTTGTAATCTCACTAATTTCTCTCTCTGTCTCTATATCAAAACTTTGTTTCTGAAATACCAAGAAAAAAATTCCCAAATCAGATTCAGAACAATTCCTAAACTTAAAACTTACTGGGGCAATTTGACCAATATGGGAAATTAAGGGGGTGGGAAATGATGAAAACGAAAATTTTTAAAAAGGCACACCTACGTCTGTTTGGAGTACGAAGAAGAAGTAGGGACGCGCTTGTTACGGAACATCATGTAACCGACGGGTAAGACCACTCCGATCATCATGATCGCCGCTCCGATTATGTATCTCAGCGGGCTCGGCGGTTCCACCTCTATCAATCTCCTGAACTGCACCGCACAAGATTAAGCCTCCATGATTCACAATTTTCATAAACAAAGAGATACAGATCTGGATCCATGATCAAAGAGAGAGAGAGAGAGAGACTTACAGGCATTGTTGGGGCTCTGAAGGTTGAGAGAACGAGAGGCCGTCCGGAGGTGACAGAGGAGGCGGCGGAGGATCGTTCAGTTTGACGACGGAGGGAGGAAGAGGATCGGCGTTGAGCCCTTGAGTCGGGAATCAATGGCTCCTCACAAAGTTGCTAACTCGACCCGCTACTTCGTAATGTTATTTCTGCACTTCTCGGAGCGTTGGATGGGCTTAAGCCTAAGTTAAGTGGCGCCAAGGCACAGCCCAATAACGGCCCAAGTTAATTAATTTCATGCACAGTCCACACATTTCTTTTTACTTTACAAGCATATTTTTCAATTTTCGTCCGTCAAATCAAAAGACAAGAATTAACAAGGAGTGTGCGAGGTAAAAAAGGTTGTGTTGCATAGCACCACCCTAAAATTTTAGATTTTCAAGTATGTTTAGGATCTTATATATATCTGAATTTTTTGTTGTTATAAATATTGTATTTAAGTGTAATTGTGTAAATCATAGATTAGATTTGATACTAGTTATTTTTCTCTATTAAAACTTGTGTTCCTTGGAGGAGAAGGATTCTTCCCTCCCTTATTACTATAAATAAAGGCATTGCGTAGGGGGAATAGCATATCCTCTACACAACCCTACAAACACATCTCTCTACCTACTCACTTGATGTCGTGCCCCCTCTCTCCCCTGTCAGGTAAAATAAGCCACAACACGTTATCAGCTCGCTCATACCGCTGCACTTAGGAATTTAACGTGGAAGTATTTTGCATCAAACCAGTTCATCAATGTCATCATGCAATCAGGTTCTTCCAAAATAACGATTTTTATCTTGATATTTTTGCAGCCCTAATAACATGAACATTTACCATAATGCATGACCCAACTTTACATTTTTCGAATTTTAGATTCTACATAAAGTGTGTATGCATTATATCCATAATTGTTGAATTATGTGAATTGATATTGCCATGAATTGCAACAAATATATGTTCATACGTTGAATTATATGTTGAATATGCATTGAATTATAATCTGGAAATTTGAAGAAAAAAAATTAAAATTAGGGTTTTTCAAGAAACCCATCTTGTCACCACCATGCCATGAGCCGTTGGCTTCCACCCACGTTGCGTCGAGCCACCAGCACCAGTCTGTAGCCTATGTAGTTACGCCGAGCCGCAATACCACAAGCCAGAGCCATGGGCTCCTGGTTTGAAACCCAACAAAATCTGATGCCTCCAATAGCGTCTCTACCATCGCAAGGGGGACTGCAGCCTAACCTTGACCTTGGGTCATCGTCCCGACGTCCTGAAGAGCGTCTCCCGCGAGTTTTGCCAGAGATTCCTTCGAATCTCATCGGATTTTTTTTTTGAAATTTCGATTTGAATTTATAGGGTTTTTAGTTAAAACGTTGAGATTTCCCTACCTCCGTTCATATTCGTGATCCTCGTTGATTCACAAACTCGCCTCGAGATTTTTTTGTCCCAAAACACGGCCGCCTGAAACGGTGGCCCCGGTCTTTTTCCCCGACGAGCGCACCCAGCTACGGCTGAGGTGTTTTTAGTTCAAACCCAAACCCAATTAGGGTTAATTGTTCTCAGCCCAAAGTTAAAGCCAATTATTGGTTTTGGGCTTGCATATTGCAGCCCACATTCGGCTCATGTGACACCAGCACATAGGGTTATGGCGTCCCCGTTCACAGAACCATACCAGATCCCAGCCCGTAGGTGAGTTGGTGCACCTGCACTATGACATACCTGATCACAGCCCCCCAAGGTTGTGATGTTCCCATGTGCCGCAACGCATAGGATTATGTCCACCGGGTACACGTACACTGTGAAGCACCAAAGCATACCTCCAGATAGGGCCTGCAGCCCTAGCTTGCTCTTTGCCGCACCAGATTAGAGCTCTTTTTGGGCCTCTATTCTTAGGCTTGTTACCTATATCAACCCAGCCCATGTTTTTGGGCCTAGACCGCACGGTTTCAATCTGCTCAGCCCATCTATGGGATTTGACCCATTATTTTTTGGGCCCCGAGTTTAATTGCCTAATTTTGCAGGAACTTTTGGGTTTTATAATTTTCACCCACACTTTAATATTGGCCCGAAGTCCAAATAATTAATTCAATTATAATTCAAGACCTGAAGATCTATTTGCATATTTTCTTGTTGCATATTTCTATATATATATTTGTGTTTGTTTGTAGGAACATATGAATCTGAAGTTCATAATTCTTTTGAAACCCGAAGTTTCTAGAAGCATGCCTTGTTTGAAAACTTGAAGTTTTCCTTAAAAACATCACCCGTGAAAACTCAAAGTTTTTTCATGTAAATTTAAACCAATAAATGTCTATTAGAACCTGAATGTTATACTCCTATGTGAATGGATCGATTTTTTCTCCATTACACTTAACCATATTCATGTCCATTAATTTTGTGACAGGGACATGTCGAATTTGAACAAACTCGACTTCACCGCTTTAGAGGTCTCCAAAAAAAAAAACTACCTCAAGTGGATCCAAGATGTGAAGCTCTACTTCATAGCAACGAATTTGCGTCCCACTATTGAAGATGAGATGGACAACCTGGTTGGGGAAGCTGAGAAAGCCATTGCCACGATCTTCATCCGAGTACCTTGCTGAGGAAGATTCACAAGCACTTTGGGTCGCTTTGGGTGATCGCTTTGATCACCAAAAAGATATTTTCTTACCTGAAGCAAGACATGACTAGCAACATCTAGGCTTCCAAGACTTTAAGTCTGTGAATGAATAAAATTCTAAAGTTTGTCGAATCCGATCACTTCTCAAGTTTTGTAACGAGAACTTGACCAAAGAGGATCTTCTGGAGAAAACCTATTCGACCTTCTCTGCTACCAATATTGTCCTGCAGCAACCATATAGGGGTCAGAAGTTCACTAAGTTTTCAGATTTGATCTTTGTTTTACTTCTCGCGGAAAAGCAGAATCAGATGTTGATGAAAAATCATCAAGCTCGACTTACTGGGGCGACTGTTGTGCCTGAAGCACATTATAGCACAAACCAACGCCCAAAACACCAACATAGAAGTGGTAGGGGCAGCCATAAACCACCCAATCAAGGTCAATAGAGCCAAAGCCCTTCTAAGGGAGGAAATTGAGCCCAAAAGCACCCTAACCTTGCTCCCAAGGCCCCAAACTTCAAGAATAAAGGCAAAGCACCTAACACCATGAATGTTTACCTGTTCTACCGTTGTGGTTTAAAGGACAATTGGTCTCGCGTTTGCCGTGCTCCCTAGAAGGTTGTAGCTGAATAATATTTTCGTGGTAAGAAGTTTGAATCAAACTTTATGCAAGTGGATGAACCGAAGAATACCAAAATGTAGGTTTCTGACTTTCAGGAGGCTATTACCCCTGTGAAAGATTAGAATCTTAGACATGAACTACTTTTAGTTGATTTTTAGACATGGACGTAGTAACTGCGTATCTCTATGGGGATCTTGATACAAATTTTTTTATGAAAGTTCCCGAATGACTTACATTGACTGGATCAATATTTTCATAACCTTAGAAGACACTCTCAATTCGGCTGAGGCGTTCACTATATGACTTGAAGCAATCTAGAAGAATGTGGTATAACCATCTGAGTGAGTATTTGACTAGTCAGGGATATGTGAACAATGAACTATGCCCTTACGTGTTCATTACGAAGTCACATTCTGATTTTACGATTGTAGCAGTTTATATCGACGACATGAACCTCATCGGAACTCCTGAGTAGCTCATGAGAACTACCACGCACTTGAAGTCGAAATTTAAGATGAAAGATCTAGGAAAGACTCGATATTGTCTCGGTCTCGAGATAGAGCATCATTAGGATGGAATCTCAGTACATCTATCGAACTACACCCAGAAGGTGTTGCGCTGCTTTAATGAGGATAAAGCTAAGCCTTTGGGCACTTCTATGGTCGTTTGATCGCAAACGAGATCCCTTCCGTCTGAAAAAGGGTGATGAAGAGTTTTTGGAGCCTGAATTTCCTTATCTAAATGCAATAGGCACTGTATTGTAGTTAGCTCAATGCACTAAACCTAACAACTCCTTCGCTGTTAATCTTTTGGGAAAATGCAGTAACACGCAGACACAGGATTGGTGTTAAAGACATCTTCCGTTGCCTTAAAGGTATTATGTATCTGGGCTTGTTTTATCCTTACAGATCCTCGAGTGATGTCGTAACCCCTTATCTCAAGTCGATTCTTGACTTGTTGGTTTATGCCAACACATGATACTTATCTAATCCGCACAAGGCACGCTCTCAAACAGATTATGTCTTTATCATTAGAGGCACTGCAATCTCTTGTAAGTCAACTAAACAGACCTTAGTTGCCATTTCGTCCAACCATGTTGAAATTCTCGCCTTACACGAAGAAACTCGAGATGTTTTTGGCTGAAAGCAATTGTGGGCTATATTCGAAGCTCCTGTGATCTTTACCTTGTCGTTGACGTCCCGATGACGATCTATGAAGATGACGCATCATGCATTGAACAGCTCAAAAAGGGTTACTTCAAAGGAGACAACACCAAGCACATTGTGCTGAAGTTCTTCTTCTCACATCAACAGCAAAAACATCAGAAGATTGAAGTCGCGCAAATCCGTTCCCAAGACAATCTGGTCTACCTCTTCACTAAATCACTACCAAAGGCGATGTTTCAGAAGCTTGTTCAAGGAATAGGTATGCATAAACTTTCTGAGTTATAACATTGTTAGTTCTCTTTGGAATTATATCAAACTCATGGGGAGTATCATGAAGTATACTTGTTTGATCTTAATGTACTCTTTTTCCCTACGATTAGGAGTATTCTTCCCTTTGGGTTTTTTTCTACCTAACGAGGTTTTGACGAGGCACCCACCTTGGGTTGATCATATCCCTAAAGACGTCCCGTAGACGTTTCATTTGATTTTGCATTTGATTAAGCATTTTTCCTTAGACTATAGGTTTTGTCCTTACTTGGGTTTTACCATAGCCATTGGGTTTTTATTTTATTTTATTTTATTTTATTTTTTTTTGAGACTTAGTTCCATATGCAAGTTCCTACTTTACTTTGAGACTAGTGTGTTCCCAAAATTAGTGCCTACGAGTCGACTTCCTCAACTCTACATGATGTCGAATCTACTTGAGTATTTAAACACTCAAGGGGGAGTGTTATAAACTTTGTATTTAAGTGTGATTGTGTAAATCCTAGATTAGATTTGATAATAGTTATTCTTCCTTTCCTTAATACTATAAATAAAGGCATGGTGTAGGGGGAATAACATATCCTCTACACAACCCTACAAACAGATTTCTCTCCCTACTCTATCTCTCTCTCTACCGTGCGCCCCCTCTCTCCTGTCAGGTAAAATAAGCCACAATAGCCATTGAATTTTTATTCAACAATTTAATTAATGAAGGCCTTGCCGCTCAACATCCTTCAAACACCCAAAAGAGTTTCACTCTAACAGCATGCTTACTTGCAAGAATAGGAATTTGAATCATTTTTATTCTTGAGTTTTTTGTGTTTACTAAAATATGAGTATGAGAATCATTGCACTCTTTAATTTTTCTTCCCATATTTACTTACGCATATGAAATAAAAAAAGCATAAGTTTTCCCTTAAAATCCATAATCAAATATCTAAATTCTCTGGTTTCTTATCACTTAGTACTATTGGTGTGAGTAATCTTTAGGGAAATAGGAATGTATATATTGTGTAAATATTAGAGTCCTTTATTAGGAAGGACATTTCTTTGTGTCCTTTTTTGTTTCCTTGGAGAACAAGGAATGTATGTACTTATATACCAAATTATGTTGTACATGAAAATTAAGAGGTAAATTTCTATTTCGCATCACGAGCTTGGTTTCATTCAATGGTATTGTTGCACTTATGGGTTTTGCAGTGTACAATTGTTGTGCAATTGTTAGTATACAATTGCTTTGCACCAATTGTCAAAGGACCTTTTTTCCTTAATCCCGTGGGTAGTATACAATTTGGCTTAGGCAATAGTATTTGTATTCCGCTACAGTAACTTCAAGTTCTGCCTGTGTAAAAAGGCTATATGCCGTGCTTTATTGTTATCTGCAGTGCGGCAGGTAATCAAAATTGTCGTCTGCGGTTGGCTTGTTATCCAGTATCGTGCCTTTGTTCCTGTGCGTGTTAAGTACTAGTATGTCATCCTTCGGTTTGTAGCACTATCCGTGTACCAGTTGTTCCGTGTATCAGTGTGCAGATTCTGTCTACAAGTTCTGCAAATTTTTTGGGGATAAAAAAAAGATTTGTGGCTGCTTGCTGCTGCTTGCAACGTGTGAATTGTTCTGTTGTACCATGGGCTACAGTTTATGCTAGTTATTTTTGTCCATGGATCAGCGTGTCTACTGCTGGAATTGCAGTATTATGCCGCATGGTTGCCTACAATTGCGTAGTTTGTTGTGTATCAGTATTGTGCATACTTGATGTTTTGTCAGTGATGTGCAATGTGTAGTGACTGATGTACAGTTGTTATTACAATGACCAATACAAGTTGGATTTTAGATTTCGGTGCAACGAATCATGTGACGTATGATATAACTTTGTTTCAGTCCATGAAAGATCCTCATAGAAAGTGTGTGGCAACTGCCAATGGTTCTACTGTTGTTGGAGCGGGAATAATGTCTTTTACACACTTTCTTCCCTTACATAATTTTTTATTGGTTCCATCATTGTCCCATCACTTATTGTCTGTACCCCAAGTCATTGAACAATTGGATTGTGTTGTATTAAGGTAACCTTCATTTTGCATGCTTCAGCATATTCAGACAAAGGCGATCATTGAGCGTGGCACTAAGAGAGAGGGGCTATATTATGTGGACGACGTGGTTCTTGGAAAAGCTAATTTGGATTGTGCGTCGCGTAATTGTAATCTACATAAGGTATTGTTATTGCATCATCGTTTGGTTATTTGAAACATATATTACCTGATTTGTTCAGTGGTATTGAAGACTCAGAATTGAAATGTGAAGCATGTATTTTAGTCAAAAGTCATCGTGCTTCATTCCCTCCAAGTATGAATAGAAGATTTTCTCCATTTGCGCTAGTACACTTTGATATGTGAGGGCCTTCCCTTGTTAGTACTACTTTGAGAATTAAGTGGTTTGTTACTTTCGTGGATGATTGCACTCGTATGACGTGGTTGTATGTGTTGAAAAATAAAAGTGAGGTTCATGATTTGTTTTGTCTATTTCATCAGATGATTAAAACTCAGTATTCCTCTGATATTAAAGTTTTGCGTTCTGACAATGGTGAAGAGTACATAAATTCTAAGTTATCCCAGTTTCTACAAGATCATGGAATTATTCATCAAACTACATGTCTGCATACTCTGCAACAAAATGGGGTTGCTGAGAGAACATGTCAACAACAATTTTGTTAAGTAAACATACCCTAACAATTTCCAAAACCCTACAAGGTCTCGAAAAGCACCCTAAAAGAACATGTCAACAACAATCAACCAATTCCTCAACATATTGATCACTCGATTGGAATCAACCGCACTAACCCTCATCATTCCATAACTCTAAATGTGTCTAATACTAAGCTTTTGGTATTTGCTGAAGTGGCAGGGAGTGTGAATAAAAGTGAGTAACGATTAGGATAAATCAAGCATTGCTTGTAACCAAACAAACACAATGCATAATATTAGGGATAAGTATTAAACCGGTCCAACTTTTCAAATCGGCCAAATCAAACCAAACCTAAGCTTTACAATGAGCTAGCAATAATGTGATTTAAATTCGTCTTTAGTGAGAATCAAATCTAAAACCTTTCACTTACAAGTGAAGAGGAATACCACTAGACCGTAGTACGAAGTATCAAAATCAAGCGGTTTTAGTTTCAGGAAGAAAAAAAGGTAATATGGGTCCGAATAGAATCAAACCGTAATTAGTTTGGATTGGTTAAGTTTAGGCTATATGGAAACCTTCAATGTTTTAATACAATGATATACTTACACTTTGGTGTGAAAACCGTTTATATTTTGGTATTAAATGTGTCATTCACGAGTGTCGAATTTAGACATCCTATTTACAAGTAGAGAAAAATACATAACATTTTAAAAAAAATCTAAAATACAGTGGATTGAAAAGAAAGACTATAACCACTAAAATAATTCAACATTTATTTTAGCAAACGATATTATTTATACTACGGCGTAATGGAATGAGTCAAGCTTCACAATGGGTTAGCCATAATAATGTGGTTCAAATTCGCATTTGGTAAGAATCGAACTAAGACCTTTCACTTACAAATAAAGACAAATATTATTAGACCGTAGTAATAAGTGCCTTAAGCAACTCAACAATTGTCCAAAAAGAATTAGTTAAATTCCTCTTTTAAGTCTTTTTGGGAAGTGGCAGTTGGTACTTGGTACCGAGTCACTTGCTAACAAAAACGACATCAGAAAACGGACAAAAGCTTCAGTTTGTGGAGGAGGTAAAAGGATAGGCGCGCCACCATTTGCAGCACAGACGGAGAGAGAGATAGAAAATGAACCTCGTCCAAAGGGCATCTCCAAGCCTCCCCAAGCTTTTCGGATTTGCCAAGAGGCCCTTCAAGTCCTTGAGATTCCCAGGGGAGCCCCTCGACTCTTCATCTTCTCTCCCCCCTCTCTCCTACGGAATCCACGTCTTCCATTGCCCCGTAAGTCCTCTCTCTGTCTCTCTGCGTGCAGATTTGCATTGCCTTTCATTTTCTCTCTTTCTATTTTCTGGGAAACCAAACAGGTTATAAGGGATTGAAAATGGGTTTTATTGGAATAGGATGCGGTTGGGATTGTGGCCAAGCTATCGGATTGCATTGCTTCTAAAGGCGGAAACATTCTCGGCGCCAGCGTCTTCGTGCCCGAAAACAAGCACGTTTTTTATTCCAGAAGGTACCCTTTTGCCATTTCTGCTTGATTCATTTGCCAAATTCCTCAGATTTCATTTGCAAAGTCAAATTTATTTTTTATTTTTATAAAAAGTACGAATTTTTCTGGTTGGTTTTTGTTTGGATGGATTGATAACAAATGTCAAAGCTTGGAGTGAATTTTATATGATTGTTACTGGAACTGTGTGATATTTTTATGATGCGAAATCTAGTAATTCAATCAATGGGGTTTGCTAGTTAAAAGGAAATAAAGATTAAAGTACTCCAAGGTCAGTTTGTTTTACAGGAATCAGTTTAGAGCAATGGAGCATGTCGGTTTGACAGGTTGCTATTGTTTGATGCAATATGTCAAATTGCACGTATTCTTTAGTTTAATAGAACCAGGTGCACAGATAAAAAATCTAACTCTCTGCAACTTGGCAGCGAATTTATTTTCGATCCTCTTAAATGGCCAAGAAAGGAAATGGATGAGGATTTCCATAAGCTGTCGTTAACATACTCTGCAATGAGATCTGTTGTCCGGGTTCCTAATCTCGACCCCAAATATAAGATTGGTGTCCTTGTCTCAAAGCAGGTGTTGCCATTTGTAAAGTTTCTTATAGGTGTACACACTGATAGTCGTACACCGATGTTGTTTTAGATTATGATGTTGTGCCTTATAAAACCGTCTTTATGCTGCTGCAGGATCATTGCCTGGTTGATTTATTACATCAGTGGCAGGAAGGCAGGCTTCCAGTAGATATAACTTGTGTAATAAGGTGAGCTTTTTGGAGGTTTTTCACTGTTTTAGTTCATAATTTTGGTTCTCAGAACTTTGACTGTGGTTGTAGCACTGTTTTTCCTCAGTAATCATCATAGAGGTCCGAACACCCATGTGCATCGTTTTCTAGAAAGACACGGTATACCTTACCATTATCTACCCAAGGATGACAAAAGAGAAGGGGAGATACTGGAGTTGGTTCAAAACACTGATTTTTTAGTTCTTGCCAGGTACATGCAGGTAAATCAGGTTACGTTTTCACCATTCAATTATCATTTCGAACTTTATAAATTGTTGGCTATTGAAGTTTGTAGTGATTACTAGAGGAACACACTTTCTCCTGTCCTTTCATTATTACAGTCAAAATAGTTAGATTGAAATCTATCAAAACCTAAAGTGTCCGCTCTTGCAGCTTTTACTCGACGATTACTATATGTTATAAAGAATCAGTTAATTGGTTTGATATTCAGGAGTCAAAAACTCTTTAAATTACGGAAGAAAACAAAAGAATAGAGAAATTGGACTATTTGTTGCAAAAGGGCTAAACGAGCAGTTAAGAACTTAAGAATTGTTTTTATTTACGCAGATATTATCCAGTGATTTTTTAAAGAGCTATGGAAAGGATATAATTAACATTCATCATGGCCTTTTGCCATCATTCAAAGGTGGAAAACCATCTAAACAGGTTCACACTTCTCGTCATTCTCTTTGTTTGTTGCCCTTTAAAGTATATCTATACTTTCATCCTAACTGTCTATACATGTTTAATTTGCTAGATTATGTTCGCAGGCTTTTGATGCAGGGGTGAAGCTTATTGGTGCAACAACTCATTTTGTGACGCAAGAACTTGATTCTGGGCCTATTATTGAACAGATGGTAAATAAGAAGCTCTTTACTGCTGCTATGAAATTTACCCTTGTTTAGGCTTTGAAATCCTTGTGCTGTATTTTTGGTTTTGTGTCTCTGACAGTATAAGCTGATTTTTGGCGTTGATTGCTGATTATTCTCGTGTTTGTTGTTTTTTTGATAGTATTACGCATTTACTTTGATCCATAGAAAGCTTTGGTCTTTTCTAGGCAAGTTGAGATGAAAATATGATGAGATCAAACAGCTGAACCAAGTTACTTATAATGTAGATCATAGTGGAAACAATGACTTTGCTACCTACCCATGACATGGTTGGGTGGCATAGTCCTAGTTAAACATAAATATATCTAAGTTATAACTTATTACAAGTCATAATGCTTTCAAGTGGCCTACTGTCAGAATCTCACTACAATATGGGAACGATATGGTAAATGTTCGTCTCTCAATAATCAGTGTTTTCGAATGTTCGACCGCATTTTGGATCAATAATTCCAGATAGAATTCACTAGGGTAGTAGGGACTTCCCAAATTGAACTCACTGTGTTCAAGTACTGGAGACAATTTGAATTGAAAGACTGTGAAGCCAAATTATCTTGGACAAAACCATGTATACTTCAGGTTTGGTATGACAACTGTGCTTCTGTGCTGTGGGAAACGCCAAGTCCAGGGGCAGAACTAGAATAAGGGGGCCGCTCTAAATTTGATTAAAACTTGGGGGGTTCGTTTACTTATTTCAAAATTTGTACCATGTTATCAAATATTGTACCATATGTTTAGAATAAGAAATTAAAAACCGGTGAAGCCATGGCCAATACATAGGCCCGTCACTGTCTAGTTCTTGAATATATTTCTTAGTTCAAGATGCATTTTATTAACTAGGGAAATTGTTTTTGGAGGAGAACCTGATAATCCTTGTCCCTGGTTAGCACCTTGTAGATAATACTGTTTGGATTCTGGAATAATTACCTGAAACATGTCAGATGTTTCTCCTGGGATTTAAGGTATAACATTCATTTATGAGTGATGATCAAATGGTCAGGCACAGAGGGCCTTGGGTTAGCTTTAGCGCTCTATTGAATCATCATGGCTCGATCCATCAATTAATATTCCGTTCTGGTACCATGATTATAAATTTAATATGGAGGGGTAGTGGGTTACATTCTGTAATTGCTAGTGCGTAAATTTTGTTATTGAAGGTAGTACAAAAAGTATATGCTTCTGAAGAATTTGTACAAAACTTGCTGACTTCTGTTATATGGTGACTCAACCAGCGGTTTGCTCATACACCAAATCATCTAGGTAGTTATTGCAAATTGTTCAGAAACAGACTTGCATTTAGATTATATGTTGTAAATAATATCTGTGCGCAATGCCCCTCGGCGGGGCTTTGGCAGTTAGATCTATTAACCAAGCATTGATATTCAATGAGAGTAATTGTTGCAATTCATAAAGTTATAATACATCTGATCCAATATGCAGGTTGCGAGAGTTTCACACAGAGATAACTTGCAGACTTTTGTGCAGAAATCGGAGAACCTCGAAAAACAATGCCTAACGATGGCTATCAAGTCATACTGTGAGCTGCGAGTATTACCTTACGAGGATAACAAGACTGTTGTATTTTGATGGAAAAAAGATCATAGATCTGTCAAGAGGTGGTTGAACTCAGTTTGTACATTAAAATCATTTGTATGAAAAGTTGCTATACATGTTTGCCATTTTTCTGCAAGTCTTACAAATTTGTTGTGTACCAGGCTTTCGAACGTTAGCGAGTGTACTTTCAGTTTTACCTGTCATGAAAAAAACTCGTCATGCATAACAGGGAAGAAAATTTGTGGAATACTATGGCTGCGGCAACGTATTTGACTCATCGTCGTTCTACAAATTTTCTTCCAGTTCACAAGTCAGAGAAGTTGCCAAAGGCGCATCAGAACATCTGAAGTTGTTTTCTTACAACTTATTTCTTACACCATAACATCTCGAGTTATTTGACTTATCGCTCACAGAAGAATCAAGAGACAGAAATAAATCATGTGCAGAAGGAGAAAATACATGCGGAAACCATCTCACTAAAAAAATTATTTAAATAAGAACATAGTTAGAAAGTTAGATTTTGTTTTCACTATTAAAAGAGAGATTTTATTTGTTACTATTGAGGGAATCCAATGTAATTAATCTATCTTTTTCTCTCTCTAAGTCAAACCTAAGGCCTTTCACTTACAAATGAAGAAAAATACTACTAGACCATAATGCTAAGCAGCCTCTGTGTGTGAAATAATCTAAGCAAAAGTTTTGGATCGTAGGTATCCCATTCAGAAGGATGGTCGGAGCAGAAGCTGACCACGAGCAATACAAATGTGCCCATGATGCTGACTGGAGAGACAAATGTAATGCTGATCACTGCAAGGAGAAATGTTTAGAGTTGCCAAGCAAGTGTTCTGCTGGCGTTTGTGTGTGCCCGTTTGGCCCTGAACACTCTGCTGAGAGAGTAATCTCATCTTCGAAATGTGCCGGCGATTCAGATTGCACCGACTTCTGTCCTACTGAATGCAATATCAAAACCTGCGTCGAGGCCAAGTGTTCATGTGGATGTCACAGGTGAAATAATAGACGATGTTTCTTTTATTGAATGATATGAAATAAAGTTTCTGAATTTTGAAATAAACTTTCTGGATTTCATATAGAACACCAACAATTTCTGATGGAACCATGCGCAAACACTCATATCCGACCACAAAATTCGCTATCTTGTAACCTATAAGAACAATGAATTGTTCGAAACCTAATATTCCTTCTTGCTTGGAAAAGAAGTATACTGCATAGCAAAAGTTTTATTTGTGGTAACTTGTACAAGTGATGAAGTGAATCATATACTATTACTTATACTTAAAAATCCCAAAGAGTGCTCAGCTTCATCAATGTAGCTTACTCGGCGAACAAGGCTTTTGATCCCATCAACCCATTTTTGCTTATGGACCTTGTTCTTGCACTTGAATTCCAGTAGACCCTGTCCGGTTTTGAGCCCAAAATAGACCTCCTCTGAAAGTCCCCTTTCTTTTTTGTATGGCCAGGCAGAAGTCTCATCACAGACTCCATAAACAACACCTAGTACCAACACAACAAACATACAGATCAGATATGAACAAAGACATAACATATAGGCCTCTTTTGATAGAAAAGACTAACTTAGATAGGACTATTCACTACATTGAAGGCGTTTTGAAGGAAGAAATGGATGAGAACTTCCATATTTTTGCCCAAGTTGAAGGTTACTCATGATGAAAAGATATCCCTACTAGTCTCCACAAGAATGGTAGTGAATAGTCCTATCCAACCTAGTCCTCCGCCTCCCTATCAAACCAGGCCATTTTACTGTAAATAGAACATAGAAATTGTGCAGCAGCATTACATTTCTTCTTCTTGGAGAAGGCTCCTCCAACGTGCTTACGTTTGAGTTTAACTACGACCTGAAAAGATAACATACGAATTAGGAACGCCATTTTTCTATCTGGATTTCTCCTGATTATTCCTTTCACTCGATTTTGTACCTGAGATTTATTGTTGATGTACACAGAGACACGCTTCCATTGTAAAACACCTGTATACACCCACTGCAACATGTAAGTCCATTTGACACATTCAAGTTTCGACTGATTTCATGAGAAGAACATCATGTTTATAAGGCTAAGAGGATTTAGTTCTTATACATTTCTGTTTTTTCCATAAGAATTAGAGTTTCCGGTACTTTTTATGTCATCTGTAATCTGATTTAGTTAATATAGATGAGTTTAATAAGTTACCTTTTCCTGTAAGTTGCAGTAGTTCTCCAACACAGGGAGGATCCTGCTGCTCTTCCACTTTACTATAAAAGGCACCAACCGAAGGACTTTCACCCATTCCTTTATCATAGGGACTAATTGCAGCATTCTTTCTTGCTTCTTTTGGTAGTCTTGTTTTCAAAGCAGATTCTCCTCGCAAAGCTAAAGAAAGACTTCGTAAGTTCGTATCAATTTACAATCAATGGCATAAAATAAGAAGTTCATTACTTGGTACATCGGCTTTCCATTCGAAAGCTCAACCTTTTTTTCGGAAGTGAGCAAGTACCTGTAGCAGCTGCTGCTGTAAGAGTCATAAGATCACCGGGACTCTGGATGTCCACTGCTGATCTGACAGCAGATGCCACACGATCATGATCAGCGCCGGCTAACTCAGCCATTTCGATGCAATGTGATGCCAGCAACTCTGTAGCCAAAGCCAAAGCCATGGTGGTTTTCGAGCCAGAACCATCCGAGTTCTCTGCTGCAGTTACAGCAGCCAAGGCTGCAGCAACACCTGCAATGGAGACCGCAGAATGCACTCGCGCCTTTTCTACCCGTTCCTTGTCTTTCTTCTTCACTGCACTACTACTCAACTCCGTATGGTGGAACCATTTTCCGGTTGACCCCGTTCTCCGATTGTGGACAGATTTTATGATCTTGCTTGTCTGCAAGAAAGAATAAAAAACAAAATAAAAAACAGAACCAAAATTGAAATTAAATCACGATTTATGTAGCCAATTACAACAATGATGATCACAACCAAGTTCAATACAAAGTAGGATAATACTTGACATGAACATTTCTTCGTGTTAAGGAGAATTGAGCTTACTAGCTGTGGCACAACAGTTGCTTCTGGGAATGTTTCGGGACTTTTTTCGACGGAAAATTGTTTTTGCTTTTGAGCAAGAGCCTTTGAAATTTCGGAAGCTGAAAGACTCCATGATCTGGACAAGAACTCCATAGGCTCCTGTGGAGTTTGTGGCTGGGGGATCGCAGGCAATGGTGCCGCGATTTTCAGCTCTTCGGCTTCTTCCACATTCAACAGCCCATGCAAAGAATCAGTGTTACTCTTCCAAGCTGAAAAATAACCACTTTCCATTTCTTAATTCTATGTCTTTCTGCAGAAAGATTTTTCCAAATGCTCTGACCAATTACTCAACAATTGCCTTTCTTGTTTGTGCTCAGTGGTGGTGGGCTCCTATCAAAACCTCCACAATTGATGGCTTTGGCCCGTCCTTTTTCTGTGATATAGATCACTTGAGAGGTAAAAGTTAGCACACTACGGTAGATTAAGACATGATTAAAAGAAAATGAGTATAATTATCCCAGAAATTGGTTTGGTTGTTGAACCAAACCACAGTAAAGGAACTGCTCCAACACTAAAAAAATCTACTTCTGATGACCAAACAGTAAGGGTTTAGTATTTGGTGGAATTTGGAAGTGTACACACCTGCGAAACTGCTTTTAAATTCTGCTTTTTTTTAAAGCAGAAAGAAAAACTTCCAAATGCCGGAATTACATATGGTTGAAAAGGACTGTTGGGAAATATTTTTAAAAAGAAGGAAAAACCCAACCGGAGTTTTTGTAAAATTGGCTTGGAAATGGAGGCTTCATAAAAACCCTAGTGAGAAAGAGATTTGCTTTGCTTTACTGACCTTCTTCCAATCTTGAAAGCTTTACACAAAGAACAAATCAAAACCCATTTCTTTTCCTTTTTTTTTCCAACAGAGTCCTTATATATAATGTGAGGATGTGAAGAGTTGTTTAGCGTCGAAAAGTTAAAAAAACAAGGACAGAAAGAGTGAGTGAATGAGACAGAATATATTACAAGAACACATATAGGAACCTAGTGCTTTGAGCACCCATGAATTCAGGTTTCCCCTTACACCAAAAAACAGATCAAATCATGAAAAAACAAAGAAATGAAATTATGAAATTAGGGTTTCACGCAACTCGAAAGCTAGGGAACTCCAATTTAAAGAACAGGGACAAAGCACAACCCTGGATAAGTGGGGAATGGTTTCTTAACCCACGTACATAACAAAGCTAATTAGATTTTTGTATGTGTTAAATGCGTTTACAAATACTCTTAGTGGTTCTATGACTTACTGCCAATGGCCATGCACGAACGTTGACTGGACGGTGGGGACGGTTTAGGGTTTAGGCTTAAGTTCTCTTCTTCCGAGGCCATGGTCCCTGTGGCGGTGCTGCCTTCTATGGGCCACGCGTTGTGTGTTTGTTTGACTGAACGGCAGAATGCGAACTTTGTATGGTAGTCTTGTATAGAATATTAAATGATTGGTTGCATGGAAAGTTAAGATAAGTGGGTAAGATATTATCATTTTTCGTTGAGATCAAATTAAGGACACCTTAAACCCTCTAGTTAGTAAGAGCATGTTTAGCGCACCAGAAAATTTGGACTTAATTCTTATATTTGGTCTTAGTATGAGTATAAGGTTCTCTATTGCATCGGATATTTAAAACTCGTATATAAGTCTCCAACGAAGTTGAGACCTAAATTTGGGTTTCAATGTGAGATTTGAGTCTAACCTATGCCAACTAGGAAAAATGTTATAACAAAAAAGTAAGTCCAATTATCTTCAATGAACATAACCAAATTATAAAGAGTAATGCTACGGAGACTCAATTTGTAGACTAAATTTTGGAAACTAAAAGACATGGAAGTTGATGATTGGTTTATTACTTAAATGTTGATAAACACGCTCATTTCTATTGGTGACACATCATTTAGTTTGCAAATTTAGTCTCCCTAACATTACCCAATTATAAAACTCAAATATGAGTTTTGTCCAATGTTTTTCCCTCAAATGCAGAGATTTAAATCATAAAACGCAAAATGAGTCTTAAGATTTGAGTAATTGCATTAGAGAAGAAAACCAAAATACATAAATTCACCACTTTTCAGAGACTCAAATATAAGAATAAAACCTACAATTTGAGTCTTTGCATTAGATGCTCTAAGGAGTAAGGATTTCTCCACAAGTCCAAGAAATATAAATATTATATATAGTGCCAATCTAACACAAGTCCTTAGTTTTTTTTTCTTATTTTTTTGTATTTAAATAATACTATGGTGCGAGTGCAACTTACTTGGAACGGGTTTAATGCCATATGGCATCCTGATTCAATAATATAAAATGTCTTGTTAAAAGTTCTACACATATCAATATATTATTGAAACAAGATGCACAAGGCCGATAAACCCGCTTCCATTTAAGTCTTTCCTCTAATGAGTGGGTAGCAAAAATCACCTACAAAAATTGAACAACTGTGCTAATTTTTTTTTGTATGCAGAATAAAAATACTAAGTATATGGAGCTGAGATCATTTTTACCCCTTTTTATTTATTTTCTTCAATTTCTGATTAAAAAGAGATTAATGATCCTTATAGCACTTACACCCCTCTCAAATCCCTGAAGGGATAGTGGATTAAATATGTGAAGTCTAGACTTTTAGGTTTGACTTTCCTTGTCAATATTGTAATTGTACCACATGCTCAATCTAGCTTTAGGTTTTTCTCTGTTTATGGGTTGTGTCTACTGGGAAGAAATGTTCAAGGAAGTGGCGCATCTCTCTTCAAAATGTTTGTTCATGCATGTGCATTTCATGTGTACATTCCTGCTTCATTCTGACTAGCTTAGTTGTCTAGTCAGGCTTGCGCACAGATTTCCAGCAAGCTGGGCACGCAAATTAAGACTTGCCCACATAGACTAACTGACACCTTTTTGCTGGTTACTAGTTTTTTGTTGTGGATCAGCCTAGATTGTTTCGTAATGTGACACGTGTTCCTTGTCCTTGCTAGCTGAAATGAAACATCCCTTTTGCATCTATTCTTTAGCTAGATTTTCCCTTCTTCCTTCTGTTAGAGTAAATGTAGAAATAGAATAATCTGAATGATGACTTTGAGGTACGACTTGAATTGTTTCCTTAAAGTGTTATTTTCCCCCTACTCGAATGAGTTTGCTAAAGGGTTCTTGGCAAATCACTTCCAGGTTACAACAAAGTATGAAATATTCAATTAGAAAAACCGAATTGTATTCCCTTAGAAATAACTAGAAAGAAATTGTATGAATGTGATGAAGAGAGAAAAGATAGCAAAGAAATTATGTAGACAACAAATTTCTGAATGATTTCTCTTCTACTAATGTTACCAATATATATAGTGAGAATTGCACCTTTTAGACATATCCTTTGGTTTTGGGTATGCCCTATCACCAAGAGATACAACTGAACATTACAACAATGTTTCTAATGGATATGTCTGATACGAGAGGCCAATTCCCAATGATCACGTCTGTTCATAAAGGAATGCATCTGTTCGGGATGCATCATGTCTTTTCGCCAAATAGAAAAAGGTGCAGTGTTTAATTTCAAAGAGTGTGATAGTTGGGTCAATGACCCAATCCTATGTTACATTATATTATACTCTTAAAATATTCAACAATCCTTCCCTATTTTAAGAATATATATAGAAAATGATATTACAAGGTCGGAAAACTAAACCGTACTGGCCAAGTTCCAATGCCCACTTCATCACTCGTTGAGAAGCGTTCGGACCATGTAAGATTGATCGTAGAGGATATTGAGTCATGATAATGACTGTATGAGCTTGAAAGTATGGTCTGAGCTTCTGAGCCGTAACAACTAGCGTCAAAATTAATTTTTTGATCTTCAGATATCTTGTTTCCGCATCTAAAAGAGCTTTAAAAGTGTAGAATACTGGCAATTGGGCCCCCAGCTCTTCTCGTATGAGGGCAGAGCTCACTGCTACTTCGGAGACTGCCAGGTCGATGTATAAATCCTCCGTTGCTTCCGGCTTGGATAGTAAGGGAGGTGATGTAAGATACTTCTTCAGGTCTTGGAAGGCTCTTTCGCACTTTTCATCCCATTTGTCTCGTTGTGCCCTCTTGATAGCCTTGAAAAAGAGCTTGCATCGATCGATCTAAGAAGTTGAGTAGCTGGTTTCAGGAAGTTGAATCTACCAATAGATCGATCTAAGGGACCGGATAAGGATTTTTTGGGCACGCTTTGTTGAGGTCGGTGTAGTCTACGCAAACCCTCCATTTGCCCTTCTCTTTCTTCATAACTAGCACAATGTTGGCAAGCCATTTTGAGTGTGCTACCTTTTCTATGAATTCGGCTTCTAGTAGCTTGGCAGCGGGGTCGACGTGCAGCTTGTGGCAGGTTACCTCGGGGTCGATGTTAGGCATGTCGGAAGGTGACCATGCAAAGACGTCTCGGTTTTCCCTAAGGAAAGTCGTGAGTTCTTCCTTCTCGGCTGGGCTTAGACGTGAGCCTATTCTAGCCATCTTTTCTGGCTGCTGAGGATCAAGAATGATGTCTTCGGCGTCTTTTTCGGGTTTGCATCCTATTTTGTCTGCTTGGGCGCCATCTTCTTAATCTGCTTGCTGTAATTGCTATTTGGTAGCTTCTTCATCCCTTTGGACCTCGGTAGCCTCTACGAGGGTAAAGGTCATTTTCTTTGACTCCTTTAACACTTGCACAGTGCATCATCGAGATGCGGCCTGGTCATACTTGATTTCTCCAACTCATTCTCCCAGGATGCGGAATCAGATCTTTTGATACTTGACAGAAGTGACGGCATCCAGCTTGATCAACCAAGGTCTCCTAAGAATCCTATTATAGGGAGATGGGTTGCTTACGATCGTGAACGTCTGCTTTGAGACAACTGGTGGTGTTTTCACGCAAGTGTAATGTGGCCGATGGCAGTCAAGGTGTGCCCATTGAATATGGTAAGTACTTCCGCTCGGCGTATGATTGTTCCAGGCCCATCTTCTGAATGATTGAGAGATGGAGTAGGTTGACTGTACTTCCATTGTCAACCCCCTATAGCATGGGCTAGTTGGACAGATACTACTAGTGCGTCGTCGTGTGGGAAATCGATGCCTTCTGCATCCTGCTCGGTGAAGCCAATAATGGGTCTAGGTTGGGTGTCGACTGCTTGGACTTGTGAGACTAGTAGAGCCTACTGAATCTTCCTTTTCTTAGAGTTGCTGGTAGCCCCCAAGTGCTCAGACTCGGCGAAGATACTATTGATTCGAATCATCTTAGTTGGTGGTTCATCGTCGTCGTCTGCGTTCCTTCTTGACTGCACATCGGGCTTGTCTAAGTATCTATAAACCTTGCCTTCTTTCACGAGCTTCTCTAGGTAGTTCTTCCAAGTGTAGCAGTCGTCGGTTATGTGACCAGGACCTCAGTGGGATGCGCAATACTTGGTGTGGTCCAACTTGGAAGTATCTCCTTTTGATTATTTTGGCAGCTTGAACCACGACTCGTTATTGATGTCGCGAAGGATTTGATGGGTCAGAATTGAGAACTTAGAATAGTTCTTGGTCATCGAGCCTTCTTTGGTTGTGGGTCGATCCCTACGCTTGGCCTCCTGCCTGCCCTTGCTGGACTGCTTCCCATCTTCCTTCCTTTGAGTCATTGCCAACTCTTTTCGAGGCTGCTCGGGCGCCTTTTCTACTCATCGAGCCTCTTCCCAAAGTGCATGCTTCTCTGCCAGGGCAAAGGAATCTGCTAGAGTTAAGTTTTCTTTCATGATCATTTCTCTGAACAGTGGGTGGTCTGGTGGGAGTCTTTTTTGGAAGGCTGCACTTGCTATCAAGTTGTCACATTCGACGATCTTTGCCTTCTCTGCTTTGAACCTCTTCACGTAGTCATGGAGCGACTTCTTTGGGTTCTTCTTCACGTTGAACAAGTGGTCAGACTTTTTCTTGATCGAGCGGTAAGATGAGTATTCTTTGGTGAAAATCAGGGAAAGATCATCAAAACTCCCGATGGATCACGGCGATAAGGTGTGAAACCAATCTTGTGCCTCGCCTTATAAAGTCGTGGTGAATATTTTGCACATAAGGGCATCGTTGTTCCGATAAAGGACCATCGCGTTGCGATAGTGCTTAGAATGCCTCTTTGGATCTCCATCTCTTTTGAAAGATGTGAAGTGTGGCATACTAAACTTGCGTGGAGGCTTTGCCTGCTCGATCTAGTCCGTAAAGGGCGACCTGCTCATGTTAGTCATATCCCTCCATAATGCTTCATCGGCCATTTCGTTGCGTTGGAAATCACGCAACCGTTCATTGAGGAATTTTTCTACCTCTTCTTGGATTTGCCTTTGTTGGGGGTAGCGGAGCTCTCGGCTGCCCTCGGTCTTGACCTTTTGGCCTAGGCTGCTCTTCTATGTTCTCGGCTTGTCCATGCCGCGGCGGCAGTGCATGTGGTCTATTCCTAGCAGGCAAGGGAATTCTTTGCAAGCTGCAGGTTGCACTTGAGCGGACTAAGTGACTGCTTCTCTTCGTCCGTTGTGCTACCTACTCCGATGAGATGTGGAAGTTGCTCCTTACAGGCCTAGTCGCAAACGAACACTTTGCCTGGAAGGTTGCTCATGTTGATCATCGGTGTGTGGCCCCAACCGTGAATGTATATTTGCTCATGGGCCTAGTCGAGAGTACACGCTCCTCAGCGCGCTAAGACAGAAGTATACGCTATCTCGGGGGCCCAATTCGGAGTGTACGCTACCCGAATGCTCGGTTCGTGGTTGGTTGAGTGGTTGCTTGCCGGGACGTTGCTGGAGTGGTTCCTCGTCTACCCTTGTCTTACTCCGTGACAGCTCGTCTGGGGCACGTTGGATCTCGGTGCGTTGTAAGAGCTGATTCACCAAGGTCGTCTGTTGTGCAAGGGCACTTATCAACTCTATGACTTGTCAAGACAAATGTTGTTCACCATTTGGATTGGAAGAGCTTGGAAAGAATGTGCCTCCTTGAGCAGTGAAAGGGTGGTAGACTCCGGGCGCGAGTTTGGAAATGTCAAATCCGCGGAGAAATGTGGTGAAAATACCTCATGCTCGATGGTTGGTTCGGATGGTTGAGATAGTCTTGGGTCGACTTGGGTTACTTGGGAAATCACAGGAGCAGGTTGGGCCGCGGGAGTGGGCTGCTCGGCGTGTGATGCACGCTACGGCGAGACTTGGGCTCAGCTTGGCAATGCATTGGGCGTGGAGTGACATGACTTGGGCCGCGACCTTGGTTCCGTGAGCCTTGGATGGCACGACTTGGGCTTGCCTAGATGGCACGGCTCAGGCCGTGGTGGTGACACCATGGACCTTGCCGTGGGTGGCTACCGTGGTGGCCATCGTAGTGGTTCATGTGGTGGAAATTCGTGGTGGTGGTGCCGCTCCACTTATTATCATATTTAGCCTCATGGATCGTCGCGGTCCCATCTCTTGAATATTGGAATTTTCACTTGTTGAATTTTCTAAATTTCTAGCCATTGTACTTCTCTTTTCCGTTTTATCAAAGAATTTTTGCAAATAAAAAATTCTAATAATAAAAACATACGAAAAATCTACAAATGGACAAGAAAATAGAAAAACCTTGGATGCGAAAGTCTTCTACGAGTGTGAGACTCAACTCTTAATGAAAGCACCAATTTGTGGATGCAAATTTCTTCCTCCTTGATCTTGGACAAAATTGCACCTACAAAACAATTAACACCTTAGGTCAAGGCCAAGAGCTTCACGCGCCCACAATGAATGGGGCTTTGGCCGAAGAACCTTCGATGCCAAAGTTAGAATTTAGAGAGAAAGTGTTTGAGAATTTTTAGAGAATTTTAGCAAGAGAATTGGAAGTGTGTTTTGGAGAGAATGTGAGGCCTTTTATAGGGGTGTGGCCAACCTCCTTGGATGAGAGAGGACCGGCCACTTGGCTCTCTTTGTAGGCTAGGTTATTGATTTGTGTTTAATTGGGTATAATTGAAAAATTAACTAATTAATTAGCCAATTAATAGGATAATTGCCTAATTGATTAGCTAATTGATATAATAAAAAGGAAAAGATTTGGGAGTTACCTTGTGGAGAGGATTTGATGAGGATTGATGAAATATGTTTTGAATTGTTACCTATTTTGGGCACTTTTGACTTGGTTGTGGGATGATTGCCTACTGCTCACGCGTAGGAATCCCAATATGCTTCAAGGGTATTTTTGTCATTTTTCATCCAAAGATCCACGTGTCGCCTTGTGATTATTTTTGTCTCCAGAATATGTGTGTGTATGTGTCACTCTGTGTATGGTCATAATAACCCAATAATTTGGAAGATAATGAAATTAAAAAAGTTTGGTGATGGGTCGAGTTAGGGTGGTGTACTCACATTCCAAATCTTGGGACAATATGCAAGCTAGACACACTTAATTGTACTTATATGGCATGGGCTCGGTTGGATATGTATATACCAAGACATGTGCCACATTTATCAGTGATTGTCCCACTTACAGCTCATGCTTTTGGTAGCAAAAGAAATGGCACATATTAATATTTGATCAATTCTTAGTTCTTACCTACCAAAATATTCCAAGTCATCAAAACTTAAAATTATGTGGAATGGGACATTTCACCCCCCACAAATATTCCTCTTTGTTGTTATGATAGAGTGGAAACAAAAAAGTGACTCAAATTTTCTTTGCGAGGCATATTTCAATCAATATTGATACGTTTGCGCATATACGTAGGGTTGAATGATGTGATAAAAGTTAAGCACTCAAATTAAACCCTCTTTTTGACAATTGTAGTATGGATAAGTAGGGATCGTTCTGGACCGGGGATTAGGAGGGCTTGCTAAAACCTCTAAACTGACTCTAAAACATAAAAACAAAGTTAAAAACGTAAGGAAAGACTCACAAGACTCAAAACAAGTTCAAAAGACTCAAAACGGGCTGAAAACACTCAAAACTGCCTAAAAACACTAGTTAGGCAGTTTCTGACCTTAAATGAACTTTGGACGAAAATATGAGTTTGGTTTGACTCAAAAACACTTAAAACATGAACAAAACATATTTAAGACACTTTAGAACAAGAAAGTAAATGGGGGGGGTTTTGATTTGGACGAATTTAAAGCTAAAACAAACAGAATGTAAACTAGGCAGATTCTAGAGCAAACAATGTTAAAAACGTTTGGAACTCAGATGGTTGATGGATTAGCTAGAGGTCCATTATCCACACATGACACACTTGTATACGAATCGATTTCCAATTGCTTTTTGATAAATTATGAAGCCCAACACCCTAAATTAACCGTGATGCACAAATTAACCCTCAGAGTTTCCTTATGTCATTGAATTGGATGATGCATGCGACAACCCAAATTATTCTCCAAAAGTCCTCCACATGAATGCATAATAGAGATACAATCAGAAATCATTAAGTTCCATGAAAATCATAAGTGTTGGCGAGACATTCGTAACTATGAATGCATGATACGTTTGTCAAGAATTCAATTAACGCGATTGTGACAAGCAACCTTCACTACACATGAATATAAACTTGTAACGATTAGGTGAAACTCATTTATATTCTAGCATCAAGTTCAAGCATGCAAACTAAGTAGGCCTCCTTAATCAACATACAAGAACAAGTTATGAATAAAACAGTTAATTGAATTGCAGTCACAACTTATTAAATCACAATTGGAAGAAATCAATTCATATCTCAAGCATGTTCATGGCTTCAAACTTCCCCCTAACTAATTAGGGGTTTAGCCACTCATGACTACAACAAAATCAGAGAATAAAGAAGTAGACATTGAAAAGAAGAACGAATTACACCTAGAGTCTTCAATCTGCAATCTTTGGAACTCCAAAGCTCTCTTCTTCTCCACCTTGCTGCGGCACCAATGGCTAAGGGTCAGGATGGATGTGTTTTGGGTGAAGGGATGGATGGTTAAGATGGTGGAAGGCTGCGGCAAAGGGTAAGGGAGATGGTGGCTGCAGCAGAGATGTGTTTGTGAGTGAATGGGCTGAATGGTGGATGGAATGGGGTGGTGAGTGAATTTAGATTGTGTTTTGGGGTCAAAGATGGTGGTGGATGGATGTAGGTAGGTTATGGTGAAGGATGGGTGCTGGAATGGTGCATAAAGGGTGCAGCAATGGGTGTTATTTATAGGGTAAAGAGGGAGCACGAATTAGACTTATTTAGGAAACACATTTACTCCAAAACTTTAAGGGAAAAGGGAATTAAAATCAGAAATTAAAAGGAAAGAGGGAAGGGAGGTGCGGCCAGATTTAAGCAAAAAGGGAATGTGATTTTGTGGCAGATTTGTAGGAAAAAGAAAGGGAAAGAAGATTGGGTTACTGATTTTTGGAAGAATAGGAAAGGGAATGTAAGATATGTTTCAGATTTTGGAGAGAAAAGGGTAAGGAGGTGCGGCAAGGATTTTGGGCAAGTCTAAAGTCATTTAGGGTCAGATATTAATTGTCCCAAATTGACTAGGAACCTTAATTATGGCTGAAACTTAATGAATTTGAGAATAGGAAAGGTTTAGGCCAAAACAAAGAACTTGGCTGATTTCTTTCCTTCTTTCAAAGCTCCTTGACTTTCTTGAATTAATTCTTCAATCTTCAAACACAATCTTAGCCTCTTCAAATCTTCAATTTCGTCCATTCCCTTTGCCCCAAGCATCAGCTATCCAAACTTGGCCCAAAACTGCTCCAAAAGGTTCCAAAATGCACTTTCTTGCAACTTTAACCCTTTGGACCTACAAACACACGAAAATGACTTAAAACACTAAATTAAATGGAAACTAACTACTAAAACGTCAAGAAACAAGCAAGCTAAATCACATAAATATGCTCATATCATTGAACATAGTCTATTTTGAAGTAATTTAGGATTCGACCTGCAGTACCAAACCAATATGGTATTGATTGGTGTAATTTTGAACTCTAATGAGCAGCATAACTGAACCAAACCAGTCCCAATCCATTTAGCGACTGGTTTGACTTGGTCACTTTTCTTTATAAGCACTAGTAATTTCAACACATGCGCAGGAAGTTATTATAGTACAAGTAATAAAAAGAGAAAAACAAAACAAAACAAAAGAGAAGAAAATAGGACGCAGGGAAGCAAGTGTAAAATTACCATTTCACCTTTATTTATGGAAATTAATATTAAACTTACTTGATTAAAAAGGGATACAATGGTGATTTTACCCTCACAAAGAGGGTTTTCTTAGGTAATCGTCTATTACTAAGCAAATATTTTATGTTTTCTTATGTGAATTGAACAATTGTTGGGAAAACTTTTCACTGTCGAAGATGAATTGAATTGTGAAGGATGTTTAGAGCATCTTCAAATAAGGTGTCAAATTTTAGGTAGAGATGTCGCTGTGCATATTTAACATAAAAAATCATTCTAACCGAAGTTGACACACCCCGGACCAAGATCGAGGCATGCTGGCCATCACGTGAGGGTGACGTAACCATGTGCACAGTGCACCTAACTTGGATCCAAGATGAGCGTATGGTGCGGGGGGGTGAACATCACGTGAAAGACTAGCCCCTAACTCTGGGCGGGAGCACTAACACCGGGGTGCAGGTTAATGAGCTCTCAATGCATCTCATCATACTCTTCTTAACTCAACTTGTATTTAACCACACATAATCTTACCTGACACTTACCTGAGCGTCCACAGCACCAACAATCATGCGCATACAAATTCATGATGCATAACCATTCCATGATGCATAACCATTTCATAATGCATAACCATTTCATGATGCATAACCATTTCATTATGCATAATCAGACGTATATAGGTATTGGCATGACATTTCATTTATAAAAGCATTTAAATGCCCTTTCTGGGAAAAACACGTAGTATATAGGTATATACGGAAAACAAAAGCCCACTCACTGGTAAGTAGAAGGATCGTAGCCCCCGTGCCTAGCCTGGCCATGCTCGTCCTCCGGATAGGTCTCACCTATGTGAGAAACAACTATAAAAACAATATTTTAAGCACATAGACAAAACTAGCTAATAACTTCTCATACAATGCTCAAATGAGGTTTGTGAATATACCAAAATGATCTACATAACCTCAGGATCATCCCCATATTTTTAGAATAATTTTCCGATCACCCACGCACCCTCACGCGCCGGCCAAGGCACGGGCAGACTCTCCTCCCATGCGCGGCACGTGCCTGGCACACGGGACTGGGACTGTGATGCCGTTAGGAATATTCCGTCTAATCCTAACAGAAACCGTTTAAACTGACTGATGGCGTCAGAATATTCCGTCAAAACTGACCAAATATTCCTTGTCTTCAACCTCCATCTTCGGCGACCGTCGCCTGCGCCGGAAACTGGGAAAATTTTCTAAGTTCTTAATCTTGCTCGTTCCTTCACCATTTCTTATGCAATTTTCACCAAAATGAAGCTTAGGAGGTAAAGAAACACGTTATACCTCTTTTAGACTTTGAATCACGTGAGGACCTCCTTAAGCTCGATGTGGTCCTAGAATTCACAAAAGCTTAAGGGTTTAAAAGTTTGTGAATAGTGATCAATTCGGGGATTAGAAAAACTAGGGTTCTTTACGTTCCAAACCTTCGATTCTTCTTCTCCGAGCTTCGTACGAGTGTCCTTAAGCTCCCTACAAACTTAATAACTCCTGTAACAACCATAATTACGATCATATGAATAGTGACATAAAAATGGAGTTCGGATTTCATGGGTTTTCGAAGGGTTTCTTACCTGAAAATGGTACGGTTCAACTCGTATGAACCTCAGGAATCTAGTGCTGCCCTTTAAACCTTCGATCTGTGAAGTTTTGGTTCTCTTTAGAGTTGTCCGTACACTTTTAGAGGGAGAGAGAGTGAAGGTCTGAGAGAGAGAGAAGAGAGAGAGCACGAGAGAGAGGTAGATCAATGAGTGTGTGGGTGTGTGGTCCCAAACCAGCCAACAACAAACACAACCACCAAAACTTAATTCTAATTGGTCCTTATTTAGGGTTACTACAAACCCTAACTTCCAATACTAACTCTAATTTGCTCCCACTAATTTGGAAGTTATGCCATTGGTCCACAACCACACATTTTGGGCTTTAAACCTTAGCCCAAATACCAAAACAACCAACGAGCAGGGGTAAATCCGTCCATTCACATGTTCGAGAATAAAATAGTTACATAAATTAGGACGGGCTGTCACAATCTGCCTTCCTTAAAGAATTTTGTCCTCGAAATTTCAAACAACAACCATACAAGTGCTAACAATCACAAAACAATAATGAGCACAAACACTAGTAACCATAAAACAAACGTGGGCACAAATCTCTCATCCGATCCTCAGTCTCCCACGTTGCTTCTTCCACTGTATGGTTTCTCCACAAGACCTTTACCATCCGAATTGTCTTGTTTCTCAACTCTTTATCCTTCCAATCTAGGATCGTCACTGGTTCTTCTTCGTAATACAAATCCGGACTAATCTCAAGCTGTTGAGGAGGTATCACGTGTGAAGGATTTGCAACATAATGTCGAAGCATAGAAACATAGAACACATTATGCACTCTGGCCAACTCTGAAGGCAACTCAAGCCTATAAGCAACCTCACCAACTCGCTCGATAACCTGGTAAGGTCTGATGTACCTAGGGCTTAACTTACCCTTTTTCCCGAACCTTAGAACACCCTTCCAAGGTGATAACTTCAAGAATACCCAATCACCTACGGCATACACTCTGTCAGTGGCGTGTCTATCTGCCAAGCTCTTCTGCCGATCCTGGGCCGCTTTCATATTAGCTTTAATCACTTGAACATTCTGAGTAGTTTCCTCAATTATCTCAGGGCCCACTAATGGTCTTTCACCAACCTCAGACCAACACTGCGGTGTACGACAAGCTTTGCCATAAAGTGCCTCAAATGGTGCCATCCCGATGCTAGAATGGTAGCTGTTATTATAGGCAAACTCCATCAAATCCAACTTAGCATGCCAATCATCGCCAAACTGAAGTACCGAAGCTCTCAGCATATCCTCTAAAGTCTGAATGGTTCTCTCTAACTGACCATCTGTCTGAGGATGGTAAGCTGTGTTGTAATGTAGTTCTGCACCAAGAGCTTCCTGGAATGCTTTCCAAAACTTAGAAGTAAATCTAGGATCCCGATCCGAGATGATACTCACTGGCGTGTCATGGTACTTCACAATCTTGATTAAAAACAACTCGGCTAGTTTATTCAGAGAATACTTTTCCCTTACTGGAATAAAGTGTGCTGATTTAGTAAGCCGATCAACAATCACCCAAATACCATCATACCCGTTCTATGTACAAGGAAGCTTGTACACAAAATCCATCGTGATATTTTCCCATTTCCACTGTGGAACGGGAAGTGGTTGCATCAAACCAAACGGCTTCTTCCTTTTAGCCTTAACTTGCTGACAAATGGCACACCTACTAACGTACTCTGCAATTTCTCTCTTCATGCCCCGCCAATAGTAGAACAGTCTAATGGTATGATACATCTTTGTACCTCCTGGATGCATAGCATAAGCTGAAATATGTGCCTCATCAAGGATTTCCTTCTTTAGCTCCGCATTATTCGGCACATACATTCTATTTTCTTGCATCAACATACCATCTGTTTCCCGAATCTTAAGATCTTTCTTTTTCCCTTCACCTCTGGCCCGGATCAGTTCTTGAACTTCTTCATCTTCCATTTGAGTAGCAAGAATCCGGTCAATTAAAATAAGCCTCACCTGGAAATTTGCAAGTATGGCTTCCTTTCTATCTTCCATTTGCAATTTCACTCCAGTAGCCCTTAAATCACCAAGAAGAGGAACTCTGCTAGCGTATAAGGCATTAACTCGGACTTGAGATTTTCTGCTGAGTGCATCTGCAACTACATTTGCATGACCTGGATGATAATCAATCGTGCAGTCATAGTCACTCAACAGTTCCACCCATCTACGCTGACGGAGATTAAGATCTTTCTGTGTGAAAATATACTGAAGGCTCTTATGATCTGTAAAGATCTTACACTTTTCTCCATAAAGATAATGCCTCTAAATCTTCACAGCGAAGATAATAGCAGCTAATTCCAAGTCATGTGTAGGATAATTCATCTCATGCGGTTTCAACTGCCTCGACGCATGAGCAATTACCCTACCATGTTGCATCAAAACGCAACCTAAGCCATTCAGAGAAGCATCACTGTAGATCTCGAAATTACCACTGTCGTCCGGAAGTGTCAAAACTGGAGCATGAGTGAGACAATACTTCAACTGCTGGAAACTTTGCTCACAATTTTTGTCCCACTCAAACTTAACATTCTTCCTTGTTAGCCTCGTCAGTGGCAACGCTAAGATCGAGAAATCTTGAACAAACCGTCTATAGTAGCCTGCTAAGCCAAGGAAACTCCGTACCTCGGTGACGGTTCTTAGTTGTTCCCAATTTTCCACCGCTGCTACTTTTTGTGAATCTACCTGAATGCCTTGAGCCGAAATGACATGACCCAAGAATGCCACTTCTTTTAGCCAAAACTGGCATTTACTGAACTTAGCATAAAGGCGATGCTCCCTTAACTTCCTTAACACTAGAGTGAGATGTCGTCCATGCTCTTCTTTCGACTTAGAATACACCAGAATGTCATCAATAAAAACAATGACAAATCTATCCAAGTATTGCTGAAATACCTTATTCATCAAACCCATGAAAGCTTCCGGTGCATTCGTTAATCCGAACGACATCACAAGGAACTCATAATGTCCATAACGAGTCCTAAAAGCCATTTTAGGGACATCATCACTCCTGATCTTCAGCTGATAATAGCCAGACCTCAAGTCAATCTTCGAGAACACACAAACACCTCGAAGTTGGTCAAAAAGATCATCTATGAGCGGCAATGGATAACGGTTTTTAATCGTTACCCGATTCAATTGCCTATAATCAATACATACTCTCAAGGTCCCGTCTTTCTTCCTAACAAACAGTACTGGGGCTCCCCAAGGCGAAATGCTAGGTTGAATGAAACCTTTTTCAACCAATTCCTGTAGCTGAATCTTTAACTCTCTTAACTCAGCAGGTGTCAATCTATATGGAGTCAAAGAAATAGGGTCCGTACCTGGCAACAAATCGATGGTGAACTCTGCATCTCTATCAGGCGGTAACCTAGGCAATTCCTCAGGGAAGACATCTGGAAAATGCCTAACTACTCGAACTTCTTCTACATTACTGGGAGTAGCATCATTAAGGACAACGTGCGCTAGGTAACCCTGACATCCTTTATCCATCATCTTCTTCGCCCTTATGGCAGAGATGACACCATGCCTTACTCCACTACGTTCTCCTACGAACGTAACTCCAGATAACCCTGGGCGTCGAAAAGTCACTGTCTTCTCACGACAGTGAATGTCGGCAGAGTTATAATGTAACCAGTCTGCTCCCAATATCACATCAAAGTCCACTAGATCCAATGGGAGAAGATTAGCTGGCATCACTACTTCCTCAATCAACACAGGACAACCTGAGTAAAAGTAGTTAACAGAACACCTTTCCCCTCTAGGCATAGAAAATTCTAACTCATAACCCAGAGGTGTAGATTGAGGTTGAGTTAACTGAGCAAATGTATGAGAAATAACAGAATGGGTAGCTCCACAGTTAATCAAGACTCTAGCAAAATAACAAAGGACATTTAACGTACCCATTATTAAGTCTGGATGGTTCTGAGCATCCTGCAAAGTGATATTATTAATACACCCCTGGGCCTGCTGACGTCATCCTCGATCTCGACTGGCATGAACACCTCGGCCCTGTGTACTACGACCCTGACCTGTCTGGCTGTGCTATCGTGATGACCCCGCACTACTAGCAGCAACATCGACCTATTGGGGCTGTCTTCCAGACTGCCACTGAGAACCATTAGCTGAAAACTGGCCCAAACCACTCTGCTGGTATGGCATATAACATCTCGAATACTGCCCATAACCACCCTGCTGATAGGGATCCTGAGGGTACTAGTACTGTCTCGAAGGGTAAGAAACGGGATCCCCCTGATAGTGGTACGCACCTCCACGACCTGCTGGAGCATAACCACTAGGTCCTGAATACTGCTGGGTCGAAACCGGTGGTGGCAAAGGAAACTGCTGTAGCGGCTGTGGCTGTTATGGCTGCTGTGGCTGCTGTAGTCTCTGCGGATTCTGTGGGCAATACTTAGATAGATGCCCTGTCTGTCCGCATGTATAGCATTCGATACTGCCTCGGCGACACTCTCCAAAATGTCTGTTATTGCACCTACGGCATAACGGTGCATTTGTACCAGCTAACTATCTAGGCCTCTGAAAACGGGGTCCTCCAGTGGGTCTACCTCCTCTCCTCTGTCTTGTGGCACTGAAGCCTCCACTGGAAGAGCTAGAACTATTCCTACTCTTCTTAAAACTATGGGTCTATCTAGGCCCCTGAGGCAACTGCCCCTTACCCTTATCATGACTCATTTGGTTACTGCCTCTTGCTTCCTCTTCCTCACTGTCGTTAGGCAGGTTTTCAGAATCTTTTATCCTCAACATAACCTTGTAGAACTCCTGATAGGTCTCACAAGGTAGGATAATCGCCATCGAGCGCCACTTCTTCTTAGCACCCAACTTGAAGCGGCGAAGCATTTCGACTGGGTTAGCAGCTGTTTCTGGATCATATCAGGACAAATCTGTGAACTTTCTATAATACTCAATAGCAGACAGCTTCTTCTGTTTGATATTGGTAAACTCCTGCTTCGTCTGATCTAGATATGACGGAGGAATGAATCTCTTATAAAACGACCGTCTGAAATTCTCCCAATTTGATTTCTCTTCGGGTGACCACCCGCGAGTTTCCTGATCCCACCAAGATGCAGGCTCTCTTTCCAAAAACCAAGAAACTGTCTCAACCCACCTATCAGCAGAAAGCCTGCCATGGCTCTGCATTACCTGAAAGGTTTTCTCCACATGTTTGAGCCAACGTTCGGAACTGGCGTGTCCCTCATTACCATAAAAAGAAGGTAACTTCAGACTATAAACTGTCTCCAACAGAGTCCTCTGAGGAGGGCGAATTACAGACTGAATAGCACTAGCTATAGCCTCCCCTAATTGAGAAACATTGGGGAAACTAGGCTAAAAAAAAGGACGTGGATCCCTGCGAGGCGGCATAATTCTGACAGAAGACACCACAATAATTAGATTACTCACAAAATATGTAAGACTGCGAAACCTAGGCTCTGATACCAAACTGACACACCCCGACCGAGATCGAGGCATGTTGGCCATCACGTGAGGGTGACATAACTATGTGCACAGTGCGGAAGCATTAATAATAAAAGAAATACGAACAAATTAAAAAAACAAATTCGAGAAGTGTTTAACACAATCAGAGCATCATTTGTCTAGGTGCAGTCGAACATAATGAGTGCTTAAATAAAACACCCCAAAGGGTTCCTACATGAGTGAAGGTCTGTCAGAATCATTGTAGCTGCCTCGGATGCCACCAACAACGCTACCTAATACTTGGAGGGGCGCAAAACAAAAGCGTGAGTGGGCAAAAACAAATCTTTTCAAAAACCATTTCAAAAACAATCTTTATAACCCCTCGCCGTAAAACCTGTATACTTTCCCAGAAAATAGTATATAAACATATACCAAGCTCAACTGAAATCCTCAACATAAATATGCCAAATCATGAGTATGCCATAATATGCCATGCCATAATAATCAACTCATCAGGTAAGTATATCGAATGCTAAAACCACTGCAACAGCTCGTCAGCTGATCTCTAGCTCATAAATCATGCCTGCACACGAGTCGAACCCACTTGTAGTGGTCTATACGACAGGACTGGGTGTAAAACAATACGCTCTAGTGCTACAATCACATGAAGACTGTGCGAATGAATCGTGGGTCACCTACAAGTCGAACCCACTGAAAGTGGTCTATACGACAGGACTGTGCATCTAACTTGGATCCAAGATGAGCGTATGGTGCGGGAGGTGAACATCACGTGAAAGACTAGCCCCTAACTCTGGGCGGGAGCACTAACACCGGGGTGCAGGTTAATGAGCTCTCAATGCATCTCATCATACTTTTCTTAACTCAACTTGTATTTAACCACACATAATCTTACCTGATACTTACCTGAGCGTCCACAGCACCAACAATCATGCGCATACAAATTCATGATGCATAACCATTCCATGATGCATAACCATTTCATAATGCATAACCATTTCATGATACATAACCATTTCATTATGCATAATCAGACGTATATAGGTATTGGCATGGCATTTCATTTATAAAAGCATTTAAATTCACTTTCTGGGAAAAACACGTAGTATATAGGTATATACGGAAAACAAAAGCCCACTCACTGGTAACTAGAAGGATCGTAACCCTCGTGCCTAGCCTGGCTACGCTCGTTCTCCGGATAGGTCTCGCCTATGTGAGAAATAACTATAAAAACGTTATTTTAAGCACATAGACAAAACTAGCTAATAACTTCTCATACAATGCTCAAATGAGGTGTGTGAATATACCAAAATGATCTACACAACCTCAGGATCATCCCCATATTTTTAGAATAATTTTTCGATCACCCACGCACCCTCACGCGCCGACCAAGGCACGGCCAGACGCGCCCCCCACGCGCGGCACGTGCCTGGCACACGGGACTGGGTCTGTGACGCCATTAGGAATATTCCGTCTAATCCTAAAAGAAACCGTCTAAACTGACTGACGGCGTCAGAATATCCATCAAAACTGATGGAATATTCCTTGTCTTCAACCTCCACCTTCGGCGACCGTCGCCGGCGTCGGAAACTGGGAAAATTTTCTAAGTTCTTAATCTCGCTCGTTCCTTCACCATTTCTTATGCAATTTTCACCAAAATGAAGCTTAGGAGGTAAAGAAACACGTAATACCTCTTTTAGACTTTGAATCACGTGAAATCACGTCGGAGAGGTCCTCGAACTCCGGCGACCTCTGCAAAACCTCGTATTCGAGCTTCCCATGGACCAAATCTTACCAACGATGCACTCCGAGCATTGTGAGGACCTCCTTGAGCTCGCTGTGGTCCTAGAATTCACAAAGGCTTAAGGGTTTAAAAGTTTGTGAATAGTGATGAATTCGGGGATTAGAAAAACTAGGGTTCCTTACGTTCCAAACCTTCGATTCTTCTTCTCCGAGCTTCGTACAAGTGTCCTTAAGCTCCCTACAAACTTAATAACTCCTGTAACAACCATAATTACGACCATATGAATAGTGACATAAAAATGGAGTTCGGATTCCATGGGTTTTCGAAGGGTTTCTTACCTGAAAATGGTACGGTTCAACTTGTATGAACCTCAGGAATCCAGTGCTGCCCTTTAAACCTTCGATCTGTGAAGTTTTGGTTCTCTTTAGAGTTGTCCGTACACTTTTAGAGGGAGAGAGAGTGAAGGTCCGAGAGAGAGAGAAGAGAGAGAGCACGGGAGAGAGGTAGATCAATGAGTGTGTGGGTGTGTGGTCCCAAACTAGCCAACAACAACACACAACCACCAAAACTTAATTCTAATTGGTCCTTATTTAGGGTTACTACAAACCCTAACTTCCAATACTAACTCTAATTTGCTCCCACTAATTTGGAAGTTATGCCATTGGTCCACAACCACACATTTTGGGCTTTAAACCTTAGCCCAAATACCAAAACAACCAACGAGCAGGGGTAAATCCGTCCATTCACATGTTCGAGAATAAAATAGTTACATAAATTAGGACGGGCTGTCACAGAAGTGTTATTTACTGACTGGATTTAAAACCTTTGTGATTAGGAGTCAAATTTGACATGAACGTCAAATTTATTTTTAATTAACTTTAATTGTGGGTCCCTTATTCCTCTAATATTTCAACTAATAAATTTTTTGTTTGAATAGTTTTTTTTAATAAATACATACATTTAAAGCCCTATATTAATAGGAAATAGCATTTAATAATTTGGTTGGTTAAGTACAAAATTTGATACAAGACTTCAAATTGCTACGTCAATCCTCAATTGTAATTGGACTGTTATACATGGTCTGCCGTTATGCGCTTTACCGGGTTAATAAATAATGCAAACCCAGCATAGAACTGATTGGGTCAACATTACACTATTTTACAACCAAACCAAGCTAATTACTTTGATTTGAACGGTTCAAACGTTGTTTATATTATTTTAATTTATTTTATCAACCTACGGTGTTTAACAAAGCTTTTCGATCTCATTCTGATAAGTGATAACGAGTTGACAAAACCACTATAAAAGATTAGAGTACGAAAGTCATCTTCCACTACCTCCGTGCATTCACCTTTACCTAACTATAAATCCAGCTTTACACTCAACACAAAAAATAAAGATATATCCACATCATAAGAAAGAAGTGAAAAAGAAAGTATATAATTGAATATTAAGAATGTTTGATACAGATGATTGGATTGGATTAAATGAATGTTTTTATTTTAAAGATTTGTGGTAAGAAGAAACGAAAAATTTGTGGTATGGAGTAGGAGATGGAGTAGATAAAATCGCTCTCCTGTACTGTTAAATACCTTAAATTATAGAGTTGTCCATTCGGATCAAATCCTTTATCCAACATGACCTAGATATTTTGTTAGACATTTTAGCCAAAATGATATTGAAATAACTCTTCACTTTGATCCCTGATATTTGGAATCAATAGATCTCTGACTTTATCCACCATCAATCATTTTGGTCCATAACAAATATGTTCAATAAAGACCAAAATTATAAAAAATATCCTTAATCTAATAAACAATGAGCCAAAATGCTTTGACAAAATTTGAGAGTATTTTTGTTATTTTGATCTTATTTAACGGAGATTTTTCATGAAATGACCAAAATGATTGACAATGAACACACTCAATAATCACTTTTATCTATTTAAATTTCAAAGATTAAAATAAGAAGTTATATCAATTGCTGAAACTATTTTAACTAACCTTTATCTTATATGTTATAGTATTAATTATCATCTCATATAAGTACAACACTTTGCATCGAATAAAGTTGCGATGATAGCGACATGCATGAAAACAGTTGCCATATGTCTGCAGAAAATTTTGAAATACAACTTCTCCAATTAATCTTCTTTACGTGTGACTCTACTTGATTGAACCTCGCCATGATCGGGACTCAGGATAATGTGCTTTTGATTGGTGAAGGGTGAAGCATCTTCTTCAATCAAAATCCATGTCTTCAAATCCAACAAAAAGACACCAGGTCTTCTGAAGTCTTCATTTTGAGAACATGTAAAGTTCTTTATTATACGAGTCCTCATAATAATTTTTCATTATACGAGTCCTCATAATAATTTTTCGGTAGATTAAGTTATTAAGTTAAACACGGAAATAAAATATTAATTGATAAAACAGAAAAAATAAAAATAAAAAATTAAGAAGAGAGAAGAAGGTTTCAAGTCATGTCAAATCTCTTTTATCTGCAAAACCTAGTCTCCTCATTGAATATCTAAATTCAACAAATCCAAATAAAACCCTAATAAATTTACACATACAATTTTATTCAAATTTTTTGTTAATAATATTCAAACCCATTTAGTTACAAAGCACCAAAATTGAGATTGTGTTGTTTTGAAAATTGGGAACCCTTCTTGTACGCATGAACCCTTTTTTATATGAATTTTTTTTACAGTGGTGAAATTTTTGAAACAGATCCTTTGCGCCTTTCATAAGTGAAAAACAGAAACCAAAAATCTCAAGAGGAGAGAAGGGGAGTGAACGATTGCAAGAGAGATGGAGAGAGGAAGGAGATGTGGAGAAGAGAGATGGTAGGCTAAAAAGATGGAAGGTTTTACGTTTTTCATTTAATCACTTCGTAGAATTATTATGTTTCATGTAACAAGAATTATTTAAGTTTATAACTTAACCTATCATAAGATTTATCTGACGCTCATGTGAAAAAGGACGTCACATGTCCTCAAAATAAAGACGTTAGGAGAATAGTTTTGTCCAATAAAATATCACAATTATTTCAACAAGTGGCACAGTGTTAGTTTCTTCCAAACGTTGTACAAATATAATAGTTAGGGCTTTGTATTGAGAAAAAAAAGCGAGTATGTGCCAATCCGTCCCTAATTTTACAATTTTATTAATTTTGAATGAGATAATTGATGAAAATGTCCTTAGAGACGAGATTATTGACTTTTGTTGACCGTTATTTCGTGACGCGTATGAGTTATTATTTTATCATACTCTCGAAATACACAACGGTACAAACGCGTAGGTGTAAACGGAATCGAAATCGAAGTTACGATGAAGATTTTAAAGAGCTACGAATCCAAGAAATACTTTTGTGAAAAAGTACTATTTTATATTTTACATATTTTTCGAAATGATTATATTATTATTTTAATATTTTCTGTTTGAATATTTTAAGTATTATATTAACTTGTATTTAGCCCGTGGGACCCACAATCTCTGGGCTATGGGAAAGAGATGTGGAATGAGGTGATAGTTGTGGTTGTAGGGGCAGTGATCGTCGGAATGGGAGTGTGCCGGTGATGGTCTCGGCATTAATGTTTGCAGAGGGAGAGAGGGTTGAGGAAGAAGATAGAGGGAAGAGAGAGTGTATGAGAGAATTATAAGGGGAAGCCACGCGGAAGAAAGGGAGTGGTGACTTGGTGTGATAATTCGAACCCTTGTTCTTTGATCTTCATTTTGGTACGTATGTTACTTGGATAGGTTTAGTGAAGTTTTCAATTAATCGAAACAGGGATTTACTTCGGCCATTTCATTCCCAGATTCTGGCGGTTGTAGGCCGGAGAAGAAGAAGAAGAAAAAAAAAAGAGGCTTTAGGCCCACAGCCCGATCCAAGTCCTTGGCCCAAACCTTCAGCCTAACCCAGTTCCAAAATGGGCTTAGAATATTCTCTAGAATATTATTTGGAATATTCTTGGAATATTCCTTAGGTTGACTTTTTTCAGAATTTTCTTGGAAACCCTTCTAGGCTAATTTCAACGCTCCGAGTCCGTTTTTGACATCCATTTAGTGAAATCCCAAAGTTTTGTCATAGTTGACCACCTAGGAGTCTCGGTTGACTTTTTAGGGTTGACCGTTGACTTTTTACAAAATTTGTCGAGGACCCTCCTTAGCGTATTTCGACGCCCTGATTCCAAATTCGCACTCCGTTTTCCCAAATTTAATTTTCTCAGTGGAGTTTTACTAACGGGTCCTAATATTATGCTTAGGTGCGATTACTATTGTAGACTCTAGCTTCTCATGTCCGAACGACTACGACCTTGCAAGTATATGTGAATGGATCTTTTCTTTTATATAGTATATATGTTAGTTTCCATTTATGCATTTCATAAAGAGTTTTCTACAATTCTCCTAGATTAGCATGACGTTTATAAGTTTTAGCGCTTTGATAGAAATTATGACATTATGCTACATCTTACGGGATGCACATGTATGCGTATTATTATTATTGATGCCTTAATTATATTTGTGGACTTAAATAATATTATGTTGATTAGAATTATCGAATCATTGTGGCATGACTATATTTATGTTATATGTTCATCGTTGCTGCATCGCTGTTGGTACTCGCCCGGGCCAGGACCAGTCTTTCACGTGTATGTGCACATCGCACCATACGCTCACTTTGGATCCATTGTAGGTGCCAATCATGTCTTAGATTGCTATAGGTAATTAGGACTCGTACGTGGTGCGCATAGTGCCAGTCTTCCCGTGATTGTAGTACTAGAGCGTATATCATTGTTACACCCAGTCCTGTTCATGTTAGAATACCTCTGCATGAACTCGTGTGTCAACATGTGTCGATGAGCACTCGATATGAGATGTTTACTTATACGAGATTATGTTGATTACGAAATCATGTGTTTACTTACGAAATATTGAGCCGTATTGAATTCTTGAGATATTGCAGGTTACGATAAGTATTTTCACACTATACGTAGTATGCATATTTTGGAAACTATACTTGTTTTACGGCAAGGGGTTATAATGTTTTCAAAAAGGTTTTTATAAAACTTTATTTTTAGGCCCACTCACCCATGCTTTTTGCCCCTCCAGGTTTTAGCAGCTGAACTTTCATATCGACGAGGATTCTTGGCAAATCTGGTATTGGAGACTATCTTCGATTGGTATAATTCTCAATCTACAATGCTGTACTTTACTTATGCTCTGACATCACGTGTGAAATAGGTTCATTCCCGCTCACTAACACACTCTTTTATTTAGGCACTTTTAGGTTTAAATTTAGTCACATTTTCGACATCACTACACTTTATGGCTTCGTCATCCTCCTGGCGTCGGCCATCACAACTCGATTCGGAGTCCAGGTGGACATTCCGAGTCGGGGTGTGTCAGCTTGGTATCAGAGCATAAGTTTGGGCAGTATTGCGTTCATCACACGTGTGATGTAAGCATTCTTGGTTCTTGAACCTAAGTGTCGAATCTTGCCACTTCGTCGAATATGAAAAACGTGTTAGCTTTTCCTTAAGTTTTGGGCATTTTAGATGACTTATCGACGTTCTCGAAGAACATTTCGACGATCACCTCTAGACCTTAAACAAAGAACCTCGCTGTCAAGGAAAACCACCGGCTCCGCACGGAAAACGGAGAAACAGAGAATGGAGAACTCCTGCGAGTTCTTGGATTTTTCGACCGAGGTAAATTTGAAATACCTTCGATCTCTTCCTCTTTGACGTTTTAAGTCGATCTTTTGTGTTGTTCACATATTTTGGTGACGATCTGGTGCAGAAACCAACTCAGGGAGACTTTTCCCGTTTTCCGGCGGAGACCCAACGGTTTTCGGCCACGGCCTAGGAAAACCAAGGTTATAATTCGAACCATTGTTCTTTGATCTTCATTTTGGTATATTACTTGGATAGGTTTAGTGAAGTTTTCAGTTAGTCGGAACCGGGATTTACTCTGGCCATTTCATTCCCAGATTCTAGCGGTTGAAGTGGCAACTGGGCGGAGAAGAAGAAGAAGGGAAAAAAAAAAGCTTTAGGCCCAAAGCGCGGTCCAAGTCCTTGGCCCAAACCTTCAGCCCAGCCCAGTTCCAAAATGGGCTCAGAATATTCTGGGAATATTCTCAGGAATATTCTTAGAATATTCCTTGGGTTGACTTTTTTCGGAATTTTCTCGGAAATCCTTTTAGGCTAATTTTGATGCCCCAAGTCCGTTTTTGACATCCATTTAATGAAATCCCAAATTTTTGACGTAGTTGACCACCAGGGATTCTCGGTTGACTTTTTAGGGTTGACCGTTGACTTTTTACTTTTCACGTTCTTCCTTTCGGGAAGGGAAGGATGTATAGATTCTCGAGAAGAGAGGAGCTTTCTCCAAACCTCCAGGAAAAGCATGAAAAAAAAGGCTCGAATGGTACGATCCCTCCGTCACCCCAGAATGAAAGGGGCGATCTCGTAGTTCTTGGTCTGTGAAGATACGTTGTTAGGTGCTCCGTTTTATTTTCCCATTGAGGCCGAACCTAAACCTGTGCTCGAGAGATAGCTGTCCATATACTGATAAGGGATGTATAGATTCTCGAGAAGAGAGGAGCCGTGGTGGTCCCTCGCGGACCGCAATAATCGGGTTCATTGATATTCCTGGTATAGTAGATGCTATCACACATACAATCATACTCAATTCGATGGAATTGTTTGATCTTAAAGGGGATCTTCTATAATTTCGCACGTGAGGGGTTATATCTTGGTTTCGTCCAGTCATTAATAACTTGATTATTTTTAGATAATAGTAGATAGAAACAACGCTCGTAAGGAGTACTATTGAAACCAAGAAATATAGGCCTGCCTGCCATCCACACCAGAATAAATGAAGTTTTCCAAAAAAACCTCATGAGACTTTCATCTCACACGGCTCCTAAGTGATAAAAGAAAGAAGAACTCATCTTCTTTCTTTTTTGATTACCTTCTTCGCGTATGTATAAGACCGAATCCCTTCGATTTCTAAAAAGGATTACTAATCCTTAACTTTTCGAGGAATCCTTCATCAGTGGTTGTGAATGACTCTCAATCTTTTCGACCTTGGTTCCATAGGAGAAAGTTAGAAAGATTGAGAAATAGAACCAAGGAAGAGACTCATATAATGGCAGAGGCAAATAGAGCTTTTGCAAATTTTCGTTAAAATTTTTCGGGGACCCTCTTTAGCGTATTTCGACTCCCTGATTCCAAATCCGCACTCTATTTTTCCAAATTTAATTGTCTTAGTGGAGTTTTACTAACGGGTCCCAATATTATGCTTAGGAGCGATTACTATTGTAGACTCCAACTTCTCAAGTCCGAACGACTACAACTTCGCAAGTATCTGTGAGTGGGTCTTTTCTTTTATATAGTATATATATATATATATAATTGTTAGTTTCCATTTATACATTTCATAAAGAGTTTTCTACAATATGCCTAGATTAACGTGACGTTTATAAGTTTTAGCGCATTGATAGAAATTATAACGTTGTGCTACATCCTACGGGATGCATATGTATGCGTATTATTATTATTGATGCCTTAATTATATTTGTGGACGTGAATAATATTCTACTGACTAGAGTTATCGAATCACTGTGGCATGACTATATTTATGTTATTTGCTCATCGTTGCTGCACTGGTGTTGGTACTCGCCCGGGCCAAGCTAGTCTTTCATGTGTATGTGCACATCGCATCGTACACTCACTTTGCATCGATTGTAGGTGCCAGTCCTGTCCTAGATTGCTATAGGCAATTAGGACTCGTATGTGGTGCGCAAAGTGCTAGTCTTCCCATGATTGTAGTACTTGAGCGTATATCATTGTTACACCTAGTCGTGTTCATGTCAGAATACCTCTGCATGATCTAGTGTGCCAGCATGTGTCGATGAGCACTCGATATGAGATGTTTACTTATACGAGATTATGTTGATTACGAAGTGATGTGTTTACTTATGAAATATTGAGCCGTATTTAATTCTTGAGATATTGTAGGCTACAATAAGTATTTTCAAACTATACGTAGTATGTATATTTTGAAAACTATAATCAAGAGGTGACACGTAGATTTTTGGGTAAAAGGGACAAAATTACCCTCGAGGCACACCGGAATTCCTACGTGCGAGCAGTGAAAAATCATCCCTCAATCAAGTCAAAAGTGCCCAAATAGGTATTAATTTATAACCTATTTCATCCATCCCTCATCATATCTTCTCCACAAGGCAACTCCTAAATCACTCCTTTTTATTATATTAATTAACAAATTAATTGATTAACTATTCAATTAATTTGCTAATTAAACACAAATCATGAACTTGACCCACAAATCCATCCAAGTGGCAGGTCCATCTACTCCCTAGGTGGTCGGCCATACCCCTATATAAACCCCTTCATTCTCTCCAAAACTCAATTCGAATTCTCTTGCTAAATTCTCCAAACACTTTTCCCTCAAAATTCTAACTTTGGCATTGGAGGTTCTTCAGGCAAAGCCCCTCCTTATTCATCATGGGTGCGTAAGGCTCTTGACCTTGACTTAAGGTGTTATTTGTTTTGTGGGTACAATTTTGTCCAAGAACAAGAGGAAGAAATTTGCATCCACAAATTGGTGCTTTCATTGAGAGTTGAGTCACATGCTTGTAGAAGATTCTCGCATCTAAGGGTTTTTTGTTTCTTTGCTTATTTATAGATTTTTCGTACGTGCTTAGTCTTGAAATTTTTATTTCTAAAAATTCTTTGATAAAATGTAAAATAAAAGTACAATGGTAGAAGATTCAGAAATCTCGACGAATGGAATTTCCAATGTTGAAGGATTAGGACCGCGGCGATCTATAAGGCTTAACATAGTGGTGAGTGGAGCGGCACCCTCACGAGGCACCACTATGGCAACCACCATGGTGGCAACCACGGCAAGGTTCATGACCCCACAACCACGGCCCGAGCCATGCCACTTCAACCTTCAACGACCCAATCCCTAGCCGAGTCGGCATGTGCCGCCCAAACCCAACGCAAGCCCAATGCGTTGTCAACCAGAGTCCAAGTCTCGCACCCACATACGCCACACGTCGAGCAGCTCACTCTCGTGGCCCAGCCTGCTCCCTCGGCCAAGCCTGCTCTAGCGGCCCAGCCTACTCCCACAGCCAAGTTTGCTTCGACATCCCAGCTTGCTCACGTGGCCCAGCCTGCTCTCGTGGCCCAGTCTGCTCCGGCGGCCAAGCCTGCTCCCACGGCCCAACCTGCTCACGCGGCCTTCCAAGCAGCCCAAATTGGTCCAAGATTAGTTCAACCGTCCCAGCTTCAAATTTTTTGGCCTACAATCGAATCGAGAGCATTTTCACCACATTTCCCCATGAATTTGACATTTCCTAACTCAAATCTTACCCCAAACAAATGCATATTCAAAAGAGGTAGAGAGGCTCTTAAACGAGTGATTGCGCGATTTCTAACACAACGAAGTCACCGATGAAGCACTACGACGGGACATGACCAACATCAGCAGGTCACCCTTCACGGACAAGATCGAGCAGGCAGAGCCTCCATGCAAGTTCAGCATGCCGCATTTCACATCTTTCAAAGTAGATGAAGACTCAAAGAGACACCTAAAGCACTACCGAAGCGCAATTATCCTCTATCGAAACAATGATTATCTCATGTGCAAAATATTCGTCACCACTCTACAAGGTGAGGCTCAAGATTGGTTCTACACTTTGCCGCCACAATCCATCCTGAGTTTTGATGAACTTTCTTTGGTTTTCACTAAAGAATATTCATCATATCGCTCAATCAAGAAGAAGTCCGACCATTTGTTCAACGTTAAGAAGAACCCAAAAGAGTCACTTCACAACTATATGAAGAGGTTCAAAGTAGAGAAAGTGAGGATAGTCTGATGCAACAACTCGATAACTAGAGCAGCCTTCCAAAAAGCACCTCCAGCAGACCACTCGTTGTTAAAAAAATTGATCATGAAAGAAGATTTAACTCTGGCAGACTCTTTCGCTTTGACAGATAAGTATGCACTTTGGGACGAGGTTCGCCGATCCAGATGCAAAGACTTGAAAGAGAACCTGACATCACCTTCCCACTATCCAAACTGAAAGCAGCGGAGGACCTATTCTCATGTTTGACGGCATCTGAAGCAGCAATAAGCTCTACCATCATACGAGAAGAGTTGGGGGCTCGACTACCTGTATTCCACAGTTCAAAAACTCTCCTCGATGCTACCAAAAATTCAAAGGCTAACTTTAGCGATAGTTGTTGCAACCCGAAAGCTTAAGTTTTTCCTTCTGACGCACGCAGTCATCCTCATGACGCACTATTCCGCCTAATCTAGACGCGTGACGATAAAGGCGTAGACGCTGGCCAATGCAAAGTTTTCAGACGAACGCAACAACTCAGCCCAAATGGCGCGCTAAGGGCAGACGAACACTAGAAGGACACACTCAAAAGCAAGTTTTGTCCTCGTCGCCCCAAAAGATTCTACATAAGAGCAACATATACCGGCTGTTGAACATCACCTCCTGCTACGTGTCACACGGCCCTAGCCGACCCTCATCCATAATTCAACTTTAGAGTGGCCCAATAACGGCAGTTAAGCATCTTTTCCTGCTTATAACATGGCCCTAGCATCATGGTTCCCTAGCCTAGGCGACACAACAGAGTAACCCAAAGACGCTCTGGAGGTAGCAGAGCATGCACTAGCCGGCCTAGGCTCTGCCCTCGACCACCAACTCAAACGCTCTATTCCAATGGAATATCTAGACAAGCCAAGCATGGAGGTGAAGCCAGCCGTCTAGGTGTCGCTGGTTAGTACAACTTCAAATTGGCAAGATTCCACTATAGACTACCTGGTCAATGGCACACTCCCCATGGAAAGGTTGGAGTCTAGAAAGCTCCAAATAAAGGTAGCACGCTACTACATGTGGAACGTCATTCTCGCCCATATCCTACATTGGACCACATCTCTATTGCCTAGCACCTCTCGACGACCTAAAGGTTCTAAGCTTAATCCATGAAGGCGTTTGTGGAAATCACTCCAGAGGCCAATCCTTAGCACATAGGGCTCTTAATGCAGGCTACTATTGGCCTACTATGCATCAAAACGCTAAGGATTTAGTGCAAAAGTGCGACCACTGCCAACACCACAAGCCGGTATCAGCACTGTCTGCTAGCAAGCTATACCCACAGACGAGTCATTGGTCGTTCATGCAGTGGGTAATCAACTTGGTAGAGCCAATGCCTCCCGCTACTGGGGGCAAAGGCATGATGATCGTGGCAACCAATCACTTCACCAAATGGGTAGAAGCAGAGCCCATGACAACCATGACTTAGACGGAGATAGAGCACTTAATATGGAGGAACATCATTTGCCAATTTGACATCCCTCAATCCATTGTCACCTACAACGGCCCACAATTCGTGGGCAAAGATTTGGCGAAGTTCTTCCAAAAATATGGCATCAAGCAGCACATGTCCACGCCAAGATATCCTCAAGCCAATGGGTGGGCCGAAGCATCCAACAAGATGATTCTCGACTGCCTCAAGAAATCCCTTACGAACAAGAAGGGAAAATTGCCAGACGAACTCCCCGAATGTCTATGGGAATATCACACCACCAAAAGACGAGCAACCGGTGATACTCATTTCTCTTTGGCATTTGGCTCAGAAGCAATCATTCATCCCAATGTCATCAAGCCAAGTATCACCGCTCTACTACCAAGCATTGAGCAGAACATTAAGGAGATGGCCACAACCTTAGATCTGGCAGAGGAGAATCGAAAGCAGACCATCACCCACTTCGCAGCCTACCAGCAGCAACTCCTCTCCAACTAGTCCTAAGAAAAACCTTCATCACAACCCGCTGAGAAGGCTCCAAAAAGATGGATCCCATCTGGGAAGGTCCGTACAAGATCAGTAGAGTAGGCGACAAGAGTAATTACACCCTCGCCACCATGAAACGAAACAAAAAGATCAAAAAGCAGTGGAACGCCTACAATCTGAGGAAGTACCATGTGTGACCTCCTACTACATCAAAGCCCGAAGACTCAAGCAGCTCGACGGGCACCACCTCATAAGCCAATGACTATCCAGTTGTTATTCAGTCATTTATAACTAAGTTATTCGTTCGTTTCACTCATTTTCAATGAGGAATTCAAAAGTAATTTACAAGTTGGCTTGACTACATGTCTACAACAACTGATCACTCCTGCACTTCAACAGAAGATCGTGCCCTTCTTAGGGACTCCTCGCAGGAATTGCACCCCCCGAGGACCAACCATGCTCTCCAATGCAAGAGGGTAAACTAATTCCCCGACACCCATATGGGTCTACTCTCCAAAGCGGGAGGATAAACTCTACACTCCAAATATCCAAACATGGATGAGCCAGGCTGCCCTAGTATAACTAGATGCACGATGGCTTGCTCCAGGATTCCTAGAAGTAGCCACAATGGTCTTTTTGAAGGCTTAGCTAACTGAAGGATTTTGGGTCTCTTGGCCTAATCCGTGGGGAACCGGGCCCTAGAAGCGAATGGGGCACATAACGCAACACGACCAATTGACGGCTGCCTTTGAACCCCAAAGCTGCTACCGAGTGCACTAAGGTAGCCTACGGTTTCCGAAAGACTGTCTACGGCTTGCCCTTCGAGCAGTAAAGTCGCGCTAGACTTATACAACCACACATTCTTGTGAAAGGTTAATGTAAGATCCCACATTGCCCAAGGGTGTGGATCATGTAAGCCTTATATGTATATTCCCATCTCTACCTAGCACGAGGCCTTTTGGGAGCTCACTGGCTTCGGGTTTTGTAGGAACTCCGAAGTTAAGCGAGAATGGACCAGAGCAATCCTAGGATAGGTGACCCACTGGGAAGTTCTCATGTGAGTTCCCAGAAACAAAACCGTGAGGGCGTGGTCGGGGCCCAAAGCGGACAATATCGTGCTACGGTAGAGTCGAGCCCGGGTTGTGATGGGGGCCGGGCCGGGATGTCACAGTTAAACAAGCTAGCGTGCATGTACGAAGCTTTATCTACTACCAACATGTTACGTAGTCGATAAGCTTCACCTCTGCCAAGCACGGAACGACCTACGCCAAGTCCTAAAGTGTTGTGATACTTACTACGCAACCTACAGAATTGGAGAAAGCCAAGGTTAACAGCCTAGTGGTCACACAGACTTGTCTGCTTCTGTAAGTAAGGCGTCCGACTACCGACCCTATGGTTAACAACTTTGCAAAGTTCTATACCAACACTTATGGCTGCATAGGCTAAGTGGCTTGTCTGCTTATAGAGAAGTAGCGCGCCGGTCACTAGTCTATAAAGTCTAAGATTAGGGCATGAACTAAAGAAGTGAAGATGAAGAAAAGCGAAGGAAGCATGTTTATTAAATTTTCTAGCAAAATTGATAAACGACTAGCAAAGGCCAAAGGAGTTCAAGCAAAATTAGAGCAACAAGGAAAACAAAGAAAATCTTAAAGGCTACCTAGAAGACTACCTTTTAGCAGCTTGGACATCCCACGACTACAGTGGCATCATCCGGCGCTTCACCCCCGGCTACTCCAACTTGTTCATCAACCTCTCCAACTACTTCACCAATGAAGGCCTCAAAAGTAAAGGCAAGCAAGCCTTCCAGACAAATAGAGAAGGTTTCGAAGTCTTCCAAGCAAACTTAAAGTCAGAAAGCTTACCAAAGAGATGATCTACATAACCCAGCTTGTAGAAATCGGCCTGACTCTGAACAAGCGAAGCGTCGAGCCCAGCCTTCTTACCTTTTAGCTGCTCGTTCTCCTCGAGTAGACCAACACGGACGCGCTCCACTTCTTTCTTCAAACTTTTGTTGATCTTCAAGCGCACATTGAAGTTCCAATAGGGTTCAAGCTTATCAATGACTTTCTTAAAGTGGATCACTCGGTTATAAGCAGCAGTCAACTCTTTATCCTTTGCATAAGTAGCGGAACGAAGCTCAGAAACGACACGCATAAGATCTTGAAGTTGAGGTATGTAACATCTGATCTCCTTCTCTGTACTTTCATACTTAACTTAGATTGCGCCAAGCCTAGTCTTAAAGTCAACGATCTCTTGGCGTGCGGTCTCAAGCTGCAAAGAAGTAGGGGCAGAGATATTAGACCCCTTTAAAGCGATGAGCTCAGATTCCAACCTCTTAATCTTATAAGCAGAAGAATAAGTTTCGGCTGCCAAAGCCTTTGCCACCTCCTTGGCAGCCTTGGTATCCTCTTGGTCAAGGAACATAAACTCGGCTGACAAAATAGTCGTCTTCTGCATCATTGCAAGTAGGGCAGTCTTCCTATACTCGACCGTATACTTCGCAAAAGAACTTAGGCAAATAACCTTTCTAATGTCATTGACAAACTTGGCACAAGTGTCCATGTCTTCAAGTATATATAGTTCCAAAAGCACATAGATCTCAGCAGCCTTCCCAGAAGCAGGTTTAGTGGATTTCTCACAGCTGGCCACATGAGTAGTCTCTTCCTTCCCAGCAGGCGAATCAATCTCAACAGCAGGGGGAGTGGGCCTTGGTGGCACTTTAGCAGCAGAGTCCACCTTATCACTCTTCATAATAACAAGCTTCTCCAAAGGTGAACCAGACTTAGCTCCCAACAGACGTCTTGGTACAGACTTCGACAACGGGGGCATGACAGGACCTTTACGTTAGGCAATCCTATCAGTAATTGTACTAGCCAGTCTCAACATGGCAGGTGCCATAGGCTGAGATCTAACAACCTCATTTTTTCCCCATTGGAAGAAGTCATGTCAATCACAGGCCTCACGACATTAGGCAGACCCTCACGACTAGTGGAGGAAGTCATCAGTTTTTCTCAACCGGCATCTCTTGCATAGGCGAGGAAGATCTCTGCTTTTCACCTTCATTCATAATAGGATCCACGAAAACAATCAGACATGCGCCTTGATCCTCCTTACCTTCTCTTTCAGGAGCAGCCCACCTTTCTCCCAGCGAGAATGACTAAGCAGCCAACGCCATTCAAGGTACTCAGCAGGGAAGCTCAACCCAGCATTCCATTACGTAGGAGGCCTGCATGCCCAGCATTCCAGCAGCTCATGAGGCCCACGACCTCCTCATTTCTCTCAATTGCCGGACTGGCTCGTATCAGGTCTAAGAGCCCAAAGAACATAAGCCATGCAGCTCGTCTAGCACTGCACCCCAGCGCCTTAATCCGTGGCCCCAACCGCACAAGCTGCCTTTGGCTCTAGCCAAGCCAAGCAGCCCAAGCAGTGGTCCCTGCCATAACACATCTTCGGCCCATGCCGAGTGGACTCCTGGCCCTTGCCAGCCGACGTGCCGCACCACCCTGACGGTTACCTTGCGACAACACTGTCTAAGAAGAAGATAAGGAAAAATAAATTTTTCTTACCTCGGTGCGATGCGGAGAAGATGAAGAAAGCAACGAAAGACGGTACTTTGCACGGGCACGTGTAGAAGATTGCTAAGGGAGGGGGAACAAATATCCTCTAACTCTCTCTTTCTTGTAGGGTAGAATAAATCGCTCTCCAAAGTTGATTTAATAACCCACTTAAGGTGGACTTAAATAGGCTTTGAGAGAAGTTTATTTCCCTTTCCTAGAAGGATCTAATTTCCTATTAAAGAGAGAATCTACATCAAAATAAGAAACAATTTTATGTTTCCTAAAGCAAGAAAACCTCTACACTTGCTGCCCTTTCCTAGCAACCCAACAGGTATGGGGGCATCTGTGGAGCCAAAAATAATGAAGAGGCGACACGTGGATTTTTGGGTAAAAATGACCAAATTACCCTCGAGGCACACCAGAATTCCTACGTGCGAGCAGTGGACAATCATCCCTCAATCAAGTCAAAAGTGCCCAAATAGGTATTAATTTATAACCTATTTCATCCATCCCTCATCATATCTTCTCCACAAGGTAACTTCTAAATGTCTCCTTTTTTATTTTATTAATTAGCTAATTAATTGATTAATTATTCAATTAATTTGCTAATTAAACACAAATCATGAACTTGACCCACAAATCCATCCAAGTGGCCTGTCCATGTGAGATCCCACATCGCCCAGGGGAGTGATCCATATATGTATATTCCCATCCCTACCTAGCGCGAGGCCTTTTGGGAGCTCACTGGCTTCGGGTTCCATGGGAACTCCGAAGTTAAGCGAGTAGCGCGCGAGAGCACTCCCATGATGGGTGACCCACTGGGAAGTTCTCGTGTGAGTTCCCAGAAACAAAACCGTGAGGGCGTAGTCGGGGCCCAAAGCGGACAATATCGTGCTATGGTGGTGGAGCGGGCCTGGGATGTGGTGGACCCCGGGTCGGGATGTGACAATTTGGTATCAGAGCCTAACCCTGGCCGTGGTGTGCCGACGAGGACGTCGGGCCCCTAAGGGGGGTGGATTGTGAGATCCCACATTGCCCAGGGGAGTGATCCATATATGTATATTCCCATCCCTACCTAGCGCGAGGCTTTTTGGGAGCTCACTGGCTTCGGGTTCCATGGGAACTCCGAAGTTAAGCGAGTAGCGCGCGAGAGCACTCCCATGATGGGTGACCCACTGGGAAGTTCTCGTGTGAGTTCCCAGAAACAAAACCGTGAGGGCGTAGTCGGGGCCCAAAACGGACAATATCGTGCTATGGTGGTGGAGCGGGCCCGGGATGTGGTGGACCCCGGGTCGGGATGTGACAATTTGGTATCAGAGCCTAACCCTGGTCGTGGTGTGCCGACGAGGACGTCGGGCCCCTAAGGGGGTGGATTGTGAGATCCCACATTGCCCAGGGGAGTGATCCATATATGTATATTCCCATCCCTACCTAGCGCGAGGCCTTTTGGGAGCTCACTGGCTTCGGGTTCCATGGGAACTCCGAAGTTAAGCGAGTAGTGCGCGAGAGCACTCCTATGATGGGTGACCCACTGGGAAGTTCTCGTGTGAGTTCCCAGAAACAAAACCGTGAGGGCGTAGTCGGGGCTCAAAGCGGACAATATCGTGCTATGGTGGTGGAGAGGGCCCGGGATGTGGTGGACCCCGGGTCAGGATGTGACAGTCCATCTACTCCTTAGGTGGGCCGCCACACCCCTATATAAACCTTTCATTCTCTCCAAAACTCAATTCCAATTCTCTAGCTAAATTCTCTAAATTCTCCAAACACTTTTCCCTTAAAATTCTAACTTTGGCATCAAAGGTTCTTCGGCCAAAGCCCCCCATTCATCATGGGCACGCGAGGCTCTTGGCCTTGACCTAAGGTGTTATTTGTTTTGTAGGTGCAATTTTGTCCAAGAAGAAGGAGGAAGAAATTTGCATCCACAGGGATTATAATGTTTTAAAAAAGGTTTTTATAAAACTTTATTTTTAGGCCAACTCACCCTTATTTTTCGCCCTTCCAGGTTTTAGCAGCTTAACTTTCGTATTGACAAGGATTCTTGGCAAATCTGGTATTGGAGACTACCTCCGATGGTATAATTCTCAATCCACTCTGCTGTACTTTACTTATGCTTTGACATCACGTGTGAAATGGGTTCATTCCCGCTCACCAGCGCACTCTTGTATTTAGGCACTTTTAGGTTTAAATTTAGTTACATTTTCCACATCACTACACTTTATGGCTTCGTCACCCTCCTGGTGTCGGCCAACACAACTCGATTCGGAGTCCAGATGGACATTCCGGGTCAGGATGTGTCAGGGTATGTTGTAATTGTTCTTTATTTAAATTATAATTCATGGAAGTTTGCATCTACTAGAGAGAAAATAAAATATTGTAAAAGGTTTAGTGGTTTAGTTATTGGATTAGGCAATGATAGAAAAACTTAGATAAAATTTTTTAAATTAAATGATATGGAAGTTAATGATTGGATTATTACTTAAGTGTTGATTAACGTACTCATTTCTATTGGTGACACTTTATTTAGTTTGCTAATTTTGCTTACAAATTTAGTCTTTGTAGCATTACTTATTGGATTACATACTTCTACATTTGGATATTTTTCCAATTGAACATTTAATTTGTAAGTTTAGTTTGACATAGTAGCTTAAGAGTCTAAATTTTAAGGGTCATTAATTGTTTGAACAGTCGGATCCATGACACTATTTTTTTACATACATTTTGACATATGTTTTTGTGAGTCTTTCTTCGTAATGTAGTTAAACGATCTGAAGCGTCTATATTTTATATCTTCCCTCAAAGATCATGTCTTCCAAAATCACCAAATTTGAAACCATATGACCGTTGAATTAAGTGTTTAGGGTTTCATTATAGTACTGTACTCATTCATTTTTCTTCACTAAAAATGAATTTCTTAATGGTTTTGGTTTGTCTAATTTTTTATAAGGATGGTCTATAAATGATGTTTTAAAAAAATAGATGGTTCAGATCGTTAATATAGATTATGGAGTGGATCCTATAAAAATTTGTGTCAAAAATAGTGTAAAAAAAGTGGTGTCACGAATCCGCCGTCTTATTTGAAATGATCAAATATTTCAGCAGTATATCGGCAACATCTAATTATAGGGAGTTTTAACGAAAAGCCCGCAGTACTGTTCACTTTAACGAAAAACCACATTTTTACACTAAAAAGTCAAACCTGGTACTATTCACTTTTCCCTTTATTTTGTCCTTATCGTTAAAACTCAAAGTTTTCAAGTCTTTTTCATTAGTTTTCCTTTAATTTTGTAACCAGGTTCACAATATGTACATTTTTTTATTCAAGCCTCGAATTTTTCCTTTTTTTTTTCTTTTTCTTTCATCGAATTGACAAGTACCATCTTAGATGCTCAACCAAAAAGCAAGAACACAGCTCACAAAAGGAAAGCATAAGCAAAAAAGCAAATAAGAGGAGAAGAGACCACAAAGAGACCACAAATCACATGAACAAAGCTAATGAATTACGCATAGTCCTCAGATTGTGGGACTGGGGCATAGGACGCAATGAAAATGTCACCATAGACTAGCCCGGCAAGCCCACCACCAATAAGTGGCCCGACCCAGTAGATCCAAATATCTGAATAGCTGCCGCTGGCCACAGCCGGGCCGAACGATCGGGCTGGGTTCATTGATCCCCCGCTGAAGGGGCCAGCGGCGAGAATGTTGGCGCCAACAATGAAGCCGATTGCTATGGGCGCTATGGTTCCCAGTGAACCCTTCTTGGGGTCTGCAGCTGTAGCATAGACTGTGTACACGAGAGCAAAGGTTATGATGATCTCAAACACCACACCTTCAATAGCACCTACTCCTGCGCCGAGTGCATGGGTTGGAACATCCTGCCAAATACAAAGACAGATAAGAACCGCATTCTGTTAGACATTCTAACATATTATGTTGTTAAGATGTCAATTGGAATATCATTTGAATTCTTCACAATGTATAATTCAGATTGATAATCATTTTGCGTGAATCTAACGTGTCAAACAAGTATGAACTTTGTTGAAAGAAATATTATATAATACCAATTGAGTGACAAACTTGACGAGAAAGCTAGCAACGATGGAGCCCAAGAGTTGGGCAATCCAATAGAAAATGCCAGTGAGGATGGTGATGTTGCCTCCGATGGCCAATCCAAATGTGACAGCTGGATTCAAATGGCCACCTGAGATGTTTGCAGCGATGGAAACCCCCACAAACAGAGCAAATGCATGGGCCACGGCAATCGCTACTAGCCCCGCAGGATCCAAGGATGCATCTGTGAGCTTACCTGCATACACATAAAAAAAAAAAATTAATTGGCTTGAAATTAAACACTTTAATTATGAAATAGTTAATCAAGTAATTACACTACTAAGTTGTAACAAACTTTTGATCATATTAGTTTCAGCATATCTGAAACTCCATGATTTTTTATATGAATCATTATTCTGATTAATTTTGTATATTTGGTTTTAACATAGGTTAACCTTTATAACCATAACCCGTGCCATTTTTTATTTAACTGGTTTAGACAAGTAATCTCTTGTGCAAGTAAATTTATTAAAAAAAGCTTCATCAGTAGAGTCTTGTGGTGTGCTATTATAAGGGAGTGCGGGCAAATAAACGCTCAGAATACTTTATCGACACGCTTTTAACATTTCAACACAAAAGATCATGAACGCATGATTGTGAGAGTTGTTGACACACTTTTTAGCAAGTCTAGCACGCATGATGATTGATGTTAAAAATTATGATATACAGTACTTATGAAGAGTGCAAATTAATAATTAAGCGCGGTTAATTACCGTAAGCAACTGCGGATCCAACACCAGCAAACACAAAAACAAGGGTGGCAATGAACTCAGCTATGTAAGCCTTGAGGGAGCCAACACTAAACGAGTCACCAAAGCTACCAAAAGCTAGCTTCACCATTTTTGGTCACTAGAAAAACCAGGAAGAGAAGCAAAGAGTGTAATTTAGAAACTTTAAACCAGCTGCAGCTGCTAATTCAGTTTAATTAGTGGCTTAATTGCACATTCTTTGAGCATGATCAACTATATATTGTGCTTAGTGATTGTAGATGGTAGTAGGTTATGCAAGAAGGGCCAACTTTGCCGGCGCCAACCCTGTGGGACCCGAATGAGCATCGATTGGGTCCAAATGAGTCGCTGGCATCGTCCGATTGGATGCCGACCAACCGCCAGTTAATTGTTTTTTAGGAATAGAGTTTATGTCATATAATAGGGGCATTATGAAGATAAGACAACTACATTAATTACTAGTTTTAATTAATTAGTGAACCGACATTGTATATTGTAACTCTTTTGAGGAGATAAGCATGTTTATTCCGATGGAATATACAAGAATTTCATGAGCACCACGACATAGTATATTTTGATTTAATATTGGATGTGCAATGCCATTTTCCTAGGAACTTTTAGATTTAATATGTTGTAGGTTATGATGATGAAATATATAACAATGTTGTTAATCAAAACTCTCTCCAATGCACCGAAAAATATGTCATATTTGATTTTAAATTTGCTCAATCTTTCTAATGCTTCGTAAAAATTGAGGTATGAGTTCGTTAGGAAGTGTGGAGCCAAAAATAATCACAAGGCGACACATGGATTTTTGGGTAAAAGAGGACAAAAATACCCTTGAGACATACTAAGATTCCTACACGCGAGTAACGGGCAATCATCCCTCAACCAAGTCAAAAGTGCCCAATGTAGGTAACAAATTCAAAATTATCTCATCCATCCTCATCTTATGTAATTACTTCATAACCTACAAATTATTCCATTTAAATGGAGATTAATTGGCTAATTAATTTGGCAATAATTCTATTTTGCTAAATTGATTAGTCAATTAATCACATAACTCCCAAAATTAACCCCAAAAACTAGTCAAAACCGACCATCCCCTTAGCTTTCTACCTTTCCTATCTTTTCCCACTTTACTACCCCAATTAAGCTAGCTAATTGGTTCTATAACCACCCATTTATTCCCTTTATGTTTAATTAGCCAATTAATCATAATAAATTGGCTAATTAAACCTAAAATTAACCACAAAACCCACTTAATGGCCGGTCACTTTCTCTAAAAAGTGGACCGGCCAAACCTTATAAATAGGCTCCCATTTTCACAAAACTTTCAAGTCCACACTCTTGCAAAACTCCAAAAGCCCTCTAAACACTTTTCTCTCTAAATTCTAACTTTGGCATCGGAGGTTCTTCGGCCAAAGCCCCCCCATTCATCATGGGCGCATGAGGCTCTTGGCCTTGACCCTAAGGTGTTAATTGTTTTGTAGGTGCAATTTTGTCCAAGAAGAAGGAGGCGGAAATTTGCATCCACAGGAAGTGCTTCGAAAATAGCTAAAAACAGCTTTAGTGAAAATATATTTGGAACCTATTCTTAGTAAAAATGCAAGTGAATTTTGGAAAAACAATTAAGGTGCTTCCTACAAAAAGCAGATGACTGGTGCTTCCTGCAGGAAGAACTTTTGAGTGCTTTTAGAACCTAAAAATATTTCCTCTAAAAATACGTAAGGGTAAAACTGTGAAAAGCGTGCGGTAATATCAACTTTGAGGAAAATTTGTTTTCCATTGCCAAAGAATTTGAAACAAGAACCTCATAATAGAAAACCATAATTTGAAAACCTATCAATTTTTATCAGCCCAAAATAATTGTTACCCATATCCATGATAAAGATTAACATTAGCTCATTAAGATCAGTCCTTACAAAAGAACTAGATTGATCTAGTTCAAACATGCATGGGATTTTTTTAGAAGATTCTATGATGTGACTATGCTAGAAAACTCTAGCAAAGTGCAGCAACAAAGGTAGCAAGATGGAAAACCCAAGTCCAACGCTAAGAAAATATAGAAAAATGTCTTTATTTGTAGAAAACTCTAGAATGAAATGAACCCAATTCCACCAAATAAGTCAGTTTTGCATATGTATAAATAAAAGGTGTGGTGCTAAGTTAGAAACCAACTAATCAAGAAACTAAGAAAGTAAGAGAGTAGCAACCAAGAGAGAAGCAAGAAAGTAACTTAAAAGTGAGAGTGGTCTTTGTAAAGAATGTGAGTGGTCTAGAGTGTGTCTCTAGAAAGAGAGTGTCATAGCTTCTAAAGTGTGTCTTTAAGAGTTTTTGTGTTGTAAAATTTTGTGAGTGTAATACAAGTAATTCGTTTATTGTTTTGTCTCTCCAACACTTGTGTCAGAGTTGTGTACTCTAATTTTCCTCAACAATTGGTATCAGAGCGATACAATCAGGGATCGGCTCTAGTGAAGTTTTTGAGAACCGTGCAAAGTTTAGTACTTCGCAAGATTGTTGGCAATCTTGTTTTGCATATCGAAGCTCTACCGACACGATGAATGATCGTCAAGTTGTTGGAGGAATCAAGAAGTTGAACAACACAAATTACAACACATGGGTGACATGCATGGAGTCGTACCTACAAGGCCAAGATCTTTGGGAGATCGTTGGTTGTAATGAAGTTACACAGCTTGAAGAAGACACCAGTGGCATTTTGCGTAAGTGGAAGATCAAGGCAGGCAAGGCCATGTTTGCCCTAAAAACCATGGTTGAAGAGGACATGTTAGAGCATCTAAGGAAAAGCAAAACATCGAAAGAAACATGAGAAACTTTCGCCACACTCTTTTCAAAAAGGAACAATACAATATTGCAACTTCTCGAGAATGACCTGTTATCAGTGGCCCAAGGGGACATGATGATTGCACATATTTTCACAAGGTAAAGTCTATTTGCCATGAAATTTTTGAATTAGATCCTAGTGTTGTCATTGTAGAATCTAGGATAAAAAGAATAATTATCCATGGGTTGAGAGCCGAATACCCAGGCTTTGTTGCATCGTACAAGGATGGCCAACCCAACCATCACTTGTTGAGTTTCAAAATTTGCTTGCCGATCAAGAAGCTTTGGCACAGCAAATGGGAGGGTCTCGACAAAAGGTGAAGAGGAAGCGCTCTACACCAACAAAAGTAAAGGCAGCTTCAAGAAGCATGTCGGTTGAGGATCTAAAATAAATGGTGACAAGTTGATAGGTCATTGAACGGATGGGAGTTCTCGGCAAGGGGTGGCTCCAAAGTATCATAGCAACTATGGTTAATCCCAGAATAATATGTTTGAGAGAAAATGCTACAACTATGGAAAGAAAGGCCACATGGCAAAATATTTCTGTTTTAAAAGGTATGCAGAGAGTAATGTTGCCAGTTCCAGCTCAGAGAAGAAAAGTGAAGATGATTGGGATGCCATAACATATCACCATAAAGGAAGAATGAGACACATAAACATCTTCTTATTGGTGCTCAAAAAATGCAGTGTTGCCTGACTCAAGATAGATTCAAGATACATTGCAGAGAAAATAGGAGAGCAAACTGCCCAAATTCAATCAAGTCCAGATGAGCCTGAGGATTTGCTTGATGGTGACGATGTCAAGCAAGAAGTGCCTCATAATCCTTTAGAACTGGCGTGTACCAACAACCGGAAGAAGATAAACCTAGTGAAGTGGAAGTATCAACTCCACAATCACAACTAAGGAGGTCAATGAGAATACCAAAGCCAAATCCCAAATACGCCAACGCAACCGTAGTAGAAGAAGCAGTTGAAGCTGAGATGCGTAAAGAAGTATCACAGAATTGCGAGTGGCGTACAACTGGGTGAAGCCAAGAAATGTGAAACCTATATCTTGCAAATGGGTGTTCAAGATAAAGCATCGACTCAGCGTGGAGAAAAGAATAAGCTGGTGTTGAGGGGGAATGTTAAAGGTCAACACCAGCCTATTAAAATTAGTCGATACAAAGGAACTAAATTGGTCTAGTTCAAACATGCCTGAGATTTTTCTAGAAGCTTCTATAATGGGAATATGCTAAAAAAACTTTAGCAAAGTGCAACAACAAAGGTAGCAGGATGGAAAAACCAAGTCCACCGCCTTAGGCTAAGAAAATCTAGAAAAATATTTTTGTTTGTAGAAAACTCTAGAACAACAACAACTTATGGCTATGATGAAATGAACCCAATTCCACCGACTTAGTTAATTAGTTTTGCACATGTATAAATATAAGGTGTGGTGCTAAGTAAGAAACCAACTAATCAAGAAACTAAGAAAGTAAGAGAGTAGCAACCAAGAAGAGAAGCAAGAAAATAACTTAGAAGTTAGAGTGGTCTTTCCAAGGAGTGTGAGTGGTCTAGAGTGTCTCTAGAAAGATGGAGTGTCATAGCTTCTAACATGTGTCTTTGAGAGTTTTTATGTTGTAGTATTTTGAGAGGGTAATACAAGTAATTTGTTTACTTGTTTTGTCTCTCCAACACTTGTGTTAGAGTTGTGTACTCTAATTTTCCTCAACAATCCATACATATCTTGCATGAACAAATAACGGTCCAACTCAAGTAAAATTTTTTTTAAAAAAAAAGAAAAAGAAAAAGAAGAATATGAATTGAAGGGTTGGGAATTAGAAAACCAAATCTGACAATACTAGAAAGGCAAAATATGTCAATGTGGCTGGGCTTAACAATGTGGATGCCGACAATGAAGAGGGTGCGAGTGAGCTGAATATCAAATTGTACGAACAAGATTACAAAATAATAAGAATATTATTAAACAACAAAAATGCCGAAAAGGTTATAAAATTCTTAGAGGCTACATCGTGACAAACTTATTCTACAGAGCTACGAAGCATTATATTTCAGGTTTTTATTTTTTATTTTTTATTTTTTATCTCAAATGGTCTCTGAAATTGACCCTGACCATCAAGATGATCCCTGAAATTGAAAATCAATCAATGTAGTCCCTGAAAAGAGATGTCGCAAATCAATGTGGTCATTTCGTCATAATTATGTTAAAAATTCCGTTAAATGCTGATGTGGCATATAAGTGGCCCCACAAGATCAGGTTTTATTACAAATGGTCTCTGAAATTGACCCACACCATTAAGATGGTCCCTGAAACTGAAAATCCATCAATGTAGTCTTTGAAAATAGGTGTCGCAAATCAATATGATCATTCCGCTACAATTCTGTAAAACATTTTGTTATGTGCTGATGTGGGTTTAATTAGACATGACATTCATGTCGTGTTTCTCATGTTCGCGTCATACCCGATAGCTTAAGGGGTCGTGTCGTGTAACACCCGTTAAAATAAACGGATAATATGACCCGACCCGAAATCGATTTGTTAATATTATCAGGTAATATGACCCGACCTGTTACTCGGTAAGAAAAATATTTTTTAAATCAATAAATAATCAAAATGAAAAACATAAGTTGACCCAAAACAATGTAAAACATAATAATAAATTAGTATATGCATGCCACATTGTCACATACATATTACTTCAAAACATAAAATAAAATAAAAAAACATTTGTCTTTCAAATTTACATACCCCAAAATAAGAGCTTAATGAAAAAACATTAGTCATAATACAAAATACAAATGTTCAAAGATATGCAAAATGAAGATAGTTGTGTTTTAAGGTTGAGAAACCTTGCACGTTTTTGACAATAAAACCCTTCAATTTCATCAATCACCAAGGGAAATGATATTGGAACTTTGGCTTGATATATTGTCTTCAAGGGTTATATTGACGATGTTTTCACTAAGATTTTCCATAATCCATAACCTATAGATCTAAATTTAACTATTGATTCCGTTTATATTTATGCTCCATTCTTCTCACCAATTTTTTTTTTTTTTTTCGGATTTTCTTTTTTGAAAACATGATCTCTTAGAGGATGCAGGAAGATGAACGGTTCAGATCGTTGATATTACATTCAGAGTTTTACCATTAGTGAAAATATAGTTAACCATAAATATCTGAATGTCATATCAACGATCCGAACCGTTCATTTTTCTATATTTGCTAAAAGATCACTTTTCAAAAAATATAAATCTAAAAAAATGAAATTCGGTGAGTAGAATAAAGTGCAAATGACAATGGACAGTTAAATTTAAATATAAGGTTTATGGATTATAGTGTCAGATTTCAGAGTTGACCCCTGCACGAAAGTTGTAAAGCTTGTTATTACGAATGATTGTATATTTTATTTTTTTGCATTTTTCACACTTCTACAATAGTTATTATTAATTTTGCACTCAAATATAAAACACTATTCATGAGATTTGGAGGGTTTTAAAAATCTAAATGACCATGCAACCATCATCTAAGCGTAGAGGATGTAATCAGGAGTGTTTATATATGCTTTCATATGGTGATGTACCCATCCTCAAACCATAGTGGATGCGATTACAAGCATTTGCATATTTTTTCACATTTTCCGCACTTGTAAATTAATTATTATAATTTTTTTAATGTGTTTTGTATTTTTTAAATTACTTGATATTTTTATTTTTAATGTGTTTTATAATTTTTTAATCTCACTCTTTGCCTATGGTATACTATAAAAATAAATAAATAATTAAAACTTAAATTTTTTAAGTTGATATAGAATAATTATACAATAATAATTAATAAACAACATATACATATGACATATCCACTATATCTTTTGTATTTTATAGTAAGTTTTTTAAGTAGTTTAAAAAATTAAAATCATCAAAACAACTTTTTTCTTATCGTGTCGAAACAGGTTACCCGCGTTTCACTCTCGTGTAACGTGTTAACCCGAAACCCGTTATTTTCATGTCGTGTTAACGGGTTGTGTAAGAAATTGTCAGGTCTAGGTTTAATAATTAATTAAAAAAGTTGTCCAAATACTTTTTTGCACAATGAATTTATTTTATTTTATTGTAGGGCCTACTCCAAAGAAAGATCCCTTCCATAAATTCCCCTTCCATAAATTCCCAAATGCACAAGGCTTAACCAAGGCTTAAGAGGGGGTGTGGAAATAATTTTCAACCAACAATAGATGCACATCGGTTATAACCTCACTATCTCAATGCAGACCTCGCCGTTCTTTGCATCACCAGACCACTAGGGAATCGCCGAACAAGCTCTCCAAGATTAAGGTTGTGAGGATGTTGATCGCCTAATGTTAACGGTGATGTCGTAGAAGTCGTTGCCAATCGGCAAAGTCGACACCAAAGGTGATCTTGATCCAGGTTCAATTCGGTGAAGGTGTCAAAGTGTGCAAAAATTGGTGTATTGAATTTTTATATAATAATTGATAGAATTGTGACGGAAGGACTACATTGATCAATTTTCAATTTTAGGGACCATTTTTATGTTGCGGGTCAATTTCAGGGACCATTTTGAAGTCGCGGGTCAATTTCAAGAACAATTTATGAGAAAAAAAGACTTAAGGGACCCATTTATGTGTCACATCAACACTTAACATAATTTTTAATAGAATTGTGACGGAAGGACCACATTGATTTGCGACACCTATTTTCAGGAACTACATTGATTGATTTTCTATTTCAAGGACCATCTTGATTACGGTGAAAAAAAAATACCGAAAATCCCGAACCGTATTGAAAAATTCCCGAAACCGAACTGAAAAATTCTCGAATTGAAAATCCCGAAAATTTTAGTACCGATTCCGAACTTTTCAGTACTGGAATCGGTCTCACAATATGATTTTTTTGGTATTCCCAAACAGAACCGAAGTTAAAGTATATAGAGTTTTAGATATTATAAGCCATTAGATTGGTTGAGAATTAATCTCAGCCGTTCATTCAAAATAAAACCCAACGTCATCTTCACTCTCTGACCTCTCCGCTAAACTCTCTGACCTCACCTCATCTTCACTTCCTTCCCTCCCTACTCATGTACTCCTTTCAGTTAAGACCCCCAAATCTCTCTTTGTCTCTCTGTCTCTCTCCCTCCCTCCCTCCACTCTTTCACTCACTCCCCCTTACCTTCACACTACATCCAGACTCCAGTCTTCCATTTTTTTTTTTGCATTTGACAACTTCCTCTGCATTCGATAATCAATACAGCCACCTCTGCTTCCTTCTACATTAAGGTAATGTTCTTGTCTTCATCTGGTAATCTTGACGTGGTAAAGTCTGTTTGTAACTTCAATTCGTTTTTAATTTGGGCATTTGAATTCTAGGGTTTTGGATTTGGGGGTTTTCAATTTCGTTTGAAATTTGGGGCATTTTAACCATTTCTTGCATGTTCATGCCATTTTCTTTATTTTTCTATTCTTTTGCAGCATCAAAGCAGGAAATAGCAAGGCTAATGGTGGATTATGGATGGGTTCCTCCTCGACCTGTTATTTTTCTTTTCAATGAGGCTAAAGAGATTTTCTTGTTGGTAAGTTATTACCATAATATTTAGTCTAGAAGTTATTGCATCACTTGCTACCAATTCAGGTTTTATAAAGTTATTGTGTCTAATTGAAAAAGAGCTCGAGAGATTTGGCATAACTATAGCTTTGTTTCTGGTCTGTAATCTGTATAGCTTTGTCATTTTGTTACTTCGGTTTAGCAGATCTTAAGGTAATTTATGCATTGGTCACTATTTCGGGAATACCGATTTGTCCCAAAATCCTGAAACTATTTCGGGATTCCCGAAAATTTGGTTTGAGATCGGTCTTGAAATTGGGATTCCCAAAAACTTCGATTTGGGAATTGGGACATGGTTTTTGGTTCGGTATCCCATACCGAACCAACCCTAATCTTGATGGTGAGGGTCAATTTTAGAGACCATTTGAAAAAAAACTCTTACATTCATGGAGAACAAACCTAATCCTAATACTAACCAAGCTAGGCCCAAACTAAATTTATATAGAAAAAATAAAAAATAAAAAAATAAAAAATAAAAAACCCAAACAATATAATACTTAAAATATTAATATTTTCCACCAGAAACGAGATAAAGGGCGGTGAAGGGAAGGAGGGTGGGGAGGACGTCGACGAAAAGGGCGCGGCAAGTTATTGATGATGATTGTCATATGAAATTTCCAACTACTGAAGTTTACCATGAGATTGGCACTACCGAATACTCGGTCGCATCATGACTATTGTTTCCAGTTTATGTTTGTTATCGTCTATCAGTTGTATCGAATACAAATATCATCACGTACAGTTTCGCTTGAATTTTTATTTTGAAATGCCCTCCAAATTTTCAACTATTAGAAGTACCTTTTCTCTAAGCATGAAGTTTCTCTTTAATCACTATGCAAAATATGAGAAACCCCACAACCCAACCAGAGCCCATAAAACATAACCATGACCATTTAGGCACCATTTCCACATCTTCAAACCCCATTTCACTTTTGTTTTTAGAAAATCTAGGGGTTAGGGAGCATACCAAATAAGTCATTATTATGAGAACAAAGTCCAATCAGTTACAGCTCGCTTCTTTATCTTTCTCTCCCTCTCTTTTGTGGTGTGTTTATGTGTCGTAATCCGAATCAATATACAAAATTATATCCCGATTACGGGATACTCTTCTTGATGTTCATTAACCTTACGTAAACATGCCATTATTTACTTAACTTTGGAGAATCAAAATGTATGTGGGGTCCACACGATTTTAGGAATTCAACTCCTCATTTTGGAGGAATTGGACTCGCTTGATGAGAGAGGTATTTGAATTCCTTGACATGCGGGGAATCGGAATAAATTTCTTTTGCCAATTATGCCCCCACTTGGCTCTTATTATTGTAAGTTGGCCTCACTTGGTTTTCTATTAATTAGACTAAAAACAAATTTATAAACAAAAAAAATTATAAATAATAATTTATTAACCATAAAAAAAGTGAGTAAAACTAATCGAATTTTTATTTTATAGGGATGATAATTCATTATTATCTAAATGTTGTAGTCATATTTAGAATAGGAATGTGAATGTGTAAACCCTAGAGAATATGGGAAAGTATCTTGTTGGAAATGTGCCCTAAAACCAATCATATGATGATACTTTACGGAGATTTCACATGTTAAACTAATCTAGTTTAATATAAAGGGCAAAGATTATTGTTTCAAGCTGTCTCATATAAATGTTATGTGCTTAAACGATAAGTCCAAGGAATATGCTATTAGGAGAATGTAATCTAAAGAAGTTAGATTCATGAGACCATTCTCTTTTGTATACATATCCTAAACGTTCCTGATCATAGGATTGCCAATTGGGCATTGACAGTCCGTTAAGATCAGTACGTGCTATGTCTTCTCTTAGGGAGAGTGACAGGTCTCGAGTCATTAGTGTGAATGACACCAAGACAAGCATGTAGGTGCTCGATAGAGAATGAGTCCACTGAACGCGATCAACGAGGAGTTCTCATATTCATGTCATATGAGAACTCATGGTTGGGATAATGCAAAGTAGTCATTTGACCTGAGGCATCGTAGTTGTCTTGTGGTTAGGTCCTTGATCTTTGACTATGTCAAAGTCACTCCGTCAGAGGGTGTCCACGGCATAGTTGGGGTTAAGCCACTTAGCCATGGAGGCAAGTGAATGCGCAACAAGGGATCTCTAACCTTCAAACTGTTTGACGGAGAATACTCTATGATATGATTAAGAATCTCTGGCCAGAGTATGAATGAGATTTAGGAAGTCGTTCCAAATCACATTCAAGGTAATCATATAAGTAAATGAATCACATTGAATAGTAGACATGAATAAACTATCAAACCAAACAATGTAGTCAAGAGTATTGTATTAGAGAAAGACCGTATTGCATTGTAATCCTAAACTGAATAGGTTCTCCACCTCTTCTGATTAGCTTGGGTAGCCATGACATACTGCTAGGTGTCACTCATGGTTTATGGAAGCCCTAAAGATGTACAATCATTTAAGGGAGAATTGAAAGTATGTTTCAATTCATAATCGATAGTTAAGAGTAACAATCGCCCACTGCCTCGCTAAGAGGAACCAAATGGATCGCACACCGTGTAAGGTAATGATTGAAGGATATAATGAAGATGAGTAAGGACAATTAAATAGTTTAATTGTATGTGGCAAGGATTAATTAAAAGTTAATTAATCTAGAACGAAAGGTTCGTTTTAGGCCTTAAGTTAGTTTTGGGTTTCGGGACACAAAAGGGTTTTAGTCCACAAGGCACATAAGGTTTAAGTTGTGTGACAACTAAAACAAAATGGGCAATTAACCCACTAACAATAGGGAGGCCGGCCATGACTAGAGAGGGAGTGGGTTTTGGACTTATTACAAATTTGCCACTCCAATGAAGGGAGGTATAAATATGACTTTATAGCTTTTTCTTCATTAGGGTTTTCTTTGAGGAAAGATGAGAGTTTTTGGCTCTCTCTTTCTCTCTAGGAAGGCCGGCCACCATGGGGGAGTTTACTAGCATCTAACTCCTCCATGGTCACTCATCTTCTTCCTCAACCATCCTTGGTGTCGAAACTTAGAGGTCTCCAACTTTGGTGACTTTTGGAGAAACCTATTCTTCCATTCACATCCAAGAAGGCATGGATCCAAGAAGCAAAGTTCTTCCACCTTCATCCATGGAGCCAAGGAGCAAGGTGACAAAGGAAGAAGGCCCTCACATGGGTGATTAACCTTTGTTAAGCAAAGAGGTACTTCAAAGGTATAAAGAAATCTCAACTCTTTCTCTTAGATCTTGAGTTGAGTCTTGGTTCACCATTTCTACTAGGCTTTGAATTTCATGGGTAATGTTTTTGTTTTGAGTGCATACAAGCATGATTCCGCCTTTAATTGTTAATTGCATGCCATAGATGTTGCTCAAATGAACATGTTTTTCACAAATTTTCCTTCAATTGGTATCAGAGCCTAGGTCTAGTAGTTGGTGAATCCTTTTGGGTTTTGTAGTTCATAGTCTTTGATTTAAATGTTGTAATTGTTACAAGCTTTATTCTTGCTTCTTTGAATGTAAATTTTGCTAGAAAATTTGCCATCTCAAATGTTGTAGATGTAGTTCATATGAGCATGAATTTTGGAGCTAAAATTTGGTGCCATGTTTTTTTTTGGGAAATTCGGCCAAATCCAAAGGGTGGATTTTTGGGTTCATGTTTGTCTTGTTAAAAATGTTTTAAAGTGACATTAGGAACCCCTAAGTACCCTAGTATGGTAATATGTTATTTCCCTTAAGTTTGAGAGGTTTTGGGATGTCTTTGGGTGAAAAATGTTCATGGAGCTCTTATGGGTTTTCATGAATGTTCTTCATTGTTCTTGTTATGTTTTTGGCAAGAACAAAAAGGATAGGAATTTTGATTCAAAAAGGTGTTTGGTTGTTTACTTGTTTTTTGTTAGTGATGGTTGATGTGAATTTTTTCAAACTTCACCCATACCTTTTCACTATTCACACCATACTAATCACTTACACCTTTCCATCACCTTTCAAACCTACAAATCAACTTACACACACCATCCCCACTTACCATAACCGGCCACCCTATTAAAGTAGGGTACTTTTGGGTCTTTTATGCAATTACATAAAGTTTTGATACTTTTGTGTATTTGCACTTTGACCCGAAAGTTTACGTTTTTACGTAAAGGCCCAAAAACACTAAAGGACGAATTGTTTTGCTCCTTTAATGAAGTTTTTGTATTTGTTGAAAATTTTGGGTTCTAGTTGTAATTACATGAAGTAGTGGACTTTTGTGTTTTTACAAAGTGACCCCAAAAGTTTGTGTTTTGCAATATAGCCCAATGGTTGAGGTTATTGCTTTTTGGCCCAAATTAGGTTGAGAACAAAATGGTTTTGTCTCTTTAAATGAGAATTGGATTTTCATTTCATTTAGCTCCTATTAAAATCAATTCTATGGATACAAAAACCAAATGACAATGTTGCATTCAAGTTTAATTAGTTAAAGCGTTAATTAATTAAAGAAAGGGTGATTATGAACCTAAGCCTACGATAATTGAGCTATGTGAAAGGCCGTCTCAAATTTGTTTGAACCATGGGAATGTGTAGATTAGATTTTGGTTGTAATTTGATATGATCAAATGTTGTAAAAGAGCATAAGCTCTTATTTGCTTTAAAGTAATTTGTTTTGATGATCAAATGTTGTAAAAGAGCATAAGCTCTTCTTTACTTTAAAGTACTCCTTTTATTGTTTTATTTGATATGCATGAAATTGGAGTAGAGGGTCCAACGCCCAATAAGAAAACACGCCTTAATGTGATTAAACGCGTAACTAAAATCAATCACCATCCCTAGACCGAGATCCAACACTAGGCTCGTGTTGGATCCAATCAAAGGTTCATAGTCATCCTAAGGCCCTAAGGCAACTATATAGTCCATCAATGAATGCAAAACTTATGTTAGTAGTAACATATACTCTTGCTTTAAAAACCGTTTTACAAGCATAGTGGGAGTATTATATACAACTAAATCAATCACATGGACCAATAGTTGTAATAGGACCAAATAGTTTTAATGTGATTAAAATGCATGCTTATATGTGATGAGACCTAAAACCCTCAACCAAACCATTATTAAGTTGACAAGCGTGAAAGTGCTTTGAACACTCTTTCGTGGCCTTCCACCGTGGTAGGCTCCAATCGTTTGTGACTTGTACACCGACTTCACCCTATCATGGGGGAGTACAAAGTGCGTGCTTACACTCAAGAGGAGTTCTATATGCATACATGATGTTGTGAAGGTAGGCAACGAGAATGATCAACATCATATCATTGTGAGGTTGTTCTTGAACCCCTACCCGAACTTGCATGGTGGGAATGACTTAACTAAGTGCAATGGAGCCAACATCATATCATTGTGAGGCTTCATTCTCTAGAGGCCAAATAAGATGGGTACTTGCAAGAGATGCAAATGAGTAAGCGTACTCTCTCATTATTATTGATGCTAGCCAACATCATATCATTGTGAGGTGGGCTTGGTAATAGTGAGCCTCCCATACCCTACTAAGAGTTTTCTCCAAAACTCTCGAATTCCGATGAGGGATATGGAATTTGCCGAAAATAGTGGGTGGTGCTATTTGATTTAAAGACCCGGATCAAATAGCTTAAAATCAATCAATCTATATTCGTTATGTATTTATTTACCGATATATTTGCAAACGCTATCCAATACTTGACAAAGAAAAGCCGAAGGCTTTAGTTTCCGGACTTGGTACCGCAATCCCATAGAATGTCTTGAATGGATTGTATTTGTACCTAAGTAGTCTCATCCTCGCAATCTTTCTATTGATAATGTATCATTGGAAGAATATGTTAGAAAAGTCTATCATAAAGAGGACAACACTATTAGTGTCATAATTCTTCAATTACAAATTGTTGTATGAAGAAATAAGAGTTGCTTTGAACAACCCTTAGTTAACGCAAACACTAGTGCTTGTTTCTTTGTTACATGAAACAAAGAACTTGAGAAGTAAGCACAAGAGCATGGACACTTTATGTGCCATGAAATTTCACTTACAAATTGTTGTATGAAGAAATGAGAGTTGCCTTGAACAACTCTTAATAGTTTGTATTTATGTTTAGAACATAATGGTTGGTTGACAAAAATAGTCCATCAACATGGACTTATGATGATTTTGAATCATTGAGTGTTGAAGTGTTAAACCACTTCTAGAGACGGAAACTAGGCAAGGACTTCACTTTTGTGTCCCTATCCAAATGGTTCACTAAGTTTATTGTAAACTATATAGTGAACAATAACCGCACGCTCTCCAAATCGTTTGATGTGTATAACACGATTGAAATAAGTTTCAAGAGAGATAGTGGGAGTTTAGGGACCATGACTATTGTAGTCAATGGAGAAGTCAAATGAAGAAAGCTAATAACTCCAAGGGAACAAACTTTCTTTATGAAGGATGGACATTGGAAGGGGTATTTGCAAGAAATGTCTTGCAAAATGTCAAGAACACATCTTTCGAAGGTGTTGTAAAATGTTCTTGAATAAGTTCAAAATAGTTGGTTCTTCTACTTGAATGTTTGATTCCGTATTAGTAACTATGTTTTACAATCGTTGTAAAAGTGTTGCTAACAAGAAGTAGAAGATTAATGAGAGAAGAGAAAGTACTTCACATTCGGAACGTGAATCAAATAATGATCTCTGCGAAAGCAGATAGTACTTACTTCCTCATATGAACTACCAAAGAAATTGGAAAAACAAAGATTGTCTTTACATTCCAATTTGAATAAGGAACATAATTCCGTCACTAAAATGTTAGGAGATGGATGAGTGTTTTGTTTGACAAAACAATTGTTCTTTATGAAAGATTGGATTATTGTAATCTGATTGATTGTCTCTATAATAGAGATAATGTGGTAGTGTTAACTGTTTAGAATATAACGATGCTTACAACCCAAAAGGTTGCAAGGAAGTGACTAATCCCACTAAGTTGTGACACCTCTAAAACATAAATTACGAGTTGGTCATAAATGGATGCTATGGATCGTTAGATCCGGATCCGATGCCTTCTTGTTAAAATTGTATAGAGGTGAAATGTTCAAATCTTTATTCTTTTTGGAAAGAAGAAAGAATCACAAAGTCATTGAGGTTAATTCACTTACATGTTAGTGGCACATGTCCACAACATAATACTACTCATGTTGTATGACATTCACCGAAGACAGCTCTCGGTTGGACTATTGTTTATTTTGAATAAACACAAGTTCGAATACTTTGCAAAAGGTTTCAAAGAATTCAAGAATGTAAGTTGATGAGTAAGACGTCTAAAGTTTTTACTCCTTAGATTTGATCCAAGGAAAACTAACACTTTAGATGAGTTTCCTTGAAAGATATCAAGGAATGTAGCATCATAAGATAATGTATTTCTCCATTGGGAGAAGAACGAACTCGAATAAGATTTAGTTCATTGGATGTTATCAATTACCCATATATAGGATATATATTTCTAAGTCAATATGATTGTCAATTAGAAAATCTTCCAAAATGCTTCATAACTCCATATGATGTAGTTGGAAAGAAAGACAAGTCTTAATCGTGTTAAGACTTGAGGTTATGTGCTAATTAGCAATATTTGTTATAGAACAATCTTGTGGGATATCCTTAAATTAACTTTTGGATATCACTTCTATGAACCAACTAACAAATGTTGTTTGTTGGGTAGTTCATTGGAATCCTACACTAGGATTTGCCTAAGATAAAGCAAATGAACGAAAGATAGAATTCAAAGAATGGGTTCTTTGAAAAACAAGATGATAATCAACAAATATGACAACCTAGTTCCTACACCACTAGCTACAAGGTAGTCGAGAAGGATTTATAAACCGTCTTAGTTGAATGGTTTGAACTTTATGACTATGTCATGGAGTTACACCTCTTAATTCGAAAGAAATAAGAATGAAAATCCTTATGACTACATTGAGTGTATATATGACATATACTCAAGGAAATGGTATAATACCATTTGACCCGAAATAATGAAACCTTCATAGCTAATTGGTAGCTTAAGGTGACTACAATCAAGGAGATTGGTTGACCTGGAAGAAACCATCTTTGATGTAGTCATGGTTTCTATTAATTCGAAGATTGCTAGGTACAACAAAATAGTGATTCAATGTTTAGACGTAATATAGGTTTCCAAAACCATTATCAAGATAGTCTTGATAATATATGTCTAAAACTAGGAATCACAATACTTGTAAGTTGTAGAGATCCATCCATCATGAATCTTAGCAAGCTAGTGGGAGCTATAAACATCTTATGAGAGAAAGATCAAATCGTTTGATTTCTCATAAAGATGTAAATGAATCTTTTGTTTACTAGGTTTACAAAAGATTAGTGGGAGTTAATCATATTCCTAAATTTGAAAATATATTTGATATATTAATTTTGGAAATGAAAGGAATTCTTCTTCGTTAAAGTTATGACATTAAACGTTCTATAATAATAGAATGTATATGGGAGACATAGTCTATATACATAGGATGGAAATCTATAATGATCGATTTCAAGATATAATTGGATTATATCGAGACCTAATGATAGACAAAAGATGGTAGGAAGTTTCTCATATGATGATAAACTTCAATAAGAAGGACAACTCTAGTGAGACTAGGAAGTCGCTCTTCTCAAAGGGGACGTACCCTTTGACTCCCAAAGAAACATAATGCGTAACTGGAATCCTTTATGCATACGCATAAAGGCGATTTACGTATTTCATATTGTATGAGAAACACATATATGAGCTGTACCTAGAATGGTACAAGTTGATATCAGTGCAAGCACAGGATCAGAACCATGGCAAACTATCAAGTGAGTCCTTAAGCATTTAAGAAATACTAAAGGATAGATTCCTCAAGAATGAGGAAGAATTAAAGTGACGCAATGGAAGCGTAAATGTATTAGATTATGAATCTAATATCGTATCCATCATTGGATGTTTCTTCATTATGAATGAAGAGATAATAGGATATCTCTTTATTATGACTAAAGGGATATTTGGGTGGAAACATTACAAGTAATGACTTTAGTGTGTTCCATCATGAATGCAAAATATATCGCCATATAGAAGTTTACAACAATGTTGTTTGGATGGGAAAGTTCATTTATGAACTCTCTATTCGGTTCCAACCAGAAAGTGTCTCTAGTGTACAGACACTACGACACTAATGGGGCGATAGCTCAAGCCAGGGAATCAAGGTCTCATCAAGATCCGAACTCAAGTGAGAGACTGAACCACATGATTGAGAATCATGTATAATGGTGACGTCGTTATTCTCAAGGTTGCTTCTATGGATAACATATAGATATCCATTGTCTAGGCCTACTACTCAGCCATTTTTTGAAATGAATTCAGAAGAGGTATCATCACTGATAACCAAGCTGATTGGCTCTAGTGCAAGTGGGAGATTGTTGGAAATGTGCCCTAAAACCAATCATATGATGATACTTTACGGACATTTCACATGTTAAACTAATCTAGTTTAATATAAAGGGCAAAGATTATTGTTTCAAGCTGTCTCATATAAATGTTATGTGCTTAAACGATAAGTCCAAGGAATATGCTATTAGGAGAATGTAATCTAAAGAAGTTAGATTCATGAGACCATTCTCTTTTGTATACATATCCTAAACGTTCCTGATCATAGGATTGCCAATTGGGCATTGACAGTCCGTTAAGATCAGTACGTGTTATGTCTTCTCTTAGGGAGAGTGACAGGTCTCGAGTCATTGGTGTGAATGACACCAAGACAAGCATGTAGGTGCTCGATAGAGAATGAGTCCGCTGAACGCGATCAACGAGGAGTTCTCATATTCATGTCATATGAGAACTCATGGTTGGGATAATGCAAAGTAGTCATTTGACCTGAGGCATCGCAGTTGTCTTGTGGTTAGGTCCTATAAGTAATCATATAAGTAAATGAATCACATTGAATAGTAGACATGAATAAACTATCAAACCAAACAATGTAGTCAAGAGTATTGTATTAGAGAAAGACCGTATTGCATTGTAATCCTAAACTGAATAGGTTCTCCACCTCTTCTGATTAGCTTGGGTAGCCATGACATACTGCTAGGTGTCACTCATGGTTTATGGAAGCCCTAAAGATGTACAATCATTTAAGGGAGAATTGAAAGTATGTTTCAATTCATAATCGATCGTTAAGAGTAACAATCGCCCACTGCCTCGCTAAGAGGAACCTAATGGATCGCACACCGTGTAAGGTAATGATTGAAGGATATAATGAAGATGAGTAAGGACAATTAAATAGTTTAATTGTATGTGGCAAGGATTAATTAAAAGTTAATTAATCTAGAACGAAAGGTTCGTTTTAGGCCTTAAGTTAGTTTTGGGTTTCGGGACACAAAAGGGTTTTAGTCCACAAGGCACATAAGGTTTAAGTTGTGTGACAACTAAAACAAAATGGGCAATTAACCCACTAACAATAGGGAGGCCGGCCATGACTAGAGAGGGAGTGGGTTTTGGACTTATTACAAGTTTGCCACTCCAATGAAGGGAGGTATAAATATGACTTTATAGCTTTTTCTTCATTAGGGTTTTCTTTGAGGAAAGATGAGAGTTTTTGGCTCTCTCTTTCTCTCTAGGAAGGCCGGCCACCATGGGGGAGTTTACTAGCATCTAACTCCTCCATGGTCACTCATCTTCTCCCTCAACCATCCTTGGTGTCGAAACTTAGAGGTCTCCAACTTTGGTGACTTTTGGAGAAACCTATTCTTCCATTCACATCCAAGAAGGCATGGATCCAAGAAGCAAAGTTCTTCCACCTTCATCCATGGAGCCAAGGAGCAAGGTGACAAAGGAAGAAGGCCCTCACATGGGTGATTAACCTTTGTTAAGCAAAGAGGTACTTCAAAGGTATAAAGAAATATCAACTCTTTCTCTTAGATCTTGAGTTGAGTCTTGGTTCACCATTTCTACTAGGCTTTGAATTTCATGGGTAATGTTTTTGTTTTGAGTGCATACAAGCATGATTCCGCCTTTAATTGTTAATTGCATGCCATAGATGTTGCTCAAATGAACATGTTTTTCACAAATTTTCCTTCATATCTTATATTCCTATTAGGACTAGATTACCTATTAAATGTTGTAATCCTAAAGGGAAAGGTATTTACCCTTTCTACTACTATAAATAAAGGCACAATGGGGTGAATCAAATACACCTCACAATTAACTCAATCTCTCTTCTCTCTAAAGTGGTCGGCCCCTCTCTCTCATTCTCTCCCTAGATCGCTCAATCAAATAGGCCTACAACACGTTATCAGCACGCTCTTACCAAAAGCTAAGGAATTGACGCATCGTAGGAGGAGGCTATCATCCACCCAATTCAAAGGCTTATTTGTTTTCTGCTAATCAGGTACGCTTAAAATAAAGTAAGATATTTGAAACGACTCTAAAGCATGAAAACATTCCCCATGATGCATGAACCCCCTATGTTTATATTTTACTTCCAATATATTATATATATATATATATATATTCATATTTGTTCATATATATATTTGTTTCCTGCATCGCACAATTAAATTGTTATGTGGAATTTGTGAGTCAAAGTATAAAAACAAATTAGAAGCAAATTAGGGTTTCCTAAACCCTAAGGGATTTGAAAAAAAAAAGAAAAAAAAAACAAAAGGGGAATTGGATTTGGTGTAGCACCGTACCATCCCTGTGCGACCAGGACACCAGGCTTCAGCCTGAAGGTTTTCTGCTAGGCCTGCAGCCCACGGCCCATCTCAGCCCGCACCCATATCAGCCAGCCCATGCGGCTGGGCACTCCAAGCCACTCCCCTCAGTCCAAAGTCGAAACCCAGTTGCAGCTGGGGTTTCCCATCCAACCCGTGGCCTGCAGCCACCCCCGAGGCTTTTTGGGCCTTGCCGTTTTCTACTCAAGGCACCCCGTGCCTTCTCACACCCACAGCACAAAGCCCAAAATTATTTTGGGGGCTATAATTTTGATCTAATAATATTATATTAATATTATTTTGCTTCTACAATCGACCCTGTATGGCCCGATTTATTGAATTAATTAAAAGTGACCTGCAGTCCATTAATCTGATAATGAATCCAAAATTCTTGACCTGAAGATCACTTTTGGACATTAACAATTCAATAATTTATCTTTATACTTTGAACCTGATAGGAGCATATTTATGCGATTTAGTTAGCTTGTTTTCTTGCATTTACTTAGCTTAATTATGTTAATTATTGTGTTTTAAGTCATTTTCGTGCAATTTCAGGGCTTAATAACAAAGTGTGCAAAAAGAGCCAATTTGGAGTGATTTGGAGCTATTTTGGGTCAAGGATGGATAGCTTATGAGTCAAGCAAGAAGGATGGACGAATTTGGAGATTTAAAGACAAGGAATCAGCTAGGAAGAAGGAAGAAACAAGTTCAAGTTCTAGAAGATAAGAAAAGAGCAAGAAATAAGGAACATTATCTAGAAGCATTATCCATAACCTTATCTTATCTTGCCTTATCCTTACCTTATCTTATCCACCTTATTTTTAGCCAAAAAGAGGGGGATTCTAAACAGAAAATATCACCTAAATTTAGGGGTTCTAGAAGCCTAAAAACATGCAACAAATCCCTTAAACCTCTCCTACAAATCTGCCACACCTTTCTCCTACAAAGGTGGCGCCTAACCTTATCTAGAAGCCTTATCTCTTCTCCTAAATCCCAGCCGCATATCCCACCTTCTAGATGCCTAAAACCTGCTGGAAAACATGTTCTTTTCCTCTTTGGATTGTGCTTGGAAGTCCCTTTTCCTTTGTAGTTTTGGAGTCCAAGTTCTATACCTATTCTAATTCCAAAACTTCTACTCATTCTAACTCCTATTTCTACCAAGCCGTGGCTTTCATTCAGCACCTATATATATGTGTGCCGCACCCCTCATTAAAAACACCACCTCTCACCACCCATCTCAGATTTCTCTCTACATTCAGCACTCATCCACCCTCATTCACTCAAAAAGCCATCTTGTGCCGCAATTGCTAGGAGGAAGAAGGACCTTGCCGTGCACCTTGGCTGCCCATTGTTCTAGGTGTTGTCTTTCTTTTATCTCAATGTTTAATTCAAGTTATTTTTGTGTAATTGCAAACATGAGAGGCTAAATTTCTTATTAGTTGGGGGTGAATTTGAAGCCATGATTATATGCTATATATGAATTGATTACATCCAATTATTGTTTCTTAAGACTTGAATGTGATTTGCTTAACTAAGTTATTAAAACTTGTTTTTGTGTGTTAATTGGGAGTCGACACTTAATTTGCATGCATTAACTTGAAGCTAGAGTATAAGGGAATTTCACCTAATCGTTATGAACTTATATTCACAAGTAGTAAAGGTTGCTAGTCACAATCATGTTAAGTAAGTCCTAGGCAAGAGTTTCATGCATTCATAGTTATAATTGCCTTGTCAACACTTATGATTTTCAAAGAACGTAATGACCTTTGATATGTTTTCTATCATGCAATCATAGTTAGGGACTTGATAAGGATAATTTGGTTGTAATGCATGTTTCATTCAATTCAATGAGAAAAGGAAAATCTGATGGTTAATTTATGCTTACATGGTTAACTTGGGGTGTTGTCATTCATAGTCTAAAGGAATAATAATTGGAAATTGGTTCATATGCATATGTCATGTGTGGAAAAGGATCCTCTAACTAAACTCATCATCCATTCAATTCATCAAAATCGTTTTTCTTAAGTGTTTTAAACAAAGTTTCTGTTTTAAAGCTTAATTTCGTCCAAAACAATCCCCTTTTCATCTAATCTTGTTATTTGAGTCAAAACCTGTTTTCTTTAGTCGTTTGAGTCAAGTTTTACCTTATTTTCGTCAAAATCATTTCTTGGGTCTTAAATTGAGTCTTTTTGGTTGTTTTAAGCTGTTTTGAGTCTTTTAAACCTGTTTTGAGTCCCTTGAGTCTATTTAAACGTTTTCAAGTTTGTTTTTGTGTTTTTAAATCTAATTTGTATTGATTAGCATCCCTAGTTAATCCCCGGCCTAGAACGATCCCTACTTGCATCATATACTACAATTGTCATAAATAGGGTTTAATTTGCCTACAAAACACCAATTGGGATTTCCCCATTTCGGCTCATATATGGAAAACCATGTCATCTTCCGGTTGAATTAGAGCATAAAGCACATTGGGCCGTCAAAACATTCAATTTGGACCTAGTCACGGCTGGACTTCAGAGAAAGCTTCAATTGAACGAACTTGAAGAAATTAGAAACGAGGCGTATGAGAATGCTCAGATTTACAAAGAGAAGACGAAGGCATTTCATGACAAGATGATTCGTACCAAGATATTCTCACCTGGGCAGAAAGTTCTACTCTTCAATTCCCGCCTTCGTTTATTCCCAGGTAAGTTACGTTCTAAGTGGATTGGCCCTTTTGTTGTTACTAATGTTTTTCCTCATGGTGCAGTCCAAATTAAAAGTTTCAAGACGGGGCAAGAATTCAAGGTGAATGGACAACGTGTGAAGCCCTACTATGAGCACTTTGAGGAGCATATCGTGGAAGACACACCACTCCATGCCGTGGGCCCTATCCAAGACTAAAAGGAAGTCTCGTCCGGCTGGAAGACGTTAAAGCAAGCACTTCTTGGGAGGCAACCCATGCATTCAATAAAGAGACCTTGGAAGATCCGGCATCAAAACCAGGTGTTTATGTTCGTAAACTGTACTCTTTATTGTTTTTCATTTACATTTCGTGTCATGTTTGTTAATTGTTTGTTTGTTTGCTTGTGTGTGCGTATATGTTTGAAACATTGAGGACAATGTTTGATTTAAGTGTGGGGGGGTAAACAAAGTGTTTTTATGCAAAATTCGTGGGTTTTTATCACCTATCACTTCTAATGCTGTTTTCACTGTTTTTAAGTGTTTTTAGTGTGTTTTTAAGTGTTTTTATGTGTTCTTTAAGAAAAATTCGAAAATTCTTGAAAAAAATCGAAAAATGTGTTAAAAATACCAAAAAGAGTCGTTTTTGTGTGTTTTTGTGTCTTAGAGTACCTTCCAACACAATGATGAGGATTTGGTTTTTAATTGCATAACTGTTAAAAGAAAGTTACAAACATGGATGGAAGTTCGATATGCCTTTGGTTTATGTTTCGTTGTAGTTGTAACTTACGAATTCATGGTTAATCACAAAGAAAAAATCAGTTTTTGTAACATGCTTGAAGGAAGGAACTCAAACTAACGCTACAACCCTGAGAGACTTGAGCCTAAAACGTTCTTTGGAGAGTTAAAAAATCTGTGCATTTGTTGTTTTCTAAAGTCGTTGCATGATCTCATTATTCTTTGCTTGGTTGCTACTTAGAAGGCGTTTCATCACTATAGTTCCAAATACTAGAACTCATGCCCGTTTCATTCAAAACATAAAATTGATTAACATAACACATAAACAAGATGAAGTTGTTAGTAAAACTAGAGCCAAAAAAGCCTTACCCTTCACATTATGTTTTGTAGGTTTAACCCCGTTGAGCCTTGTTTTAGCCCGTGTTCTTTGTTAGCCACGTTTTACCCTACCAAGCCTAGATTAGGACCATCCATACCCTTGTTCTTGAAGCATAGTGGAGCATAACTTAGAAGGAAATTCCTTTTGATCACCATATTGCAGAAAGTGAGTGTGGGGGAAGGGTTTTGTGTGCCAAAAGAAAAAGAAAGAAAAAGAAAAAAAAAATCGTGAAAAACAGAAAAAGAAAAGAAAAGTGTGAAGAAAAGTAAGAAAAAGAGTTGAAAAGAAGAGAAAATGAGCTCTAAGTGTTGGTTGTTGAAGAAAGGGTCCAAAAGTTTGAATTCGGCCCTAAAAAGTTGTGTGCACCTTCCCCTTGTGTTTAAAGTTGATTTTTGCATTCAAAAGTGAATTCTAAGTGTTGGTGGTTGTTTAAGAACGTTTGTTTTCCATATCCTTTCTTGTTAACCAATACCCTTTAGCCCCGTTACAACCCTATACTTCTATCTTGGGTGTTGTGTGTTTCAATTTGTGGAGTTTGGAATTAGTATGAGCATATGGTGTCCCTGGTTCTCGCATCTAAGTAGTAGCATTCCATTCATGAGATCATATCTATACACATGCATTAATAATTCCAGAAATTGCTTTCTTTGTTATAAACATATGTGAGTGTTCGTTTTCATGTTTACATCAATCTTCTCACATATAACTAGTTTAGGGTGTGTAGTCAGAAAATCTGTGTGAAAATAAGAGTGTAAACCGTAAGAAATTGAGCAAATTCTCTAAGGCATGTTACTACATTCAAAACGTTGTTTTAATTGATTAATTGTGAGCTCGTAAGTGGCGACTATGATTAAGTATGTGCTCGAGAGTAAGGATAACTAAAATCTATGGGAGTGATGATCTTTAAATATGTTGTGTACCATTGGAAATCCCTGAGGCGAACGTTGGAGGGTTTAGTTTATGTTTTGTTTATTTCGTTTTGCTCGAGGACGAGCAAAAGCTAAGTATGGGGGAATTTGATAGGAGCATATTTATGCGATTTAGTTAGCTTGTTTTCTTGCATTTACTTAGCTTAATTATGTTAATTATTGTGTTTTAAGTCATTTTCGTGCAATTTCAGGGCTTAATAACAAAGTGTGCAAAAAGAGCCAATTTGGAGTGATTTGGAGCTATTTTGGGTCAAGGATGGATAGCTTATGAGTCAAGCAAGAAGGATGGACGAATTTGGAGATTTAAAGACAAGGAATCAGCTAGGAAGAAGGAAGAAACAAGTTCAAGTTCTAGAAGATAAGAAAAGAGCAAGAAATAAGGAACATTATCTAGAAGCATTATCCATAACCTTATCTTATCTTGCCTTATCCTTACCTTATCTTATCCACCTTATTTTTAGCCAAAAAGAGGGGGATTCTAAACAGAAAATATCACCTAAATTTAGGGGTTCTAGAAGCCTAAAAACATGCAACAAATCCCTTAAACCTCTCCTACAAATCTGCCACACCTTTCTCCTACAAAGGTGGCGCCTAACCTTATCTAGAAGCCTTATCTCTTCTCCTAAATCCCAGCCGCATATCCCACCTTCTAGATGCCTAAAACCTGCTGGAAAACATGTTCTTTTCCTCTTTGGATTGTGCTTGGAAGTCCCTTTTCCTTTGTAGTTTTGGAGTCCAAGTTCTATACCTATTCTAATTCCAAAACTTCTACTCATTCTAACTCCTATTTCTACCAAGCCGTGGCTTTCATTCAGCACCTATATATATGTGTGCCGCACCCCTCATTAAAAACACCACCTCTCACCACCCATCTCAGATTTCTCTCTACATTCAGCACTCATCCACCCTCATTCACTCAAAAAGCCATCTTGTGCCGCAATTGCTAGGAGGAAGAAGGACCTTGCCGTGCACCTTGGCTGCCCATTGTTCTAGGTGTTGTCTTTCTTTTATCTCAATGTTTAATTCAAGTTATTTTTGTGTAATTGCAAACATGAGAGGCTAAATTTCTTATTAGTTGGGGGTGAATTTGAAGCCATGATTATATGCTATATATGAATTGATTACATCCAATTATTGTTTCTTAAGACTTGAATGTGATTTGCTTAACTAAGTTATTAAAACTTGTTTTTGTGTGTTAATTGGGAGTCGACACTTAATTTGCATGCATTAACTTGAAGCTAGAGTATAAGGGAATTTCACCTAATCGTTATGAACTTATATTCACAAGTAGTAAAGGTTGCTAGTCACAATCATGTTAAGTAAGTCCTAGGCAAGAGTTTCATGCATTCATAGTTATAATTGCCTTGTCAACACTTATGATTTTCAAAGAACGTAATGACCTTTGATATGTTTTCTATCATGCAATCATAGTTAGGGACTTGATAAGGATAATTTGGTTGTAATGCATGTTTCATTCAATTCAATGAGAAAAGGAAAATCTGATGGTTAATTTATGCTTACATGGTTAACTTGGGGTGTTGTCATTCATAGTCTAAAGGAATAATAATTGGAAATTGGTTCATATGCATATGTCATGTGTGGAAAAGGATCCTCTAACTAAACTCATCATCCATTCAATTCATCAAAATCGTTTTTCTTAAGTGTTTTAAACAAAGTTTCTGTTTTAAAGCTTAATTTCGTCCAAAACAATCCCCTTTTCATCTAATCTTGTTATTTGAGTCAAAACCTGTTTTCTTTAGTCGTTTGAGTCAAGTTTTACCTTATTTTCGTCAAAATCACTTCTTGGGTCTTAAATTGAGTCTTTTTGGTTGTTTTAAGCTGTTTTGAGTCTTTTAAACCTGTTTTGAGTCCCTTGAGTCTATTTAAACGTTTTCAAGTTTGTTTTTGTGTTTTTAAATCTAATTTGTATTGATTAGCATCCCTAGTTAATCCCCGGCCTAGAACGATCCCTACTTGCATCATATACTACAATTGTCATAAATAGGGTTTAATTTGCGTGTTAAGTAATTTTCACATCAGAACCGTAACATACTTTCGTAGTAACAAAGCTCTCACACTTGAGTTCCCGAAGAACCTCAAATCCACTACACTTAGTTAGTATATTGCACTGTGTTTCTTGCAGGAACCTCTCATTATGAACTAATTGTTCATAAAAATACTAAATTGAACCTGCAGTTTCAAATTTAGTGCCTTCGACACCTAAAGTTTTCATTCAAAACATACCACATGAAACCTGTAGTTTTCATGCATAAATTAAACCAATACATGTCTAAAGAACCTGTATGTTCTACGATATATGTCTATGGATTACCATATGACTACTCACGTTTTTCCCTCTGTTTTAGAGACACGTCAAACTTGAACAAGCTCAATTTCACCGCTCTAGAAATCTCTGAAAGAAACTATCTGAAGTGGGTTCAAGACGTGAAGCTCCATTTAACTGCAAAGGCCATTAGAGCCACCATCGAGACTCCTATCACCGACAAACCAGTTGACGAAGCTCAGAAGGCTACTGCAATGATCTTCATTCCAAGACACATCCATGATGCACTGCAGACCGAGTATCTCGCTGAAGAAGACCCACGCACCCTCTGGCTTGCTTTGGCTGACCGTTTCGATCACTAAAAAGATATACACTTGCCTGAAGCAAGACACGACTGGCAGCATCTTCGCTTCCAAGACTTTAAGTCTGTGAATGAATACAACTCTGAAGTTTGTAGAATCTGTTCTTTGTTGAAATTCTGCAAAGTGGAACTAACCGAATCAGATCTCCTGGAGAAGACCTATTCGACCTTCCATGCCACCAATATTGTCCTACAGCAACAATATAGGGCACATAAATTCACCAAGTTCTCGCATTTGATCTCTGTTTTACTTCTCGCTGAAAAGCACCAGTTTTTTATGAGAAACCATCAAGCTCGACCCACTGGCTCGCACGCTGCGCCTGAAGCGCATGTGGCCGGCCCCTACCCCCTATTTTGTTAGGTTTATGGTTTAATTTTGAACAATTTTCCTAAGTGTTTGGAATAATTTGTTTGGTTTTGGTTTGTTTTGAATTATGGATTGTCATTTGAATGGATATTATTTTCTCGAATTGCTTAATTGAATGAATGGACTTATATTTATACATGTGACCAATTCAATCAATTTATTTCTAGGTATGTCTAGTGGGGAAGTTAGTTGTCTGGCAGATAGTGCAACCACGCACACCATCTTGCGTGAACTACACTATTTTACTAACTTAATACCTAAGAAAACTCATTTGACAACTCTCTCAGGCTCATCCAACCTGATTGAAGGATACGGAAAGGCACGTATCATGTTGTCTAATGGTACAATCTTGACCATTAAGGAGGCACTCTATTCTCCACTTTCAGGAAGAACGTTGCTGAGTTTTAGAGATATTCGAGATAATAAATATCATCTTGAAACCACTGAAGATAATGGTTGTGAATTTCTTTGTATCACTTCGTACGAATATGGCCAGAAGCATATTCATGAGAAGTTGGAACGTCTGCCGAGTGGGTTGTACATCACAACCATTTGCAGCATAGAAGCCCACAATGTGGCCGGCCCTATGCTTGAGTTCCAGGACACTTTGTTGCTTTGGCATGATCGTTTGGGACACCCTGGACGTGACATGATGTGCTGTATCCTCAAATCTTCTCACGGGCATAAGTTACCTCCCTATGTTAGGGTTCCGACATGCCAAGCGTGTTCTATAGGGAAGTTAAATACTCAACCCTCCCACACAAAGATTATTCACGACCCCCCTAAATTTCTTCAGAGGATTCAAGGGGACATTTGTGGACCTATCCAACCAACCTGCGGACCATTTAAATATTTTATGGTGTTGGTTTATGCATCGACAAGATGGTCACATGTTTGCTTGTTGTCCACACGCAACGCCGCGTTTGCTAAACTCCTAGCTCAAATCATTAAGCTAAGGGCTCACGACCCTGATTATCCAATTAAGTCGATTCGACTGGATAATGCTGGAGACTTTATGTCACAGACTTTTGACGAATATTACATGTTAGTAGGGATTAATGTGGAACATCCTGTGCCCCATGTTCACACCCAAAACGGCCTGGCAAAAGATTTCATAAAGCTCCTTAAAATGATAGCTCGGACTTTGGTTATGAGAACCAAACTGTCGATATCTACCTGGGGCTATGTAATATTGCACGCAGCTATGTTGGTCCGCCTGAGGCCCATCGCTACCCAACCACATTCACCGTTACAGTTAGTCACTGGATACGAGCCTAACGTCTTGCATTTACGAGTGTTTGGGTGTGCCATTTATGTGCCAATAGCACCGCCACTACGTACCAAAATAGATCCTCAGAGAAAAATAGGAATCTATGTCGGTTATGATTCGCCATCAATTATTCGATACTTAGAACCCTTGACAGGAGAGCTCTTTACCGCACGTTTTGCGGATTGTCACTTTGATGAGACAATCTTCCCGTCGTTAGGGGGAGATAACCATGCTAACGTTCCCGTAGAACACCACGAATTGTCGTGGTATGCTCCCAGTATGTCTCATTTAGATCCCCGCACTGCCCAGTCTGAAACTGAGGTGCGACGAATTATAGATCTTCAGAGCATTGCTCAAAAGCATGCCAGATGCTTTTAATGATCTAGCAAAGGTGACAAGATCACATATACCTGCTGCAAACACCTGCAAGGATAGATGTACCCCACGTACGTCAACAACCCGCCTAGGAAGGCCGAGTCGTCCCTAAAGGTGGGGAGGCCGCACCCTCCATGCGACAAGGTACATTGGCGGCTAGCCAATCATCTGCTCCGACCCTGAAGTGTGGCAGACCCCCTGGTTCAAAGGATTCACAACCCCGGAAGAGGAAAACGGCAGCAACTAGTGACCCTAGTTTGAATCCGACCATCGCTCACTCATCCGTTCCAACGCATGAGGTTATTCTAGATTACGGTGATGCTTCAGATGAAACATGTCGGCCTCTAGAGAATCACGAGATTTCGGTCCACTATATAGTATTGGACGAGGTTTGGAATAGAAATGAGATGATCGTCGACGATGCATTCGCGTACTCAGTAGCTACTGACATCATGCTTAGCAATGACATTGAACCACGTTCCGTCGATGAATGCCGACGTAGAACCGATTGGTCAAACTGGAAACAAGCAATCCAGGTCGAACTCGATTCACTCGTGAAACGTAATGTGTTTGGACCTATCGTTCCTACACCACCACGCGTGAAGCCCGTTGGCTACAAGTGGGTTTTTGTGAGGAAGCGTAATGAGAAGAATGAAATAGTGCGATACAAAGCATGCCCCGTAGCGCAAGGCTTCTCTCAGCGTCCTGGAATTGATTACGAGGAGACGTGTTCCTCCGTAATGGACGTTATAACGTTCCGCTACCTAATCAGTTTGGTAGTTTTCGAAAAACTGAATATGCAGCTTATGGACGTGGTAACCGCGTATCTTTATGGGCATCTAGATACGGAAATTTACATGAAAGTTCTAGAAGGACTTCCATTGACTGGTTCAAATAGTCTAGACCACGGAACACTCTCTCAATTAGGTTGAGGAGGTCACTCTACGGATTGAAACAATCCGGGCGGATGTGGTATAACCGTCTGAGTGAATATTTGACGAGTCAGGGTTATGTGAACAACAAACTATGCCCATGCGTGTTCATAAAGAAGTCACATTCCGGATTTGCAATCGTTGCAGTTTATGTCGATGACATGAACCTCATCGGGACTCCCACAAGCTTGTGGAAATTGCTGCACACTTGAAATCGGAATTTGAGATTAAGGATCTTGGGAAAACTCGATATTGCCTTGGCCTGGAGATCGAGCATTGTTCGGATGGAATCCTAGTACATCAATCAAACTACACCCAAAAGGTGTTGCGACGTTTTAATGAGGATAAAGCGAAGCCTTCGAGCACACCCATGGTCATTCGGACTCTAGATGCTAAACGAGATCCCTTCCGTCCAAAGGAGGATGAGGAAGAGATTTTGGAACCCGAAGTTCCTTACCTAAGTGCAATTGGGGCTTTATTGTACTTGGCTCAGTGCACTAGACCCGACATTTTTCTTCCCTGTGAATCTATTAGCTAGATACAACAATGCGCCCACACGCAGGCACTTGAATGGTATTAAAGACATTTTCCGCTACCTCAAGGGTACTACGGATTTGGGCTTGTTCTATACACGCAAATCTCCGAGTGTTGCCGCCCTTATAACCCTCAGATTGATTCTCGCCTTGTTGGTTACGCAAATGCTGGATATCTGTCTGACCCACATAGAGCACGTTCTCAAACGAGTTATGTCTTTATCGTTGAAGACACCGCTATATGTTGGAGGTCTACCAAGCAAATGCTAGTCGCGACTTCGTCTAACCATACTGAGATTCTCGCCTTGCATAAAGCATCGTGTGAGTGCTTTTGGCTGAGAGAAGTTATGGAACATATTCGAAGCACTAGTGGTCTTACATCAGTCGTTGACCTTTCTACGACGATCTTTGAAGACAATGCAGCATGTATCGAGCAGTTAAAGAAGAGATACATCAAGGGAGACAACACCAAGCACATAGCGCCGAAGTTCTTTTACTCACACCAACAGCAGCAGCATCAGAACATTGAAGTCAAGCAAATCCGTTCCCAAGACAACCTAGCCGACCTCTTCACCAAGTCGTTGCCCAAGTCTACATTTCAGAAGCTTGTCCAAGGAATCGGTATGTGCAAATTATCTAAATTGAATCGCTTGTAGCTTTCTTATTTAGATGTTATGTCTAACTCAGGGGGAGTATCCAGAAGCATACTCACATGATCTTAATGTACTTTTTTTCCTACGATTAGGAGCATTTTTCCCACTGGGTTTTTGCTACCTAATGAAGTTTTAATGAGGCACCCATCCTGGGATGATCATACTCCGTTGAGTTCACTACACTCGTCCAGTTTGACGTTTGTTTAAGACATTATGCATATTTTCTTACTTTTCCCTTAGTCTATGGGTTTTCCCCATATCTTGGGTTTTACCATATCGAGGTTTTTTTTGAGTTTTTACACATGCATACTTCAAAGTAAATTTGAGACTCGCGATCACCCATTGTGCCGATGACTTCATCAACTATTCTACCTTATCTGCTGAAGATCTGATGCGATGGTTTGTTGAGTATTTACACACTCAAGGGGGAGTGTTGCAGTCATATTTAGAATATGAATGTGATTGTGTAAATCCTAGAGAATATGGGAAAGTATCTTATATTCCTATTAGGACTAGATTACCTATTAAATATTGTAATCCTAAAGGGAAAGGTATTTACCCTTTCTACTATTATAAATAAAGGCACAATGGGGTGAATCAAACACACCTCACAATTAACTCAATCTCTCTTCTCTCTAAAGTGGCCGGCCCCTCTCTCTCACTCTCTTCCTATATCGCTCAATCAAATAGGCCTACAACAATAAACTATATATTAATAAAATTTTGTTTGTCAACTAAAAGCATTTTGGTAATCATATTGACTTTCATTCCAATTCAGCTGAACTAGTAAACAACTTATATGAAATTAGTACCATTCCTATCCCGATTATAGAAAAATTTTAGTAAACAACAACAATAATTTGATTCTGACTCTTCCCCATTTTAGCTTCTCCTCAATTCAATTTCTCCTCAATTCAATTCTTCTAATTTTGATTACATATCGGTAAACAAGCCATTGTCGGTGCTGTCCTTGCTTGCCGTCACACGAGTAAAATGTGAAACATAGTTGAGTCAGCCTTAAATAGGTCGAGTCGAACTGGACTGATCACTTGTTGTACACATGTAGTTACTGGCATGGGTTCTCTAGATTTGCATCCTAGTAAACAGAGTCCTAAGCCTAAAAACTTTCAAGTATATGATGAGATTATGAATAATTTCTTCAAAATAATCAATAAAATATTTTGTCATATTGTTCATATAAAGAGTAATAAAGTGCTTTTATTCCTATTCAAATATCATGCCCCATCACAACGAAATTTAAATCATTGAGCACGTTTAACTTTTAATAAATTAGTCTATATTTTCAATTTCAAATTTTACTGGTTTTCTCAGCTATTTAGCTTTTCTACAGCATGTGCTAATTTCACATGTCTTTTTTTATTGTCACTCCACTTACAACACTATCATGTAATTTTCACGAAAGATATTATCCAAAGTTTTGCACGAAAAAAGTTGAGTACTGATAGAGATTTTACCACCTGAAAAAGTAAGGATAAAAAAAATAATAAAATACTTGTAAGAGTACAAGGTAATTGTAGTATAGATGGCTCTAGCAATGTCGTTCTCCACAAGGATTGAATGAATAATTTATGGTAAAACCAAATCTTAATTAAATATTTGAAAACAAAGTTTGGAAGATGTTGATTTTATGACCTAAAATATTAAAAACGAATTTAATTAAAAACAATTAAATAAATTGGGAAAGTAAAGAAAATAAAAGAAAATAGTTTTGAAAATCTATTTAAGCACTAAGATTTCACCATCACCTTAACAATACGATGTAGTTCTTCCAATTACTTATGACTTATGCATGCATATTTGAAGGTTAGGTTTTCCTAATATATATCCTACTTGGAACCTTCAACATAAAACGTATATCTAACATGCAACTCGTCCGTGGCATCCAGATCGAATGTGAACATGCAAGACTCATTAAGTTTTGTGAAAAACTTTTGAAAAACTATATAAACCTTAAGATATGTCGTCCATCCTAAGAAGTTACACATAATAACCACAAGAAACCTTGGTCAATTCCAAGCACAGCCCTTCGCCCAAATTGCATTAAATTACTTTTTTAAATATCCTAATGGTGGCCAATCATCAAAACAATTAGATAGTTTAAACCGGTGATTAATAATTCAAAACTTGCATGCATAATATCATAAGCAAATTGAAAAGAAACTACATATTCTTGCTAAAGCTTGTGGTCTCACCCTAACAAACGAAACTAGTTACGAACAATCATAAACAAAAATATTATTAAAAACATGGATAGAAAACACCTTGAAAATAAACTTGAATTCAAAAGCTCTCTAAAGTAGTGCGTCCTTTCTTCTCCTTTTTCCCCTTAACCCTAATGGCTAAATATCTTATTTATACTACTACAAAATAAAACCCTAAAAGGTCTTAGAATAAAACTAGGAAACATAATAAAATAATAAAATATAAAATAAAAGGTTTCCTATTTGAACTAAAATTCGGATTTCTCAGAAAATCAGACTTTCTACTGACCAAATCAACTCCGATTTGGTCCCAAAAGGTCTCTTTTGAAAGCTTAATTAAGTCGTCCCTACAAATCCTCAGAAGGAATCTTCCTTAAAATATGCCATCTTGACCTTCAAAATACCCAAAATGTCCAAAAATGTCAATCTAGGAAAGCTGCGCGCTGGACCTTTATTTCATTGCCACGATCAAACAGCTTAGTAGAAAAATCTGAAACTTTGATACAATCATCTTGAAAGACTTGCGAACATCCTCAAATTAGAATCACTCCAGAATTCATCTGTTTGATCACGTTTTTCTCTAGAGGAAGTCGAATGTCCTACATTGAAAATATAATCCAAAGTATCAAAATCTCACAAAATAACCAATAAATTAATACTAAGATTAGGGTAAAATATATAGTATAATATGGGCTCATCAGGTACCATCATAAAATCAATTGACAATATGGAAAGCCATTGCAAGATTTTTTTTTTCTTTCATGAATATGAGACTCTTTTACATTCACATTCTCAAATTACATAACTTGACATGTCACCTAATGGGTTTAGGGTTCCATAAAGAATTGAATTGCATTTGAGAAGAAAAATTAGTTGGACAGTAGGGTTCCATAAATGACAGATTAACAAAGTTTTTCCTATATGAAAATATTTTCCATTGATCACTTATATGAAATGGTTTCGAGTGATACCAAATATCATACACAAAATGCAAACTACGTAGACGAAGTTGAGATTTTATCGGCCTAGCACTAGTAGAAAAACCTGTTTGCGCGACGGAATCTTGCACGACGGATCAAATTTCGTCACGCAAACAGAAAACGTCGAGCAAACGTACTTTGCGCAACGAAACTTTGCACGACGAAGCCCTGCGTCGCGCAAACCTGCTTTGCGCGACGTAGAAACAAATACGTCGCGCAAAATAGCTTTGCGCGACAGGGCTTCGTCGCGCAAAGTTTTGGCGCCAAACGAAGACTGTTTTACCGCTTTTTTCCAACTTTGCGACACGCACGCTTACGTACGTCGCGCAAAGCAAGTTGGCGCGACGCCGGGCTTCGTCGCGCAAAGTTAACGACTTTTTCTGATCCACTTAATCAATTTGGGAGGCAGAAACTGCAAACCCAGTTGCAGTAGCTACTTCCATCCCCCATCGTTGAAATTAGCTTCGTAGAATGCATATCCCATCAAAACGATAAATTCACTAACACTTAGAGTTTATTTACACTTTCATTAAGTATAACATAAATATTTTGTGGTATCAACTTGTGTAAATATTCTAAAATGACGATCGAATTAGTTCATCGTATTCATATAGAATCCAGGAGTGTAGCTGTGAAAAATCATCAAAATCGGAGTTAAAACCACCGTTAAATCGTGATTTTTCGTTTACAACCGTCAAAACGTTTTGTCCCGTTACTCGACCTTTGAATGTTTGTTTTTTGTGATTTTTTGTGTATGCGATCTCGAAGTGTATACAAACAAGTTTGACGGTTAGATCGTTGAAATTAGCTTCGTAGAATGCGTATCCCATCAAAACAATAAATTCACTAACACTTAAGAGTTTATTTACACTTTCATTAAGTATAACATAAAGATTTTGTGGTATCCACTTGTGTAAATATTCTAAAATGACGATCGAATTAGTTCATCGTATTCATATAGGATCCAGGAGTGTAGATGTGAAAAATCATCAAAATCGGAGTTAAAACCACCGTTAAATCGTGATTTTTTCGTTTACAACCGTCGAAACGTTTTGTCCCGTTACTCAACCTTTGAATGTTTGTTTTTTGTGATTTTTTGTGTATGAGATCTCGAAGTGTATACAAACAAGTTAGACGGTTAGATTGTTGAAATTAGCTTCGTAGAATGCGTATCCCATCAAAACAATAAATTCACTAACACTTAGAGTTTATTTACACTTTCATTAAGTATAACATAAAGATTTTGTGGTATCCACTTGTGTAAATATTCTAAAATGACGATCGAATTAGTTCATCGTATTCATATAGGATCCAGGAGTGTAGCTGTGAAAAATCATCAAAATCGGAGTTAAAACCACCGTTAAATCGTGATTTTTTCGTTTACAACCGTCGAAACGTTTTGTCCCGTTACTCAACCTTTGAATGTTTGTTTTTTGTGATTTTTTCTGTATCTGCATCCTCTCCTCATCCTCCTGACTGCACAACAGGTATAGTAATTAGAAGATTTTGGTATTGTAAGTAGATTCAATTTGGGAAATTAAATTAGGAATTGGGGGTTTTAGGGTTAGGAATGTTAGGGTTTTAGTGTTAAATCGAATTTTAGGGTGGTGGGTTGGTCTGCTATGGTGTTAGTTTTCTGGTTTTTTTCTCTGCTTCTTCACAAATTTCGTATTATTACAAGTTTTAACTCCATCGATATATAAATCAGGCATAACACAAGAACCGATTTGCAGAGATTTGGGAATAATTAGGTCACCAATTTTTACTTACTGCAGTATATGTCACCACATTTTCTGAACAATTGGCAACTTAAACTTTAGCAATATCTCAGAGTTGTCTCCAAAACTGAATCCAGATTCATTTGGGTTAGCTCAAGTCCAGGCGTTGTGGTTTTGGTCTAAAGCAAAAAAATTGAAACAAGTCTTCTAGGATTCTTTGTCTCAATGTCTGATGTCTGGTATTTTGGTTACTTATTTATTTACTCATTTTTATGACAGGACTGCGACCGACAATTTTTGGGGCTGGACGGGGAAATCATGGATGCCGTGTAGACTACCCATACTGGGAGACAGACTAAACTTTCTAGCTGAAAGTGAAAGGTTGTGATCAATCTTGTGATCAGCACAGGTGAGATGAATTGGTTAGTGCTTGCTACTATGAACTTGTGCTTTTCAGGCGTTGACCCTTAAAGGTTTCTGCTTTTAATGGAAATGTAAGCTTTTGATTATGTGGGGTTTTGATCCTGTTGAGAAATAAGATTTGGGGCATTAGCAATTGGTTTGATCTGGATGTTTTCGACTCTTTTGATTTCGGTTTTTCTACGAGAAATGTGGTGTGTGTTCTTAAGAATGTTCTGTTTATGCATGTCACTTGCTTCCCTTTTTTGTTGTTGGTTTAAGATATTTCCTTTTTCGGGATCATTTTGTTATGTTCAAGATTGCTCCTTGTTGCCCTCTCAGCTAACAGGAGTTGTAATGCAGGCCTAAATTCCGGTGCTAAACTAGCTGTTTTGGTGATTGTTCTGAATATCCCGAATCTCCCTTGTCCGTTCAGGGAAGTGTTGCTGGATTTCACCTTGGATTACTGATTCACATTTGAAGGACTAGTGTTTCCTACTCTGAGCACATGGCTGCCTCGGGGACTTCATCTGCATTGACGCAGAAAGCCCCCCAGGATTGGTCTAAAGCTTTGGTACACGCTCTTTTTGAATGGCTGCTGATTTCTATGTTGTTTGTTTACGCCATATTCTCATATGTTATCACGAAGTTTGCTTATTACTGTGGATTGCAAGCGCCTTGCCTGCTGTGTTCAAGAATTGATGATGTTTTGGGCAAGGAAAAACTTGGTTATTATTGGGACCTGTTCTGTGGAAATCATAAGTCCGAGATTTCTTCGTTGGTTCTTTGCCGTGCTCACAATAAGCTTGTAGATGTTCATGGAATGTGTGAAAGTTGCCTCTTCTCATTTGCAACATTTAATAGATCCAATGCCGAGACTTACAGATTACTGGTGGGTAAGTTGGAGGATGATCCTAAATTTGATTTCGATCAGGACCCTTTACTCGGGGGTTATAATACTTGCTCTTCAAGCAAAACGTTGTGTTCTTGTTGCAATCAGCCATGGATTTCTCAGGGGCATTCTCAAAAGTTGATTCAGACAAAAATATTTGGCGCTGCTGCTGAACTCGATATGCCCCTATCTCGTTCTATTGAACATAATCAGAAAGAACCGAGGAAGGCACGAGGTGAATCATAGTCTACACCCTTGTACTACCCCTTATACTACCCCTTATGATCAGCACAGGTGATGAGACCTAGTCTACACCCTTGTACCTTATACGCACAAATTTCCTTTTAACTGCTGACCTCGAGCTTGAGCCTTTGAGTGGATCCCTTTGGCTGAAATTCTGTTGACGATTGTGGTATAATTCCATAAGCTCTCCTGCTAGAGTTTGTGTTTGGTACAATAAGTTTAAACTGGGAGAATAGCGACTACATGATTTCTTCTCTAACTCGGTCCTTTATCATGTTATTCTTACTTGTGGTAAATAAATTGTTTAGTACTTGAAAAGTCGTTTGCTGATGATTTGGTGATCTATAATCATGTCTTGTTTCGTTAAAAGTCAGGCAGTAGGCGGTGTAGTCCTGTAGGTAGGGTTTTAGATAAACAGAAGAATTAAGAAAGGTCCTTTATCCATTAAATGCACAGTGAGTATCTATTGTTCTAACCTATCGTCTGCCATTTATCGGTTTGACATTGAAGTGCAATAGTGCATAGAAAACTGTACATTTTAGTTGTTTAAGTAGCTCAAATGGAGCTTCCATCTTAGTAATAGCTCAAATGGTATCTATTTCTGCTTGTTGAGGTTTCTCCCTTGCTGCTTGTATTACCTCAATGCACGAATGATTGAAATTTCGTAATAGCCTTTGGTTTCTCCCTTGCAGGTGCAGTTGAGACCTTATAATCCTGATGATCTTGATGAGTCTCTACTGTGGACTGAGAGTGCAGACTTAGGTGACGGTTTCAGAACTGTTAGGATGGTTAATAACATTCACCTTAATCTGGATGCTTATCATGGTGACAAGAAATCTGGGGGTGTTCATGATGGCACTACCATAGTTCTGTGGAATAAAAATAAAGGAGATAACCAGAGATGGAAGATTGTACCCAACTGTAAGTTGTCTACATATAACTAGAAAGACCAAGCAATTTTCTTGCAGACTTTTCATTTGCTTACTGCCATCTTTGGATTTCTTAATGGTTTTCCCGAGCAATGTTATCTCCCATTAAGTCATAAGATTCCTAATAACTAATTTCTTTCCCTTTTAATGATGCTAAATGCAGGATCCTTTTGCAGTAATGCTGCTATGAGTTACTGCAACATCACGTGCATAAAAAAATGTTAAGTTTGGAAGACTCCTAGTTCTCATGGTGAGGGATTTGAGTTTTAATTTTATTAGTGTGAAACTATTAATGTGTGTTTAAGTGTCAAACTTTCAACTACTACTACTGTGGCTCATATTTATAATGTGTTATCGAAAATAGAGAGTTGATTATGTATTTATAATCTATCGAAATAATTATCTACTAATTTTCAACAATTTGTGCAATGCCTAGAGTTTTTCGCTGTCATTATTACTTGTTTCTTTACTTAGGATGCTTTTAGTTACACCTCAGAGGTATCAATCATAGAGGCATAGGTGCGTAAAAGACAAGTATTGAACAGTTCATATTCCATATCTGCCTTTGGGATTATAAGATCATCGGGATAAAATTTCAGTGGGATTTAACAGTTCATATTCCACTGAAATTTCAGTGGATGCCTTTGGGATTTAACCTATTACATTTCGTATTATTACAAGTTCGTATTCTACAAGCTTCGACCATGCCTTTGGGATATATGAAAGTATTTAGTTTTCTGGTTTTTTTCTTATTTTCTTCTCTGTTTCCATCATTTTGATTGCTATTCGCCTTTGGGATTTAACCTAGTTGCAACACAGGTATCCGTAAAGGCAAAGGAAGGTAAAAGAGAAAACCAAAATTATAGTTTGTTATGATGGAAAAGAGCTTTGCTGTTCTTCAAGAAGCAACATCGCAGCTTCCCCCGGAGACCCCGATGCTAGCACTTGATCTTGCTCCACCTTCGACTTCCCAACCGATACCCAGTAGCATGATGTATTGAACTTAGAAGACTTGTAGTTTTTTCTTTTTTGTTAGGACATGTTGCACTAGAACATTTTCATATATTTTATAATTAAATACTTTTTCTTGGTTTATTAATTATTGTTTAGAATTTAATTACAATATTTATTAAAAATTAAATAAAAAATATCTTTAGCAAAAAAAAAAAAAAAAAGTTTGCGTAACGTAGGCTGCGTCGTGCAAACCTTTTTTGCGTGACGTAGGCTACGTCGCGCAAAGTGGGTTTGCGCAACGTAAGCTGCGTCGTGCAAAAAAGGTTTGCGCGACGTAGGCTACGTCGCGCAAAACCACTTTGCGCGACGTAGGCTACGTCGCGCAAACCCACTTTGCGCGACGCAGGTACCTTTATCGTCGCGCAAATCCTACTATCATGGCCTTTGCGCGACGGAGAATGCGCGACGAAGGTTTGTTGCGCTATCTTTTGCGCGACCTTTTTTGACTTTGCGCGACGAAGGTACCTACGTCGCGCAAAGTGTTTTTCCTACTAGTGTAGAGTTATGGTTTTCTTGTTTTGGGCTTGAATCGAGCGAGCAATACTACGTAACATAACACCAACACACATAATAGATTCTGGCGGGAAGCGGGCGGAGAAGCCACCGCCGCCACCACCACCAGGCCCACCACACAGTCTGCAGCTGCCTTTATCGTTCCATTTCAAAATCCAGAGAGAGACTTGACCGAGTTGACCCATCATCTCAAATTGAATGCTCTCAACGACCCAAAAGTGAAGAAATTTAATATCGTAGCAGCAGTGGCACTGCAGCAACTCTACTACTACCTCTGCTACTTTTTTGTTTTCTCCTTGGATTATTAAAGAAAAATATTTATTGTAAAAGCTTTTAAATTCAACACAATCATTCCAAGTTACAAACTCTTGCATTCAAGCAATATCCCTTCTGGAAAACTATTTTATATTCTCTTTCCTTCCTCCCCATTTCATGATATTTATCACATGAATATTGTGTGTGTATATAGATATAGTATCTGATTGAGGAAAAAGTAGGTGAATGGTTTGTGGGTTTTCTTAGAAAACAAAATAAATATCATATACAATATATATTATGGTTGGTTTTATGTGTAACAATATAGTTGAAGAACAAGCTGCAGTTGGGAAGAGAGAGAATGGAGATTCAGTTGTTCATGGCCAACACAGGCGCTCAAAGAGGTGTAATTTCAGTACTCAAATCATCGTTGTTATTTTTAGTGTTATGAATATGTTATCTAAAAGTGAGTGTTTATTTATTTTATTTTGGTGTTTATTTATTAATCTCTGGTGAAGTGGATGTTTGCATTTCTATCTTCTTCTTCCTCATCGATTTTTCTATGGTCGTTTTCTTGGTCTAAGATTTTTGTTATTAAGTCACATGGGACATTGGGAAAGTATTTTCTTTATGTGCTGCATCTGGGAAGAAAAAAAAATTCACCCAAAAGGGTTGACTGTTTGAGTTGTTTGGGGTTCATTTGTTTGTGTTAAGTACAATTTTTGTAATTGTGTTTAGATTTGTGGTTTAGTAAGAAAGGAAATCAGTGAGTATAAGTAGACGATGTATCAAAAGACTTTGGTAAGGCGATTTTGCATTGAGTTCAAGAGACTGATGAATTTACACATTGTTTCGGTGTCTCATTTCCTATATTTATGTGGTTCTTCTGCCTTTTCCTTCCAGTTCTTCTGACAGGAACTCAAGTGTTTCAAGAGGTCAAGTTTTAAGTTCCAGGAAGAAAGGCGAAAATGAAACGCAGGTGAGAACACTGTTGAGAGTTGTCCCACATTGGTGAGGGACAAGGTTTGCTATGTGCTTATATGGTCTTGAGCTACTCCCTATATTGCCAATTGGTTTTATGGTGGAACCCCAATTTCATCATGGTATCAGAGCAAGGTTGTCCACGTGTGAAGCCCAACGGCCACACGAGCTCCACGTCACCCAGTTGTTGTCCACGTGTAGGCTTGAAAATCCGCCACACGTGCGGGGGCGTGTTGAGAGTTGTCCCACATTGGTGAGGGACAAGGTTTGCTATGTGCTTATATGGTCTTGAGCTACTCCCTATATTGCCAATTGGTTTTATGGTGGAACCCCAATTTCATCAAACACATCTCACTTCAAATTACAATAATAATTTTCTCATGCTATATCAATAGGACTAATGCAATTATTGATATAAGTTAAAACTTGACAACGAATAAATTCATAAATGACCGCAGTTTGAGTCTTATTTATGATCATGGATGTAAACAAAGATAAAATCGTTTACTATTTTCTCGATGAATTTACCAGGTTTCATCACCTTCAACAAGTGCTTCTAGGGGACAAAGTCCTTGGCACGACAATCCTGCTTATATCAACAAAAATTCGCCATCACACCACAGAGCCTCTTTGGAAAAAGATGTAAGAAATGCAATTCAATTTCTGTCTTTTTCAAAGTTGTGTTTGATGAATCTTTCTGTATCACGATGTGTGGCAGAGGTTAATCTTACTGCAGTAGGCTTACCTGTTAAATATATTTTATTGATGAGTGTCACAGATTATATATTGCAAACATTTCAATTCATATAGCTTCCATTTTTTTCTTCTGGTGACTGTTACCGAATGATTTGCAAATATTCGTCCATTATTCCTAAATACTGAATATTCGTATGAATCTTTATCAATCATCATTTTACTGCACAAATAGAAGTTTGGGTTTCCAAACTGTAGGCACCCCATGTCTACAAAACTGGATGACATGCATGACGTAACTGGCCGAATCTTTACACCTTGTTACCATTTGTTTTCCATGTAATATATGGTCCAAGCATAACATGGTTTAACCACCAGTGATATAAACCTTTGCAGATTGAACAGTTGCAGTTGCGTTTGCAGCAAGAGAAATCTATGCGTAATATGCTTGAGAGGGCAATGGGCCGAGCTTCAAGTACTCTATCTCCTGGACATAGGCATTTTTCTGTCCAGGTAGTTACTCGCCTTTTAGTTTCTTTACTTCAAGAGTTGTGACAATTTTGTCGTACTTAAAATATTGACCAAGACACGAATTTTGGGCCTTCATGTTTCCGCTCATCCAGTATGGAAACGATTAAGATGCAACATGCCAACATGATGAATTTTGGAGAAACTTATGAAAATGTCATCGCTGTGATTGCTTTGCATATAACTTTCAGTAGAGTGTTGTAGACTAGGATGACGTACCCGAGTTGGCTAGAGCACTGCTGCAGACCTGCATATTAACTTTTCGTTTTCTTTTATTTTTTTCAGAACCAATTCATATAATCTTAAAGTGTAGACTGTTCAGACGAACAAAGCAGTGTTCTGTCAATGCATCGGAGCCTTTTCCAGTAGTTGCACCTGAGGCCTTTTAATTAATTGTTTATTCTACTTCATTTTCTGTCTTCTTACAATTGTATCAGAAACTTTCAAAATTAATTCTAAAAAGTTTGCATTATGTAGCGTATGAATTGTAGTTTATAATTGCAATATAGATATATTTTTCTCAAACTGGCTCCATGTATTATTGATATAATTCCATTTATTAGCTGTAAATATGACTTATGGACTGCAAATTGTTTTCTTTTCGTGTTTAGACAAAGGAATTGATTTCTGAAATTGAATTGCTTGAAGAAGAAGTAGCAAACCGCGAGCAGCACGTTCTCTCTCTCTACAGGAGTATTTTTGAACAATGCATTAGCAGGGCACCTTCTGAGCTGAACTCAGTTGTGGCTTCCCCTGCCCATGTGAAGAATATGAAGAATGGATCCAGGAAGCATCCGAGTATCATTACCAATGCATTTTGTTCTTCAAAAAAGTTTCCTTTCCGACATTTGCGAGCTCTAGTTGTTACAGAAAACTCAGGAAAACGAACTTCTAGGACTAGGAATGCTCCACTATCCAGTGGCAAAAGTGACATCGATATTGGAAAGAATTGTTCAAATCCAGCAGAGGTAGGATATAACTCTATTCTACTTTTCCAGATTGACTTCTGTTATTGAGTTAATCTTTGTCAAACTGGTGAAGGGAGTTCTCCATTACGACGCGTAGTGATTTTCTCTTTAGCCATAAAATGTGACGGACTAAATAATTAGTATGTTTTTCATGTTACTTTCCAGCCATAAAATGGCGCCATGTTGTTCAAGCCCCTTCACATGATTTATTATTTTGTTTCCAGGTTCACAAAAGGGTTCCGTCCTTAGAAAAAACATCTATGCTGCGAACTTTGAAAGATCATCTCCACCAGTGCCCTAGCAAGTTGTCTGAGGAAATGGTCAGGTGTATGGCTGTTGTTTATTGTTGGCTTTGCAGTGCATCATCTGTGAACACTGAAAAAAACCGATTATCTTTGTTGTCGAGGTCATCAACTAGCGTTATACAAGCTCGACACGCCGCAGGAGATGCCCCAGATTGGTCGGGCAAATCAATGGTAGAAATAACTTGGATATCTACTGATAAGAGCAAGCTTCCTCATGCTTCTTTTGCCATTGACAACTACAGGTTCGCTTTTCAGACTTAATCTATAATTAACCCAAGTAACAGTAATATCATAGTAAAAGAAAGAGCAGGTACGTCTTTCCTTGATTCACTATGACCTTAACTGGAGCAAGTTTGATTGCAAATATTTGGTCCTTGCTTTTGTCAACTGCACTAAATTCTGGTTGAAGCGAGTTTGATTCACCGTGAATTTCTGTTTTTCGTAAGTACAGGTTAAGGGTACACCTCTGACAACCATTCCGCTTCTGTCAACTTTTACAGCTCCCCCAGGGATACTGATCTAAATTATAACCTTTTTTGCTGTCCTAGTTTGGCTTAAAAGAAATCCACCACTAATGTTTTTATTTGATCTCTTCAATCTAATATTCTTATATGCAATGTGGAGAAATGATTCTAAAAATATAGTGATGGTTGGTTCACAACAGAATAAGATGCAACCATAAATCTAGAGCTATGCTAATAAACAATAGATTTCGGAATTTTGGATCGTAATGTAGGGGGATAGCATGAGGTACTCGTACAAATGTTAGTTTTTTGTATGTAGGGCGCATAGTTTAAGACACGCATAAATGCAGATCGTTTCTTATGTTTTTCCTCATCAGGAGTGCTGACTTGACGTATTTTCGTGTTTAAATTTCAGAACTTTGGTTGAACAACTGGAGAGGGTGAATGTTACTCAGATGGAAATGAATGCGCAAATCGCATTTTGGATCAACATGTACAATGCTCTTGTTATGCATGTAATAACTTCTTCACCAGCCATTTCTTTTCTCTTACTGCAACGTATGTGTGTCTAAGTTTCTCCTTAATTACCCTTGCGCAGGCACATTTAGCATATGGAATTCCTCACAGCTCTCTAAAAAGGTTGGCTTTGTTCCACAAGGTAAGGTAGTTCACTTCTTTGCTGACAACTTAAGAAAACTAGTGCATCTCATCACAAATGAATACGTCCTCTTGAAGTACTATCGGGCAAACGTAATTCTGGTTAATCTAAAATAATTTGAATCTATCGTTGTGTTCTAAACTCAGAAAAATAAAACAGATGATGGCCTTTTTGGTATAGTGCAGGCTGCTTACAATATTGGGGGCCAAGTTATCAGCGCAAATGCTATAGAGCAATCCATATTTGGCTTCCAAACACTTCGAGTTGGACGGGTACTCGCTTCCTCACTCTACTTTTTATATAAGAGTGAGAGAAAATGCTTAGGTTCTTTGAATTGTTTCCTTTGTTTCAGAGTTTAAGAGGGGTGACAAATCGTTTGAGGCTTTGAGCTATATTTTGAATGAATTTTAACCACGGCTTTTCTTAATCTTCTTTCTTAAAAAAGGAATGTGAAATATGTACCATGTTTTAGAATACTGATCCACTTGCATGTTACCAGTGGCTTGAGACCTTCCTTTCAACTGGGTGGAGAAAAAAATTTGGTGAAGACAAACAACTTTGCATTTCAAAATTAGGGCTTCCAGTCTCCGAACCCCTTGTGTGCCTTGCTCTTTGTACTGGAGCTTTCTCCGATCCTGCGGTAACTTCTTTTCTGCACATGATTTTCTGTTAAAATTTCATATATCTTATCTTTACCGTGTTTTTTAGTTTAATCAGAAGCATATGGGGTAGCAACTTTAACACTGAATGTTGTAAACCGTTCTTCTAAACACACCTCGATCATGATATATATACATTACACAACTACTACCGATCTATTGCTACTTGATTAAAACTTGCTTGCTAATTACTTGTAGCTAAAAGTATACACGGCGGCAAATGTTAGGAATGAACTTGAAGAGGCCAAGAAAGAGTTCATTAAAGCAAATGTAGTCGTAAAGAAATCGAAGAAAATTCTTCTGTCAAAGGTACTTGAAAGGTTTGCAAGAGAAGCATCTTTTGGCTCTGATGAACTTCTCAAATGGGTTACTGAGAATGTGGATAAGAAGCTTCATGATTCGATACAAAAATGCATTGACCATAAGTCCAGCAAGAAGGCGTCTCAGATGGTAGAGTGGCTGCCATACAATCCAAGGTTTCGATATGTGTTCTCAAAGGATCTATCTGAGAAACCATGGTGGTTGTGATTTGTGAGATTCGTTCCAGATGCTTGAAGAAACAGAAATCTGACCGTCGTTTGGCTTGAGGAAGCTAGTTGGTAGTAGCTCATCGCACCGCGGGTGATCAATTAGCACGACAATTCATTTCCCCTCAACCAAGGGCTTTGTATGAACTTGATAGTATGATCTAACAAGCTTAAAATTACTTGCAGATGTCGTATAATTCATGTTTGACACCTTATTTGTATATTGGACATGCGTTTGTGTATAAAAGATAATGACGTCCCCTAATTTATGCAGTAAGGCAGTAAATTGTAATGGTAAATTTGTAGGTTAAACTATATAAACTGCAGAGACAGAAATAGATACTAGTAATCACTAAAAAATAGGTTGGATTCATCTAATGGTTCCTGATTATAGGATTTTGTTGAGCAAAAATTGTACAATGATTGTAAACAAATAATTCACTCAATACAATTTCATCCTCGTTAATTTTTCTGAAGAGGGTTTTATTAATTTGAGTTTCATCCATTCTAGACTATACGTCTATGTATTGCATCCCTTCATATAAAGAACAGAATACTCTTTGATTCTAACATGAAAAATATGAATTTTGAGGGTAGGTGTTTTTGTTTGATTTAGTGGCTGCATTTAGGTGAAATGCCTACATTCCCTACGTACCCTCGTTAAGGGATCAAGCCACTTGTAGTTCTTTGAATGGTATTTAGAATTTTTTTAGCGAATGAAATATCTACTAAAAAAAATATGAAAAATAATTTGGTCTTTGGTTTAGTCGAACGATTTGGACAAACTTTAGAGTGAATTTAGTTTATATAAACCAGGGATTCGTTTTGGTTTCGCGGTGGCATCTCAAGTTTGATATTAGATTGCCTACGTATTCTTAACGAAATAAAAATGGTGTAGTTCATAAAAATGAATTTGATTTGAATTTGTTGTCTTCAGCAACGACTTGTTGGATTTATTTGAGACCAATAGGTGATAATTGGCAAAATTACGTGACAAGCTTTGAAAAAGAGAATTTTGATTTGTCTTCTCCTTTTATCAGCCCAAAGCTTGACACCATAAAGTGGGACTTAGAATTCACGTGAGATGCAGACTGAGAATGTGACGACCCATCCCTAATTTTCTATGTAATTTCATTCCCGAGTGTGTAAAATGATGATTATGCCCTTGTTGGCAAAGTGGAACCTGACGTGGGCATTGTTATTCGGCTATTAATTTATTTTTCCTTTTATCGTAATTAAATAGTACTTGTTGTTCCGAATGTGTGAGTGTGAGTTAGACTCGAATCGGATTTGTAACAAAAAAGTTATGCTTAGTTGAAGTACGTTAACAATGGATAGAATTGTACACGTGTGTGCTAATAATTTAGTGTTGAAAATTACTGTTTTTGATAAGGTGAGCCGGATTGTGTAATTTTAAAGTGCACCAAATCTTATCACTTATCTCTTTAAATCTGTCCCGTGACCTGCTCTCCCTCACCAACCAATCAATCACTCTCCTCATTTCTCTCGCCCAATTAGACAGCTTCCCTTTCTCTTTTGTCCAATCAGAAAACCCCTCTTTCTCTTCTTTTTCTCTCCTTCATGCCGAGCCTCTCTTCCCTCTGCAACACAAACACCATAATCAAACCTCATAGATTGGACCTCAAACCACCGCCATTGTACTCTCCTCATCACCCTGAGTCCATCCGTATGAACCGATTCTAAAATGATTGAGTTTTGAGCTTCCACCTCGGAGTAACTCGAAGCTAGTTCTCCACGATTTTCCGTTCGAGTTGTAAGGTTTTGGAAAGTTTGGAAACATCTACACAACTCCCTGGAGTCACTAGCCTAAGTTTGAAGTGGAGCCAATGTGAAAACACACGGTTTTGAGACGACAAAAATAGGTCTGAGACCTTCGAGGCTTTTTCAGTCCATTTCCGTCCACTTTTCATATTTTTAAAGTTACAAACTTGTTCTTCTCTTCCCAAGCTTCATTTTCATATAAAGTACGTTGAAAATGGTTGAGAAATGAATAAGTTATGAAGTTCCAAAGTTTTTACAAAATTCGGCTACATTTTCAAGAATCCAGCGAAAGAAGGGAATATTCTGTTAAACTTAATGGAATATTCTGAAGCCGTTAGGTAACGCCGTTAGACTTAACATAATATTCTGTCAAATCTGACGGAATATTCCTTGGGAATCTGCCAGTGCGTGCACGAGCATGGGCGCGCGTGTGGCCTCGAGCTGGCGGCATGTGGCGACGCGTAAGGAATGTTTTCGTATATTTAAACCCTTCGTTTGAGCAAACTATGAGGGATTTTCCTAGTCTTTTAGTGTATGTCCTAATTAATTAATTAGTATAGTTGTTTCACATATAGAAGAGAATTACCCCGAGGAAGTACGAGGACAAGCAAGGCTAGGAGGCTACGATCCGACTACATATCAGTGAGTGGGCATTTGTTTTTATATATTATATATAAAGTTTTATAGTTTCCACAAATGCTTTTGGATTGATATTACGCCTATCATGCCATGTTTTATTTAATTTTAAAAGTGCTATTATATTGTTGAGATTTATAAATTGTCATGGCATGTTCATATTCATTTTACTTGCTCATTATGCATGTTTGCACCGGTGTAGTAATCGCCTCGGGCCAGGGCCAGGCTTCGTGTATGTTCACATCGTACCACATGCTCACCTTGGATCCATTGTAAGTGCCAGTCTTGTCCTAGGTTGCAATAGGCAACTAGAACTCGTAGGAGATGCTCCTAGCCCTAGTCTTCACATGAATGTAGTACTAGAGCATATATTATGATTACACCCAGCCTTGTTCATGGCAGAACTTATCTGTATGAGCTCATGTGCTAGCATATTGATGAGCACCTGATTTTCTTATGCTACGGTTAAGATATTATGATTGGCGTATTTATGGAATTATTGTTGATTTACATTTGATTTCATACTTTTACGTAGTATGATTTTCTGGAAACTATACATGTTTTACGGCGAGGGGTTAGTATGTTCAAAAAATAAATGCGTTTTATAAACCTTTGTTTTTGCCCACTCACACCTTCTGTTTTTCGCCCCTCCAGGACTTAGTTAGCTGAATTCTCTGTGGCGTATGAGAGATCTCTGGCGGTTCTAACATTTCCATAAATAAATGTAGGAGCTTATTTCCGGTTGGGTAATAAGTACCTTAACTAAATTCAACTGCTCTACTTATGTCGTATTATCGTCTATGCTATAAACACTTATGTTTTATGGGTTCTTTCCACTACTGCGCACTCTCTTTATTAGCTTAAATAAATGTTAGCTTTGGTTTAAATTCATCCATCTTTTATGCATCACTTTCCTTTTTAGTTACGTCACCTTCGAGCGTCGGCCAGCATGCCTCAACTCCGGCCAGGGTGTGTCAGTTTGGTATCAGAGAAAAAGTTTGGCAGTCATGCATTCCTCATATGTGTTATAAGTCCTAATAATATTTTATCTCTTATGTCAGAATCATGCCACCTCGTAGAGCGCCAATTTGTCCATTATGAGACAAACTTTCCTGATTTTGGGCAACTCGGGGAGGCTATCGCCAGCACCATTCAGTCAACAATTCGTCATCCCCAAAGGACTACCTTAGAGACTGTATCCCATCTTCAGATAAATAATTTCTTTGGCAACGAGGGACCCGAGAAATCCGACGCTTAGATCGACCATGTTGAAAAGACTTTTTGCGTTATGTAGCGACATGGGAATCTTTCAGCGGAGCGATGTGGTTCTTTCATCTGGAAGCGGAATCATGGTGGGCTTAAGAGTCACGCTCGTTGTCTGCACAGGATGCCATGAGCTGGGATGTTTTCAGGTGCCTATTTGAGGCTAGATTCACACCTCTTGAATACAAGGATAAAAAAAGAGACGAGTTCATAGAGTTGAAGCAAGGTAAAATGTCAGCAACAGAATATCACCGGAAATTCGATGATTTATCTCATTATTGTCCTGCTATTGCTGAGAATCCTAGAAAGACGCTTTGTCAGTTTAAGAAATGGACTCGTAAGCTACTTCGTTCTTTGGCGGCCTCTACTTCGTGTTGAAGATTCCAAAAATGGCCCTAATGATGATGATGATGAAGAGGATAATAGTAATACTCGGAAAAATAACGATAGGGGGCAGTCATTCTTTGGTCCTTGAAAAACTCAAAATTTCAAGAGAAGCAGTAACAGTTCTGGAAAATCCAGCGGGGGTTCAAATTCTAATACACCTCGAAGGGGCGGTAGATCCACTGGCAGTTCATGTTTTCAGAATCAAAGGAACTCCAAGAATTCTGGTGCTCAGTTCTGTCATAGGTGCAATAATCGCCACTACAATGAATGTAAAAGGGGAAATGGGATGCTACATATACAGTCAGATGAGGCACAAGACTAGTCAATGTCCTCATAATTAGAAAAATCAGCCTCCTACACTACCACCTGCAGTTCCTTTACAACAGATTCCAAGACCTAGTACCTACCAACAGATAGGTTATGGTGGTGTTTTCCACTATCAGGGCAACATATCCTAATATCCGAGAGAAGCATAACAGTACTTACCTGACATTCCATATTACCAAGGCAACTATCAGCAGTACCAGAGAGGTTATACACCGTATCTGGGTGGCGAAGCACAATGGTATACTGGAGGACAGTATCAGAATCTTGATGTAGCTTCTAGCAGTGGCGGCTCGGGTAGGCAGACTAACAAAACCAACTAGGGTCATAATCAAGGACGTGGTAGTCAGAATCAGGCGAACAGAGGTCGCAAAGGCAAACAACAAGTGCAGGGTCGCGTCAACAACATCACCATACAAGATGCTTAGAGTAATCCTGACTTAATCATAGGTACGTTGAATGTTCTAGGCCACTTTGCTAGAATTTTAATTGACTCAGGTGCTACTCACTCGGTTATTTCCCATATGTTTGCTTAAAAGACTCAACCTCACCCCACTCCCTACGGCTATGATTTGGAGTTCTCGATGCTTAGGGGTGAAATTTGTTATGTTAGTTAGGAGTATCGAGGATGTCCCGTTCTTATCGAGGATGTAGTAATGCCAGCTAATCTTGTTCTTTTGAATATCGTTGACTTTGATGTTATCTTAGGCATGGATTGGTTAGATTACAATTATGCCATGTTGAATTGTCGCCAGAAAATTGTTACATTCCATCGACCAGGCATGCCTATTGTAACTTTTGTTGGCGAACATAGTGGTTTGAAACACAGAGTTATCTCTACCATGAGGGCGAAGTGAATGTTGAGAAAGGGTTGTCAAGGCTACTTAGCTCATGTAGTGATGACTGAGGATACTTCTGCTTGTGTGGAAGACGTTCGGGTAGTTAGACACTTTCCTGATGTTTTTCCTGATGATTTACCTGGCCTACCACCAGATCGTGAAATGGAGTTCACCATCAACCTAATTCCAGATACTGACCCTATTTCTCTAGCTTCTTATCATATGGCTCATGCGGAGTTGAGAGAATTAAAAACCCAGTTGCAACAACTTGTTAATAAGGGGTTTATTCAGCCAAGCACTTCCCCTTGAGGAGCTCCAGTCTTGTTTGTGAGAAAGAAAGATGGAACGTTAAGGCTACGTATCGATTATAGACAACTAAATCGTGTTGGAAGTATGCCCACAAAGCCACTCATTTGATGTAATAGCTTTTGGAATACTTATTGTGTTAAACTATTGTATTGTTTAATGAAGGGCAAAGCTTATTGTTAATCATTATTTATTGGATTATATGTTTAAGCAATAAGGGAATCCAAGGAATGTATTTAGTCTAAGAGAGAAGTGATCTAAGTAAGTTAGATTAACGAGACCTTTCTCTTATGTTCATTCCTAAAACGTTCCTAGCCATAGGATTGCCAATTGGGCATTGACAATCCGCTAAGGTTAGTATGTGTTATGTTAACTCAAGCGTGAGTATTACTAGTCTCAAGTCATTTAGTGTTGGACACTGAGACAAACACATAGGTGCTCGAAAGGTAATCGAGTACACTGAACAACGATCAAAAGAGAGTTCGAACATACATGTCATGTAAGAACTCGTAAGTTGCAATATGCAAAGTAGTCCTTTGACCTGAGGCATCATAGATGTCTAATGGTTAGGTCCTTGATCTTTGATCATGTCAAAGGCATTCCATCGAGAGTGTCCACGGCATTGTTGGGGTCAAGCTATCTAGTCATGTAGGCATATGAATGCACAACAAGGGATCTCTAACCTTCCATGGTGGAAGGAGAATACTCTGAGATATGATTCAGGAGTCTTTGGCCAAAGCATACGAATATGACTTAGGAAATATGTTTCAAGTCATATTCAAATGAATCATATAGAGAAGTATCACATTGGATAGTAGACATGAAATAAACTATCACTTAAACAATGTGATCAAGAGTATTGTATTAGAGAAGGACCGTATTGCATTGTAATTGTAACTGGATAGGTTCTCCAACCACTTCTACTTAGCTTGGGTAGCCATGACATACTGCTAGGTGTCACTCATGGTTTGTGGAAGCCCTGAGGATTAGCTAACACTAATCTTCATCAAAGGGAGAATTGAAATGTAGTTTCAATTCGCAATCGATCGTTAAGAGTAACAATCGCCCACTGCCTCGCTAATTGGAACCTAATAGATCGTACACCGAGTAAGGATGAAAGTGAAGAAATATAAATGAGATGGATAAGCAATTAAATAGTTTAATTGAGAATGGTCAAGATTAATTAATTAGTTAATTAATCTTACGAAAGGTTCGTATTGGGCTTTTAAGTTGGTTTTGGGTTTCGGGGCCCAAAAGGGTTTTTGGTCCACAAGGCCCATTGAGTTTAGATTGTGTGACAACTAAAACTAAATGGAAATTAACCCAAAAACAAAGTCAAAACCGGCCTAGGGTGAGTGGTACCCAACTTGGGTTAATTGCAAGTGTGCCACTCACATGTGAGGTGGTATAAAGGCAACTTTATAGCCATAACCTCATTAGGGTTTTCTTGAGGGAAATAAGAGAAACATTTTCTCTCCTTTTCTCATCTAGAGGCCGGCCACTTAGGGAGAGTTTTACTAGCATCAAAATCTCTCTAAGTCATCCATCTTCTCTTCACACTACATCCTTGGTGTGGAGACTTAGAGACACTAAATCTTTAGTGTTCTTGGAGATCCTTTCCTTACATCTTCAAGGAGCAAGAGGAGCATTCAAAAGGAAGAAAATCACAAGGAAGATTCAAGGAGCTAGGAGGTGACTTGAAGGCCCTCCACTTGGGTGAATCCCTTGTGTAAACAAGGATGAGCTTCAAGGGTAATGAATCTCAAAACCTTCCTTCTCTTTAATGTTGTTAAAGAGTCTTATGGTTCACCATTCACTAGGCTTTGAAAGTCATGGGTTTTAGAATTGTTTTGAATGCATGCCTACTTTAAAGTGTTATTAGTTTGCATATGTGTTCAAATGTTCTCACATGTTCTTAGCTAGGACAAAATTTTTCCTTCAAATCGGGTGACAAATAAAAATCGTTATCCGTTGCCTTGTATCGATGATCTTTTTTATCAGCTTCGTGGTGCTTGCATTTTCTCGAAAATCAATCTAAGGTCCGGTTATTATTAGCTGAAGATCAGAAGTGATGATGTTTCGAAAACAGCCTTCCGAACTCGATATGGTCATTATGAGTTTCTTATGATGCCATTCTGGTTAACTAATGCTCCAGCAGTTTTTATGAACCTAATGAATCGGGTATTCCGTCTGTACCTTGACAAGTTCGTAATTGTCTTCATCGATGACATTCTGGTGTATTCTAAGAGCGAGGTTGACTATTCTAGACATTTACGTCTGGTTTTGAAAAAGCTAAGGGAGAATCAACTGTACCCTAAATTCAGTAAATGCCAGTTCTGGCTGGATCATGTGTCATTCTTGGGACACATGATATCAGCTCAGGGTATTCTTGTGGATCCTCAGAAAGTAGCAACAGTGGAAAATTGGGAGCAACCTCAGACTGTCACTAAAGTACGGAGTTTTCTTGGTCTTTCTGGCTACTATCGACGTTTTATGAAAGATTTCTCAACTATAGCCCTGCCTCTGACAATGTTAACCAGGAAATGAGTTAAATTTGAATGGAATGATGATTGTGAACGAAGTTTTCAACAGTTGAAGTACTGTCTCACTCATACGCCTGTTCTGGCATTTCCCGATGATAGTGGGAATTTCGAGATCTACAGTGACACCTCTCTTAATGGTCTGGGCAATGTAATGATGCAGAATGGAAAGGTGATAGCGTGTGCTTCGCGATAATTAAAACCCCATGAAATGAACTACCCTACTTATGATCATGAATTGGCAGCTATTGTTTTCGCTCTAAAAATTTGGCGGCACTATCTCTACGAGGAAACGTGTCAAATCTTCACTGATAAAAGCCTCAAGTATATTTTTACAGAGAAAGAACTTAATCTCTGGCAGCGCAGATGGATGAAATTGATCAGCGACTATGATTTTACTATTAAATATCACCCTAGTTGTGCAAATACTGTAGCAGATGCTTTTAGCAGGAAATCTCACGGTCGACTTAATGCTCTTTATGCATGTCGTGTTCCTCTTCTGACCGACCTAAGATTTACTAGAGAGGCTTTGGGAGTGGATCACCAGGGAACCTTAAGTAACATTGTTAAACGGAAATTGGGGAGATCTTAGAATTTGAAGACCAGATGGTATGCTCATGCAAGATGATCAAATGTATGTACCGAATGTGGAAAAGCTGAAGAAAGAAATTCTCGATGAAGCACATATCTCAGCTTATGCAATGCATCCTGGGAGTACTAAAATGTATCATACCATCCGACCTTTCTACTATTGGCCAGGAATGAAAAGAGAAATTGCAGAGTAAGTGAGTCATTATCCGATCTGTCAGCAAGTCAAAGCGGAAAGAAAGAAACCATTCAACCTACTATAGCCACTTCTTATACCCCAGTGGAAATGGGAAGATATCATGATGGATTTCGTGTACAAGCTGCCTCGCACACGTATCGGCTATGACGGTATCTGGGTAATTGTAGATTGGCTTACCAAGCCAGCGCATTTCCCACCTGTTCGTGAAAACTACCTTTTGAGCCGGTTGGCGGAACTTTTGGTCTTTCAAATTGTCAAGTATCATGGTGTTCCAGTTAGTATTATTTTTGATTGGGACCCTAGATTTACTTTGAAATTTTGGGTAGCTTTTCAAGAAGCTCTTGGTTCAAAATTACTTTATAACACCGCCTATCACCTTCAGACCAATGGACGATCAGAGAGAACTATTCAGACGCTGGATAACGTGCTGAGATCTTCAGTCTTGCAGTTCGGAGATGAATGGCACAAGTGTTTACCTTTGATAGAATTCGCCTACAATAGCAGCTTTCACTCTAGCATTGGTATGTTACCATTTGAGGAGTTGTATGGGAAACCCTGTCGTGCACCGGTATGTTGTCCGAGGTCGGCGAAAGGGTTTTGGTGGGCCCTAAAATTGTGGATTAGACAACACAGAATATTCAAGTGATAAAGGGCAATCTGAAGACAGTACAAGATCGACAAAAGAGTATAGCAAACAGACATTAGATAGATAGGGTATATGCAGTTAGAGACTGGGTATTCTTAAAGCTGTCACCATGGAAGGGTGTTGTACATTTCGAGAAGAAAGGAAAGTTAAGCCCTCGTTACATCGAGCCATATCAGATCATTGAGCGAGTTGGTAAAGTTGCATACCGACTTTATCTACCTCCAGAATTGTCAAGAGTGCATAACGTGTTCCACGTGTCCATGCTACGGAGATACGTCTCTGATTTGTCACATGTGATTAATCCAGATTTGACTTATGATGAGGGTCCAGTAACGATTCTTGACTGGAAAGACAAAGTTCTTAGAAACAAAATTGTTTGTATGGTGAAAGTCTTATGGAGAAACACTCTATCGAGGAAACTACCTGGCAGACGGAGGAGCTCATGAGAGATCCTTATCCACGTTTGTTCTTTAATTATCATCTTCAGTGGTGTTGAAATTTCGGGGATGAAATTTTCTTAATGGGGTAGGTTGTGACGACCCGTCCATAATTTTCCATATAATTTCATTCCCGAGTGTCTAAAATGGCGATTATGCCCTTGTTGGCAAAGTGGAACATGACGTGGACGTTGTTATTCGGCTTTTAATTTATTTTTCCTTTTATCATAATTAAATAGTACTCATTGTTACGAATGCGTGAGCACGAGTTAGACCCGAATCGGATTTGTAACGAAAAAATAACGCTTAGTTGAAGTACGTTAACAATGGGTAGAATTGTACAAGTGTGTGCTAATAATTTAGTGTTGGAAATTACTCTTTTGGATAAGGTGAGCCGAATTGTGTAATTTTAATGTGCCCCAAATCTTATCACTTATCTCTTTAAATATGTCCCATGACCTGCTCTCCCTCACTAACCAATCAATCTCTCCTCATTTCACTCACCCAATCAGACAACTCTCTCTCTCTCTTTTGTCTAATCAGAAAACCCTTCTTTCTCTCTTCTTCTTCTCTCCTTCACACCAAGCCTTTATTCCCTCTGCAACACAAACACCATAATCAAACCTCACAAATCGGACCTCAAACCACTACCATCGTACTCTCCTCATCACCTCAAGTCCATCTGTATGAACCGATTCTAAAATGATTGAGTTTTGAGCTTCCAACTCGGAGTAACTCGGAGCTTTGACTCGAGTGTGAGTTCTCTGACGATTTTCCATTCAAGTTGCAAGGTTTTGGAAATTTTGGAAACATCTACACAACTCCCTGGAGTCACTAGCCTAAGTTTGAAGTGGAGCCAACGTGAAAACACACGGTTTTGAGACAACAAAAATAGGTCCGAGACCTTCGAGGCTTTTTTAGTCCTTTTTTGTCCACGTTTTGGACTTTTAAAAGCTACAAACTTGTTCTTCTCTTCCCAAGCTTCATTTCCATATAAAGTACGTCAAAAATGGTTGAGAAATGAAGAAGTTATGAAGTTCCAAATTGTTTTACAAAATTCGGCGAACCAGACGACGGCGGACGGCGGATGACAACCGGAGAAGAAGGGGAATGTTCCATTAAACTTAACGAAATATTCTAACAATGTTAGGTAACGCCGTTAGACTTAACAGAATATTCTGTCAAATCTGAATGAATATTCCCTGGGAATCTGCCAGCACGTGCAGGCGCGTATGTGGCCGCGAACTGGCTGCTCGTAAGGGTGCGTACGGCCTTTTGGCAGCGAATGGTTGTCATGTAAGGGTCCGTGACGTCGTGTAGAATATTTTTGTATAGTTAAACCCTTCGTTAGAGCAAACTATAGGGGATTTTCCTAGCCTTTTAGTGTATGTCCTAATTAATTAATTAGTATAGTTGTTTCACATATAGGAGAGAATTACCCCGAGGAAGTATGAGGACAAGCAAGGCTAGGAGGCTACGATCCGACTACGTATCAGTGAGTGGGCATTTGTTTTTATATATTATACATAAAGTTTTGTAGTTTTCATAAATGCTTTTGGATTGATATTACGCCTATCATGCCATGTTTTATTTAATTTTAAAAGTGCTATTATATTGTTGAGATTTATAAATTGTCATGGCATGTTCATATTCATTTTACTTGCTCATTATGCATGCTTGCACCGATGTAGTACTAGCCCTGGGTCAGGGCCAGGTTTCACATGTATGTTCACATCGTACCTCACGTTCACCTTGGATCCATTGTAGGTGCCAGTCCTATCCTAGGTTGTAATAGGCAACTAAGACTCGTATGAGATGTGCCTAGCGCTAGTCTTCACATAATTGTAGTGCTAGAGCATATATTATGATTACACCCGGTCATGTTCATGGTAGAACTTATTTGCATGAGCTCGTGTGTTAGCATAGATTGATGAGCACCTGATTTTCTTATGCTAGGGTTGAGATATTATTATTGGCGTATTTCTAGAATTATTGTTGATTTACATTTGATTTCATACTTAGACGTAGTATGATTTTCTGGAAACTATACATGTTTTACGACGAGGGGTTAGTATGTTAAAAAAATAAATGTGTTTTATAAACCATTGTTTTTGCCCACTCTCACCTTCTATTTTTCGCCTATCCAGGACTTAGTTAGCTGAATTCTCTGTGGCGTACGAGGGATCTCTAGCGGTTCTGACATTTCCATAAATAAATGTAGGAGCTTATTTCCGGTTGTGTAATAAGTACCTTAACTAGATTCGACTGCTCTACTTATGTTGTACTATCGTCTATGCTTTGAACACTTGTGTTTTTTGGGTTCTTCCAATTACTATGCATTCTCTTTATTAGCTTAAATAAATGTCAGCTTTGGTTTAAATTTATCCACCTTTTATGCATCACTTTCCTTTTTGGTTACATCATCTTCGAGGTGTGTCATAGAATCCCACGTGAGATGTAGAACTTCGAAGATCCTCTTTTTGCTCCAGCATTCGTTGTCATTCCTCTACAAGTGAAATAGCAATTCCTGTATGGAGTAGGATTCTCTCCTCTCTTATTACAATCTCCTTCCATCCCTTCCTCTCACACTCTTCTTTTTGTCTTATTCTCTATATAAAAAATTTAAAACAAGATGTAGATATGGCGTAATCACAATCGTTTAAATAGGAAGGGATGGAAGGGGAGAGAGATTAAGAAGGGAGAGAATCCTACTCCTTCCGATATACTTGAGCTCTCTGTGGACTTTGTTCGAATTTATGTTTGGATATTGTACTTGTTAAATTTCAAGCGAGGTTGGGTAAAGGTTACTTCAATTTATCTTCTTTTCCGTCTTAAGTCGCAAAGGCATTTTTTTGCAGGTTACGAGTATAATTTCCTTTCTTTTCCAGCTACGCTGTTCTTCTCATTCTTCTGTCATGATTATGCTTATTTGGTGGATCGAGAGTTTGATACTATTGATAATAAGGAACGATTTGGGATTGATTTCCCTAATATGTATATGGTAATTTATCCTTGATTATAGGAGTGTAGGAGAGGAAAAATATTGTATAGGCTAATTTCCAAGATGCAAATTGTTTCTTGTAGAGTATATAACTCTTGTATCAATTCAACGTGGAATACACAAAATATTCCAGTTTCAATATGGCATCAGAAGAGTAACGTTCCTGGTAATCTACACCAACCTTCTGCTCAACAAACCCTAGCCGTTTCCATGGCTGAACCTACCAAAACAGAAAACCCTTAACCAAGCTTGAGGCAAAGGCATATGATGATCTAAATCATCCAATGTACCTGCACCATTCAGACCAGCCGAGCGTCATCCTGTTCAACAGCTGCTGAATGAAGAAAACTATGGTACTTGGAGTCATGCCATAATGGCCCTAATTGCCAAGAACAAAGAGGGTATTATTGATGGTTTCATCAGCAGACCAACCAAGTCATCCGCCTCTACATATAGCCCTAAGTGCCAAGAACATAGAGGGTATAATTAATAGTTCCATCAGCAGACCAACCAAGTCTTCCGCCTCTGAACTGCAACAGTGGAATCGCTGCAATAATCTTGCCAAATCATGGTTGATAAATTCAATCTCGAAAGACATTTGTGCAAGTGTTATCTACAATGAAGTGGTCGTTGACATTTGGAATGAACTAAAGGAATGTTACTCTCATGTCAGCAATGTTCATCTCTTTCATATTGAGCAGGCAATCCACAATTGCAGCTAATATGGAATTGGTATTAGCACCTATTACACCAAACTCAAGGGGCTTTGGGATGAGCGTGATGCATTACATGCCATCCCCACCTGCGAGTGTGGAACCATGAAAGAAGTCATGCAATACTGAGAAAATCAAATGACTATGAAGTTTCTCATGGAATTAGACCCATCATATGTTGCTGCTCGTGGCCAAATCCTACTCATAGAACCGTTGCCTTCAGCCAACAAGACGCACTCACTCATCCTTCAAGACGAGTTCCTCATCCACAACAGTTGCACCTAATACCGTTGCAGCCTTCGCGGTTTAAGATGTTGGTCATAAAGGTTCCACACCACAGAATCCTCATCTAAAATGTGATCGATGCGAGATGATTAGGCCCATTTCTGAAAATTATGGATCTCATCTTAAGTGTGACTTTTGTGGTTGGAAAGGACACATGATTGAGGCATGTCGAAAGCTTAAGAAGGTGAAGGAGAAGAACGATTCGCATGATCATAGTTCATCAAAAGCAAACCATGTCTAGTCTAAAGAAGCACATCCCTCACAACCTAGCAATTTTTCCCTGACTGCCGAGCAATACCAGAGTCTCTAGGCTTTACTAGGCAACAACAAAACACCTACCATGGCAAACCTTGTAGGAGCTTCTTTCAACAATCTCTCAGATAACTCACTTTGTGGCATTGCTCTTTGGAAAAGGGCATAGATTTTGGATTCGAGGGTGACAAACTACATCATATGCTCCCCTGACCTATTCACTACTTGCTCAACAGTCCATAACCAGATCGTCAACCTTCCTAATGGCATGGCTGCCACCATGACCCACATAAGGAGCATTTAGTTTTCGCCCAAATTAATATTGTGCAATGTGCATTTGTGTTCCCTTGTTCAAATTAAACTTAATCTCCGTTAGCAAGCTGGTCAAGTATTGTCATTTTTGCTAAAGAATTGTGTGTGTTACGGACCTAAGCTTGGGGACAATGATCTGGACATGAACTGAACAAGGATGACTTTTCTACCTTACAATCACAGACGACAAGTCAGTGTGCAACTCCGTTAGGGGGTAGGTCACACCATCTTCCTACCTTTGGCATCAACGGCTTGGCCACCTTTCAAATAAAGTGTTTCGTTTGCTTTCTCACTCTTTTAAAGAAATTAATTTTTGTGAGATTAATGATTGTTCAATTTGTCCTTTGGCTAAGCATGCTCGTTCTCCTTTTTTCCATGAGTTCCATAAACACTCAAGTACCCTTTGAACTAATTCACATTGATATTTGGGAGGATATCACATACCAACTTACAACGGCAATCATAAAAAATAAGGAGTCTTTATGTCACATTATAGAGGGCCTCGTTTCAAAAATTCATCATCTGGGGGCTTTACCAGGACTAACTAGTAAAAAGCTGGTATTTCCTAACTATTGTCGACAACTTCACATGTTGCACTTGGGTCTACCAAATGCACCACAAATCTGACACATCAATTTTGTTGACAACCTTTATTAACCTTGTGGAAACCCAATTCTCTACCAAAATTAAAATCATTTGTAGTGACAATGGCCCATAATTTACCATGACTAAATATTATTCTGATAAAGATGCATACATCAAACCACTTGTGTTAATACCCACGAGGTTGCTGAACGAAAACCCCACCACCTCTTTAACATCGCACGTGCCCTCCTTTTCCAAGCAAATCTTCCTAAACAATTGATAGGGCATATTTATGCGACTTAGTTAGCTTGTTTTCGTGCATTTATGTTATTAGTTCTGAGTTAATTTTGTATTTTACGCTATTTTCGTGTGTTTGTAGGTTCTAAGTGTCAAAGTGGCAAAAAGAAGCAATTTGGAGCATTCTAGAGCATTTTTGGGCCAAGATTGGATAGTGCAAGCATGGAGGCAAGTTGATGGACGAATTTGAGGATTAGAAGGCTAGAAATCAGCTAGAAAGATGGAGGAAAGAAGTCAAAGACAAAGAAGATAAGAAGTTAGCAAGAAATAAGGAACCTTATCCAAAGCCTTATCCAAAACATTATCCTAACAACCTTATCTTATCCTAACCTTATCTTTCAATGTTTCTAGCCACAAAAGGAGGTTCTCATCAGATTTTATCATCTAGAACATAATTTCTAGAAGGCCTTATCCATTCCCAAATAGGTGCCGCATGCACCCTTCTAGAAGACCAAAATCTGCACCTAATCTTTCCTTGCCGCACAAGGCATTGGATTTCCCAATCTTTTTCAGTCTTGCAGCACCAAATCAGTCTAGAGGGATTTGGGCCATTTAATTATCCTAGTCTGATTTCTAGAGGGATTTGGGAGCCCAAAACCTAAGTAAAAGGCCTTCTCAGCCGTGCCCTATCCTCCTCATATATATACATAATTGAGCCGCAAACCCTAGCCTCTCTCTACACACCCTACACACTTCTAAACTTTCTGCCACAGCTTCTCCCCATTCCCTGCCATTCCATACACATCTCCCTGCCTTTGCCGCACCCACCACCCATTCCCTACTACTTCCATACACCCTTAACCACCACCATACACTTGTGCCGCACCCTAGCAAGGAGGAAGGAGAGGAGAAATAGCCTTGGACAGCGTTGCACCCAATCTGGACTGCTGGGCGTTCTTAGGTGTATTCTACTTTATGTTTTCGATGTTTAAATTAATTTTCCTTGCTCTTGCTGTAATCATGAGAGGCTAAACTCATTTTTAGCTAGAGGCTACTTTGAAACCATGATTTTATGTGCATTATGAGTTGATAAATTTCAGTTACAGATTCTTGAGTTATGAATGCAATTGGCTTAACTGTTTGAATTAGAACTTATTAGTGTTTGTTGATTGAGGGTCGACACTTAATTGGCATGCATAAATCTGATGCTAGGATATAAGTGAGTTTCACATAATCGTTACAAACTTATGTTCACAAGTAGTAAAGGTTGCTGGAACAATCGTGTTAAGTTCAATTCTTGGTGTGAGTAACATGATGTCATAGTTATGAATGCCTCGTCAATGCTTATGATTCTCATTGAACGTAATGATCTCTGATTTTGTCTCTATTATGATGTCATGTAGGGAAATTTATGAGAATAATTTGGTTGTAGATGAGTTGTCCGTCCAATTCAATGAAATTAGGAGAATCTGAGGGTTAATTAGTGATTGACACGGTTAATATGGGGTGTTGTCATTCGTAATTCAATGAAAACGTAACTGGAAGTTGATTCATATGCATATAAATCATGTGTGGATAAGGAAACCTCTAGCTAGTCCACCATTCATCCCAAAAACCCAATTTCGTTCAAATCTGCCTAGTTTTAAGTTTCTGCTCGTTTTAGTTCAATTTCACCCTAAAACCAATCCCCCTTTACTTGTTTGAGTCAAATTAGTTATAATCTGTCTTCGTTTGTGTTTTTGTGTGTTTTGAGTCAAGTCAAAACCAATTTTCGTCCAAATTTGTGTCTAGTGTCTAGAATCTGTCCAATTGGTGTTTTTAACGGTTTTGAGTGTTTTGAACCTGTTTTGAGTCATACTAGTTTGTTTAGAGTCTTTTGAGTCTTGTTTTGCTTATTTGAGTCTAGTTAGGTGTTTTAAAGTTTGTTTTGATAATGTAGAGTCAGTTTCTATTAGATTAGCAATCCCTCCTAATCCCCCGCCTAGAACGATCTCTACTTATACATATACTACAATTGATAAAAAGAGGGTTTAATTTGTGTGCTTAACTATAATCACATCAAATTTTTGTTTATTTTCGTGTGTTTTAGTTTAGTTTCTGATTCTAGTTTGTTTTGTTTGTTTTTCAGGTACTAGTGTATGACTCGAAGTTCTCAAACTGTTCGTGAGAATATCTTGGACTTCGACGACGATTTTGAGCGAACTTTGAGAAGGAAAAGGAAGAACCCAGAACCTGTGCAATCTAGTTCAAGTTCTGAAGCCGAGGTTGAGGAACAAGAAGAGGTCGAATATGAGGAGATAGAGGAGGCTAAGGTTGAAGAGGTTATGGCTGCAGATAATCGAACCATTAAGGAGCTTTCGGCCTCGGGATTGGATAATGCAGTAGCTCTATGCATCAAATATCCTTGGGCAGCTCCAGATAAGACCGCCGAGTTCGAATTGAAGTCTAGCTTGTTGCATCACATTCCCAAATACCATGGGCTGTCCATAGAGGATCCAAACAAGCATTTGAAGGAATTTGAAGTGGTTTGCTCGAGTATGACACCCCTTAATGTCGATGGGAACATTTTGAAGATGAAAGCCTTTCCATTCTCATTGTTGGAGAAGGCTAAAGATTGGTTGTACGAATTGGCGCTCGAAACTGTCACATCTTGGGAAAGTATGAAACGAGCATTCTTGGAGAAGTTTTTCCCAACTTCAAGAGTCATTCTCTTGAGGAAACGGATTAGTGGTATTCAACAAAATCAAGGAGAGTCTTTCCCTGCGTATTATGAGCGTTTTAAGGGCCTTGTAGCATCCTGTCCACAACACCAAATGAAGGAGGAGCTGCTCATTCAATACTTCTACGAAGGACTCCTCCCCATTGAATGCCAAATGTTAGATGCATCAACGAGTGGTGCATTGGTTGATAAGACTCCGGTGGCTGCCAAGATTTTGATTGCGAACCGAGCCCTCAATGCACAACAATATGAAGGTGTTGGACAGAGAGAGAGAGCACACGGCAGCAACATGTCAATGAGGTAAGTGCAATTTCTGAAATTCAATCACAATTGGCTAATCTCACTCTCCTTGTGTCTCAGGTTGTCGAAGGACCCAAATCACAACCACCCCCAATCTGTGGCGTGTGCACCATACAAGGGCATGCCTCTTAAACATGCCCTCAATTGATAGAGAATGGAGGATGGGAGAGTGCCAACGCTGTTGGGTTCCAAAACCAAAATCAGCCCAGATATGATCCATATGCAAATACCTACAATCCGGGTTGGAGAGATCATCCAAATATGAGGTGGAGGGAGCCCCAACAACCTCAACAACAAGGAGGATTCCGCCAGCCACCCCCTGGGATGTTTCCAAAGCCATACGCACCAATGCAATCCCAACCACAATCTGCCCAAAATAACTCAGGTTCATCTTTTGGTAATGAAAAGGTTATTCAATTACTAACCTCTTTGTCGCAGGGAGTGCAAAATCAAGCTAAGGAGGTGGATGAATTGAAGAAACAAATGGGACAAATGGCTGAGTTCATGGGACAGTTTCGAGAGCATGGTAAACTCCCTAGTTCAACCACTGTAAATCCGAATGGAGGATTCGAATCTGCCAAGGCCATTACCCTAAGAAGTGGCAAAGAAGTTGGGACCGATCCAAAGACGTCCAAATCTGCCCAAAACAAGGACGAAAAGTTGTTACAAGAAGAGGCAGAAAAGGAGAAAGCCACGGCAAAGGATGATACACCTTTGCCGCAGCCTTCTAGTGCACTTACACCTTCTAAAACGTCCAACACAGGTAAGTTGGGTCCAAATTCGATTAATTCTAACCCTATTCCACCCAATGCACCCTTTCCTCTCAGATTCATGCAATCAAAGAAGGAGGAAACCGAAAAGGACATTCTGGACACATTTAGGAAGGTTCAAGTCAATATTCCACTCTTGGATGCAATCAAACAAGTTCCCAAATATGCCAAATTCTTGAAGGAGCTGTGCACAACCAAGAGGAGATTTTCGAACAAGGAGGTGGTAAGGGTAAGTGAAAATGTTTCAGCAGTTTTGCAACGCAAACTACCTCCCAAATGCAAAGACCCAGGTAGCTTTACTATCCCTTGTGTAATTGGCAATACAAGGTTCGAACATGCCATGTTAGACTTAGGTGCATCCATAAACGTCATGCCATATTCAATTTATGCATCAATGAACCTAGGTGAGCTTAAAAATGATAGGGTTATTATTCAATTGGCCGATCGTTCTAACGCTTATCCAAAGGGAGTTTTGGAGGATGTTTTAGTGCAGGTTAATCATCTCATCTTTCCGGCTGATTTCTACATGCTTGAGATGGAAGATTCGGCCCATTCCACCCCATTGCCGATTCTACTTGGAAGGCCGTTCATGAAAACATCCCGCACAAAGATTGATGTGTTCACAGGGACCTTGGCGATGGAGTTTGATGGGGATATTATTGATTTTAAAATATCTGAAGCTATGAAATATCCTAATGATGATCACTCTTGTTTTGCAGTTGATATTATTGATTCAATGGCGCAGGAACATTTTGAACAATTGCATGACGATGCGCTTAAAACGGTTCTTACAAACGGAATTGGATGCAAGAACCAAGGGGGAGAACCAAGTACAACCCACGACATCATTGAAGAACACCATGTCGTGCCCCCTAGTGATGATGTAGCTGAGATGGTGGCTGCCCTAGAATCGTTGCCAAAACAATATGGTAAGCCCTCAATCCCAATTTCATATTTGATTTCGACTAATAAGTTGCTTCCTTCAGTGATACAGCCACCTTCCCTTGAACTTAAACCGTTACCAAGTCACTTGAAGTATGTTTTCTTGGGAGATCATGAGACATTGCCGGTCATCATTTCATCCTCACTCACGGCACAAAAGGAAGACAGATTGGTGCGTGTTTTGAGAGAGTATAAAACAGCTATTGGATGGACCTTGGCCGACATCAAGGGAATCAGCCCCACCACTTGCATGCATCGCATACTTTTAGAGGAGGGGGCTAAACCATCTCGAGAGGCTCAACGCCGACTCAACCCTCCGATGATGGAAGTTGTGAAGAAGGAAGTAATCAAGCTATTAGATTGTGGAGTGATTTATCCGATTTCTGATAGCCGTTGGGTCTCCCCAGTCCAAGTTGTTCCCAAGAAGTCCGGAGTCACTGTGGTAAAAAACGAAGAGAATGAGCTTGTGCCTACCCGAATCCAAACCGGATGGAGAGTTTGCATTGACTATATGAAGCTCAACGCCACAACAAGAAAGGATCACTTCCCACTGCCCTTTATTGATCAAATGCTTGAAAGGTTAGCTGGTCATGCTTTTTATTGTTTTCTTGATGGCTATTCAGGTTACAATCAGATTGTTATAGCCCCAGATGACCAAGAGAAGACCACTTTCACGTGCCCCTTTGGTACCTTTGCTTATAGACGAATGCCATTTGGTTTGTGCAACCAGCCACGTTCCAAAGGTGTATGGTAAGTATTTTCTCAGATTTTGTGGAAAAGATCATTGAGGTATTTATGGATGATTTTAGTGTATTTGGTGATTCATTTGATGGATGCTTGGATAATCTTACTTTGATCTTAAAACGATGCATAGAAACTAACCTTGTGTTGAATTGGGAAAAGTGTCATTTTATGGTCAAACAAGGTATAGTTTTGGGGCATATCATATCTGAAAATGGAATTGAGGTTGATAAGTCTAAAATAGATCTTGTACGTCACTTACCCTCTCCCACTTCGGTGAGAGAGGTTCGTTCTTTTCTTGGCCATGCAGGATTCTATAGGCGATTTATCAAGGACTTCTCCGAAATTGCACAGCCCCTTTGCCGTCTCCTTCAAAAAGAGGTGTCATTTGAGTTCAATGTGGAGTGTGAGACGACCTTTAAACATCTCAAGGAGCTGCTCACTTCAGCCCCCATCATCACTCCACCAGATTGGAGCCTTCCTTTTGAGCTAATGTGTGATGCATCCGATTATGCAATTGGAGCTGTTTTAGGCCAGAGGAAGAACAAACAGCCCCATGTCAAACGATGCTTAATTGAATTATTCTACCACTGAGAAAGAACTTCTTGCAGTTGTTTTTGCTTTAGATAAATTTCGTTCATATTTAATTGGCACTAAAGTAATTGTATATTTTGACCATGTAGCATTGAAGTATCTTCTCACCAAGAAAGAGGCCAAACCGCGGCTAATTCGTTGGATGCTCCTACTCCAAGAGTTCGACATTGAGATTAGGGACAAGAAAGGGAGTGAAAACATGGTGGCTGACCACCTAAGCCGATTGGTGCACAATGAGGAACCCCTCCCCATTCCAGAAACGTTCCCAGATGAGCAATTGCTGTCCATAGAGGTAAGTGAGCCTTGGTATGCTGATTTAGTGAATTATTTTGTCACAAAACATGTTCCCAGCACCCTAGACAAATATAAACGTGATAAACTCAAAAAGGATACAAGATTTTATGTTTGGGACGATCCATACTTGTGGAAATATTGCCCGGATCAGATTATTCGAAGATGAATGCATAATTCTGAGTTTAATTCAATTCTTGCTTTCTGTCATACTTATGCATGTGGGGGTCATTTTGGCACCCAAAGAACAACACTCAAGGTGTTAGAATGTGGTTTTTATTGGTCTACATTGTTTAAAGATGCTAGAACTTTCTGCATAACGTGTGATAGATGTCAAAGAACAGGTTGCATAGGTGCAAAGGACCAAATGCCGCAGACCCCTATCTTTAATGTCGAAATTTTTGATGTTTAGGGTATTGATTTCATGGGTCCTTTCCCTTCTTCGTATGGTTTCATGTATATTTTGCTTGCGGTTGATTATGTTTCGAAATGGGTGGAAGCAAAAGCCACCAGTACTAATGATTCTCAAGTGGTTGCAGATTTCATCAAATCTAACATATTCTCCAGATTTGGGATTCCTAGAGTGTTTATAAGTGATGGAGGCTCCCATTTTTGCAATCGGACCATTGAGGCGCTGTTTAAGAAGTATAACGTCAAGCATAAGGTTGCAACACCTTATCACCCTCAAACAAGTGGCCAAGCCAAGGTTCGAATAGGGAAATCAAGCAGATTTTGGAGAAGACTGTTGGGCCAACCCGGAAGGATTGGAGCTTGCGTTTAGATGATGCACTGTGGGCATATCGTACGGCCTACAAAACACCTCTTGGGATGTCTCCATTTCGGCTAATCTATGGTAAGCCGTGTCACCTACCTGTGGAACTAGAGCACAAGGCGCATTGGGCTATGAAAACATTCAATTTGGACATAGATGCTGCTGGAATGCATAGAAAGCTCCAATTGAATGAACTCGAGGAGATAAGGAACGAAGCATATGAGAATGCCCGAATTTACAAGGAGAAAACAAAGGCGTTTCATGACAAGATGATTCGGGGCAAAAAAATTCTCAATTGGGCAGAAAGTGTTGCTTTTCAACTCTCGTTTACGTTTGTTCCCTGGTAAGTTACGTTCTAAGTGGATTGGACCTTTTGTTGTTACTAATGTTTTTCCATATGGTGCAGTCCAAATCCAAAGCTTAAGGAACGGACAAGAATTCAAGGTGAACGGGCATCGTTTGAAGCCATACTACGAGAACATTGTGGGGCAGGTTGTGGAAGAAGTTCCCTTCCATGCCGTGGGCACCAATGGAGCTTAAACCGAGGAATCGTCCAGCTGCAAGACGTTAAAGCAAGCGCTTCTTAGGAGGCAACCCATGCATTCGAATAAAGAAGACCTAGGAACAACCGGCTCAAACCTAGATTTGCGTTCCTAACTCTACTCCTTATTGCATTTACTTTGCCCTATTAGTGTCATGTTAGTTAGTGTGTTGTTTGCTGTTTGTTTGTGTGAATTTTTGTTTGAAACATTGAGGACAATGTTTGGTTTAAGTGTGGGGGAGGGGGGGTAAACAAGTTGTTTGCATGATTTTCGTGGGATTTTATCACCTATCACTTCGAATGTTGTTTTTCACTGTTTTAAGTGTTTTTAGTGTGTTTTGAAGCATTTGAGTGTGTTTTGAAGTAAAAATCCGAAAATTTGATAAAAATTTGAAAAATTGTTTTGAAAAACCCAAAAAGAGTTGTTTTTGTGTGTTTGTTTGTGTCTTAGGGTACCTTCCAACACAATGGTGAGGATTTGGTTTTTAATTGCATGACTGTTAAAGTGAGTTACAAACATAGATGGAAGTCTGAATTGCTCTCTGGTTTATGCTTGAGTGTGGTTATAATTCATGAATTCATGTTTAATCAAAAAGGAAAAAATCAGTTTTTGTAACATGCTTGAAGGAAGAAACTCAAACTAACGCTACAACCCTGAGAGACTTGAGCCTAAAACGTTCTTTGGAGAGTTATTATTCTGTGATTTCTTGTTTTCTAAAGTCGTTGCATGATCTCATTTCTCTTTGCTTGGTTGCTACTTAGAAGGCGTTTCATCATTTAGTTCCAAATACTAGAACTCATACCCGTTTCATTCAAAGCATGACATTGAATCGCATAACACATAAACAAGATGAAGTTGTGTAGTGAACCAGTGCCAAAAAGCCTACCCCTGTGCATTGTGTTTAGGTTTAACCCCGTTGAGCCTTGTTTAGCCATTTTTCTTTGTTTACCCACATATTCCCTACCTAGCCTAGAATAGGACCATCCTTACCCTTGTTCTTAAGGTGTAGTGAAGCATGACCTAGAGTGAAGTCTCGATGTTTGTTATTAGGCAGCAAATAAGTGTGGGGGAAGGGTTTCAAAGTGTTTATGTATGTGTGTGCCTAGCAGAACAAAAGGCACGGCAGAAAAGAAAAAAAGAAGAAGAGAAAAATTCGTGAGAAAAAGAAAAGAAAAAGAAAAGTTTGTGAAAAAGTGTGAAAAGTGTTCAAAATAAGTGAGAATAAGCTCACAAGTGTTGTTTGTTGAAGAAAGGGTCCAAAAAGTTGAATTTGGCCCTAAGTATGTGTGATTCTTCCCTTTGTGTACCAAAGTTTGTGGCTGCATTCAAAAAGGAATTCTAGAGTGTCAAATTCATTACTTTGCTTGCTATTGCTTTAAGAACGTCTGTTTTCCTTACCTTTCTTTGTTAGCCAATACCCTAGCCCCGTTACAACCCTTAACTTCTATCTTGGGTGTTGTGTGATCAATAATGTGGAGTTTGGGATTGGTATGAGCATATGGTGTCCCTGGTTCTCGCATTTAAGTAGTGGCATTCCATTCATGAGATCATATCTATACATGCTTAATAACTCCAGAAATTGCTTTCTTTGCTATAAACATATGTGAGTGTTCGTTTTCATGTTTACATCAATCTTCTCACATATACCTAGTATAGGGTGTGTAGTTAGAAAATCTGAGTGAAAATAAGAGTGAAACCGGTAAGGAATTGAGTGAATTCTCTAAGGCATGTTGCTACGTTCAAAACATTCTTTTAATTGGTTAGATGCAAGCTAATGAATGGTGACTGTGATTAAGTATGTGCTCGAGGGTGGGGATGACTAAAATCTATGGTTGTGATGATCTTGAATTTGTCATGTGGGTTGGAAATCCCTGAGGAAAACGTTGGAAGGTCTAGATTGTGTTTTGTTTGTTTTGTGTTTTGTTCATTTCGTTTTGCTCGAGGACTAGCAAAAGCTAAGTGTGGGGGAATTTGATAGGAGCATATTTATGCGACTTAGTTAGCTTGTTTTCGTGCATTTATGTTATTAGTTCTGAGTTAATTTTGTATTTTAAGCTATTTTCGTGTGTTTGTAGGTTCTAAGTGTCAAAGTGGCAAAAAGAAGCAATTTGGAGCATTCTAGAGCATTTTTGGGCCAAGATTGGACAGTGCAAGCATGGAGGCAAGTTGATGGACGAATTTGAGGATTAGAAGGCTAGAAATCAACTAGAAAGATGGAGGAAAGAAGTCAAAGACAAAGAAGATAAGAAGTTAGCAAGAAATAAGGAACCTTATCCAAAGCCTTATCCAAAACATTATCCTAACAACCTTATCTTATCCTAACCTTATCTTTCCATGTTTCTAGCCACAAAAGGAGGTTCTCATCAGATTTTATCATCTAGAACATAATTTCTAGAAGGCCTTATCCATTCCTAAATAGGTGCCACATGCACCCTTCTAGAAGACCAAAATCTGCACCTAATCTTTCCTTGCCGCACAAGGCATTGGATTTCCCAATCCTTTTCAGTCTTGCAGCACCAAATCAGCAAAGGAGAACCTTCCTTGCCGTGCAAGGAGTCCCAATTCCACATCCTTTGAGGTTGCCGCACCTAATTCCCATTTCTAGAGGGATTTGGGCCATTTAATTATCCTAATCTGATTTCTAGAGGGATTTGGGAGCCCAAAACCGAAGTAAAATGCCTTCTCAGCCGTGCCCTACCCTCCTCATATATATACATAATTGTGCCGCAAACCCTAGCCTCTCTCTACACACCCTACACACTTCTAAACTTTCTGCCGCAGCTTCTCCCCATTCCCTGCCATTCCATACACATCTCCCTGCCTTTGCCGCACCCACCACCCATTCCCTACTACTTCCATACACCCTTAACCACCACCATACACTTGTGATGCACCCTAGCAAGGAGGAAGGAGAGGAGAAACAGCCTTGGACAGCGTTGCACCCAATCTGGACTGCTGGGCGTTCTTAGGTGTATTCTACTTTATGTTTTCGATGTTTAAATTAATTTTCCTTGCTCTTACTGTAATCATGAGAGGCTAAACTCGTTTTTAGCTAAAGGCTACTTTGAAACCATGATTTTATGTGCATTATGAGTTGATGAATTTCAGTTACAGATTCTTGAGTTATGAATGCAATTGGCTTAACTGTTTGCATTAGAACTTATTTGTGTTTGTTGATTGAGGGTCGACACTTAATTGGCATGCATAAATCTAATGCTAGGATATAAGTGAGTTTCACATAATCGTTACAAACTTATGTTCACAAGTAGTAAAGGTTGCTGGAACAATCGTGTTAAGTTCAATTCTTGGTGTGAGTAACATGATGTCATAGTTATGAATGCCTCATCAATGCTTATGATTCTCATTGAACATAATGATATCTGATTGTGTCTCTATTATGATGTCATGTAGGGAAATTGATGAGAATAATTTGGTTGTAGATGAGTTGTCCGTCCAATTCAATGAAATTAGGAGAATCTGAGGGTTAATTAGTGATTGACACGGTTAATCTGGGGTGTTGTCATTCGTAATTCAATGAAAACGTAACTGGAAGTTGATTCATATGCATATAAATCATGTGTGGATAAGGAAACCTCTAGCTAGTCCACCATTTATCCCAAAAACCCAATTTCGTTCAAATTTGCCTAGTTTTAAGTTTCTGTTCGTTTTAGTTCAATTTCACCCTAAAACCAATCCCCCTTTACTTGTTTGAGTCAAATTAGTTATAATCTGTCTTCGTTTGTGTTTTTGTGTGTTTTGAGTCAAGTCAAAACCAATTTTCGTCCAAAGTTGTGTCTAGTGTCTAGAATCTGTCCAATTGGTGTTTTTAAGCAGTTTTGAGTGTTTTGAACCTGTTTTGAGTCATACTAGTTTGTTTAGAGTCTTTTGAGTCTTGTTTTGCTTATTTGAGTCTAGTTAGGTGTTTTAAAGTTTGTTTTGATAATTTAGAGTCAGTTTCTATTAGATTAGCAATCCCTCCTAATCCCCCGCCTAGAACGATCCCTACTTATACATATACTACAATTGATAAAAAGAGGGTTTAATTTGTGTGCTTAACTATAATCACATCAACCATTTTGGGGGGATGCCATCTTAACAGCAACTTACCTTATCAACCGAACACCAACACCACTCCTTCACGGAAAATCACCATATGAATTGCTCCACCATAAACAGCCAACCTATCACCACCGAAAAGTTTTTGGTTGCCTATGTTTTGCATCCACTCATAAAAAAAAAGACCCACCAAATATGATGCACACAATGCATATTTCTTGGTTATCCTTATGGGAAAAATAGGTTATCGCCTTTAAAATCTTACTACGAGCAAAGTTTTCGTCTCTATAGATGTATTATTTCATGAGCACATTTTCCCTTATTCATCATATAAACCATCACCTAACTTTAGCTTCACACCTATTTCTCCATCATTCTTTGACGAAGACATACACCTTGCTTCACCATCAATCCCCACTATCCCCACAACACCCACATTGACGCGCTCCGATCCTGGTATCCTCTAAACACCAGGATAGGCACGTGCTAGCCGACATCCGAGGATGATGAAGCCATTTTAACATGCATGCAAGTTAAGAAGAAAGAACAAACGTAAATAAAATACGTAAATTTAAAAAAGTAATGAAATATGCAAAGCGGGAACGTGTTCAGAGCATACAACTAATCAATAATACTACGAAAATGGGTCCTACACCAAAAGGAGGACTCAAAGCTACTGATACATAAATGTCTCAAAGCCAAGATCTTGCACCTTGATTCTAAGTCCTCAAGGGGATGCAAAACAAAAAGGTGAGTGGACCAAAGTTTATAATAATAATACTACTATGTAAAACCATTTTTCTTTTGAACATACTAACCCCCTGTATTGAAAACACCATATAATACTACATAGTAGGTTTTTTTTTTTGAAAAATCTAACATGCCATGAAAACTAGACCTGTAAACGGGTCGGGTTTATTGGGTTTTGGGTCGGGTTCAATCCGACCCGTTAAGTTAACGGGTCACCCGAACCCGACCCGTTAAGATAACGGGTCACCCGTTTCACCCGTTAAGACCCGTTAACAATTATTATTATTATTTTTTTTTGCATAAAGTCTATTTTTTGTTGTTAAGATTTTATTGAAATTACTAAAACATCCTCCACTAACGGGTGCTAACGGGTCTAACGGGTTTAACGGGTTGACCCAAAGTGACCCGTTATTTAACGGGTTGTTAACGGGTCCACCCGTTAGCGACCCGACCCGTTAAACGCCCACCCAAATACTAATATTAACGGGTCGGGTCGGGTTAACGGGTCGGGTCCAAAATGCCAGGTCTAATGAAAACCTTTGTAAAACATGTATATATAAAACAGTGCTCAGTAATGGTAACATAGTCACCTGAAGGCAAATTCATAAAACCTTCGTAAATCATATAACAATGTACTTAACTAAGGGTATCATAGTCGCTCGAAGGCATATCCATCACCCGACGGTGATGTTGTACGACACTGGGTTACGCGGCCCCATTACCCGAAAGTGAAGTTGTACGACTCTGGGTTACGCTAGAGAAGAAAAGTTACATAACACATCGACACTAGCTGTGGCTAGTATGTCATAAAATATCACACTACTCATCAACTGTGTCCTATGGCCATAGACAGATACATTCTCATGTTGTGTGTATGTGTTGTATGATTACCCACTAAGTAAGCACATAAAACATAGATCACATTTCTTGTATCAAATCATCAGAGCTCAAAAGCTCAAAGCATCATATCTTAAACCATTGGAGCGTTCTAGCTCAAGACATCATCATAAACCACATTCACAAATCCATAATATTTCATAAAGCGTAAATCTAATAATTTATAATGTTTCATAAAACGTAAATTCGATAGATCATAAATATATTTCATGAAACATATAATTATGAAATCATGCTTTTCATGAATGCAAGCCTAGTATTTTTATAAAATCATGCAATTTGAGAAGGGGTCCACTCACAGATACTCCGTCGTCGAAGAGCCGTGCAAACTAGAGAGGACGGGGTCACCACTAACAAACACACCTAAGAACATAAAAGGACCAATTAGTAAAGCCTACTAAAATGATTGAATTTGGGAAAACGGAGCGCGAAATTGGAATCAGGGCGTCGAAATACCCTAAGAAAGGTCTCGGGAAAATTTTGTAAAAAGTCAACGGTCAACCCAAGAAGTCAACCGAGATGCCGAGCTGATCAACTATGTTAAAACTTCAGAATTTCACTAAACGGATGCTAAAAACGAACTCAAGGCATCGAAATTAGTCCATGACGATTCCGGGGAAGATTTTGTAGAAGTCAACGTAAGAAATATTCCAAAACTATTCCTAGGAATATTTTAGGGAATATTCCAATTGAATCCTGGTCAGTTCAACGACTCAACGGATCGGGTTGACCTAGTTCGTTGGAAAACCCATCGAAAACTAGGTAAACTCGTCGGATTTTCTGAGAAATTTTTAAATGGCTATCTCTCTCATTTCTCATCCAAATTCGACTCATAATATATCAAAACGATGCTAGAGGCTAGTAGAACAAGATTATACCTATTTGGAAGCCAAAATTAGGTTGAAGATGGCCATAAAAAGCCTGTAAAGGACCAGAGTTTCGCTGAAAAACTGGCGAGTACTCGTCGGAGTAGGTTTTGCACAATGATGGTACTGTGCAGTGAGGGAGAGAGAGAAACCGAGGGATTTCTCCCTATTTATAGGTTTGAGGGTCACGCATAAGGTATCAGGATGACGGTGGGGTTACCATTGTTATTGTTGTTGTTTGAATGTGTGCATGTGCTCAAAGAGGAAAAGAGTGACATGGAGAAGACAGATCTGCATAGAAAAGAAAGGTAAGAAAAAGAAAGAAATTCATGGAGAGAGAAGGAACCGGGAAACAAAGGGACAGATATAGCCCTAGTGGCACGTAAACTAATGTCCACTAGGGACGAAACTAAAAATATCTCCCAAAATGTAAAATTAACAAATTACCCTCGACATTCTGAGCTTCATAAAATCTTCGTTCTAGCTCCAAATTCGGTTACGCTTGCGTCTACACATTCGTAGCGATGAGTACTACAAAACATGCTAACTTAGTAGATCAAACATTTCACGACACAAAAGTCAACGAAAGTAAAAAAACTCACCTTTAAGGGGATTTTCGTAAATTCACACTTATAAAATTAATAAAACCGTAAAATTAGGGATAGGTTGTTACACATACCGGTTTCATTACTTGAAACCCCAAAGGCACCTTTTGATCAACTAGCCCCAACCGAATCAACAAACAGCCCCGTTGCACAGGCCACTCCACCTGCTCTAACCCAACCGCACATTGCCATCAATGTTGCCCCATCTCGCCTTACGCAACGCACACATCTCCCAATTGTCTACCTTGGCAGTAGTCCATATACCAAGTACTCCATCTTTTGGTTGATGTACTATCATATGACATGTTATCTCCTCAACACCGAGCTTTCACCGCCTTTATTTCCAAAGAAGTCGAGAAATGTCGACCCATATTCATTTTTGCAAGCCATGCAGCAACACCAATGGTGTATTGCCATACGCCATGAAATTGATGCCTTGGAAGCCAATGACACCTAAACACTCCAAACCATCCTCCCCCCTCCCACGAAAAAAAAAAAAAAAAAAAAGCATGTTGGTTGTAAATGGGTGCACAAGATTAAGCATAATCTGGATGGCTATACGAAGCTCAGTTGGTGGCTAAAGGGTATAATCAAATTGAAGGCCTTGACTACAAGGAAACCTTTGCTCTTGTGGCCGAACTTGGCATTATTCATCTCTTGCTTGCCGTGGTTGCCACTCAAAATTGGCATCTTCACTAACTCATCGTAAACAACGCCTTCTTGCATGGTGACCCTGAGAAGGATGTATATATGGCATTTCCACTGGTTTCGGACGAAAAGGGGAGACATGTGTCTGCAAATTGCATAAATCACCATATGGTCTGAGGCAATCATCCTCCCAGTAGTTCATTAAGCTTTCAACATCCCTCCAACGTGCAAATTTTTGACAATTCAAGCCTAATTACTCATTCTTTGTATGTATCCAAGGTAAAAAATTTGTTACCGTTCTTGTTTACATCGACAATATTATCTTGGCAGGAAACAATTTACAAGATATTGAAGCTACAAAAATATTTCTCAAAGAGATGTTCAAGTTGAAGGACCTCGAACGCTTGAAGTACTGTCTAGGCATCGAGGTGGCAAGTCTCATCGAAGAAAATTTATCACTTAGCAAAGATGATATAGAATATATTTTAGACCCTTCGTCCTATCAGAGGCTTGTTGGTCAACTCATTTACTTGAATATCACGTAGCTCGACCTAGTATATCCAGTCCACATACTAAGTCGCTTCATGGACAAACCATAGACATCCCACTTAGAGACTGCACATCGGGTCTTGTATTACATCAAAAGAACACCCAAACAAGGTTTGTTCTTCTCCGCAGAAAGTCCAATCCAATTGAGTGCATTTTGTAATGCAAATTGGGCTAGATGCCATGATATCAACAATCAGTTACCGGGTATTGTGAGTTCCTTGGGAAGTCATTGGTCTCTTGGAAAACTAAGAAACAAGCCACTGTTTCACGGTCAAGCGCTAAAGCAGAATACGATCCATGACAGCAACATGTTGTGAAATTATTTGGTTAAATTTCATTTTACATGACTTAGGCATTTCACATTTGTATCCTGTGAAATTGTATTGCGACAACCCCGCCGCCCTCCACATTGCCTAAAATCCTATGTTCCATGAACGGACTAAGCATACAGAATTCGACTGTCATCTTGTATGAGAAAAAAGTCCAAAGTGGAATGATCAAAACGGTTCAAGTATCAACTTCACAACAACTAGCTGACATGTTCACAAAGCCGCTGAGCCTATCACAATTTACGATCTTACTTGGCAAGTTGGGAATTATCAACATACATTCCAACTTGAGGAGGAGTGTTGAGAATAAAGAATGATTTTGGATTGATTTCCCTAATATGTATATTGTAATTTGTCCTTGATTATAAGAGTGTAGGAGAGGAAAGATATTGTACAGGCTAATTTCTAGGATGTAAATTGTTTCATGTACAATATATAACTCTTGTACCAATTCAACATGGAATACACAAAATATTCCTGTTTCAATAGGAACAAAAAAGAAAAAACTTGACGGCAGGTAACACCACTCTTGTTTGCTTTTGTGCTTTGAATTTGGATTTGGTTTTGGAGAAGGTGAAACTCTAAGCTCTTTGATTTAATTCTTTGTGTATAGGCGTCACCAGTGACGGTATCACTTTGATTTGATTGTTGGCGTGACCCTCAGGTAGTGAGCTTCATTGGGTTGTAAAACCCTTTTCTCTACACTAGTAGATGTTGAATTCCAGTTAATTTTGATAGCTTTCATAGCCTGAATTTATTTAACTTTTCATTTGTCATGAACAGCCTTCAATACCCGTTTGAAGTATTGCCTATGTTGTGAATTTTGCACTTGCTTTGATTTGGTTTTTGACACGGTTGTTGGACAAACTGGTTTGCAAGATTTGCTTGCTATTTTTTAATTTTGATTTGGTCTACACCGAAGGGTAATTTGAATTTTAACTTGTGTTGTGTTTCCATTGATTTTCATATGACTACAAGAGTTTACCTTTGGGGTTGGATCTCCAGAGCTATGGCCTTGTTTAACTTAGCTTTTGACGGAGATTTAATCCATCTTTTCCTTTCTTTGGATATGTAGGAAAAGGGGGGTTGTTGTTGTAACTCTAACACCATAAATCAATTTTTCTTTGAGCTTGGTTTATTGCTCCAAGGTTGATTTGTAAGAGAGTATTTTTCCTGCCTTCGTTGAAATGTCTGAGGCCATTTGTAAATATTTTATTGGTCTCTATGCTCTTTTGGTTGATGCTTGTTTCTTTGGTCTTGCAACAAGCATTTGTGTTAGAGTAAAATTGGAGGCTTTCAAATCTTGTTGAGAGTTAGTATTTTTCATTGCACTTTGCGTTAAGTTCCACTATGTCGTAAAGGTTTCGAACTCCCTAAATACTTAGTATTTATAAAATCAACGAACAATGCTAATTCTTTTGTTCTTATTTGCAAGTTTGATTTTTTTTTAAAACAAGTGTCGATTCATGGTTGCCAAGGTGAGAATTGCACCCTAGTATTTGTAGTAATGCACTCTTCATGTCTGTCGTATTTTGTTAATAAGTTTTGATGCATTAGTGTCTGATTATCACCTTTCGGAACCTCCGTGTCTACGTAGAGACATGTTGTGTCGAGAAAATGCTTGGCAAGTAGATTTTGACCTTCCCCATAAAGATCACCTTCCGGCACCTCCATGTCTACGTAGAGACATCTTGTGGTGAGAAAATGCTTGACGAGTAGATACGACTTTCTGGCACCTCCATGTCTATGTAGAGAAATTGTTGTGCCAAGAAAATTCCTGACAAGTAGATTTTGACCATCCCATACAAATCATTTTCAGGCACCTCTATGTCTACGTAGAGACATGCTGTGTCGATAAAATGCTTAGAGGAGTCCTCCTGGGATTTTTAGGAGCATCTTTCTTTGTCTTCTATCTCATAAATTGTTGGTGGGATTTCTTGATTATTATGATCAGAGGAATAGCCGAGCTACCATTTAAGAAACTCTCTTCATGTAGAAACCGTTTCTGGTGGCTTGTTGGCAATTTTCTTATGTGAACTGAAGGTTGCTGACTCTTTTAGTAGTTGATTATGCTTTTTTCTACCACATTTTGTCTCAACACAATATCAAACAAAAGAAATAAATAACTTATCAAAATTTATTTCATACCTTGTGATGAATGTTCTTCTTTGGATCTTGTCTCGAAAGCACGAATGATTGAACTTCTTGTTCTCTTTTCTAGCAGCACTTCGTTGCTTTTGGTATTTTCTCTCAAAGTTTCTCTCAATTTCTGCAGAGTATCTCTTGCTTTTGTGTCCCTTTTATAAATGCAATTGATGCCTACTAATAGACATCTTAGGAGGACTCTAGAGTTTTACGTGGGGTAAGATGGAGGCGATGAACTCCACTACTTTCCCTTAATTTCTCCCACGTCTTGCATTTTTTTTCATTATTTTATTATTTTTTGCTTATCTAATAAAGCCCACGTCCTCTTTTGTTGCAGAAATATGAGGAGTTTATGTTTTACACGCCACTTCCCTTTTTGTAGGAAGAAATACATAATTTCTTTTTTATTTATGGGATGTTGATCTGTATATAAAGCTCATCTTCACATATTAGGCTGGATTACATTTTTCATTTTGTCTTGCAGCTTGATCCAATTTGTATCGACATTATTTTTTTTATTTTTTTTGTTCAACAGATTTCAAATTGAGCATTGGCAATCTGGTAATATCAATACATATTATGTCCTCTCTTAAGAGAGTGACTGGTCTCGAGTAATTGGTATGAAAATCACCAAGACAAGTATGTAGGTGCTCAAAATGAGTTCATTGAACACGATTAAACAAGAGTTCTTGTACTCACGTCATATAAGAACTCACTAGTTGGGATGATGTAAAGCATTCCTTTGACCCAAGACACCACAGTTGTCTTGTGGATAAGTCTTTGATCATTTGACAATGCGTCATAACCTCAGCGTTTGTTTCGTGCATTATTGATATCACTGATTAATCCATAATGGCATATAAGTCTACAACAAGGAATCTCTAACCTTCATCCATTGAAAGAGGATACTATGATATGATACAAGAGTCTCTGGTCGGAACACATGAATGTGATTTAAGAATATGTTCCAAATCACGTTCACGAAAATCATATAGATAAGAGAATCACATTGGATAGTAGGCATGAATAAACTATCAACAAAACAATGTGATCAAGAGTATTGATATAGAGAATGATCATATTTTATTGTATTCCAATTTAATAGGTTATCCTACTACCTAGCTTGGGTAGCAATGGTATATTGCTAAGTGTTACTCATAACTTGTCGAAGCACTAAAGATTAGCAATCAATAATAGTCATTAAAAGGAGAATTGAAAAACAATTTCAATTCACAATCAATTAGTAAGTGTTCTAATCACTCACTACGCTAATTAGAACCTAAAAGATCTTACACCGTATAAGGTAGAGATTAAGTTCATATTAGACCTTGAACTAGTTTTGGGCTTCAAGGCCTAATGATCTTTGAATTGTCAAGCCCATTCACATAAGTTGTATGACAACTTGAATCTCAAATGGCTTATAGGCCCACTAATTTTAATAGGTAGACCATAGAAAGATTAAGTGCTAGAGTTTCTCAAGTCACTTAAGTTTGAGGGGATATAAAGAGAGTCAAAACACTAGCCTCATTTAGAGTTTAGTGAGAGAAATGAAAGAAACACAACTTTATGTTTTCTATCTAAGAGGCTGACCACAATAGGAGAGGATACTAGCATCTTCCTCTCCCTTGATCATTCATTTCTTCTTCACACCTCACCTTAGTGTAGAGACAGAGGTTTCCAACTTTTGGAACTTGAAGATTTTAATCCACCATCCAAGTCCAAGAGCCAAGACGCAAATGAATGAAGTCATCACCTAGGGTGAATAATCTTTGCTTATGCAAAGAGATTTCAACAAAAGTATAATAAGTCGCATATCTTTTCTTCTAGATTTGAGTTGAATTTTGGTTCACCACCCACTAGGCTTTGAATTTTCATTGTTCAAAATTTGTTTTTAGTGCATACGTACGACCTTCTACATTTTAATTATTAATTGCAATTTGTATGTTGCAATTTGTATGTTGCTCTAATGATCTTAAATAAAAATATTTCCTCTGGATCTTCTTACAAGTCGATGACAAACCAAGATGGATCACTGTGTAGAAAAAATGGGGCTTAAATATGTAGCGAATTGGCTTTAAGTGCATGTGATTGATAAAGATATGCCTATAAAGCCAATTAAGGGTAAATAGTTCATGGAATTATCTCATGTATTAAGACAATTTGAGTTTCAATACAATTGGGCAAAGTTGTTTCTTATTATTCCCTATACATGAAATTATCTCATGTATCAAGATGAAATCTGTATAGATAGATGGATAAGGTTATTGTTGAACGATGAGTATTCTAAATGTTCTTAGTCGTAGTATATTCAACTAGGCATTGATTGTCTGTAAAGGCTAGTATGTATCATGTTTATGTTGGTCTGCCTTATAGCCATTTGAGTAGACGCACTAAGACTGATACATAGGTGCTCAATGGTGGATTGAGCTTACTCAACGCAATCCACACATGTTATTGTGCACGAGATCTTATAAATGTATACCAAATTTCATGTCACGTCAATAAGAATTCGTTAGACCGCAATAATGTAGCATTAGTGATAGGATTTTTACCAACTGCAAAAGAATGGATAAAAAAAACTTTAAAATACTTGCAAGAGTACAATGTTATCGTAGTATAGTAGCTCAAGAAAGGTCGTTCTCCACAGGGATTGAATGCATAATTCGTATTTAAACCAATGCTTAATTAATTATTTGAAACAAAGTTTAGAAAAAAAAGTTGATTTTGAAATTTAAAATAACCAAAACGAATTTAATAAAAATAATTAAATAAATTAGCAAAGTAAGGAAAACAAAAGAAAACGGTTTTGAAAAGCAATTTAAACACTAGGGTTCCACCGTCACCATTAACAATCCAATGCAATTTTACCAATTACTTATGAATTTCCACATACATGCTTTGAAGGTTTTCCTAATGCATATTTTTCTCTTGACGTTTAAGTGAAAATGTATATTTAACATGCAACACGTCTGTGATATTCAGATCAAATATAAACATGCAAGACTCATTAAGTTTTGTGAAAACCCTTTGAAAAACTATGCAACCCTTAAGAGCGTGATGTTCGCCTTAAGTGAATATACAATTACTAGTCACAAGCAGCCCTCATCAATTTCAAGATGATGTTCCAACAAAAATTGCATCAAATTACTTGTCTAAATACCTTAATGGTCGCAAATCATTAAGTCAATTAGATAGTTTAAATACGGAGATTAATAATTTAAAGCAAGCATGCATCCATTCATAAGCAAATTAATAAAATCACATATTCATGCTAAGGCTCATGGCCTCGCCCTAGCAAAAGGACTAGTTACGCATAATCACAATAAAAGCCAAAGAAAATATCATTAACTAGAAAAATGATTGAAAACATCTTGTAGGTAAAAAGTCTGAAATTCTCCAAAGCTTTGCTAAGTTCTCTCAATGTCGCTTCGTGAACCCTAATAGTTAAATAGCCTTATTTATACTACTACAAATTAAAATCCCTCATAGAAAAGGTTTTCTTAAAATTAGGAATCAAAATAATAGAAGGATAACTTAAAAACACACTCCAAATCTGACTAGCAAATCTGCCCGGCGGAGAAATAGCCACGTTTCTGGACCTTAAGAGCTCCAAAACAATCCCAAAACAACTTAGATTAAAGATTAGGGCCTCTTCTTCATGTTCCAAGAAGAGCCCAAATCCAAAATCCATCATCTTCCAGCCCAAAAGTCACAAATAAGCTCTGCAATTCAATATGCCAACACTGCGCGTTGGGTATAAATTAATTTTCCACGATCAAATGTTTAGGGATAAAATTATAAAATTTTGACAACCTTTTTGACAGATTCACGAACCCACTCCAATTGGAATCACTCAAAAATTCCACCATTTGATTACTTTATGCCCAAAATGGATTCGCATGTCCTATATTAAAAATTCATAACAAAGCATCAAAATCTCACCAAAATATACCCAGAATAGGGGAAAATATATAGTATATAAGAGAATCAACAATTAGTGGTTGGACCTGAGGCATCGCATGTTGCCTTGTGATTAGGTCTTTAATGTTTGATTTGAAGGAAATATTTGTGAAAACAAGTTTATTTGAGCAACATCTATGCATGCATTTAACAATTAAAAGGCGGAATCATGCTTGTATGCACTCAAAAACAAAACTGTACCCATGAAATTCAAGGCCTAGTGAGTGTGGTGAACCAACTCAAGAACAAAGTGAGTTGAGAAATATTATACCTTTGTTGATTCCTCTTTGCATAAGCAAAGGCTAATCACCCAAGAGATAAGGCCTTCATTCCTTACTTCTTAGCTCCATGGATTTCTTGGATGTGGATGGTAGAATGGATTCTCCAAGTTCCCAAAATAGAGAACATCTAAGTCTCCACACCAAGGAAGGACTTGAGGAAAAGATGAGTGACCTTGGAGAAGGGAAGATTGCTAGCTAATCTCCTCCAAGGGGTCGGCCTCCTAAAGAGAAAAATGAGACTTGTTCTATCCAATTTCCTCTAAAAGAACCCTTATGAATATTTGCTATAAAGTTCTTTATATAGTCACTGAAGGAAATAATTGTGAAAACAAGTTCATTTGAGCAACATCTATGCATGCAATTAACAATTAAAAGGCATAATCATGCTTATATGCACTCAAAAACAAAATTTTACTCATGAAATTCAAGGCCTAGTGAGTGAGGTGAACCAAGACTCAACTCAAGAACAAAGTGAGTTGAGAAATATTATACCTTTGTTGATTCCTCTTTGCATAAGCAAAGGTTAATCACTCAAGAAATAGGGCCTTCATTCCTTGGTTCTTAGCTCCATGGATTTCTCGGAGGATGATGGATGAATGGATTTTCCAAGTTCCCAAAATAGAGAATCTCTAAGTCTCCACACAAAGGAGAGCATTGATGAAGAGATGACTGACCTAAGAAGAGATAGATGCTAGTAATCTCTTCCAATGTGGCCGGCCTCCTAGAGAGTCAAGAGAGCTTTTTGTTCTCATCTTTTCTCCAAAGAAAACCCTAAGGATGAAAAGGCTATAAAGTTGCCTTTATACCACCTCACAATGAAGTGGCAAACTTGCAATTAAGCCAAGTTCACTACCCCTTACTCTTATGGTCGGCCATATTGGGTTCTTTGGACTTTGAGGCCCTTTGTGTTTCAAGTTGTCATACAACTTGAGATATTGGACTTGACATTCAAATCTCATTGGGCCTTGCGGCCCAAAACTAACCCGAGGTCTATAACGAACTTATTCGTTTGATTAATTAACATATTAATTATCCTAGCCATAAATAATTAAACCATTTAATTATCCTTACTCATCTCCATTGTTTCTTCAATCTCTACCTTACACGGTGTACGATGGAACACGCTAAAGTCATTACTTATAACGTTTCCACCCAAATATCCCTTCTAGTCATAATAAAGAGATATCCAATTATCTCTTCATTCAAAATGAAGAGACATCCATTAATGGATACAATATTAGATTCAAAATCTAATACTTGAAGAATCTATCCTTTAGTTTTTCTTAAATACTTAAGGACTCACTTAACAGTTGCCATGGTTTTGATCATGGGCTTGCACTAATATCGTCTTGTACCGATCTTGGCACAACTCATATCAATGTTTTTCATAAAATATGAAATACGTAAATCACCTTTCTGCGTATGCATAAAGGATTCTATTTACGCTTTATGCTTCTTTGGGAGTCAAAATGGTACATTCCCTTTTAGAATAGCAACTCCTAGTCTGACTGGAATTGTCTTTTCATTTGAAGTTTATCATTCAAGAAACTTTCTACATCTATCGTCTATCAATTGAGATAATCCAATTATATCTTGAAATCTATCGTTATATATTTCCATCCCATGTATATAGACTATGTCTCCCATATACATTCTATCGTTCTAGAATGTTTAAAGTCATATCTTTAACGAAGAAGAATTCCTTTCATTTCCAAAATTAGTATATCATATATATGTTCAATTTTAGGAACATGATTAACTTCCACTAATCTTTTGTAAACCTAGTAAACAAAAGATTCATTTACATCTTTATGAGAAATCAAACGATTTGATCTCTCTCATAAGACGCTTATAACTCTCACTAGCTTGCTAAGATTCATGATGGATGGATCTCTACAACTTACAAAGTCTTGTGATTCCTAGTCTTAGACATATATTATCAAGATTATCTTGATAATGGTTTCGAAAACCCATATTATGTCCAAATAATGAATCACGGTTTAATTGTAGCTATCAATCTTCGAATTAATAGAAACCAAGACTACATCAAAGAGGTTTCTTCCAAGTCAACCAATCTCGTTGATTGTAGTCACCTTAAGCTACCAATTAGCTATGAAGGTTTCACTATTTCGGGTCAAATGGTATTATACCATTTCCTTGAGTATATGTCTTATATACAGTCATAAGGATTTTCATTCTTATTTCTTTCGAATTAAGAGGTGTAACTCTATGACATAGTCATAAAGTTTAAACCATTCAACTAAGACGGTTTATAAATCCTTCTCGACTACCTTGGAGCTTGTGGTGTAGGAACTAGGTTGTTATACCTGTTGATTATCATCTTGTCTCTCAAAGAACTCATTCTTTGAATTCTATCTCTCATTCATTTGCTCTATCTTAGGCAAATCCTAGTGTAGGATTACAATGAACTACCCAACAAACAACATTTTTTAGTTGGTTTATAGAAGTGATATCCAAATGTTAATTTAAGGATATCCCACAAGATTGTTCTCAAACAAATATTACTTATTAGCACACAACCTCAAGTCTTAACACGATTAAGACTTGTCTTTCTTTCCAACTACATCCTATGGAGCCATGAAACATTTTGGAAGATCTTCTAATTGACAATTATATTAACTTAGAAGCATATATATCCTATATATGGGTAATTGATAATAGCCAACGAACTTCATCTATCCGAGTTCGTTCTTCTCCCAATGGAGAAATCCATTATCTTATGATGCTACATTCCTTGATATCTTTCAAGGAGACTCTTCTAAAGTGTTCCTTTTCCTTAGACCAAATCTAAGGAGGTAAATACTTTAGTTGTCTTACTCATCAACTTACATTCTTGAATTCTTTGAAACCTTATGCAAAGTATTCGGACATGTGTTTATTCAAAATAAACGATAGTCCAACCGAGAGCATTATGTTTTGGACAAGTGCCACTAACATCTAAGTGAATTAACCTCAACAACTTTGTGATTCTTTATTCTTTCCAAAAGAATAAAGAACATTTTGCCTCTATACAATTTTAACAAGAAGGCATTGGATCTGGATCTAATGATCCAAAGCATCCATGTATGACCAACTTGTAATTTATGTTTTAGAGGTGTCACAACTCAGTGGGATTAGTAACTACCTTGCAACCTTTTGGGTTTTAAGCATCGCTATATTCTAAACAGTTAACACTACCACATCATCTCTACTATAGAGACAATCAATCAAATTACAATAATTCAATCATTCATTAATAAAGAAAAAGGTTTTGTCAAACAAAACATTCATCCATTTCTTAAATTATAGTGATGGAATTAAGTTACTTATTCAAATTGGAATGTAAAGACAATCCTTCTTTTTCGAATTTCTTTGGTAGTTCATATGAGGAAATAAGTACTATCTGCTTTCGCAGAGATCTATATTTTATTCACGTTCCAAATGTGAAGTACTTTTTTTTCTCTCATCAATTTTCTACTTCTTATTAGCCACATTTTTACAACAATTGTAAAACATAGCTACTAATACGAAATCAAGCATTCAAGTAGAAGAACCAACTATTTTGAACTTATTCAAGAACAATTTACAACACCTTCGAAAGGTGTCTTCTTGACACTTGCAAAACATTTCTTACAAATACCCATTCCAATGTCCATCCTTTCATAAAGAAAGTTTGTTCCCTTGGAGTTATTTTGCTTTCTTCATTTGACTTCTCAATTGACTACAATAGTCATGGTTCCTAAACTCCCACTATCTCTCTTGAAACTTATTTCAATTGTGTTACACACATCAAACGATTTGAAGAGCGCGTAGTTATTGTTCACTATATAGTTTACAATAAACTTAGTGAACCATTTAGATAGGGACTCAAAGGTGAAGTCATTGCCTAGTTTCCGTCTCCTGAAGTGGTTTAACACTTCAACACTCAATGATTCAAAATCATCATAAGTCTATGTTGATGGACTATTTTTGTCAATCAACCATTATGTTCTAAACATAATTACAAACTTTCAAGAGTTGTTCAAGGCAACCCTCATTTCTTCATACAACAATTTGTAAGTGAAGAATCATGGCACATAAAGTGTCCATGCCCTTGTGCTTACTTCTCAAGTTCCTTGTTCATGTAACAACGAAACAAGCACTAGTGTTTGCGTTTAACTAAGGGTTGTTCAAAGCAACTCTTATTTCTTCATACAACGATTTGTAAGTGAAGAATTATGACATTAAAAGTGTCCATGTCTTTGTGCTAATCTTCTCAAGTTCTTTTGTTCATACAACAAAGGAATAAGCACTAGTTGTTTGTGTTGTCCTCTTTATGATAGACTTATCTAACATGTTCTTTCATTGATACATTATCAATAGGAAGATTATGAGGATGAGACTACTTAGGTACATATACAATCCATTCAAGACAATCTAAGGGATTGTGGTACCAAGTCCGGAAACCAAAGCCTTAGGCTTCTCTTTGTCAAGTTTTGGATTGTGTTTGCAAATATATCGGTAAATAAATAATAACGAATATAAATTGATTGATTTTAAGCCATTTGATCCGGGTCTTTAAATCAAATATCATCACCCACTATTTTCGGCAAATTTCATATCCTTCATCGGAATTCAAGAGTTTTGAAAGAAACTCTTAGTAGGGTATGAGAGGCTCACTATTACCAAGCCCACCTCACAATGATATGATGTTGGCTCCATTGCACTTAGTTAAGTCATTCCCACCATGCAAGTTCGTGTAGGGGTTCAAGAACAAACTCACAATGATATGATATTGATCATTCTCATTGCCTACCTTCACAACATCATGTATGTGTATAGGACTTCTCCTGAGTGTAAGCACATACTTTGTACTCCCCCATGATAGGGTGAAGTCGATGTATGAGTCACAAACAATTGGAGCCTATCACGATGGAAGGCCACGAAAGAGTGTTCAAAGTACTCTCACACTTGTCAACTTAATAATGGTTTGGTTGAGGGTTTTCAGGTCTCATCACGTATAAACATGCATTTTAATCTTATTAAAACTATTTGGTCCTATTACAACTATTGGTCCATGTGATTGACTTAGCAGTATATGATACTCCAACTATGTTTGTAAAACGGTTTTTAAAGCAAGAGTATATGGTACTACTAACATAAGATTTGCATTCATTGATGGACTATATAGTTGCCTTAGGGCCTTAGGATGACTATGAACCTTTGATTCGATCCAACACGAGCCTAGTGTTGGATCTCGGTCTAGGGATGGTGATTGATTTTTGTTACATGTTTAATCACATTAAGGCGTGTTTTCTTATTGGGCATTGGACCCTCTACTCCAATTTCATGCATATCAAATAAAACAAAGTAAAGAAGAACTTATGCTCTTGTTACAACATTTGATCATATCAAATTACAACCAAAATCTAATCTACTCATTCTCATGGTTCAAACAAATTTGAAAGATGGCCATTCACATAGCTCAATTATCGAAGGCTTAGGTTCATAATCACCCTTTCTTTAACTAATTAACGCTTTAACTATTTAAACTTGAATGCAACATTGTCATTTGGTTTTTGTATCCATAGAATTGATTTAGATGGAGCTAAATGAAATGAAAATCCAATTCTCATTTGAAGATACAAAACTGTTTTGTTCTCTACTAATTAGGGCCAAAATGCAATAACCTCAACTATTGGGCTATATTGCAAAACACAAACTTTTGAGGTCACTTTGTAAAAACACGAATGTTCACTACTTCATGTAATTACAACTAGAACCCAAAAATTTCAAAAAAATGCAAAAACTTCATTAAAGGAGCAAAACAATTGGTCCTTTAGTGATTTTGGGCCTTTACGTAAAAACGTAAACTTTCGGGTCAAAGTACAAATACACAAAAGTATCAAAACATTATGTAATTGCACAAAAGCCCCAAAAATACCCTACTTTAATAGGGTGGCCGGTTATGATAGTGGGAGAGAGTTGATTTGTGGTTTGAAAGGTGATTGAAAGATGTAAGTGATTGGTATGGTGTGAATAATAAGAAAGGTATGGGTGTTGATTGAATAAAAGTCATACCATCCATCACTAACAAAAACTTTATGCAAACAACCAACAACTTTGAATCAAAATTCCCAACTTTTTTAATCTTGCCAACAACATAACAAGAACAATGAAGAACATCCATGAAAGCCCATAGGAGCTCCATGAACATTTTTCACCCAAAAACTCTCAAACTTAAGGGAAATAACATATTATCATACTAGGGTACTTAGGGGTTCTTATTCTCACTTTAAAACACTTTTAACAAGACAAATATGAACCCAAAAATCCACCTTTGCATTTGGCTGAATTTCCCCATAAACATGGCACCAAATTTTATCTCCAAAATTCACGCTCATATGAATTACATCTACAACACTTGAGATGGCAAATTTTCAAGCAAAATTTACATTCAAATAAGCAAGAATAATGTTTGTAACAATTACAACATTCAATATCAAACGCTATGAACTACAAAACCCAAAAGGATTCACCAACTACTAGACCTAGGCTCTTGATACCACTTGAAGGAAATAATTGTGAGAACAAGTTCATTTGAGCAACATCTATGCATGCAATTAACAATTAAAAGGCGGAATCATGCTTGTACGCACTCAAAAACAAAACTTTATCCATGAAATTCAAGGCCTAGTGAGTGAGGTGAACCAAGACTCAACTCAAGAACAAAGTGAGTTGAGAAATATTATACCTTTGTTGATTCCTCTTTGCATAAGCAAAGGTTAATCACCCAAGAAATAGGGCCTTCATTCCTTGCTTCTTAGCTCCATGGATTTCTCAGAGGAGGATGGATGGATGGATTCTCCAAGTTCCCAAAATAAAAAACCTCTAAGTCTCCACACCAAGGAGAACATTGATGAAGAGATGAGTGACCTAGTAAGTCAAGAGAGCTCTAGAAAGTCAAGAGATGAGTGACCTAGTAATCTTTTCCAAGGTGGCCGGCCTCCTAGAAAGTCAAGAGAGCTTTTTGTTCTCATCTTTTCTCCAAAGAAAACCCTAAGGATGAAAAGGCTATAAAGTTGCCTTTATACCACCTCACAATGGAGTGGCAAATTTGCAATTAAGCCAAGTTCACTACCCCTTACTCTTATGGCCGGCCATATTGGGCTCTTTGGGCTTTGAGGCCCTTTGTGTTTCAAGTTGTCATACAACTTGAGTTATTGGACTTGGCATTCAAATTCCATTGGGCTTCGAGGTCTATAACGAACTTATTCGTTTGATTAATTAACATATTAATTATCCTAGCCATAAATAATTAAATCATTTAATTATCCTTACTCGTCTCCATTGTTTCTTTAATCTCTACCTTACATGGTGTACGATCCATTAGGTTCCTTTTAGCGAGGCAGTGGGTGATTAGAACTCATCAAATCGATTGTGAATTGAAACATACTTTGAATTCTCCCTTTAATGATTATACATCTTTAGGGCTTCCACAAACCATGGCTACCCAAGCTAATCAGAAAAGGTAGAGAACCTATTCAGTTTAGGATTACAATGCAATACAGTCTTTCTTTAATACAATACTCTTGACCACATTGTTTGGAATGCAATACGGTCTTTCTCTAATACAATACTCTTGACCACATTGTTTGGTTTGATAGTTTATTCATGTCTACTATCCAATGTGATTCATTTACTTATATGATTACCTTGAATGTGATTTGGAACGATTTCCTTAATCTTATTCATACTCTGGCTAGAGATTCTCCCTCAAACGCTTTGAAGGTTAAGATCCCTTGTTGCACATTCAGTTATCTCCATGGCTAAGTGGCTTAAACCCAACTATGTCGTGAACACCCTCTTACAGAGTGATTTTGACATAGTTAAAGATCAATGACCTAACCACAAGAAAACTATGATGCCTCAGGTCAAATGACTACTTTGCATTATCCAAACCATGAGTTCTCACGTGACATGAGTATGAGAACTCTTTGTTGATCGCGTTCAGTGGACTCACTCTCTATTGAGCACCTACATGCTTGTTTTGGTGTCAATCACACCAATGACTCAAGACCAGTCACTCTTCCTAAGAGAAGATATAGCACGTACTGATCTTAACGGACTTTCAATGCCCAATTGGCAATCCTATGATCAGGAACTTTTAGGGTATGTAAACGAAAGAGAATGGTCTCTTGAATCTAACTTCTTTATATCACATTCTCCCAATTACATATTCCTTGGACTTATAGTTTAAGCATATAACATTTATATGAGACGGCTTAAAACAATAATCTTTGATTTTTATATTAAACTAGATTAGTTTAACATGCGAAATGTCTGTAAAGTATCATCATATGATTGGTTTTAGGGCACATTTCCCACAGTCACTTCACTTAAGTGACAAAAAGAACAAAAAGCCTCTTTTTCAACATATGGACGGTCATCTTAGGGCTTTGGGCTGTTTGGGCCCTTTTGAATCTTTATACATTAAGTTGGCTTGACGTTCTAAGCCCATTGGACCTTGCGGTCCAAAACTAACCCCAGGTCTAAAACGAACTTATTCGTTTGATTAATCAACATATTAATTAATCTTAGCCATATACAATTAAACCCTTTAATTGTTCTTACTCAACTCCGTTGTTTCTTCAATCTCTACCTTATACGGTGTACGATCCATTAGGTCCTTTTAGCAAGGCAATGGGCGATTAAAACTTTTTCAAATTGATTGTGAATTGAAACTTACTTTCAATTCTCCCTTTAGTGATTATACACCTTTAGGGCTTCCACAAACCATGAGTGACATCTAACAGTATATCATGGCTACCCAAGCTAATCAGAAGAGGTGAAGAACCTATTCAGTTTAGGATTACAATGCAATATGGTCTTTCTCTAATACAATACTTTTGATGGCATTGTTTGGTTTGATAGTTTATTCATGTCTACTATCCAATGTGATTCACTTACTTATATGATTATCTTGAATGTGATTTGGAACGACTTCCTAAATCTCATTCATACTCTGGCCAGAGATTCTTAATCATATCATAGAGTATTCTCTCTTAAACGGTTTGAAGGTTAGAGATCCTTTATTGCACATTCACTTGCCTCTATGGCTAAGTGGCTTGACCCCAACTATACCGTGGACATCCTCTGACGGAGTGTCTTTGATATAGTCAAAGATCAAGGACATAACCACAAGACAACTATGATGTCTCAGGTCAAAGGACTACTTTGCATGAGTTCTCATGTGACATGAGTATGAGAACTCCTCGTTGATCGTGTTCAGTGGACTCATTCTCTATTGAGCACTTACATGCTTGTCTTGGTGTCAGTCACACCAATGACTCGAGACCAGTTATTCTCCCTTAGAGAAGGCATAACACGTACTGATCTTAATGGATTGTCAATGCCCAATTCGCAATCTTATGATCAGGAACGTTTAGGATATGTATATGAAAGAGAATGATCTCTTGAATCTAATTTCTTTATATCACATTCTTCCAATTACATATTCCTTGGACTTATCGTTTAAGCATATAACATTTATATGAGACGGCTTAAAACAATAATATTTTCTCTTTATATTAAACTAGATTAGTTTAACATGTGAAATGTCCGTAAAGTATCATCATATGATTGGTTTTATGGCACATTTCCATGCTAATGTCACTCTAACTAAGAGTGTGACTAATGCATCGTTGGGGTTAAACTACCTAATCACGGAGACAAATGGAATGCACAACAATGAATCTCCAACCTTCATAATAGAAGTAGAATGCACTTTCGAAAGGATTCTAGAAGTCTGTAGCCAGAGCAAATGAAATGTACGGATGAAGATTTGAAACAAACTTGGGAATCATGGAACAGCTACACATATTTCAAGTGAGTTACTATGCGTGAGAGATACAAGAGTGTAGAGGCCACTTCTTTTGTAAGAGAGAAATTTTACAAGTCATCCTTTATGTATGGAAATGGAAGAAAGGAAAAACCTCTAAGTGTTTGTAGCGCCTAAGAAAGCCATGAGGCAGAAACATAGAGCCTCACCACCACCACCTTAGCTGATCCTCCAAAAACAAGAGCATGCTAGCATATTACTCGTGTTCTTGATTTCTTCACTCATCCTATTCCAGAGAAGTTGTCGAAAGTTAGAGGTACTAAACTTTTAAGACTCAAGTATTCAAGGAGATAACCAAATCTCTACAGAGCATCAAAGATCAAGCCACAAAGATAGAGCTAGCCTATGGAAATGAGAAGGCCCAATAATAGGGTGAATAAACTAGCTCTAATTCAAGGTAACGCTTCAAGACTTATAAATCTATTATTTTTCTCTTAATGTATGTGATGTTTTATTCACTGCACAAGTTTCAAACATTCATTATTTTCAGGTTCTAGAGTTCATGTTTCTCTTCCGCTATTTAATTTAATTCATTCCATGATGTACTTTGTTGGTCCAAAATCCGGATTATGATTCATTAAATCTAGCAAAGAGAATCACATTGGATAACATTTATGATTCAATAAATCCAACAAAAAGAATCACATTGGATAACATTTATGATTCAATAAATCCAACAAAAAGAATCACATTGGATAACATATATAAATAAACTATCAACCAAACAATGCAATAAAAAATATTGATTTAGAGAAGGACCGTATTGTATTGTTATTCCAAATGTATAGGTTCTCCACCTCTTCTTATTAGCTTAAGTAGTTATGACACATTGCTAGGTGTCAATCATAGCATGTGGAAGCCTTGAGTAACAATCACAAATTTGCATTAAAGTGAGAGTTGAAACTTTCAATTCATAATCAATTAGTAGGAGTTCTAATCATCCACTGCCTTACTAACTAGAACCTAATGGATCATGCACCTTGTTATGTAGAGATTGAAGAGATATAACATAGATGAGTAAGTCAATTAAATGGTTTAATTGTTTATGGCTAGAATCAATTAAAATGTTAAGTAATCAAATGAATAAGTTCAAATAGGGCCTTAAGTTAGTTTTAGGCTTCATAGCCCAATGAGCCTTACATTATCAACCCTGGTTTAACAACTTAAAATTAAAAGTCCAAAGGGCCCACTAATCATAATGAGGCACCCATATAGAAAATAAGCTAGGATTTTCTCTTTAATCACTTAATGGAAGAGACTACATAAAGGGAATTATAACCCAAGCCTTATTAGGGTTTATGTTTGGAGAATTTACAGAACTATCACTTTCTACAAGGCTGGCCACATAGTGTGGGTGTTGCTAGCAAGGAAAAGTATCACTCCTTGGTGTGGAGAATTAGAGTTTTCATTCTCTTGGGACTTGGAGATCCAATTCAAATCAATCAACAAGGATTTCAAGGAGAGCAAATAAATGAAGGCCCTCACTTTGGGTGATTAGCCTTTACAAATGCAAAGAGGTTCCTCAAAGGTATAATGAACAATCTTCTATTTTTCTTATTCAATTTTGAACTGAGTCTTGGTCAACCATCTACTAGGCTTTGAAACTCATGAGTAAAAGATTGAATTTTGAGTTCTTGTTAACTAGATTTCACATTTAATTTTATTGTAAGATGCATCTGTAACTCAAATGATCTTCATTTAGACAAACTTTTTCTTCATAAGGAGTTTAGAGTTTCTTGTTTGGATAAAGGGAATAATGAAATGATGGATTAAAGATCCTGAGATTTGGAAATCACTACTTAGCTATAAAGTATTTAGGGTTTTTATCACAAATGGTCCCTGAAATTGACCCACCTCATTAAGATGGTCACTGAAATTGAAAATCGATAAATGTAATCCCTTAAAATGGTTGTTGCAGATCAATGTGGTCCTTCTGTCAAAAATCTGTTATGTGCTGATGTAGCATATAATTAGGTCCCACAAATCTAATTAAATATTGCCATGTGGATTAAAAATATAGAAAACTATTTTTATTTTTATATAATTAAAAACTAGAAATAAAATAGATGTTGACTGTTGATCTTCTTCTTCCCCTTCCACTGGAGCAACCACTACAGTCTTCACCTCACCCTACACCGTCGCCTCGCGCACGTAACCGCAACATTAAGTATATCATGTAAAATAATTCCCCCATTGATCAAACAAAAGCTCTGAACAATTAACACCTTTTCCATGATTGGCGTTGGGTACTGGCCAAAAAAAAAAAACAGGAATACAAAAAGGGGCCATGTCCTTGCAAATTGTCGTCGCTGCTGCCAAATTGCCAATCCAAACTACCCTTCAGTTCCAATTTTTTCAGTCGTCCAGTAAGTAACCATGTCGCCTTCTCCAACAACCAAACATGTTTCTAAACAATCCGACTAATATCCCACACCCACTCCTCTCTCTCCTTATCCCCACTCCAACACCCCCAATTTGTCTCACCCAATATTCCGTATCAATCCCAAGCACAAAGAAAATAGATAGGCCCCTGTAACAATTTTCAAAATTTCCCCAATTTCAAAGCTTTCACGATAGATTTATTGGATTCTTTGCCGTTTGATTCTCAAATAGTTCATTTTTCGTTTTGTGTTCTTCGATTGTAATCTATTGAAATGGCGCTCGAGTCTTGCAGTCTAGCTCCGAATAACTTTATTTTTGGGTCGAAATCATGGAGTTTCTTGTGTTGCAATCGGCAAACAAAGTTTCCGCTGAAGGTTTTGTTGCGAAATTGGCGTCGATTTTTTTCTTCTTTTTTTCAAGTTTTTTTTAATATACAAAAATAAAAATGTTTTATTATTTAAATATTTTTAATTTATATGGTAATATTTAATTAATTTATGGGATCCAATTATATGTCACATCAGCATATAACAAAATTTTTGATAAAATTTTAACGGAATGACCATGTTGATTTGCGACAACCATTTTCAAGGACTACATTGATCGATTTTCAATTTCATGGACTATCTTGATAGGGTGGGTCAATTTCAAGGATCATTTGTGATAAAAACCTAAGTATTTATATCTGTCAAAATTTAGAAAAAGGAAAGACAAATTCGACCAAAAAAACTTTAAAAATATGATTTTAAATTTGAATCTATTGATAAAAAAAATGATAAAATCCAAATGAAACAATTAAAGTCGCTCTTGGATCTAGCAACACGTCTCCAAATAGGAAGCGCCGAGTTGACTCAGTTATAGAATCGTCGTGACTTTTGCAGACGAGAGATGGGGGGAGGGAGAGACGACGATCGAGAGAGACATGAGTGAGGTGCGATTGCGGGATGCAAACCCCACATACAGAGTTAGGTTTTGTCGACGTGTTATTTTGTTTTTCCAACCTCTTAAAATTATCAAAAAGGTTAGATAAGATTTGAGATTTCCAAAACCCACTCCTTAATCCAACCCCCTTTTAATCCCTTACCCTAAAGAAAACTTAAATTACAAAAAAAAATTATAAATACTACGCACTAAAAATATTAAGAAATAATTAAAATTTCAAAGGAGTAAAATGAATGTATTATCTAATGTTGAAACGACACAAACCCATGAACTTAATAAATCTTATTCGTTTTCAATATGACCTGATAAGCTTCAAATCGAACACATTATTTTCGTACAACGACGTGTTGTGTACGACTCTTTAAGCTCTAAAAAGTAAGTGTTGTACCTTCTATTTTCATTTTAACATAGTTAAGCATTACCATATCTCTTAAATCTAGAATTTTAAGGTAAATTTTGTTTTCATTGCATTATTATCACACAAATTATCATATCTAAGTATAGTAGATATGATAAAAGGAGAAATTCTTTATGTAATAGAAGGGGATTTTTTTTTTTTGAATAAACGATATTTATTTACCCCAAGGGGGAAGAGGTGGGCTTAACCTTAGAATGTGCTAGCAATAATGTGGTTCAAATTCGTTTTTGGTGAGAATTGAATTTAAGGCCATCTCCAACCGAAAGAGGGCCAAAGGGCCATGTTTAGCCCTATAGCCCTACAAGAAATTATATTTTAATGAACAGTGTCATGCCATATTTTATACCATCTCCAACCGAGGGGGCTAAAGGGCCATAGGCCAAACATAACCCTTTGACAGAAGACTCATCTCCAACTGAGAGGGCCAAAAGGCCATAGGCCAAACATAATTAATATATATTTTATTATTTTAATTGAATTCATATGGTTAATTAAATTAAACTACCATATTAAAATAAGGTTTTTGGACATATTTTAAGTGCCACTTGTCGCTAAATGAATAAGCCTCCAAATTTCTTATCTTTTTTTAATCTTAATAATTTTTCGAATATGATTTTGAGTGACACGTGTTGCTAACGTGAGTAATTCTCCAGATTTCTTATCTTTATGTAATCTCAATAATTTTTCAGATAGGATTTCAAGTGACACGTGTCGCTAAAGTGAGTAACTTTTGCAGATTTCTTATCTTTATGTAATCTTAATAATTTTTCAGATAGGATTTCGAGTGTCACGTGTCAAGATGTAATTGGTTGTACAAATTTTAGATAGGATTTTTATCTACGTGACACTTCTTATCTTTAACTTCCAATGTTAATAAATTGGCTGGATATCGGGTAGAATTCACACACCTTAATCTCTGCCTTCTCCAATGTCTCTTTCAATTCAAGTTTGCAATGAATTCCAACTTTGGATCCTCTTCGCATTCCAATTGGGGGTCCTCATCCAATTCCGAATTGGAAGATGAATGGGCGTAGATAAGACAAGAAGATGATGAGTCTGATGAAGAAGATGAAGCATGGCACAACATAACATATATGGGCAGCAATGACTGGGGTCATGATGTGTGAGGAAACTGAAGAACAACCTCGATGGGGTGGCTCTATTGATGATCGCTCTTACAAACCACGAAGTATAGAGATTGCGCATGAGACTCTGATGAACAACTACTCCAACTCTAACTCGGTGTACACAGAAGAGGATTTCAGACATTGTTTTCCGGATGAGGTGTCATTTCTTTGAGCGTTTGCTTCATGATGTCCAACATGTCAATCCATACTTTCGACAGAAGATTGATAGAGCAGGTCGCCCTGGTTTCTCACCTCACCAAAAGGTTACTATTGCACTTCGAATGCTGGCCTATGCCTCATTAGCTAATGTGATTGATGATACATATGGTATGTCTGAGTCTACATGCCTTGATAATCTTGCTGAATTCTGTCACACAATTGTTTAGATTTACAAAGAGAAATACTTCCGTGAATCAAATCAAGCTCAACTCTTTTGCAAAATTGAAGACCGTGGTTTTCCGAGCATGATATGGTCATTAGATTGCATGCATTGACAATGGAAGATCTGTCCCACCGGATGACAAGGAGAATTTAGCGGAAGATTTAGAAAACCAACTATTGTGTTAGATGTGGTTACCTCGTTTAACACATGGATCTGACATGCTTTCTTTGGAGTCCTAGGATCCCAAAATGACATTACAATACTCGGGCGTTCACCCCTCTTTAATAATCTGACAGAGGGTAAATCACCTCAACTTGACTACTACATCAACGGGCGTCGGTACAATATAAGGTATTACCTGGTAGATGGCATCTACCCAAAGTGGGCGACACTTGTCCAAGCAATTGCAAACCCTGTGGATGACGCCCAAATGTGGTTTACCTTACACCAAGAGGCATACCGAAAAGATGTTGAGAAAGCTTTCGGTATTTTACAAGCATGGTGGAAGATCATTAAGGAACCGACAAAAGGGTGAAGTCGAGATAAATTGAACTCCACCATGATGTCGTGCATCATATTACACAACATGATTGCGGAGGATGAGCGAGATGGCTATATTGATGGAAAGTTTGATGACGACGAAAATGATCCATATAGGTCAAGGAGGGCTCGTAAGAAAATATATGATGGGCCTAATTTGCCTTTGGATCCAAGAATTGGTAATATCTATTTATACATGAGGCATCATAGGATGATATGTTCGCGTGCCACAAACAAGTACTACAACAGGATCTTGTTGCACATCTTTGGGCAAAAGAACCATGTAGTAGGCGTTTAAATTTTATGTTGTTAAATGTTGTTTAAGTTTCATGATGTTTAAGTTTGAATAACTCTCCCTAGTAATACTAGGGTGGAGATTGTGTTGTTTAATGTTGTTTAAGTTAAAGTACAATGTAAATATTATAAACTACAACAACTTCAATTTAAAGATTCAACAACTTCAATTTAAAAACTACAGCTTAAGTGTGAAGACCCGTCCCCAAAATTATAATTTTAATAAGTGAATTTACGAAAATGCCCTTCGAGGCAAATGCATTGACCTTTGTTGACTGTTGTGTCGTATCACGTAAGATTTGTTTTCTTGGCATATCCTAATAGTACTCGTTGCTACGAACGCGTGGGAGCAAACAGAATGCGATTTGGAGTTATAACGAATATTAACGTTTGAAGTTAGGGGCATTTTAATAAATTAATTAATTTCGAGAAAACTCCAGATTTTTGGATGGGCAGCTGTGATGGAAAGATAAGAAGGGAAAAGGAGATAAGTGGAGGAATCAGGAGAGGAGATAGGAAAGGATTGCCCAATCAGAAAGAGGGAAGGAGGGGAAAAGAGAGAGGAAGGAATAGGAAGAAATGGGGCTGACCTGTATAACCTTCGGACCAGACCCGTGTCGTGGGTTTTCCGACGTTTTTCTGTCGATTTTCCAACGATCCAAACCTTGTCACCACCTGCAAACAGACCATCATCCTTCCCTCTTCCATTTTCACCCAAACTCCACTGGGTATAACCTTGATTTCGTGAAAAACCGAAACCAATGGAGCCGCGGGTGCTGCGAAGACTCTTGGCCGAAATCCACCAAACCTGAAATGTTTTCATTTAATTAACACCATCAATAAACTCTCCATGAACCCAAAAACAAAGCCCATGCATTGGTTGGGGCGTCGGAGTCGTTTTGGAGTCGAATCAAGAACACCCAAATTCAAGGGTTTCAGACGGGTTCGAGTGGAATTGGGGCTTTTCTCGGCCAAATTGGCCTTAGTCACAGGTATGAAAGTTGTTCCTCTCTTTGAGATCTGCATTCCTGTAAATTTTGGTAATTTTTAGAAATAGTTGAATTTTCCGGCGAATCTGAGCGGCCGACCACCACCCACGGTGGCGCGTGCGGTGGCGCATGGCCAGGTGGCCTTCAATGCTATTTTTAGGCTAAATTAAATGTCTTGAATTCATTTTTATATTCAAATAACGTATGTTGATCGTTTGAACCTAATTTCATTACGATGCGTGGCTTGGTTAATATAAGAATCAATGATCCAATCGTTGGATCGTCACCAAACTTTGATACATTATCATATGTAATATTTAAGGACATTAGGAATTTATGGATCGGGAATCCGACGTACAGATCTTCCCAAATTGGATTTGTAAGTTTATAAAATAAAACGTTAACCTCCACTTGGTTTTGGCAATTGGCAGAGATCCAACCGTTGGATCGTAATGAAACTTTAGTATGTTATTCTAGAAGCATAATGTGGATCTTTGAAAGTTACGGATTGGAAATCTGAGATGTAGATCTTCCGAATCGAGTTACGTAGGGTTATGGACCCTACCGTCGATCTTTGATCGACGTTTGACTTTTGGTCAATGGATCTCAAATCATTCTAGAATGCCCTTAGGGATGTATTTTACATAAGTTACATGTTCTATCGATAAGAATTCTGAGATGTGATTTGATAATTGTTCTAGGTGCCGATCATTCGTGATGCCTCGATATTCGTGTTAGGGAATTGTAGCGCGGACTCCAGGTGAGTAGGCTTTTGGTTTTCTATATATATATATACGTATATATGCTTTGCATTTTTCTAGAAATTGTTTTAAATAGATTTACGTTTTTAAATGCCATGTCAATTGCATCATATTTTAGTATATGCATTAGTATAGATACGCATAGTATTGCATGACGCTGCAGACGCCCAGGTAAGCTTCAGGTGAGTACATATTGATGATAGTGATTGTAGTGTGTATGGTTATGTTTAGTTGCATTTAGTGCTTATTATCCTTCACCCCGGTGTTAGTGCTCCGCCCGAGGCCAGGGCCTAGCCTTCACGTGATCGTTCACCTCTTGCACCACACGCTCACCTTGGATCCAAGGCAGGTGCCAGCTTGTCGTACAGACCACACTAGGTGGTTCCGACTCGTAGGTGACTTGCGATACTTCGCACAGCCTTCACGTGATCGTAGCACTTGAGCGTATCTATTTACACCCAGCCTGTCGTACAGACCACATTAGGTGGTTTCGACTCGTGTGTAGGAATTGGTTGATGAGCTATAGATTCAGTCGTACAAGTCACATTAGGTGACTCCGGCTGACATATCATTTTACATTGATCTATTTCACCTAGCTTACTTATTTTTTTTTATTGTTGATATACTTGACATGGCATATACCTGGTTTTCACTACTCTTGAGCATGATTTCTATATACGTATGTATTATTATTTTCTGGGAAATTATACAAGTTTTACGGTGAGGGGTTATTACATTTTAAAAAGAAAGATGTTTTCAAAAACTTTATTTTTGCCCACTCACGTTTTCTGTTTTTCGCCCCTCTAAGTTTTAGGTTCTAAAGGTTCGTATCGACGAGGATTCTTGGCGAATCTCAGTATAGGTGGCTGCCTCTGTGGGTATGATCCTTACCCATACTACTGTACTTTACTTATACTCTAACGTCGCGCGTGAAATGGGTCCATTCCTGCTCACAGCGCACTTCTGTCTTTAGACACTTTCAGGTTTAAATTTATTCACATTTTCCACATTACTATACTTTAGGGCTTCGTCACCTTCCAGGTGTCGGCCAACACAGCTCGATTCGGAGTCCTAGTGGACATTCCGGGTTTGGGTGTGTCATAAAGACTACAACTTCAATTTAAAGACTACAACAACTTAAATTTAAAAACTACAAATTAAATATTAAAGACTATAACAACTTCAATTTAAAGACTATAATCATCATCTTCATCCGCCATTGTAGGAGTATAGTCGGATGTAAACGACTCTTGTCGGGCCATAACTTCCCACTTTTTCCTATCAAAATATGCCTTACTCATTGGAGTGTACTCCGAAGTGTTCCTTTGCATGTTCCTATCATCCATCTCTTCTTTTATTTGTTTTGCCCGTTGTTCATGCCTACGCTTCCTTTCTTCCGCGGCAAGGGCATTTTGCTACGCCATTAATCGCAATAAGGACGCTATTTCCTCTCGAAAGGCTAAATCATCCTTTGCGTTGCCTTCTTTCGTCTTGTAGCCCTAGGTATGGAAGATTCACCCGGAGACTGATTTTCTACCCTTGTTTCTTGAATGATAGGAGATCATTGTTCATCCCTAACTGCATTTAAGGAAACATTTCTAAACACCGGCGTATGACCAAATCTTTCTTGAGGTGGATCTTGAAATAGCATCCACCCTTTACAAATTTCCTAACAATCATGATGACTAAAGGGTTTTTCTATGTCTTCCATATACAATTCCTCCGCTTGGCGTACCTAGAAAATATAATTACAAAAATTAAAGGAAATTAATTTATGAAATTAAATGTAATATAATTAAATATTTAAAATAACTTGTGAAAACACTTACTTCGTCGTAGTAATTGGCTCCGCTTTCATGTCTGCTTTCGGCCTTTACCACTACTTGATGCCATTTATTCAAACTTGGTTGAAGATGTTTTTTCCATCTTGAAGAACAACTCTCGTGGTTTTGATAGTGTGGTGCCTTCGTAGAACTCATAGTACTTTTTGAACGTACGGTTCCAAACACGTTCACTTGTTTGAGAACTCCCCTTGACACTATCTTCCAAGACCCATCTATAAGCCCTGCAAAGAGCTTCATCTTCTTTTCGGGTCTAAGCCCTTCCTTTTATTGCAGATGTGACCATATGAAAATTATTGAAAAAATTGAAGGAAAGATTATTGGAAGAGGTAAGAGAATAGAATGTGAATAATTGAAATAAAACAAGGTAAGATAGTATGAAAAAGGTGAAAGCTATGTGAGAAATGATGTAGGAATGGTTTAGGTATTTATAGGAAAAAAATTAGAATTTTTTTTTTAAATTCGTCCAGAAAAAAAAATCAAATGCAACTATAACCTGTTGTTAGCATAATGTCAACTAGCTGGCGTCATGCTGATGCCAAGTTACCGTTGCATTTGAATTTTGGGCCGGGAGAGGGCTGGCTGGCTGGATAAGGCCAGCCCACTGGCTTGATTTTAATCTTTTTTGCTCGGTGGGGCCCACAAGCCCTTTGACTTAGCCCTCGGTTGGAGATCATTTTCGTGTCATTTTGAGCTATTTTTAGTCCTATGGTTTTTTTGCCAGGTCTGTTGAAGATAACCCAAGACATCACTGTCACATCCCAGCTCGGGCCTCCACCACATCCCGAGCTCGACTCCGCCGTAGCACGATATTGTCCGCTTTGGGCCCTGACCACACCCTCACGGTTTTGTTTCAGGGAACTCATGCGAGCAGAACTTCCCAGTGGGTCACCTATCCTAGGAATGCTCTGGCTCCGTACTCGCTTAGCTTCGGAGTTCCTACAGAACCCGAAGCCAGTGAGCTCCCAAAAGGCCTAGTGCTAGGTAGAGATGTGAATATACATATAAGGCTTACAGGATCCACACCCATGGGCGATGTGGGATCTTAAAATCCACCCACTTAGGGGCCCGACGTCTTCTTCGGCACACTTCCGGCCAAGGATTGGCTCTGATACCAAATTGACACACCCCGACTCGGAACGTCCATTAGGACTCCGAATTGAGCTGTGCTAGCTGACACCTGGAAGGTGACGAAGCCATAAAGTGTGATGATGTGCAATATGTGAATAAATTTAAACCTAAAGTGTCTAAGAGCAGAAGTGCGCGGTGAGTGGGATTGAGCCTATTTCACACGCGATGTCAGAGCATAAGTAAAGTACAATAGCATGGGTAAAAATCGTACCCTCAGAGGCAGCCACCTAAACTGGAATATGCCACGAATCCTCGTCGATACGAAACTTTAGCAATTAATACCTGGAGAGGGCGCAAAACAAGAAAATGTGAGTGGGCAAAAACAAAGCTTTTCAAAAACCATTTCTCTTTTCAAAGATTATAACCCCTCGCCGTAAAACCCGTATAATTTCCCAAAAATATAATAATACGTATCTATATCAAAACCATGCTCGGAATAGTGAAATTCACATGTATACCATGCCAAATATCTCAGTATAACGAAATAAGTAAACCAGGCTAAGTAATTCAATGAAAAGTAACATATCAGCCGGATCCACCTAATGTGGCTTGTATGGCTGAACTATAGCTCATCAAATATGCCTGCACATGAGACGGAACCACCTAATGTAGGTATGTACAACAGGGCTAGGTGTAATAAGTACGCTCAAGTGCTACGATCACGTGAAGGCTGTGCGATAAATCGCGGGTCACCTACAAGTCGGAATCACCTATAGTGGTCTGTACGACAAGGCTATGCACCTAACTTGGATCCAAGGTGAGAGTGTGGTGCTGGAGGTGAACATCATGTGAAGGACTATGCCCTGGCCACGGGCGGGAGCACTAACACTGAGGTGCAGGTTAATGAGCTCTAAATGCCTCTAAGTATAACCATAATCATAAAACTTACCTTCAACAAACATATAAACTCACCTGGAACTTACCTGAGCGTCCGCAACATTAACAATAACACATTTAACTATTAAATGCATAATCTAAAATATAAAGTATTTGGCATGGCATGTTAAAGCATAAAATTATTTAAATAAGTTTTTTGGGAAAAACGTAAAGCATATATATATATACACACACACACACACACACACATATAGAAAACCAAAATGCCCACTCACTTGGAATCCGCACTACAATTCCCTAACACGAGCATCGAGGCGTCCCGAACGATCGGCGCCTAGAACAATAATCGAATCACATCTCAGAACTCTTACCAATAGAATACGTAACTCACATATAACACATCCTTCAAGACATTTTAGAATGGTTTAAGACCCATTGACCAAAAGTCAACCGTCGATCAAAGTTCGACGATAGGATCACAACTCTACATAACTCGATACGGAAGATCTGCATCTCAAATTGCTGATCCGTAACTTCCATAGATCCACATTATACTCCTAGAATAACATACTGAAATTTTGTTACGATCCAACGGTCGAATCTCCACCAATTGCCAAAACCAAGTGGCGGTTAACGTTTTATTTTATGAACTTCCAAGTCCAATTCGGGGAGATCCGTACGTCGGATTCCCGATCTATAAGTTCCTATGATCCTCAAATATTACGTATTACAACATATCAAAGTTTGGTGACGATCCAATGGTCGGATCATATATTCATATTTTCACCTAACCACGTATCATAATGAAATTAGGTTCAATTGCTCAATCTACGTCATTAGATTATCAAAAATGAATTTAAGACGTCAAACATAGCCTAAAAATGATATTGACGGTCAACTGGTCACGCGCCGCCACACGCGCCGCCTTGGGTGGCAGTCGGCCGCCCCGACTCGCCGGAAAATTCAACTATCTCCAAAAATTACCAAATTTTTCAAAAATGAAGATCTCAATGAGTAGAGTAACTTTCATACCCGTGACCAAGGCCAATTTGGCTTGGAAGCACCTCAATTTCACCAAAACTGTGCAGAAACCCTTGAATTTGGGTGTGTTTGATCCGACTCCAAAGCAACTTCGCCGCCCCCAAACTTGTTTGGGCTTTGTTCTAGGCCTCAAGAGGATGCTATGGGTGGTGATGATGGGTATGGTTAGCTTCGGAATTGGATGGTTCGAACCCAAAACCGCCGCACCCACCGTGCTGGTTTTGTGAAATCAACATTAAATCCCTTGCTTTTTGGGGTGAAATAGGAAGAAGGATCGATTGGCCTCGAGCTAAGGATCATTTTGGCACAAACCTCACCGTCAAAGGTGGTCAGAGATGGAAGTTAGAGTCGGGTCGGGTCATGGGTCGTGGGGACCCGGCCGATCCCCTTTTCCCCTTCCTCTCTCATTTCTCTCCTTTCTTCTCTTCCTCATTGGTTCACTCTTTCTCTCTCTTCTCCTCACTGGGCAGCGCCCCCTCCTCTTATTTCCTTTCCTTTGCATAACAGCCGTTCCTCTCCATTCTTCCTTTAATTTGGGCCATCCACGTAGCACACCAGATTTCATAAAAACTCCAGTAAATAAATTAATTTACTATTTTATCCCTAACTTTAAATGTTAATAACTCATTCGTTATAACTCCAAATCACGAACAGCTTGCGCCCACGTGTCCGTAGCGACGAGTACTACGAGGATATGCCATGAAAACAAATCTTAGATGACACAACACTGCAATTAACCCCAGTCAACACACATGCCTCAAAGGGCATTTTTGTAAAATCACTTATTAAAATAATAAAAATCATAATTTTCAGGGACGGGTCGTTACAATCTTCCTCCAAGCTTCTACCTTCTTCCTTCCTCGACAATATAATAATATAATACCCGTAAAAACTGTAAAGTCGATAACATAAGGGCAAAACATACACATACTAAAATATCAAAAATAGATATATAAAACTTACCATTCAAACTCTTGTTTCAAGTTTTAAACCAAGAGTAGAAATAACTCTCCCAACATTTGCAATTGCAGAAATATTCATATAAATAGAATAACCCCGTAGAAAAATGCTTGCACGAAAAATCCAAAACTCAAATTGAAAATGGACCTCGCCAAACATTTGTCGTGTCACGAACTTCGAGAATAAGTTCGAACCATAACTAACTAGCAAGTGTTGTCGTAGATAAGCGGTCTTGCTCACTAGCTTTATGAACCCAACGATTAAGCCATCGAGATTACAGTCTGCAACCTGTAATGCCGATAACTCATCGTTGTCTCAATAAGCTAGGGAGAAATTCCCGAAAATTTCCAAAATATCGTTTTGCTTCTCATGTGCGAAAACAAATCGACATCGTCTGATTTGTGCCTCGATTGCTATGTCGTGGAATCCTAGAATACACCAATCCAGTTGCTAGAAGTGCCTTTATATCCATGTACGCACAACTCATTAAGTCCTAGAGTGACGTAATGAAAAGATGCGTAAAGACAAACAATATCATAAAATATTTCCTTTGTGAACGTTCACCAACGTTGTTCACCAAATCAGGGATATAATCTTTGAAATCCAAAATTAGAGAATCCCTATCTTTATTGACATCATCCAATTGACAATTGTAGTCTCGAACCATATATGGAAAATAACGCCAAAATTACCAAGCTTTATACCTTCACCAATACTATGCTGAAAACTATTCAATCCTCAAAACCATAAGAAATTTCTTTTTGGTAAGTCTAGTAAACCCACAAGAAGATCGTGCTCCAATAGTTCTTGTTAACATCGATATGAAACTAGCATACGCCTCCACCAAGTCGACCTATAGTGAATTTCTCACCGATTGAGCGAGAAACCATGTCGAGAAGACTAAAAGAACACTCAAGAATTTGGGAATCAAAACAAGATCATTAAATTGGAAGATAAAGACATCTAGATTGATTGTCTTCAATCACACTACAAACAACTTCCTGAATATCCAATCACCAACGGTAATAACCTATTCGTCGAAATATTTGATGGGTGATTGAAGAATCAAAGATCACAACTAGATTTCAACATCTAAGTAATGCTCTTGCACAGTTTTCCTATCTTCGGAATAATGCGAACTACAATAGGGTAGACACGCACCCAAAGTTGACCAAATTGTTTTCCCTGCACAACTGATTGAATATGGAAGCATGGTCAGAAAAGATGTTGATCAAAATGCAAGAAAGTTCGATAAATTCAAGAATGGGTATTTTACCAAATGGTCAAGAATATAGTTCCTCTGGATCAATAAAAATGTAGGTTGACTGTCAAGTCGATCTATGAACATCAAGACGTCATTTCAACTCCGCATGTACCAAATATCTCATACTAGAAGCTCATGGTGATATCTCCCATTTGTATTTGAATATGGAAAATGTTTATAACCATCTAACGATATATTAATAACTCACAAGTAACGTTAAAATAATACTTTTGAATTCCACTGGAGATGGAATAGGATAAACTAAAGGTGCTCAGTAACTACGTTTACACCACTGGGTTAATACACGATAGTGTAATCGTAGGCGTTGATTCGGTCCTTCTAACTTCCCTATCAGAACTTGATTTATCTCAAATGAGGATGTGATCTAAGGTTAGTAAAGGTTTTAGACATGCTTCCCCTAGAAAGATGTCATCCCATTTTCCAAGTGAAAATGATGACAATTAAGTCCGGTCTATAAATAAGGTATTTCACTTCATATAGTTCCAACCGTTGCTGTACTCCATCATGCTATCTCTGTAAAGTCGAACGTCCAAGAACACATCATCGTGCATTTCCAAAATATCAATGTCCTCAAAAGGCGTAAAACGATAATTCAGTTGTCAGAACTTTATTCATACGAACATCACAACTAAATTTACTTTCCTCGTTTGAGAATGAGGAAAACATCATAGCTGAAAATCTCTAACCAATTGTCGATAAAATCGACAAGACTAAAGATATCTCAAAATTCATGGTACCTTAGGAAAATTTCCACTTCCATCCGTTACAATCTCTTGAGAATAAGGAAAGAATCTCGTCCACTAAGATCACGTCTCCAAGAAGAGCATCAATTTAACCAAAGTTTACAATCGAGGAATCTGGTATAATACTGGCTAATAAGACTCAGAGGATTTGATCTCACTGTCAAGGTAGATAAGAAGGTGATCGATAAAACCTCTATGAATTCGTCAAACCCTGAAAGCAAACTCGGGTTACAAAGGTTGGTTGAATAGATCGTTGGCTCGAAGTAGAAAATAATGATTTTTAATCGTCACCTGAGGAAATGGCTAAAATCTAGGCATGATCTTTAAGTTTGTAGTTCCTTAGATAAAGGCTTGGTTTAATAAATTCTCAATCGGCAAAAGTTAGTAAGTAAGTTCTTCTGGACAGTAGAAGTCACCTGAAAAGATGCAAGGAAGCTAGTTTAGTCTGAGCAAGTAGTCGATAATAATATCTCAAGTAAGGTTTGGAATGTGATGCCTGAATGTACGTCCTCAAAACGTACCATAATATTTCCTTTCACCACGCCACGAGCTAAAGAGTCTTCACGGCTTCCTCGATATTCCAATCACTCTAATAGGGAGAAACTAGCTCATACTTCGATTCTACTATATACCCGATTAAGTGATTGAAAAGGTAGCTAGTAGGAGCGGTTATGTCTACCTAATTAAGTGATAAGGTGAAAACAATTGAGTTTACTATTCTAATACAAGGCTTGCTTCTAACTTTTTGAAATTTAGTTTCTTCGACTCTAGCAACCACTGTTAATCAGTCTATTGGTCACGCTCTAATGAACAAATTCATGATATTTTAAAATTATTCATTATCTTGAAACTGTGAACCGATATTCCGTATAAGGTATCATTCCCAGATACTAGTACCTGTGTCCGGTATCAGAAATCATACCTCATGAATATTGGTTAACAGTTCCTGGATATCGAACAATATCGTCAATTTGTAGCCCCACCATAGGCCGATTACAACCTAGAGTCCATCCAGATAGATGGTTTTAAATGTCTAAGAAGGAACTGGTCTTGTAAGGGAAGTTTCATAATTCTAGGTGAATTATTCACTACTTCGAAGATTTCCTACTAAGCATAGGTATAACAACTCATACTTAGGTGCATATACTCATCAAAACGACAAGTACATCACTAGAAGAAATTTGGAAACTACTAATGGTTAAGATGTCCCAAAACCAGAAATAGAAATTTACTAATAATCTACTTTAGAACGGCTTAAACGGAAGTCGATCTTTCTCAGAAAAGCCGAAATGATAACTAGTGATTAAGAAGGCTAATACTATCGGGAACCATAAGTAACTATCTCGCAAACGTTTCCTTCACTGAATGCTACCACTTTAGTACCTTGTCATCGCCCTCGACAACCTTGGAATCTCGACGGAGTAAGCTTCGTAGGAATTCTAAATACTGATATGCTAACGGGTGCTACCAAGGAATCAAAACTATTCCGAATTTCCAATCTTGAAAAATTTAATACTAATGGCTGGAGAATAATAATGGAATTGGTTTACAATTCCCCGGGTGATCCAACAATATCGGTACATTAGCCCTGCTTTAGGGCCATCCACTCGTCCCAAATCCATATCTTTCCCCTGATAAAGAATTTCCTCGCTTTAAGTCTATCAATGTTCGCCAAAATAACCTTCTAAAAGGTCGACAAGTCAACAAAACTACTCAAAACTCAGGAAAAACTAACACATTTTTCGTATTCAACGAGGTGGGAAGATTCGAGCATCAAGCTCAAGAATCGAAAATGCTCACATCACGCGTGTGATGAATGCAATACTGCTCAAACTTATGCTCTGATACCAAACTGTCACATCCCAGCCTGGGCCCCCACCACATCCCGGGTTCGACTCCACTGTAACACGATATTGTCCGCTTTGGGCCCCGACCATTTCTGGGAACTCACGCGAGTAGAACTTCCCAGTGGGTCACCCATCCTAGGAATGTTCTGGCTCCGTACTCGCTTAACTTCGGAGTTCCTACGGAACCCGAAGCCAGTGAACTCCCAAAAGGCCTCGTGCTAGGTAGAGATGTGAATATACATATAAGGCTTATAGGATCCACACCCCTGAGCGATGTGGGATCTTACAATCACACTTACAAGTAGAGGAATACTACTAGATAGTAGTATTAAGTGACATGTAATTGAAGGGGATTAATTTCACATATATATAGCCTTTTGGTCTTGTTACCTTTAAGCATAGGGTCATCTGCTCCCTTGAAATCCCATCGTCACCGTCCAAATTAGAATAAATCCAATTGCCTATGATCCGACCACACATATCGGCTGGTAATATGAGTTTTAACCCCAGGAATCTTTCGTAAAATAAAGTCTTGACAAGCCACGTGTCAATTCCATACTGTCTATCAGATTTCAGCCAATGTACGAAATTACCCTTGGCCTACCCTTTTTCCGTTTTTATTTTGAATTTTGCAAATTCGGTCACCCATACACACACTCTCTCTCTCTCTCTCTCTCTCTCTCTCTCTCTCTCTCTCTCACACACACACTCTTTCGTCTTTTCTCTCTTCGTGTAAAGTCTTTCTCACTCTTCGCCTGTTGCTTCGTGATTTCGCCGGAACCCTAATTCGATCTGCCGGGAACCCGAAGACTCCGGTATGAACTCCAACGGATTTTCCATTTCGCTTGTTACGGTTTTGCAATTTTTTTCCCTGATTTGTTGTTACCAATTGGGTGAGAGTGTGATTGGGAGACTAACGCTTTGGGTTTTGGCTCGCAGATGACCGTACGATTGAGGAACAGTTGAGAGATCAAAGGGGCTGGATTTTTGTCACCGGATGGAGGGAGGTAGCGTCTCTAGACTTCTTACTTCTTCTGGTACTGTTCATTTCCTTTTTTTTTTTTTTTTAATCTTCTGGTTCTGCAAACAGTTAGGGTATCTGTGTAAAATTAGGCCAAATGATTAGAAATGGTGAGCTTTAATTCAAAATTCTTTTTTTTTTGTTCCGTTGTTGTTGGTTTCGTATTCGTACTTGGAGCTAATCAGAAGTGCTGAAGCTTTAATCTTTGAATTTGCGGTATTGGTTTATCATTAATTGTGTGTAATTTGTTTATTGATTTTGTACAGTCTTTTAAAGTATTATTCAGCTTATACTTGCTATTTGTTAACAAAGGTGGATTCTTGTAAGGAACATGCATGTTTTGGAAACATCTAAATGCATGATTGTGAGTTTAGCACACTTTTTTTCATTTGCAATTATTTGAGTTTAAGGATTACCGTAATGGGCTATTCTTAGTGATCATTAACTGTTAAATATATAGAAGCTTAATCTTGAATGTAGATTTTGTTTTCTGCCATACCTTTACTTTGTATGCTGTCTCACCTGTGAAATTTTGAAACTTATAGGATTTCTTGAGGTCAGTGACCATGTATAATATAGTTACCGTTACTGTTGTTGCATAGCTTCAGTTGTTCATTTATAAAAAAAATTCATTAATCTTACATGCTGTTCAAATGAGAAGAATCCTGGGAAAGCATTACTCAAAATAGTATGCTAGGATTGGTGTCTTTAGGGTTCTAACATGATTTATCTGTAAAAAAGGATTTTGGTTACAAATGATGTGCATTTATTTTTTCAAGTTTTTTATTTATTTTAGGTGATGCGATATCCCATGTTATGGAAAGTGCCTCGACTTCCATTTTTATTTGTTTTTTTTTATTTTTTATTTTTTTGTATATTTTTTAATTGTAGAGGAATTTCTAAATAGTACACTTTCAAGTATCTGGTCAAGTGGAACTTCATTTGGTTTACCAATCAAGGGTTCTTAACATATTAAGAGTTCCACTGGCTTAAATTTTATTGGCACAGAATTTATATAGCATTTAGAAACATATATATGTCATGAGTATAATTTTATAACTTTCTGTTGTTTTTGTTCAAAGCATGATATTACGATTTTTTTTACTGCACTAAACTTTGATGTTTCATTTTTCTATTGATATGTCAATGTTGTTTGAATTGATTAAGGTTTTGTTGGTGTTGCTTTGGCTGTTGTATGTATGTTTACATTATATATGGTATAACATTTTTGTATAATTCACAAAATAACGTCCATAGCATATATTTTCTCAATTTTAAAGTATTTGAAATTCAGATTGTGAGTGTCATGGGATAGTGTTTGGAAACTGTCTAACTGAATATTTTTTTGAGAAATTATGAGTTTGAACATAATTGATTATAAATGGTTACCAGGCTACAACTTGCTTGGGGATGATTAGCTGTTTGATGAGTAAAGGGATGTAGGGATTGTTCTTTTCCTTGGTAGTGACTGCTTTTTAATGATTGTATGTGCTAGTTAATTATTCTGCAAGATGGTGGTTGTAAGGCCTGAATATTTGGTCCATATGGTTTCTATGTATATACTTGCACGTATTGTTGTCTATCCCCATTTTGTCTATTTGGTCAACTTGAATCTTCTTTTTTTTTCTTTTTTTTTTTTTGTATTTATACTCTTTCTCCCTGATTGTTGCTCTATTTTAGGGATACACCCATGGATTATGATGACAATGATTTTCAAAGCCAGAATCTTCATTTAGCCGGTGAAGGGAGTACTAATTTTCCTCCAGTTTTACAGCCATATGCTCTTCCCAAGTTTGATTTTGATGATAGCCTTCAAGGGCATTTGAGGTTTGATAGTTTGGTTGAAACCGAGGTTTTTCTGGGTATTGAGAATAACGAAGCTAATCACTGGATTGAGGATTTCTCTCGTGGGAGTAGTGGGATAGAGTTTAGTTCCACTGCAGCAGAATCTTGCTCTATATCAAGGCGCAACAATGTTTGGTCTGAGGCCACTTCCTCAGAATCTGTTGAAATGCTATTAAAATCTGTTGGGCAGGAAGAAATTATTCCCTCTGAGACAATCGTTGAGGAATCAGATGCCTGTAAGGAACTGTGTTGCTTAACTGAGCAGATGGAGCCTAATTTGAATAATGATGATAACATTCTTTCTCAAATGGGGGATGTTACAGATCTAGGGCCTACATTACCACAGGTGGAGATTTCCGAAAACCTTTCTGGCTTAAAGGATGTAGGAGTAGATCAGCTTTGTGTTGATGATTCACAAGAAGGTAAATTATTAGTTGATGGAAATTCAAATAACTTGGAACCAAATGATCTCAGTGGAAAGGACAGCCCACATGTAAGTAAAGGGAGTCCTTCTACGGATGGGAAATGCATAGATGCAAATCAGATGGAATTGGACAATGCGGTTGATGAACCTCTAGATGAAAAAGAAGATTCCTCAGCTTCAGGAATGCAAGTTGATGATATGATATCTGTGCAGAATATTATTACAAGAAGTGATGAGTTGAGTAAAAAAGATATTCAACATAATTTAAAAGATATCAGTGAAGAGGATCCAGACGGACATGTGTTGCACATGGAGACTCAAGTGAATGAAAAAGTAGTTGAAAAGGCTACCTGTTATCTTGAAAACACTCATTGTTCATCGTTTGAGGTGGAGTCTGTGGAAGGAGGAATTGCTAATCAGGAAATTTTTGTTAGTGTGGAGGAACCATCGGATGTGATACTGCAAGAGGATTCTGACTTACATACCCTGGGCGGATGCAGTGACAGGGAATGCTCTGGAGCTGATGCTGACACCAACAAATATGAAACTGTGGTCTTGTTTAAAGGCATAGATACTGGTGGTGATCAATCAGAACTAAACACACACAGCTTATCACCTAGGGCGTGTGAAAATGATACTAGCTGCGCAGTTGAGGTTAGCAACAAAAATGCTGAAATTTCTTCAAGTATAGATCCTATGCTGAAAGGGGATTCTGACTTACAAGTAGCGGATGTATTCAGTGACAGGGAGTGCTCTGGGGTTCCTGCTGAAACCAACAAATGTGAAGATACAGTCTTGCTTAAAGACACAGGTAGTGGTGGTGATATTTTTAAATTAAACACAAATGATTTATCACCAATGGTTACCAGAGGCGATGATAGGTTTGCAGTTGAGGTCACCAACAGCAATGCTGGTATTTCTTCAAGTCCATCAAGTCCAGATCCTAAACCGAAGGTGGATTCTGGATGGAATAGCTCCAAGGAGAATTCCTTAGAAAGTGGTTTCCAACCAGATAGTGGGACTTCGGTCAGAACATCCAAGGCTTCTTTGTCAGTCATTGAGGAAAATGAGGTCTCAAAGGATGAAAGTAATGAAAATAGGGAAGTTCATTGTAATTTGACTGCAACATGTTCTTCAGCTGAAGTATTTAGTGAAGCACATGTAACTGGATCTTCAAAAAGTTCTCTTGGTGCTTTTGGAATTTCTGGAGAGAAATTGAATGCTGATGGACATGTATCACTTTCTATTGTTGAGGAGTCTTCTCAAATACGTGATGATAATAAAGTTTACGGAGAAGGCGATGTTGGTGATGGACAGGATGGTAACCTGGATCTCTCTTCCAGTGAAAAGGATAGTACACAATTGCTCAATGAGTCTAATAGTAAAGATTTGGAGCTTGGTGGATCTGTTGTTAAGGGATCGGGGTCCTCACCATTGTGTGGAGCTAGCACAGATAAAGAGCTGGTTGTTCCAATATTAACAAATGAACCGGGTATGTTATGAAATTGAAACTTTGAATGGAAATAAATGTCAAATCCCTTAAATATACTAACTTGGATTCTCTTTCGCTTGCAGTGGCCAACTTTTTCGTGGAAAATTCGAATTTGGCTTCTTGTGGGACAACGAATGCTGTTCCCTTGTCTTCTGGCAATGGTGTAGCCAGCGATATTGTTAGCCACTCAGAGGTTCAAGTAGCACCTTCTTCTGCTGGGGGTTCATACTGTGACAAAAAAGAAGAAACCGCAAATGAAATGTCCAAGGACGCAAGTTTTTCATGTATAGTGCCACCTCCTTTGGTAGAAACAGGGCCAGTTTCTGTTTCTGAAGCTGAAAAAGATGTTTCCTGTGATAGTTCTGGACAGTCGTTATGCAAGACGGTTGATCAATCTCTGCCTGTCACAGATAGTTGCAATACAGAGTGCCAAAATGAACCACGAAGTGCAGTTGCTAATGAAGTTAGCAAGGGAAACACAAATGAGAGGGAAGTAGCTTCTGTTCAGTGTGAATCTTCTGCAAAAGTGGGTGATGCTACTGAAGCTATTTTGTTTGGAAGACAGGATGGCTCAACCAGAAAAGAGAGTTTTGAAATGGCATCTGCAAATGCAACAGGTGAGAGTTTTACATTCACCATTCACCATTCATCACTCTCTCTTTCCTTTTTCAGGTATCATCTCTTGCTGCTTTAAGTTATGTGCAGTCAACTTGTCTCCCTGATTCGTTTTCACAAGTTACAATAATTGTGTGTCTTGAACTTCGGACCTCCTGGATAAAACTGCAATGTCTAACTAACAGGGCGTCCCTTCTTTTGCTCTTGTTATTGTTTGTATGTTTCATGAAATAAAAGTTTTGTGCTTACTATTTCCATTTGCGTATTGATGTTTTGGAATGATTTTTGCTGTTATGCAGAACTAAGCATGGATTCTGACATGCGGCCTGGGCCTTCAACATTGGTGGAAATGTGTGGTGGTACTGCTAAAAATGCAATGGAAGACACTGACACTTCTGAAGTATCTCAGGATAAGACTTCTGCGGAGGCTACTATGCCCAGCATTAATTGTGAGTAATTTAATTTGATTAGTATTCTTGAATGAGTTGTCAAATAACATAAAAGATAAACCTTAAAGGAATGTAGTGAACTTTCACATTTTGGTTCTTTGGGATAATTTAACGAGGCTATTGCAGATAGAATGGCTTTGAGGTTCATTGGTGGTTGTAAGAGTCATTCTGTTTCAACTTGGTGGCTCCAACTCATGAATTTTGGGCTTTTGAGTTTTTATGGGAAAATGCTAGAGTTGGATAAGATGTATTAGAATTTTTTAATTTTAACTTTTTGCAAGTTGACGACTTTAATTTTGAGGGTAGGTTTCAAATTGCCTGTTTGGATTACATAGAAGTTAACATATAAATGAAATGTTTGGGATTTAATAAGAATGTAGCAGGAGTAATATGCAACACTGGAAATATTGTTCTTTTTTACACCCATTGTTTTAACTTCCATGTTGGCTTTCCTTTCTTTTTCTTTTCTGATTGTTATATTTTGTTCCACAGGTGATGCTTCTCCGATTTGTGAAGCTTCTATCTGTTCTTCTCCTTTGCCTGAATCTCATGCTAGGTTTGTTGCACCAGAAAGTGGTGGAAGTTCTGTTAATCCGAATAAAAATGATTGTGGTTCAACCAAGGTTGTTGAAACAAGTGAACTTTCTGAGACTAAACATGAATCAGGTGATATCAAGGGGCCCAAAAATCTGAATGCCCCAGTTTCTGACATTGTTAGGAATGGGGACAATCATTCTCCCAAATCCTGGAATCCCAAAGAAAATGATGCCTCCAAGGATTGGAGAAATGGCACTTCAGATGTGAGTTCATTTGCAGATTTGCCAAAAGGGGATGCTCCCAACAACTTGCAGCCCGTTCCTACTATTATACCTCCCAGAGTATTATTTCTAACCTTATTGTTGTTTATGTTCATGCTAAATAATACTTGTGTCTTTGATCCTTTTATTTCTTGACATATACATTATTTTTGTAGATTGGGGTATTCTTGCAATAAATTTATACGTTTATTGTTATAAATGTGCTCTGATTTCGACATCTCAATATTCTGATTTAGAATTATTTTGCAGATCCCATGTCTTTGATACTTTATATCTGTTAACAGAAGTATATGTTTTAGGGGATTGGGGAATGCTTGCTATAGATATATTCATGTATAATTATTGATGTCTTTACACGAATTTTTCTATATTCTGATTTAGAAATACTTTTTGAAGTTTGCAGAGGGGTCTATACAAAATTCTGGTTCAGGCCAGCTGGATGCAAAAATCTCACAAGATCTTTCTCATGGAGGTTCACTAGTATTTGATGGAGTTGCACGAGGTGCTTCTAAGGTTACCCCTGGACGGAAAACAAGGCGAGCATCTAGCAAGGCAACGGGTAAACAGAGTGCTAAGAAGGGAAGTGCGCAAGCAAGAACTCCTATGAGACAATTAGAAAGAGGAGACAGATCAAGCAGTGTGTCCCAAAACCAATCTGGAATTTTCCAGCTTGTGCAGCCTAGTGAGACAAAGCCCTATGGACATGTGGATGGTGCTATAAAACCCTTTTCTGTTCTTACTACTTCCACATCTAGTTTGCCAGATCTGAATACTTCTGCTCCACCATCTGTAATATTTCAACAGCCGTTCACTGACTTGCAGCAAGTGCAATTACGTGCTCAAATCTTTGTTTATGGAGCTTTAATGTGAGTCTTTTTGCTTAATACATATTCTTGTACTAGTATTGGTTTTTATTAGTATTATTATTTATTTATTTATTTTATTTTGGCTTTAACATGGTTTAAAACAAATTAACAATGGCACAGACCCAAGGGATTAGGAAAGTACTAAGGTGTTTTTCTAAGACTGCTGATTTAGATCAGATTACTGTTTTTTTTTTATTTTTTTTTATTTTGAATTAGAGAAACAGAGATTAAAATTTCTGCAAGAGTGCAAATTAGGAAGAAAAGTAAGAAGGGAGGTTTTGGATGCTTGGGCATTCGTTTTGAGGACACCATTATGGCACAATTGCTCTGGGAAAAAAAAGAAGGGCACATGATACTTCAGTGACCACTCAATATCTTTAAAAGCTTTTATCAAAATTTGGAATGGCATATTTCCAAATTTTGAATGCATTACAGTCACCTTCCTATAACATACTCGAGTATGAATGCATTACAGTCACCTTCCTATAACATACTCGAGTAAAGAGAGATTTAATTTCAGGACGGAAAATGAAAGATGTTTTTCTTTTAATTTTCACTGCAGTCAAGGAATAGCACCTGAAGAAGCTTATATGGTGTCAGCATTTGGGGGACATGGTAAGTTATTTTGTTCTGTCTTATCGTTTCACTAATTGCTACAAATGTGTAGTAACTTATAAAATTATGTTCTTTTATTAGATGGTGGAAGGGGCATGTGGGAGAATGCTTGGCGTGTGTCCATAGAGAGGCTACACGGTCAAAAGTCTACTCTGGGTAATCCAGAAACTCCTTTGCAATCACGCTCGGGTACTTTCTATCTTTTTAAGCTGCTTAATTCTCTGTTGGTTTGATCGGGGGTCTAACTGTGCTTCAGAACTGAGGTTTACAGGTTCCAGGGCTCCTGACCAAGTAATTAAAGGTGCATTCCAGAGTAAAAGTATTCCCTCACCTCTTGGTCGACCCAACACGAAGGTTGCTCCACCAATGGGTAGCCCAATGATACCTATTTCATCACCTCTTTGGAGTATTTCTACCCCTGTTTGTGAGGGCCTGCAATATAATTATCAGCAGGCACTTAATCCATTGCATCCTTTCCAAACACAATCAATAGGGAACGTTGTTGGGGGCCATAATACTACGTGGATGCCTCAGCCCTCCTTTCGGGGTCCCTGGCTTACTTCTCCAGAGTCTTCTGCAGCTCAAGCCAGTACTCATTTTTCAGCATTTCCTAGTACAGAAGCAGCGCAGTTGACTCCTGTAAAAGAAACATCTTTGCCACAGTTGCCTAGTAAGAAGCATGTTTCCTCTGGTCCTTCTACTCAGACTGGAGGACCAACTAGCGTTTTTGCAGGGGTGTCTCCAGTGTTTGACCCAAAAAAAGTGTCGGCATCACATGGCCAGCATTCTGCTGACCCTAAGCCTAGAAAAAGAAAAAAGACTTCAGCTTCTGAGGATCATGTTCAGGTTACTATGCAAGCTCGATCTCAACCTGAGTCAGCTCTAACACTTGCTGATAGTAGTAGTCTGTCTACATCTGTTGCCATCTCAACTCCAAGTACCATTGTGTCTAAGACCATGCCAGAGAAATTGATTATGTCTGTCTTTCCAACGCCTTCCACTGGTCGCCTCAAAAAAGCGGATCAGGATTTGGAGCAGAGGGAAGCTTTTACAGAGGAGACTCTTAGTAAAGTTAAGGAGGCTAGGCAACAGGCAGAAGAAGCTGCTGCTTATGCTGCTGCAGCTGTTAGTCACAGCCAAGAAATATGGAATCAGTTGGATAAGCAAAAAAATTCCAGAGTGATATTTGATGGCGAAGCTAAGTTGGCATCTGCTGCTGCAGCTGTAGCTGCCGCGGCTGCTGTTGCAAAGGCAGCAGCTGCAGCTGCCAATGTTGCATGGAATGCTGCATTACAAGCAAAATTGATGGCTGAAGAAGCCTTTGTTTCATATAATGATGGGAATGCGAGCCAAAGTATAAGAATGACTACTCCTGTGCCCATTTTAAGGGGTGAAGATGTAACTAATAGTTCGACTTCGATCCTTGTTGCTGCTAGGGAGGCTTCTAGAAAGGGAGTTGAAGTAGCATCTGCAGCCTCAAAGCGAGCTGAAAATATGGATGCCATTGTAAAAGCTGCTGAGCTGGCAGCAGAAGCTGTATCACAAGCTGGAATAATTGTAGCTATGGGTGATCCTTTGCCATTGAGTCAGTTAGTAGAAGCTGGTCCAGAGGATTATTGGAAAGTACCTCAAGTTTCTTCAGGTCTGGTTATGAAATCAAATGGCATGTCGAGAGAACAGTCAAATTTGGGTACTGTCGGAGAAGATGTTGATTCTTCTTCTAGGCGTTCTAAAGATAGACAATCAGATAAGCACAAAGCACAGCCAACTGCACATGAGAAGTCACCTATCCTGACAGAGGTAAATAAGGAATCAATGGATGATCAACTGAGGCGGGGAGTAGGAACCACAGGGTTTGATACTGCCAGTGAAAAGGGGTCAAGAGGACCGAAAGGTCGCAATGTTTCTGAAATCAGATCAAAGTCTGCTTTGATTACTGTCGAGAATGATTTTGAAAAGGAAGCAGGAGCATATGAAGAAAGCAGCATCAAGGAGGGTTCTCTAGTAGAGGTATGAAGCTGAGGTGTGATCTGATATGGTTTGTAGGTTTTTTTTTTCTCCCAAAAAAATTGACACTAGCTTTTTTTCTGTTCACTGGACCTGTTTACGGCAGTTTCTACGTTCATGTGATATCTTTTTGTGAAGCTTGGCATTTCTATGTGCTCTGTGGCCGTAAAATAAAATTGACTTGTTTTTCTTTTAGGTTCTCAAAGATGGGGCTGGATTTGGAGAAGCCTGGTTTACTGCTAAGGTATTGTGTTTGCAGGATGGAAAAGCTAGTGTGTGTTACACTGAGCTTCAGTCAGATGAAGGTATACCGCCTCAACATGCCTTGCCTCATGTTGGTGTTACCGGTTCACTTTAAAGTGATAATTTCATGTTGACTGTCTATCATTACAAGTTTTGGTTGGATACATTATGGATCATATGAGTAGAACTCTTTGTTATTAAGATGTTATGCCTTTTGCATCTGCATGCTCACTTACTATACATTTGGTTTCTGATCTACTTGGCTCAGGGAAACTGCAGGAATGGGTGGCACTTGATGGCGTAGAAGATAAGCCACCAAAGATACGAATTGCCCGCCCTGTTACCGCTTTGGGACATGACGGAACAAGGAAAAGGCGCAGAGCAGCAATGGCAGATTATACTTGGTCTGTTGGAGATAAAGTTGATGCATGGATACAGGAGAGGTAAGCCCAAGTTATAAAATAAAAATAAAAAATTGATTGTGCTTGCGGAGAATCTTGCTAGAGAAATCTTTTATATGAAGATTAATATAATTCTACTGCCTGCAATTTTCTTTAGCATGCACAAATGTTACAACTGTCCTTTATTTGGATTTACATTCCCTAAATCTTTCACTACCGTAAGCATGCCTAGTCTTGGGTGTAGGAGCAACATGGTAGTGTTGGTATATTAGAGATTAGTGCATTTGGTAATTGCACTCACATCCAGTCTTACTATTCTTTGTACTAACTGAGATTTTGATGCTGTTCTTCCATTTTTGACATCTAGTTTTGGACTTTTCATTCGTTATTATCTCGTTTGTATAACACATCACATGTGTATTCAATTATATTTTCAGCTGGTGGGAAGGAGTTGTCACTGAAAAAAACAAGAAAGATGAAACTATATTAACTGTCCACTTTCCAGGTGTGTGAATTACTATTACTGTTATTTTTTGGGTTGGGGGTTGCTTTCATTAAGACCCTTCATCTAAATGTTTCCCACTGTTACTATGTGAAAGTTACTGTTAGTTGATTTGAGACTCTCCTGTTATGAATTCTTACAGCTCAAGGGGAAAAGTCGGTTGTTAAAGCTTGGCATCTTCGGCCTTCGCTCATTTGGAAGGATGGCAAATGGGTTGAATGGTTTAGTGTACGAAATGACACCTCCTTCCTTGAGGTACTAAGTTTATATAACTTCATGTTTAATTTCATATGATTGTTGAAAACTTCTCAAGTCAATTTTATTTCTATTTTACTGAAGTGCAATTTGATGTTCAGGGTGATATGCCCCAGGAAAAGCGACCCAAATTTGGCAGTCCTGCAGTGGAAGGCAAAGGGAATGATAACGTGTCAAAAAGCATTGATGTAAATGATTCAGGGAAACCTGTAGACCCAAGGTTATTGAATTTATCTGCAAATGAAAAGGTATTTAATTTGGGTAAGAATACCAGAACTGAGAATAAGCTTGATGCAACCAGAACAATTCGGACAGGGTTGCAGAACGAAAGATCAAGGGGGGTTGTTTTTGGTATCCCCAAGCCTGGAAAGAAGAGAAAATTCATGGAAGTTAGCAAACATTATGTGGAAAATGAGGGTAGCAAGACTAATGAAACTAGTGATCCGGTGAAAATTGCAAAATACTTGATGCCTCAAGGATCAGGTTCCCGTGGATTGAAAAATACATCCAAAATCGACACGGGGGCAAAACAAGTGGCTGGATCCAAGCTAAAGGGTCTGAGATCTGGAAAGCTGCAAAGTTTATCCAGTAAATCTGCTGCACAGAAGGACAACCTCTTAACAGATGCACACACTGCCTCCGATGGTTCAAGTGAAATGAACTATACAGGAAAGATCAAAGATTCTGTAAACCGTGCTGAGGGTTTATCCGGAAAGCATACACTATCAGAAACATCTACATATAGAACAGAAGGGACAACAGACGGCCCAATGGAATTTTCTTCACTAGCTCCATCATCTGATTCTTCTTCATCCAAGAAAGTCTCCACCTTAACTGCTCTATCTCGGGCAAACAAAGGAAAACTTGCACTTGCTGGTGGAAGGTTGGGTAAAATCGAGGAGGGCAAAGTGTTTAGTGGAAATCCGGCAACGTCGACTGCTGAAGTTGTTGAGCCTCGTAGATCAAATCGCAGAATTCAACCTACATCAAGAGTAAGTATTTAGATATATTTGGGTCTCTGTTTTGCATATAGATGTTTATTTATTTTGTCATGATAAATATCACGGTAAATGGTTCAAGTCATTGGCCAGATTATATCTCAATCTGAGGGTGGTTCCCTTTGTTATCTGCTACTTTGAAGTAGGTGATGCTGCAGCAGGACTTGTAACAATTGTTTTTGGAAGTCAAATTTCTAATTGTAGTGTAAGTTTGTGAAAATATCAGTAAACTAGCAAAATCACATTGACACCTATGAGTTTTATATGCTAAAACACTTAAAGCGCTCAAATTAGAGAAATAAAAAAGGCCACATCCATCAACTTGTCATGCTCTAATTGATTGTTATTTGTGAACTTCTTTTGGTGCACTTCTATTGTTATAAAGTAAGCTGGTTTTATTTCCCTAAGTATCGAGTTTGCAGGGTTTCTGAAAGTGCCATGTTATATCTTACACGTAAAAAGCCCTAAATTTTTATCCCATCATCTCTCTGAATCTATCTATAACATTCATGCTAGTTTTGTTGCTCGTGTTTACGCAATGTGAACACTCTTTTTATATTAACCTGTAAACCTGATGGTGTTCCCATTGTTGGCCACAGCTACTAGAAGGACTGCAAAGCTCGTTGATCATCTCAAAGATTCCTTCAGTTTCACATGACAAGGGCCACAGAAGTCAGAACCGGAATGCCTCTAGAGGTTAAATTTCATCCCCAGGGTTTTTTTTTTCTTAGCGGACAATTTGCAGCACATATAGTCTTGTGTTTGTGAATGTGATTGTGTTATCTGACTGTTGATTGTGACAGGGAATAACAATGGTTGAGAGGAGCTCTGCAAATGATGGGTTCCAGTCCGAGGATCGTCAATTATTGGATGACCAGGCCAACATGCCCAGCCGTACTTGTGTATATTTATCATAGACGAGGATAAGCATAGGGATGGAAATTCTTGCTTCCTTGGTTTCGTTCGGTCATAAAAATGTAGTCAGTAGATTTTTATAGCGATTTTAGTTTACAAATTATGGTTTCCGTAGGTGGTTTTTTCGCGCAGAGAGGTGGTTTCCCTGTATGGAAAATTGTCCATGTAGTTTGGTTTGCAATGCAGGGGAGGATTTCAGATGATTAATCACATAACCAGTTACTGTTTCCTCCATTTGGATATTTAATATTATGCTATCTCGTTCGTCGTGATTACATAGCATTGGTATAATCATGTCAAAATATTTTTTTGTTAGATCATTCAATGCTACGCGGCAGTATTGAAGAAAATTCCGATGTCTCGGTACTTTTTCTTGTCCAGTTTGCAAGACAGAATGGATTTGATCAAGAGAATCAGTCGGCTGGATGTGCAAAGAGGCAGCTTGATCTTATAATATTCTTTTATTTTAGTTGATAAAATTCAACTGTTTCAATTTTTTATTGTTATTCTTGGTATTAATTCAAGATTGAAGTGGCTATGTTCTTTGGTCATCAGGTGGCCAAGAGAATATTTTTGTAAACATATATTACTTGGCAGGTCGGTAAGGCGCTCAACTCGCATTCTATTGTTACATTGGAGAGAATCGGACTCTCAACCTATCATAATGCTAAATCCATTACCCCGTTCTTGCTCGTCATTTGGATAATAGGCAGACCGTTGAATTGTAAATTTACGTGTGTTGGGTAAATGTTATTAAACACCAGAACTACAAGATGCTACACGGGTTCTCTTGGCAGCCTAAATATCTCATTCACAATTATGACCTTGTTACGTAAAAGTCCAAGAAACTATGAATCAGTATCAGATCGAATAAATTGAAAAAGATTTAATGAAAAAAAGTGTGCTGTGGTAAAAAAAAAGGTATGTGGATATCACCATCCTAAACACTCGTTTTTATACATGATTTCTCAGGTATGTCATACCCTAAATCAGTGTGAGACACTTTCGTTTCTAGGTTGATAATAAACACAATGTGATATGAATGCGAATAATAGCAATTCCTTGCAAGTATAATCAATTTATTGATGTTTGTAGTAATTTTAGCTCTTAACTTAAAAAGAAAATATCAGTTAGAAAGTAGATAGAACCTTCCCAAGAGTGGGCTATGCGTCTAAGATATGTAAATAAAGTTCAACATTTGGTCTAGTTGCACCTAATTTTCACTCTGTCGGGGAAAGTCCAGAGTTAAATCACATGAACGGCAGTTGATAAAAAAAAAAACCACACAGAAAATGAAAGAAGCTGGAGGATACTGAAGCTAAAAATCAACATGTTTACACTCGTCATGGTAACTTGGAACCTAGAAAGTGGGGAAAAAAGAGAAAAAAAAAAAAACACTCCAGGAACTTTTGTTAATGCAACAGAAGCTGGCAGCGATGGATTTCTGCCACGGCTACAGAGTTATTTACTACCAAAACTAATTTATAAACACTTGCAGCTCAATGAACCTATCTCCTGTACATGGATCGAATTCAGTCATTCACCAACGAGATCAAACAGCAACCAGACATAACATGAGAAATGCATCACACCGTGCATGAAATTTTGTGCTGGCAAGATGAAAAATTTGCCATACCAAGTAAGCGGAAAGTCACCAACATACCCGATTAATTTAGATGAGAAATCCGTCCAACCACCACCTAGTTGTTCACCTTTTAGTCAGCTTCCTTTCTTCGTCCCCTTATTCTGGGAAACCTTCATCCTTTTCGTCTCCTAAAGATAAACGCTCTTTTCCCATGTTCCTCTTGATTGGTATTTGTAAAGCCTTCTCATCTGGTTTCTCTACATTATATGTACTTTTGGTTTTTCCTGCCGAGTGATGATCTCTATCGTTGCTCTTTTCAATATCTTTGAATGGTTTCTGGCAGACGCAAGCCTGTGGAAATTCATGGAATTCACCCCGACCAGGTTTCACCTCGTCAGGGTCACCCATGAATCCTTTTTGGCATGACTTTACCTTTTTTGCAAATGTTTCCCAATTCATTTGATGCCTAGCCATGAACAAAGCACTGAGCCTCTTAGCATTTGGCCTGATGGTCCTCTTGTGACCCATATACCTCCTACACACCATGAAACAAAGAATGCAACAAATGGTTGAGAAATCTCCCAAAACGGAAACAATTAAATTTAATAAGAAAAAACTAGTAGAAATAGTTGCACAAATTACAAATATAATTGACAATAACCATGATATCAAACTATACCAAAAATTTCTGAGATCTTTATATGAAACATGAGGTTGTTTCACTTGAAATAAATCTCTCCGTGTCATCAATGGATGTCAATGCAAGGTTATTCAGCTGGGAAGTCAACTAAACGAACATACAGACACTACTAGACAATATCACAAGTTTATTTGAGGACAGCAAGATCTTAATCTGTAAGATTTATTAACCATTTTTAAGATGCAAATCAACTTGCTGCAGTGGGAATGATTTCACCGTTGAAAGTTTTTAAGAAAATGCCAATACTCAATTTAAGTACAGAAAATTGTCAAATTTCCGCAAATCTAGCCAGTCTAAATTTTGGGAACAAGTTACAGGAGCAATCAGTATCCCCAATGTCAAGTATAGCAGTATTCAAAGGGGTCAAATCCCACAGAAACTAGTTTCAACTGGAAAAGACAATGAATTTTCTAGCAAACATAAGAAAGAAAAGAAATACTTGAAACTTCAAAACAACATAACTTCAAATTATAAAGGGCAGTGCATTTGTTTAATTAGTTCTTTCAAATGCTACTTCTTATGCTTGTGCAAAATTCAATTTGAAGTTGAACACCGTCATTCTTTGTTAAATTAACCGCACCAGCATTTTCAGAAACCAAATTTACATAAATTTACTGACCCCCTAGTATCATTTTGGATATAAATAATATTTTTAAAAAGCATTAGTTCAACCCCAGAAAGCCTGATGTAAAAAGTGAAACAGATTTCTAACCTTCGACCTGCGAGAATCTTGGCCATATTCCCATTATTATTAGTGACAAACACATCACTTTCGTCAGAGACAATGTAGTCAATTGCAGCAAGACGGGAGGAGAACGGAAGAAAAGGTTTCAGCTCCTCACTAGCAAGCATCTCCTTTGTATAAAAATTTGGGAAGAGCTCTCTTAGAGGTCTCAAAGTCTCTTCCCCGCCATAAATTTCTCCAGAAGCAACATAGAGATACGTGTCATTCGCAAAACCAAGTGCCCGCAGCATCAAACCCACCTCATATGGAGTCAGTGGACATTTTCCCCGCTTTCGCTCTTCCTCAGCGCTTAAATCCTAAACAAATAATGAGAAAAATTACACAGATACTCAACAAATTACAGTGCGGGGCCAATTGTACTAACATGACCAGAACTGTACACTATATGTTATATAATGCAATTAACAATGCAATGCCACATGAGCTTCATATAAATACAATAAACATATCTTGTTAAGAATTGACACATAGGAGCAAACAATTCCAATCATATTTCATGTTGAGATTAATATGAATCAAAATTATAAAAGAATAGCAATCTTACAGGTAACGTCACCCATCGTTTTCTTATTTCAGTAAACTCATCTCTCTCTTTATCACCCCCGCCATAATAACACCCAGAAAATGCTAGCATATCAGGTTCAAACCTGTCATTAATGAGTGTCATCCGAAATCCAAAAACAACCACAGATATTCAATCATACGTATCATGAAAGGATAGCAGTTCTTTAAGAAGAAAACAACTGATTGTAAAGATTATATTGGTACAACAACAACAACAACAACAACAACAACAACAACAACAAAGGCTTATCCCCCTAAAAGGGAAAATAACCAGAAAAACTACAAAATTCTAAATGTGGAGATTCATAATTCTGGAAATTAGATAAGGTGTATTCTAAGGTAGTGTTTGTTTCTGCGCTTTGGTGCTTTGGAATGGGTTTGGCTGCTTTGGCATGCATTCCCCATGACTGGTAAATGCAGATGCAAATGACATGGTCTTTCCATGGGTATTGCAAACCCACAAAAAAGAAAAATGGTTTCGCACCCTGAAAGGAGGGAGAGGGGGCTTTCCCATTCCCAATCTCCAGTTCAGCTATACAATAAGTTATGTTCGTGATTCCTAGAACTCCATTCGTTGGAACAAACACGACCTAAGATCCTGTAGGCAGAGGTGGCCTATACTCTCACTCCTATCCTCCATGACCATTGCATGAAGGTTGAAATTTAAAAATATCAGCTCCCTTCTAAATTAATAGGCAATACAAACAAACCTCAAGTGAACAGCAATAAAACGTTTTGCCATCTTTCGCATTCTCGTAACAAGTTTGTGACCAAGTTCCTGTATAGATTTTGTAAATTTAAGTGCATGATAATTAACACGGCAACGCAACTTTTGCAGCTCATCATCGAGGTTACTTGAAAGTCTATAATCAAACTTTGTCAATTGCAAAACCTGCCAAATTGCGAAAGTGTTAATTGCCATTCTGAAACAGACTACAATGCTTTTACTAAGACCAAAGGAGACAAAAGATTCAGAATACACATCTTGTACACCATTGATAGGATAACCATCAGATAAGATCAAAGGGGTCTTACACGTCTCCTCAATAGTATAGGCAAAACTTGTTCAATATAATATTCAGGTTCAGATTTCCTTGGCACACGCATGGTATATGGAGGTTTTTCCATGCTCCGCATGACCTTCTCAGGAACTCTCCGGACAATGGTCACATCTTTTGCAAGATAAGACATGAACCAATCCACATCAAAAATGTGGATAAAGTCACTGCATACAACATTAGTGTATTTAATGAAAATTCAAAGGCCAATTTAAACACCAGCATAAAAAAAATTTCAAAAAATAACAGAATGTAAAACAGTAAAAATATATGACGGGGTTAAAACCTTGTTTGATTCACATTACCTGTCATCCTTCCAGTAGGAATGATGATCCAGCTCGGGTACAACTAAGGTAGCATTAAGAATTCGGGCAACTACCACTGCATCTGTTATCTGATAGCAGGAAAGAAGTTACCATTTTCAGCATCGACAAGACAACTAATTACTTCAGTAAAATAACAAACATTGAAGATACCTTAACCCGAGTCTGATTTTCTCGGTTGGGTCTCAATACCTACTACTCACAGAAAAATAGAAAATTCAGCTGAACATAAGAACAACAATATGACTTACTCCTGTTCTTTGTTGGTTCAACCCCCCACTTGTTGCAATCAGCAAATACCCATTCGACGATCGCTCTTTCACAGCCGCTGAATTCGAAAGACAATTACTTCAAATCATAAACACAAACTTGACAATGGGAAGTTGACAATGCAAACATGAAATATGGAAATTGAACTCACGACGATAGTGAGGACCTCTTTGACTGCACCCGTAGTAGAATTTCGAGTAGCTGGACTTCCAAACATCAATTGCCTCGCGACCATTTCCACTCTGAATTCAAAACCCACCATTTTTTTTTTCTATTAATTTGAATTAAAAATCGAAACTTTAAATAAATAAAAACTAAAAAATTGAAAGATAAAAAAGGAAAGAGGAGCAGCAGTGCAGTACCCGCTTTGTGTAGAATGAAGTGTTCAGGACCAAGCGCTGGGAGTACCACTCGAGATCAGATGCGACCTGGCCGGTGAAGAGCGAAATCAGGCCCAGCCCAAACAGCATCAGCCCACAAACCAGCGACCACGACCACGACACCACCGCCTGCTTCCTCTCCTTCTGCGACGGCGACGGCGCCATTTTGGTGGCGGTGGCGGTGGCGGGGGATCTCAAGCTGAGCACGTGCTTCTTCTCGCCGCCATTGCTGAAGCCGTTCTGGTGGTGCTGCTGTAACAGAGCCAGCTTCGCTGCCGCCGGAGTCAAGCTGAACAGCCACGCCTTCGCCAGGCCCATACAGAACAAACACCCTCACTTTTCCAACTTATTTACTGGAATGCCATTGTCCCTCCGAATCATGCTTTTCCGGGATCGGATTGCGGAGGCGCGCTCGGCAGAGTGGTGTTTGCAGAGAGGAAGCTTGAAAAGAGGAAGGGCGGTGGTGTAAATAATGGGAATGTGGGGGGTCGAAATCGAACGTTGGTTCAATTTGGAGCGCAAACCCTAAAGCCAGTAGAGTGCGGGGTTTCAGACAACAATCACTGTGCAGCTTTTGAGATGTATTGCGAGGGACTGTGGAGATGTCTGGAGAGATAAACAAGAGAGAGAGAGTGCGCGCGCGTGTGTAACTGTCTCTAAGAAGGGAAGCTTGTATTTTTATTTTTATTTTTATTTATTTTAAGAAACTTTAACAAAAAAATTTCGGTAATTTTTAATTTGACGAAAAATCGTATTTTTAAATTAAAAAGTCAATTATGGTACTATTCACTTTACTTTTTATTTTGTTTTTATCGTTAACACTCAAAGTTTTCAATTTTTTTATTAGTTTTTCCTTTTATTTTACTCTATGGTTTATTTGTTACTCAAAATAATAATATTTAATAGAGATTTCTTTTCGTTTTGGAAATTAAAAACAAAATAAAACAATGTTATATTTATTACACCCTAATATTTAATAGCCTATCACTCTATTATCATCATGTATAAGAGGGGGCGTAATTGACAAGGACGTCCTAATAAGATCTTAACGAGGCCACTTTTTTTTTTTTGGATCAAATTTAACGAGGCTGCTTCAAACACGTCCCCTTGCCGTATATTTTTTTCATCTTAATAAAAATATGAAAAATGATTTGCACATTGTCGTTATGGATTTGAAAAAACTGTATGATGGAGTTATGAGAGAAATTCTTTTTAGAGAAGAAATGAATACGAGTAGCATATATCCACTGTTTTAAAAATCCCAGCCTAGGCGCTAGACGGCTGGCCACCGCCCCGATTAATGCCTAGGCGTTTAAAAATTAAGAAAGGACGTCTAAACTTGCTGAGGCGCCCGCCTAGACACCTGCCTAGGTTGCAACTCACTTAGATAGAAAAATAGATAACTTTTCTTTTGCATTTTATTGTTTCCAATAAATTGTAAGAGGCTTATTGAACACTTAAATAAACACACAGTACATGTTTACTGTGACAACCCGTCCCTGATTTTAAGAGTTTTTAAATTTCTAATAAAGGATTTTACAAAATGCACTTTGAGGCACGTGCTTTGTTCGAGATTAATCGTTGTGTCGTGCCACCTAAGATTTGTTTTCTTGGCATAATCTCGTAGTACTTGTCGCTACGGATGCGTGGGCACAGACAGTTCGTGATTTGGAGCTTTAACGAAGAAGCTATTAACGTTAGAAGTTTGGGCATTTTAGAATTTATTATTTTAGAAAATTTGGAATTTAATGGTAGTGGACAGCCCAGATTAAATGAAGGAGGAAATGAAGGGTGCGGATGGAAGAGAAAGAAAATAAAAGAGAATGGGCACTGCCCAGTGGTGAGAGGAGAGAGATTGAAGTAGCCAATAGTGGGGTAGAGAAAGGAGGAAAGGAGAGTGGGCGAGAAGCGGAGGAGAAAAGGAAGAAAACGAGTCCTCACCCGTGACCCGTTCGGCATCCATGAATTTCGACGTTTTCACTCATTTTTCTGGCAAATTGCACCATCCAACTACCTAGAATCAACTCCATGACCTTCCCTCTATCCATTCCATCCCAAATTTGGAGAGATTTGAGCTTGAAATCAAGAAAATCACACCGGTGGGTGCGGTGGGTGTGTGTCTTCGATTCTCTCATTTTTGAAACAATTCCTTCCAATTGCCACCACCCATAGCACCCCCTTAGGACCTGGAACAAAGCCCAAGCAGTGGTAAAGGCGTTGGAACAAGTTTGGAGGTCGAATTGAAACTCACCCATTTCTAGGGTTCATACGGATTTTGGCGAAATTGAGGTGTTTCCAAGCCAAATTGGCCTTGGCCAAAGGTATGAAAGCTATTCCTCTCTTTGAGATCTTCAATTATGCAATTTTTGAGAATTTTTGAAAATAATTGAATTTTCCGGCGAGTCGGGGGCGGCAGACCTCCACTCACGGCGGCCCGTGCGGCGGCGCGTGGCCAGTGGGCCTCCAATGTCATTCTTAGGCTATGTTTAACGTTCTAGGTTCAGTTTTGATAGTTGATTGTCGTAGATTGGTCTTTTGAACTTAAGTTCGTTACGATTGGTGGTTAGGTGAAAATATGAATCGACGATTCGACCGTTGGATCGTCACCAAACTTTGGTACGTGGTATTACGTAATATTTGAAGAATGTAGGAACTTACAGATTGGAAATCTGATGAACGGATCTTCCCGAATTGAGTTTGTAAGTTCATAAAATGAAATGTGAACCGCCACTTGGTTTTGGCAATTGGCGGAGATCCAACCGTTGGATTGTAACAAAATTTTATTATGTTGCTCTAGGAGTATTTTATGCATCTTGGGAAGTTACGGATCGGAGATTTGAGTTACGGATCTTCCGGATCAAGTATGTGGGGCTGTGGACCCTACCGTCGATCATTGATCGACGGTTGACTTTTGATTAAGGGTCTTAAATGATTCTAGAATATCCTTGAGGATATGTTGTACGTAAATTACGAATTCTAAGGTTAAGAGTTCTAAGTTGTAGTTTGATAATTGTTTTAGGCGCCGAACGTTTTGGGACGCCTCGAAGTTTACGTTAGGGAGCCGTAGCGCAGACTCTAGGTGAGTGGTCTTTTGTTTTCCGTATATACCTACATACTACGTGTTTTTCCCAGAAAGTGCATTTTAAATGCTTTTATAAATGAAATGCCATGCCAATACCTATATACGTCTGACTATGCATAATGAAATGGTTATGCATCATGAAATGGTTATGCATCATGAAATGGTGATGCATAATGAAATGGTTATGCATAATGAAATGGTTATGCATCATGGAATGGTTATGCATCATGAATTTGTATGCGCATGATTGTTGGTGCTGTGGACGCTCAGGTAAGTATCAGGTAAGATTATGTGTGGTTAAATACAAGTTGAGTTAAGAAGAGTTTGATGAGATGCATTGAGAACTCATTAACCTGCACCCCGGTGTTAGTGCTCACACCCAGAGTTAGGGGCTAGTCTTTCACGTGATGTTCACCTCCCGCACCATGCGCTCATCTTCGATCCAAGTTAGGTGCACAGTCCTGTCGTATAGACCACTTTCAGTGGGTTCGACTCGTAGGTGACCCGCGATCATTCGCACAGTCTTCACATGATTGTAGCACTAGAGCATATTATATACACTCAGTCTTGTCGTATAGACCGCTATAAGTGGGTTCGACTCGTGTGCAGGCATGATTTATGAGCTAGAGATCAGCTGACGAGCTGTTACAGTTATTATTGCATATGATTCACTTACCTGATAATCAGATTGACATGGCATGGCATATTCATGATTTGTTACATATTTTGAAGATGATGATTTCAGATGAGTTTGCTGCTAACCCCGTTGAAATGCTTCGTCGCTTTAAGTTGGGTACTGAGAAGAAGTGGCGCTCTATGGCAACTATCTTACCATGTGCTACCTATCAGGAGTATTATGATGTTTTGTTGAGGATTGAGGATTCAGATAAATTGCTTAATGAGAGTGAAGAAGAAGAAGAAAGAGGCAGTAATCTGAAGAAGTACGATAAAGGCAAAGAGCAGTCATCTCAGGGACCTCGACAGACTTAGAGTTTTAAGAAAAGTGGGACTAGTTCTAGTTCTTCCAGTGGGAGTTTCAGTGCCACCGGTCAGAGGAGAGGTGGTAGGTTCACTGAAGGATCTCGCTTTCAGAGGCCAAGAGAGGCAGGTGCTTCAGGTGGTTCAGGTGCACCTTTATGCCGTAGGTGCAACAATCGACAATTTGGAGAGTGTTTTTGAGGCAGCACAGTCAGTCGGGCCAGACGCATATCAACAACATTGCTTTGCAAGATGCTCAGAACCATCCTGATTTAGTAATGGGCCTAGGAGGACGCGTTATGTCCCCTCGTATTGTGGCGTTAGCACATATATAAGTTGTATTTTTCTGGAAGGCTGTGTTCTCTCTTGGGATTTTAGGTTGATCATTGACGAGTCGTACTTCCCATCAACATTGACCTTGTTTGACTAGAAATCTGCAACTAAGTAAAAATGGAGAGGTGGTTTGAGCACTACAATAGTTCCCAAGGGATACTGCTTGTTGGGAAAGATGACTTCTCGTCTTCTGCTTGTTTGACTCGAACTTTGGGGTCTACTCTAGTGAATTTTGATGTGATTTTGGGAGCAGACTGGTTACACTATAACTATGCCGACATTCATTGTCGTGAAAAGACGGTGACTTTTCGTCGCTCAGATTTATTTGGAGTTACGTTCATAGGGGAACGTAGTGGAGTAAGGCATGGTGTCATCTCTACCATAAGGGCGAAGAAGATGTTGGATAAAGGATGTCGGGGTTACCGCCTGATAGAGATGTGGAGTTCACTATCGACTTGTTGCCAGGTACGGACCCTATTTCTTTGACTCCATATAGAATGGCACCTGCTGAATTAAGAGAGTTAAAGATTCAGCTACAGGAATTGGTTGAAAAAGGTTTCATTCAACCTAGTGTTTCACCTTGGGGAGCCCCAGTACTGTTTGTTTGGAAGAAAGATGGAACCTTGAGACTATGCATTGATTATAGGCAATTGAATCGGGTAACGACTAAAAACCGTTATCCATTGCCGCGCATAGATGATCTATTTGACCAACTTCGAGGTGCCTGTGTGTTTTCGAAGATTTACTTGAGGTCTGACTACTATCAGCTGAAGATCAGGAGTGATGATGTTCCTAAAACGGCTTTTAGGACTCGTTATGGTCATTATGAGTTCCTTGTCATGCCGTTTGGACTAACGAATGCACCAGCAGCTTTTATGGGTTTGATGAATAAGGTATTTCAGCAATACTTGGATAGATTTGTCATTGTTTTTATTGATGACATCCTGGTGTATTCTAAGTCGAAAGCAGATCATGTACGACACTCTCTTTGGTGTTGAAGAAGTTGAGGAAACATCGTCTTTATGCTAAGTTCAGTAAATGCCAATTTTGGCTAAAAGAAGTGGTATTCTTGGGTCATGTCATTTCAGCTCAGGGCATTCAGGTAGATCCACAAAAAGTAGCAACCGTAGAAAATTGGGAACAACCGCGAACCGTCACTGAGGTACGGAGATTTCTTGGCCTAGCAGGCTACTATAGACAGTTTGTAAAGGGTTTTTTTTCAGTCATTGCTTTGCCATTGACGGGATTGACTAGAAAAAGAGGTTAGGTTTGAGTGGGATGAAAATTGTGAGCAAAGTTTTCAGCAACTGAAGTATTATCTCACTCATACACCTGTTTTAGCATTCCCAGATGATAGCGGTAATTATGAGGTCTATAGGATATTTCTTTGAATGGTCTTGGATGCGTACTAATGCAACATAGTAGGGTGATTGTTTACGCTTCACGAAAATTGAAACCTCATGAGATGAATTACCCTACTCATGATTTGGAATTAGTGGCTATCATCTTTACTTTGAAGATTTGGAGACATTACCTTTATGGAGAAAAGTGTAAGATTTTTACGGATCATAAGAGTCTCCAGTATCTGTTTACTTAGAGGGATCTTAATCTTCGTCAACGAAGGTGGATTGAGTTGCTAAGAGATTATGATCGCACGATTGAGTATCATCCTGAGCGTGCAAATGTGGTAGCTGATGCACTTAGTAGGAAGACTTCAGCTAGACTTCATGCCAGTTATGATTTTCATGTTCTTCTTCTTGATGATTTACGGTTCACTGGAGTGAAGTTAGGAGTGGAAGATAAAGAAGAAGCCTTACTTGCTAGTTTCCAAGTTAGGCCCATTTGGATTGATCGTATACTCGAAGCTCAAGGAAATAATAAGGAAGTGCAGGAATTAATTTTTGCAATTTCTAAAGGGAAGAAAAAAGATCTCAGAGTTCGTGAGACTGATGGTATGCTTATGCAAGATAAAAGGATGTACGTGCCAAATATTGTGGAATTAAAGAAGGAAATCCTTGACGAGGCACATATTTCGGCATATGCTATGCATCCAGGAGGTACAAAGATGTATCATACCTTTAGACCGTTCTACTATTGGCCGGGCATAAAAAGGAAAATTACAAAGTACGTTAGTAGGTGTGCAAATTGTCAGCAGGTTAAGCTGAAAGGAAGAAGCCGTTTGGTTTGATGCAACCACTTCCCGTTCCACAGTGGAAATGGGAAAATATCATTATGGATTTTGTGTACAAGCTTCCTCGTACACGGAACGGGTATGATGGTGTTTGGGTAATCGTTGATCGGCTTACCAAATAAGTACACTTCATCCCAGTGAGAGAAAAGTATTCTCTGAATAAGCTAGCTGAGTTGTTCTTACTCGAAATTGTGAAGTACCACGGAGTGCCAGTGAGTATCATCTCGGATCGGGATCCTAGGTTTACTCTAAGTTTTGGAGAGCATTCCAGGAAGCTGTTGGCGCATAACTACGTTACAGCACAGCATATCATCCACAGACAGATGGCCAGTTAGAGAGGACGATTCAGACTTTGGTGATTCTTGTCATGCAAAGTTGGATTTAATGGAGCTTGCTTATAATAATAACTACCATTCTAGCTTCGGGATGACACCATTTGAGGCACTTTATGGTAGAGTTTGTCGTACACCGTTATGTTGGTCAGAAGTGGGTGAGAGACCATTGGTGGGCCCTGAGATAGTAGATGAGACTACTCAGAATGTACAGGTAATTAAAGCTAATTTGAAAGCGGCCCAAGATCGACAGAAGAGCCTTGCCGATAGACATGCCACTGATAGAATGTATAAGATCGGTGATTGGGTATTTTTGAAGTTATCGCCTTGGAAATGAGTAGTAAGGTTCGGAAAGAAGGGTCAGCTAAGCCTTAGGTACATCGGACCTTACCAGATTATCGAGCGAGTTGGCGAAGTTGCTTATAGACTTGAGTTGCCTCCAAAGTTGGCTAGAGTGCACAATGTGTTTCATGTCTCTATGCTTCGTCATTATGTTTCGGATCCTTCCCATGTGATACTTCCTCAACAGCTTGAGATTAGTCCGGATTTGACATACGAGGAAGAACCAATGACGATTTTGGATTGGAAGGACAAAGTGCTGAGAAACAAGATCATTCGTATGGTAAAGGTTCTGTGGAGGAACCATTCAGTGGAAGAGGTTACCTGGGAGACTAAGGATCGGATGAGAGATATGTATCCTCGCTTGTTTTATGAGTATCAGTGATGTATTTTGTTGTTTGAATTTCGAGGACGAAAATTCTTAAGGGGGGTAGATTGAGACAGCCCGTCCCTGATTTTAAGAGTTTTTAAATTTCTAATAAAGGATTTTACAAAATGCCCTTTGAGGCACGTGCTTTGTTCGAGGTTAATCGTTGTGTCATGCCACTTAAGATTTGTTTTCTTGGCATAACATCGTAGTACTTGTCGCTACGAACGCGTGGGCACAGACGGTTCGTGATTTGGAGCTTTAACGAAGAAGTTATTAACGTTAGAAGTTTGGGCATTTTAGAATTTATTATTTTAGAAAATTTGGAATTTAATGGTAGTGGACGGCCCGGATTAAATGAAGGAGTAAATGAAGGGTGCGGATGGAAGAGAAAGAAAATAAATGAGAATGGGCACTGCCCAGTGGTGAGAGGAGAGAGATTAAAGTAGCCAATAGTGGGGTAGAGAAAGGAGGAAAGGAGAGTGGGCGAGAAACGGAGGAGAAAAGGAAGAAAACGAGTCCTCACCCGTGACCCGTTCGGCATCCATGAATTTTGACGTTTTTTCACTCATTTTTCTGGCAAATTGCACCATCCAACTACCTAGAATCAACTCCATGACCTTCCCTCTATCCATTCCATCCCAAATTTGGAGAGATTTGAGCTTGAAATCAAGAAAATCGCACCGGTGGGTGCGGTGGGTGTGTCTTCGATTCTCTCATTTTTTAAACAATTCCTTCCAATTGACACCACCCATAGCACCCCCTTAGGACCTGGAACAAAGCCCAAGCAGTGGTCAATGCGTTGGAACAAGTTTGGAGGTCGAATTGAAGCTCACCCATTTCTAGGGTTCATACGGATTTTGGCGAAATTGAGGTGTTTCCAAGCCAAATTGGCCTTGGCCGAAGGTATGAAAGCTATTCCTCTCTTTGAGATCTTCAATTCTGCAATTTTTGAGAATTTTTGAAAATAGTTGAATTTTTCGGAGAGTCGGGGCGGCCGACCGCCACTCACGGCGGCCCATGAGGCGGCGCGTGGCCAGTGGGCCGCCAATGTCATTCTTAGGCTATGTTTAATGTTCTAGGTTCAGTTTTGATAGTTGATTGTCTTAGATTGGTCTTTTGAACTTAAGTTCGATACGATTGGTGGTTATGTGAAAATATGAACCGACGATCCGACCGTTGGATCATCACCAAACTTTGGTACGTGGTATTACGTAATATTTGAAGAATGTAGGAACTTACAGATTGGAAATCCGATGTACGGATCTTCCCGAATTGAGTTTGTAAGTTCATAAAATGAAATGTCAACAGCCACTTGGTTTTAGCAATTGGCGGAGATCCAACCGTTGGATCGTAACAAAATTTTATTATGTTGCTTTAGGAGCATTTTATGCATCTTGGGAAGTCACGGATTGGAGATTTGAGTTACGGATCTTCCGGATCAAGTATATGGGGCTGTGGACCCTACCGTCGATCATTGATCGACGGTTGACTTTTGGTTAAGGGTCTTAAATGATTCTAGAATATCCTTGAGGATATGTTGTACGTAAATTATGAATTCTATGGTTAAGAGTTCTAAGTTGTAGTTTGATAATTGTTTTAGACGCCGAACGTTTTGGGACGCCTCGAAGTTTACCCTAGGGAGCCGTAGCGCAGACTCCAGGTGAGTGGGCTTTTGTTTTCCATATATACCTACATACTACGTGTTTTTCCCAGAAAGTGCATTTTAAATGCTTTTATAAATGAAATGCCATGCCAATACCTATATACGTCTGATTATGCATAATGAAATGGTTATGCATCATGAAATGGTTATGCATAATGAAATGGTTATGCATCATGAAATGGTTATGCATCATGAAATGGTTATGCATCATGAAATGGTTATGCATAATGAAATGGTTATGCATCATGGAATGGTTATGCATCATGAATTTGTATGCGCATGATTGTTGGTGCTGTGGACGCTCAGGTAAGTATCAAGTAATATTATGTGTGGTTAAATACAAGTTGAGTTAAGAAGAGTTTGATGAGATGCATTGAGAGCTCATTAACCTGCACCCCGGTGTTAGTGCTCCCGCCCAGAGGTAGGGGCTAATCTTTCACGTGATGTTCACCTCCCGCACCATACGCTCATCTTGGATCCAAGTTAGGTGCACAGTCCTGTCGTATAGACCACTTTCAGTGGGTTCGACTCGTAGGTGACCCGCGATCATTCGCACAGTCTTCACGTGATTGTAGCACTAGAGCGTATTATATACACCCAGTCCTGTCGTATAGACCACTATAAGTGGGTTCGACTCGTGTGCATGCATAATTTATGAGTTAGAGATCAGCTGACGAGCTGTTACAGTTATTATTGCATATGAGATGATCAGATTGACAAGGCATGGCATATTCATGATTTGTTACATATTTTGAAGATGATGATTTCAGATGAGTTTTAGTATATATATATACGATTTTCTGGAAAAGTATACAGGTTTTACGGTGAGGGGATATAAATGCTGTTTACGAAATGATTTTCAAAAAGCTTTGTTTTTGCCCACTCACGCTTTTGTTTTGCGCCCCTCTAGGTATTAGGTAGCTTTGTTGGTGGCTCACGAGGATACATCGGACATTCTGACAGACCATCACTCATGTAGGATCACCTTCAGGTGTTGTTAAAATTAAGTACTTCTTATGCATTGACTGCACCTAGACTTTATGCTCTGAATGTGTAATCACACTTACTTCTCTTCTAACACTCTTGAAGTTGGTTTTTATTCACTCGTAATTCTTGCTATTTTAATGCTTCCGCACTGTGCACATGGCTACGTCACCCTCACGTGACGTCCAGCATGCCTCGATCTCGGTCGGGGTGTGTCAGTTACTCCCCATGTTTTCATTATGTTCTAATACTTCATAATATATATGTCATTCTATTTTCTAGTTTATGATGAAATTATATATATTTTAAGTACAAACAGACACTTATTTACACCAAAATACAATAGATTTACTTAAATCCGCCTAGCCGCCTAGGCGCTAGGCCCCAGTCCGCCGCCCGACTAGCACCTAACATCTTTTAGAACTTTGTATATATCCAAACAAAAAAGAATATGTATGGTTGAGTAAGGATTGCAGTAAAAATTCACGAAGCTGACGAAAAGTTGATAAAATAAAGGGAGGAAGTGCAAAAAATGAGACATGGCTTGGAACGGAAAAGAGTTTGAATTGAGAACACACTTGAATTTAAGGGTATTAGACTGATATGATGTAGCAACATCTGTTAGAGTAGCAAGGGGATAAAAGCAGGATAGGCCAGAGACCATTCTAGTTCCTTAGTGGCTCCACCCATGGCCACGTCAGGTAGGTGGATACTGGTTGGGTTCTTTGAGTTTTCCTTCCGTTTTTGTTTATTTTATTTGTTTCATATTAAAGAAAAAAAATTACATCAAGGTTATTTTAGGAATCAAGGTGGGTGAGAAAAGAACATTTTCATTTTTCAAGTTTTATTATTAGATAAGGTGAGTGAGATAATAGAGCTAATGGGTGACAATAGCTGTACTCTTTAGTGTAGATTATGTATTGTTTATCAAACAAAGAGTGTGGTTTGATAACTATCGGCAGCTCCAAATTCCAAAGGTAACTCCGTTTTGGATTTACTGAATTACTGGAGGGTAGAGTTGTGGTATTGGGTAAAATGGGAATATACCATAATTCGTACCTTCATTGAAGATGATGAATTTATGAGATCCATGTTGGTTTAAGCGATCAAATGAATTCTATGAATTGATCTAACACATAGACTTATAAATAAGTAAAAAATATGCATGATACTAGCTCATGTAAAGCCACTTAGGTAGGTTCGTCATGTAGATGACGAATTTGATATCAAATAATTATTGTCGAGTTACTGTGTGGCTTAACTCCACTTCATATTAATAGGTGATAATAAATTTGTATTAAACCTATCATCTCAGAGATTCGAACCTAAAACATCTCATTTATAAATAAAGAATAATACCACTAAATTATCGTAATAAGTGGCATGATTTAATGTTTTTAATGTTTAAGAAATCAATTAATCTGTTGTTTGGTCTATTTAGATTTGATTTTGGGTCTAATTAGAATTTTACTGATCTACTTAGGTTGCTTATGATCTTTGCCACGTAGGTTTGTTTTATTGTGTTGTTTAAGGACTTTCTTAATCACTAAAATTCTAAATCAAGGCATGCCCTTAATGCACTCTTTCTCCTTATTATATAGTTAAAGATTCAACATCTTTGTAGTTTTCCTTCTCATCTCAATTTCATCGGCTCAAAGTCAAAATCACAACTGATGGGCATGCGTCATGCTAGCTTAGTTTTTGCCAATTGGAAAACAACTACGAGGATTATATGTCTAATTAAGCCTATATACATACACACGAGAAACAAAACAAAACAATCGATACTTACCATGTCAAATTATTGCTTGTTATAGGCTTTTTCCAATGCTCATGATGTTGGCTACATCTAAAGGATATCAAGATAGCCTTTGGGTTGACCGGCAGCGTCGGTCCTGAGGATTTTGGGCTCTGTGAGAGACTCCAACGAAGAGAGACCCTTCAAAAGTATAGAATTTTGGCTGCTATGTATTTTTTTTTTTTAAACGTTTCAACTTTTATGATTATGTATAAATTGAGATAAAGAAAAAAATTCCATGATGTGGCTACAATAAAAATGAAAACAGAAAGAGATGTTGCAAAGTATACAATGAAGTTAAAGATTCTAATGGCAAATACACCTCTCCAATTTGAGAGGTGAAGAGCCAGTTTGAGATTGCTATATTTTTTTTAATAAATTACTTTTGTTTTTCTTTAAGAATAATCAATTGCAAAATAAAGTTGTTGAACGTCTGATATACCGTATTTTTAAAAGTGTTGTGAGTAGAAGGATAAATAATGTCATTGTTTAAAATTAATGAGCTTTCTATAGGTGTAACGGCCCGTCTCAAAAAATTATAATTTTTATAAGTGAATTTACGAAAATGCCCTTCAAGGCAAAGTGTTGACTTTTTTGACTGTCGTATCGTGTCATGTAAGACTCGTTTTCTTGGCTTATTCTCGTAATACTCGTCGCTCCAACGCGTGGGCTCAAACAGAACGTAATTTGGAGTTATAACGAATGAGATATTAACGTTTAAAGTTCGGGGGCATTTTAGTAAATTAATTAATTTCAAGAAAACTCCAGATTTTTGGAGTAAAATCTGATGGAGCCACGTGTGTGGTCCATATTAAAGGAAAGGGAGATGGCCAGTGGAGATAGGAAATAAAGGAGGAACAAGGGACAAAAGTGGAGGAATGAGGAGAGGAGATAGAAAGGGAGTGACCAACCAAAGAGAAGGAAATAAGGGAAAGGAGAAGAAAAAAAAAGAAAAAAAAAAAGGGAAACGGGTAACAGTCAACCCAACCCAACAGAGGCTCGACTTCCCGACGCCATACACGGCATTTCACGGCGAATCGCCGCCACCCAACACTTGGAAACAACTTTCTAGACTTTCCCCTACCTATTCTACCCCAAATTTCATACAAATTAGCCTTGAAATTAGGGAAACCGCACTGGTGAGTGTACGGGTACATAGAGGTCAATCCCCCAAATTTGAAGCAAATTTCTTCGGTTACCACCACCAATAGGCTCCCCTCAACCTCAGGAACAAAGCCCAATCAACCTTGGAGGCGTCGGAGCAAGTTTGGAGGTCGAATTGGGGACACCCATTTCATGGGTTTCCGGCAGATCGAGATGAATTTCAGGTGTTTTCCGACCAAATTGGCCTTAGTCATAGGTATGAAAGTTGCTCCACTCACTGAGACTGTGAAGTTTGAGAATTTTTAGAAATAGTTGAATTTTTCGGTGAGTTGGGGCGGTCGATCGCCACCTGCGGTGGCGCGTGGCCAGGGGATCGTCAATGCTATTTTTAGGCTAAATTAAATGTCCTGAATTTAGTTTTGATATTTGAATGACGTAGGTTGATCGTTTGAACCTAATTTCACCACGATACGTGGCTTGATCAATATAGGAATCGACGATCCGACCGTTGGATCGTTACCAAACTTTAATACTTTATAGTACGTAATTTATGAGGATCATAGAAACTTATGGATCGGAAATCCGATGTACGGATCTTCCCGAATTGAATTTATAATTTCATAAAATAAAACGTTAACAGCCACTTGGTTTTGGCAATTGGCGGAGATTCAACCGTTGGATCGTAATGAAACTTTAGTATGTTATTCTAGAAGCATAATGTGTATCTTTGAAAGTTACGGATCGAAAATCTGAGATGAAGATCTTCCAGATCGAGTTATGTAGGGTTGTGGACCCTACCGTCGATCAAAGATCGACGGTTGACTTTTGGTCAATGGGTCTCAAATCATTCTAGAACGCCCTTAGGGATGTGTTTTACGTAAGTTACATGTTCTATATCGATAAGAATTCTGAGATGTGATTTGATAATTGTTCTAGGCGCTGATCGTTCGTGACGCCTTGATATTCATGCTAGGGAGTCGTAGCGCGGACTCCAGGTGAGTGGGCTTTTGGTTTTCTATATATACACATATATATGTTTTATATTTGCTCAAAAACTTATTTAAATGAAATTATATTTTTTCTATGTGCCATGTCATGCTTGCATTTCATTCTAATATATGCATTAGTATGGGTATGCTTAATATGGTGTGACGCTGCGGAGGCCCAGGTAAGCTTCAGGTGAGTACTGTATGACGATAATAGTTGCATTGTTTATCGTTATACGTAGATGCATTTAGAGCTCATTATCCTGCACCCCGGTGTTAGTGCTCCGCCTAAGGCCAGAGCTTAGCCTTCACGTGATCATTCACCTCCCGCACCACACGCTCACCTTGGATCCAAGACAGATGATAGCCTGTCGTACAGACCACATTAGGTGGTTCCGACTCGTAGGTGACTTGCGATACTTCGCACAACCTTCACGTGATCGTAGGACTTGAGAGTATTTATTTACACCCAGCCTGTCGTACAGACCACAATAGGTGGTTTCGACTCGTGTGCAGGAATTGGTTTATGAGCTATAGGTTCAGCTGTACAGGTCACGTTAGGTGACTCCGGCTGACATATCATATTATATTGATTCACATCACCTGGCTTACATATTCATTGCTGAGATACTTGACATGGCATATACTTGGTTTTCACTACTCTCGAGCCTGATTTCTATATACGTATGTATTGTTATTTTCTGAAAAATTATATGGGTTTTACAGTGAGGGGTTAATATGTTCATAAAGACAACTGTATTTTCAAAAGCTTTGTTTTTTCCCACTCACGTTTTATGTTTTGTGCCCCTCCAGGTTTTAGCTGTTGAAAGTTCGTATCGACAAGGATTCTTGGCAAATCTCAGTATAGGTGTCTACCTCTAAGGGTATGATCCTTACCTATACTGGTGCACTTTACTTATGCTCTGACGTCGCGTGTGAAATGGGCTCATTCCCGCTTACCGCGCACTTTGTCTTTATGCACTTTTAGGTTTAAATTTATTCACATTTTCCACATCATTATACTTTATGGCTTCGTCACCTTCCAGGTGTCGGCCAGCATAGCTCGATTCGGAGTCCTAGTGGACATTCTGGATCGGGGTGTGTCAATAGGAGTTAAAACTATTCTAAAGGTTCAACTCCTCTTTTTATTAAAGCGGCTTCTAAACGCAACCTACTGCTTTTAAAAGCTGGTCTATGGAGGTCATTGCTTTTGAAATAAGCAGTATATTTTATTTTTACCAAACATTTTTTTATTACTTAACATTAAAGTGAGGCAGTTTTTGGTAAAAAAAAAAATACTAACATTTAACTTAAGAAACCCAGCCCAAAACAGGCTTAAATTTTAGCATTTAGCTTAATATCTCATCTGTCCATGCCTAATGACAATGAGTTTCGAACTTAAGATATCATTCCAATAGCATTGTGCCTAAACAACTCAATGGCCACTCAGTTAACATGTTTTAATTCGTAAATTGAATTAAATGTATTTTATTAATGTTGTGGCCTATTTTATCTGACAAGGAGAGAGAGGTGCGGCTAAGAGAAGAGAGAGATTGGAGAATATGCTTGAGGAATTGTGTGTTATTTCCCCAGTCCTTGTGCCTTTATTTATAGTAATAAGAATGAGAGAAGATATTACTTCTTCCCCAAGTAATACAAGTTGTAATAGAAAAGGATAACTAGAATCAAATCTAATCTAGGATTTACACAATCACACTTAAACTAGGAATGTTTACAACACTCCCCCTTGAGTGTGTAAATACTCAAGGTAGATTTAGCATCATGCAGAAGTTGAGGAAGTCGACTCATTGGCACTGATTCTAAGGAACAACGCTTATTCTCAATAAGGTAGGAACTTGCATAAATAGTAAGTCTCACTAAAAAACCCTAAGGCTATGGCAAAAACCCGAGTAGGGACAAAATCCATAGTCTAAGGAAAAATGTGTGAGAAATGCAACGTCAAAAGAAACGTCTAGGTGACATCATCAGGGATATGACCAGCCAAGGTGGGTGCCTCATTAAAACCTAGTTAGGTAGTAAAAACCCATTGGGAAAAATGCTCCTAATCGTAGGGAAAAAGAGTACATTAAGATTAAGCAAGTATCTACAGGATACTCCCCCGAGTTTGACATAATTCCAAAGAGAAATAGCAAAGTTACAACTCAGAAAGTTTAAGCATACCAATTCCATGGACAAGCTTCTGAAACGTCATCTTCGGCAGTGATTTGGTGAAGAGGTCGGCCAGATTATCTTGCGAACGGATTTGTGTGACTTCAATCTTCTGATGCTCTTGTTGTTGATGTGAAAAGAAAAACTTCGGCGCAATGTGCTTGGTGTTGTCTCCTTTGATGTAACCCTTCTTGAGCTGTTCGATGCATGCTGCATTATCTTCAAAGATCGTCATCGGGACATCAACGGTGGGATAAAGATCGCAAGAGCTTCGAATATGGCCCACTACTGCTCTCAACCAAAAGCATTCTCGAGTTGCTTCATGTAAGGCGAGAATTTCAGCATGGTTAGACGAAGTGGCAACTAAGGTATGTTTAGTTGACCTCCAAGAGATTGCGGTGCCTCTAACGGTAAAGACATAACTCATTTGAAAGGGCACCTTGTGCGGATCAGATAAGTATCCTGCGTCGGCATAATCAACAAGGTGGGAACCGACTCGAGGAGCATAGGGTACGACACCCTTCAAGGATTCGTAGGGATAGAACAAGCCCAAATCCGTAGTACCTTAAGGTAACATAAGATATCTTTCACGCCAGCCCAGTGTCTGCTTGTAGGTGCATTACTGTATCTTGCCAAAAGATTAACAGCAAAGGAGATGTTGGGTCTAGTGCATTGAGCTAAGTACAATAAAGCGCCTATCGCACTTAGATATGGAACTTCAAGCTCCAAAATCTCTTCTTCATCCTCATTCGGATGGAAGGGATCTCGTTTTGCATCTAGCGAACGAACGACAATAGGAGTACTCGAAAGCTTCGCTTTATCCTCATTAAAGCGGCGTAACACCTTCTGGGTGTATTTTTATTGATGTACTAGGATTCCATCCGAACAATGCTCTATCTCAAGATCGAGACAATATTGAGTCTTACCTAGATCTTTCATCTTAAATTCCAACTTCAGGTGCGCGGCAGTTCTGATAAGATTCATGTCATTGACATATACTGCAACAATCGTAAATCTGGAATGTGACTTCTTAATGAACACACAAGGGCATATTTTGTTGTTCACATATCCCTGACTAGTCAAATACACACTCACTCTGTTATACCACATTCTTTCGGATTGTTTCAAACCATAGAGTGAACGCCTTAGCCGAATTGAGAGCGTGTTTCAGGGTTTGGAAATATTTAAGCCAGTCAACGTAAGTCCTTCGGGAACTTTCATATAGATTTCCGTATCAAGATCCCCATAGAGATACATGGTTACTACGTCTATCAGCTGCATATCCAGTTTTTCGGAAACTACCAAACTGATAAGGTAGCGAAAAGTAATCACATCCATAATGGGTGAATAAGTTTTGTCATAGTCAATCCCAAGGCGTTGTGAGAAGCCTTGTGCAACAAGACGAGCTTTGTAACGCACAATTTCGTTTTCTCATTACGCTTCCGAACCAAAACCCACTTGTAGCCAACGGGCTTCACATGTGGATGCGTAGGAGCTACAGGTCCAAACACCTTACGTTTTGCAAGTGAATCGAGTTCGACTTGGATTGCTTGTTTCCAGTTTGACCAATCAGTTCTACGTCGACATTCATCAACGAAACGCGGTTCAATATCATCGCTCAACATGATCTCATTAGCTACTGCAAATGCTAATGCATCGTCGACAATCATCTCATTTCTATGCCACACATCATCTAGGCTAGCATAATAGACCGAAATCTCACAATTCTCGGGAGGAGGATTCGTCTCTTCAAGGACGTTTCCATAATCTAGAATTTTCTCATGAGTGGGGTAGAATGAGTAAGCGATAGTCAGATTCATGGGAGGCTCTTCAGGACCTTGTGTCGTGGATTTCCTCTTCCAGGGGTGTGAATCCTTTGAACCAAGAGGTCTGCCACGCTTTTGTGTAGGGGCAGATGATTGGCTAGCCGCTAATGTACGTGGATCACCAGAATTGGCGTCCCGGGCTTCCAAGAAGGCTGTTCGTCGTACATTTGGTACATCTATCTTTGCAGCTAGAATATGTGATCTTGGCATGCGTGCTAGATCGGTGAAAGCATCTAACATGCTCTGAGCTATGCTCTGGAGATCTAATATGCGATGCACTTCAGTTTCAGACTGAGTGGTTCGGGGATCTAAATGAGATAAAGTGGGAATCGTCCACGATAATTCGCGTTGTTCTTCAGGAACGTTGACGTTCTTATCTCCCCCTAACGACGGGAAGACTGTCTCATAGAAGTGACAATCCGCGAAACGAGCTGTAAACAGATCGCCTGTCAAAGGTTCTAAGTAACGAATAATCGAAGGAGAATCATATCCGACATAGATTCCTATCCTTCGCTGATGCCTCATTTTTGTAAGTAAGGGTGGCGAGATCAACACATATACCGCATAACCAAAAACGCGCAAAATGGTTGTGTCGCAACAGGCCTCAGGCGGACCAACTTTGTTGCGTGCAATATTGCATGGCCCCAAGCAGCGATCGCTAGTGTGGTACGGATGACCAACGATCGAGCAATCATTTGTAAGCGCTTAATGAAAGCCTCTGCCAGGCCGTTCTGGGTGTGAACATGGGGTACATGATGTTCAACTTCAACCCCAACCGACATTCAATAGTCATCAAAAGTTTTAGATGTGAATTCTCCAGCATTATCCAATCAAATAGATTTGATCGGATAATGAGGGTGGTGAGCCCTGAGCTTGATAACCTGAGCCAACAATTTGGAGAAGGCAGCGTTCCTTGCGGACAACAAACATACGTGTGACCACCGTGTGGAAGCGTCAACCAAAACCATAAAGTATCTAAATGGTCCGTAGGGAGGGTGAATCGGTCCACAAATGTCCCCCTGAATCCGTTGTAGAAAAATGGGAGGATTCGAACGAATCTTGTGATAAGAAGGCTTAGCAATAAGCTTTCCCATCGAACATGTTTGACATGCGATTCCTTGGATCGAACCTAAACTTCGGGTTAGTGGATGCCCGTGCGATGATTTGAGGATACGACGCATCGTTATTAGTCCAGGATGTCCCAAACGGTCATGCCAAAGTGTAATTTCGTGTGCGGTCCCAGTAGTAGGGCCGGCCACATAGTGGCATTCTACGGGGCGTATGGTCGTAGTATACAGACCACTCGGGGTACGCTCCATCTTCTCCAGAATACGCTTTTGGCCATATTCGTAGGAAGTTATGCACAGAAATTCAATTCCGTTTTCTACGTGGGTTTCAGCATGGTAATTATTATCTCTAATATCCTTGAAACTTAGCAACGTTCTTCCAGAATGTGGTGAATAGAGTGCCTCAGCAATGGTCAAAATTGTACCATTGGACAACATTATACGTGCCTTACCGTATCCTTCTATCAGGTTGGATGGGCCTGAGAAGGTTGTCAGAGGTGCATTCTTAGGTATGAAGTTAGTGAAATAGATGCGTTCACGCAAAACTGTGTGCGTGGTTGCACTATCTGCCAGACAACTAACTTTCCCACTAGTCATACCTAGAATGAAAAATTAATTTGAATTGGTCACATGCATAAAAGTTTATAAAAACAATTATCAATTCAAAATAATTTCATTTATTCAAGGAAAAACTTAATATCCAAAACAAATCACCAACTAATAATCCAAAACATAAAGGAAAATTGTTCAAAAAAATCAACCAAAAACAAGGGGGGGTTCGGCCACTAGGTGGAATTCGGCCCCAATTGTCTTATTTCAACTAAAAATAAGTCTATGTCTAAGATTCTAATCTTCCATAGGGGTGGTATCCTCTTGAAAATCAGAAACCTCCATCTTTGTAGTCTTCGGTTCGTCAACTTGCATGAAGTTTGATTCAAACTTCTTACGACGAGAATGATATTCATCTACAACCTTCTTGGGAGCTCGGCAAACACAGGACCAATGGTCCTTTGAACCATAGCGATAGCACATGTCCGCATCCATGGTTTCAAGTGCTTTGCCTTTATTCTTGAAGTTCGGGGCCTTGAGAGCGAGGTTTGAGCGCTTCTGGGCTTTGTTTCCTCCCTTGGACGAGCCTTGACTCTGTTGACCTTGGTGGGATGGCTTCTGGCCGTCCCTACCACGCCTCTTATGGCGTTTTGGGCATTGGTTTGTGCTATAATGTGCTTCAGGCACATCAGTGGCCCCAGTAGGTCGAGCTTGATGATTCTTCATCAAAAGCTGGTTCTGCTTTTCAGCAAGAAGTATAACATAGATCAAATCAGAGAACTTAGTGAACTTGTGAGCTCTATGTTGTTGCTGCAGGACAATATTAGAAGCAAAGAAGGTCGAATAGGTCTTTTCCAGGAGATCCTCTTCAGTCAAAGTTTCATTGCAAAACTTGAGAAGTGATCGGATTCGACAAACTTCGGAATTATATTCATTCACAGACTTAAAGTCTTGGAAGCGCAAATGCTGCAAGTCGTGTCTTGCTTCAGGTAAGAATATGTCCTTTTGGTGATCAAAACAATCAGCCAAAGTGACCCATAATGCACGTGGATCCTCCTTAGCAAGATACTCAGTTTGCAGGGCGTCATGAATATGTCTTCGGATGAAGATCATAGCGGTGCCTTTTTCAGCTTCGTTAACAGGCTCGTCCATTGCTTCTTCAATGGCAGGACGCAAATTCTTTGCAGTGAGGTGGAGCTTCACATCTTGAACCCACTTGAGGTAGTTCCTTCCAGAGACCTCTAAAGTGGTGAAGTCAAGTTTGTTCAAATTCGACATGTTCCTATCACAAAATAGATGGACAAGATGTGGTTAGTGTAATGGAGAAGAATCAATCCATTCATGTAGGAGTAGAACATACATGTTCTAATAGACATGTATTGGTTGAATTTTGCATGAAAACTGCGGGTTTTTCATGGGTGATGTTTTTAAATGAAAAAACTTCAGGTTTTCAAACAAGGCATGTTTATAAGAAACTTCAGGTTTCAAAATAATTATGCAACAAGAATATGCAAAAATATAAATTTAGGTTGATAATTATAATTGACTTAATTATTTGGACTTCAGGCCAAATTAAAGTGTGGAAGAAAAAATATAAAACCCATTGGGCCTAAAATAATTAGGCGAATAAAATTTGAGGCCCAAAAGAAAAAACTAAGCTATGGATGGCTTAAAAAAATGTTGTGCCCTGTATCCCAAGCCCAAGAATTGGGCTGGGGGTCTCGGGTGTAGGTTGCAGGCCTACGGGGAGGATTGGGGCAGGGATTGGGCTGCTGCAGGCAGACCCAAATTATTTTATTTATTTATTTTTTTTATTATGCGGGCCGTGATAATGGGCTGCAATCTGGGAGCCCAGATTGTAAGGTTTCGAACAGAACACCAAAGCCCAAAGGGCTGTTGTTGGATCGAGTGCAGCGAAGCCTAATGGGCTCGGGTCTAAGGCAAAAACACCCCAGCGTTTGCTGGGTGCATGTCGCCGGAGAAGAACACCGGGTTTTGGTCGACGACGCCGCGTCAGGCGGTCGAAGTTGGGATAAGGATGCTCAGTACGAGTCCGTGGGTCGCCAAAAGCCTCAAAAAAAAAAAAAAATTAGAATGGAGATTTGAAAAAAATCTCAACATTCGGTGTGAAAACCCTAGAAATTCGAATCGGGTTTATAGGAAAATTCCAATGAATCTCAGTTCAATTCCGGTGTGGGACGACTTCTGGTCGTCGGCGACATGAACCAAAGGTACAAGGCAGTGGCTGCATGCCATGCCGTGGTTGAGGACACCATGGAAGGTGTCGGGTTATAAGACTCGGAGCTACTGGCTCCGTGGGTTTGCTAGGGATAAGGGGGGATGCAGGCTCTCGGTTTTGGCATGTCGTGGGGAGCCCATTTTCTTGATGAGGGTCACGGGTTCGAAAGAACCCTAGGTTCCCAAATTCGAATTTTTTTTTCAAATACAATTCAATACACATATTCAATGTTTATGCATATGTAAAATAATATTTTCAATGCATGTACATATATATGATTCAATTCATGGCAAATATCAAATTCACATAATTTCAATAATTATGGTTATGAGGCATACACAATTTATGTAGAATCTAAAATTCGTAAAACGTAAAGTTGGGTCATGCATCATGGTGAATGTTCATGCTTATCAGGGCTGCAAAAATATCGAGTTAAAAGCCGTTGTTTTGAAAAAACCTGATTGAGTGATGATATGGATGAACTGGTTTGATGCAGAAAAATTCTTTTGAACGTCAGATTCCTAAGCGCAGCTGCAGGAGCGTGCTGATAACGTATTGTGGCCTATTTTATCTGACAAGGAGAGAGATGTGCGGCAAAGAGAAGAGAGAGAGATTGGAGAATAAGCTTGAGGAATTGTGTGTTATTTCCCCAATCCTTGTGCCTTTATTTATAGTAATAAGGAGAGAAGATATTACTTCTTCCCAAAGTAATACAAGTTGTAATAGGAAAGGATAACTAGAATCAAATCTAATCCAGGATTTACACAATGACACTTAAACTAGGAATGTTTACAACAATTAATGGTTAAATTTGCAATCCTCATAAATGTATTTTTGTTTCTAAATATTAAAAGTTTGTAGTGCAGAATAAATTTTTTGGAGCACTAATGACAGCACCATATGTAAAGTGCTTATTCATACAACGATTGGTAAGTACTTAATACAATCATTGGAATCTGGATCCTCTTGGTGAGGATCTCAGATATTCGTGAATCATGTCCGTTCATCGTACATGGTGCGGTCAATTTTCGTCAAGTGCTGTTTGTGTTCAATTTTAAATTAAAATAATTTATGATCGCACGATGTACGATTGAACGAACGCGGTTCATAATTCCCGGTAATCTTCACAAAAAGGATCCGAAGAGGATCCTCATTCCAATAATTGATGCATGTTTAAGCACTTCTGGTGTCAAACTTAAGGATTCCCTTCCTTGACTCGAGGATTGGAAAAAACAAGCAGCTCCATATTTTTACTAACAATATACAATTCTAATTTTTTTTTTCTTCTTTAAAGTGAGAGCATCCTTGTAAGCTGCTCACTATGTGTATAAGTACATATAATGCATGATACAAAAAGTGGAACCTACCAAGCCAAAGAGTGAGAGCATCCTTGTAAGCTACTCACTATGCATATAAGGGCATCTCCATCTGTTCGTAGAAAGCAAGGACAATGATTGTCCTCCAACCCAAAAAATCCTCTCTAGTAGTTCAATAAAACAAGGACAAGTGGTGAGCGAACCATTGCCAGCCCAGATGTCCGACCTTCTGAAGCCCGCACTACTGCCAACAGACAAGCTGATGCCAATGCATATTTTAATTTTTAATTTTTTCTATTAGGCACGTGCGTCAAAAGAGTGGCCTTGTACATATGCATGACACAAGAATGTTCAACTCAGTTTCAAGGGTGGGGTTTGGTCTGCATTGTTTGTGTCGGGTCTTTCTATGTGACTATGGACTATCGTTTTCGTTCTGCAATAATCAATGGAATGTGTGGAATTAGCAAGAAAAAGAATGGTCCTAGATTTTTCCTTCCAAACACCAAAGTTCAGCCACACATACGCACCAATTGGTTTGAGGTGTTTTCTTTTTTTTTTGCCCGCCTAGAGCCCATCCGCTTTTTCCCACCATTTTGCAAGAAATCGCCTCGGCCACCCTCCATCCAGCACCTAGGCCGTTTTTTAGAATACTGAAATATAATAAGGAAAAATACAATGACATTCTACACTCTGAACATATATAAATATAATAAGGAAAAATACAATGAAAATTAGTGCATAATAACTTTCTAGGAGAAATTTTTAGTTGTGACGGGAACACGAGTGGTACACCACGTGTTTTTATGTAAGTAGTGGGAAGTTTTATTTTTTTAAGTTATTAACTTTTTAACACACGTATCTCACCATTTATATAGTGACACGTGGTGTACCATTCCGTGTGATGAGTACACTGAAAAATCTTTCACTTTTTAAAATGTCAATAACGCCACCTAAAAACGAAACACTAAAAAAATAACTGTTGGTGTAACCTTTCACAGATAACAAAATAAGAGAATGTTATATTTAGTGCACCCTAATCATGCACACTCGTGTTTACTTAGCTCTGGTTTGGTACTGAGGTGATTCTGAAAAAAGTGGCTATAAAAAAAAGCTGGCAGCTTTTTTATGTTTGGTAAACATTCAGCTTCAGCTTTTTTTCATAGTTTTGGGTTAAAAAAAAGCCAAAAACACAAAGCTGTAAAAACCAGCTTTGAATAACCAGCTTTTTTTCACATCTGCTTTACATAAAAGTTTATCAAACACTATAATACTGTTTTTTTTTTCAAAAGCACTTTTACAAAAAAGTTTACCAAACACTCTGCTACTTTATTTCACAGCTGCTTATTCTCACAACACAGCAAAAGCAGTTTTTTTTCAAAGCACAACAATACCAAATCAGCCCTTAGACTAGCTTAATAGCTTATCACTCTATTATCATCATGTATAAGAGGGGCATAATTGACCAGGATGTCCTAATAAGATTTTAACGGGGCCATCTTTTTTTTTTCTTATCAATTTAACGAGGCCGCTTGAAACACGTCCCCTTGCTCGTATATATATTTTTTTCATATTAATAAAAATATAAAAAATGATTTGCACATGGTCTTTATAGATTTAAAAAAAAACATGTATGATAAAGTTCTGAGAGAAATTTTTTTTTAGAGAAGAAATGAGTACGAGTAACATATATCTAAGTAATAAAGGATGTGTATAGTTAAGCAAGAATTGCAGTAAGAACTCGTGAAGCTAAAGAAAAGTTGATAGAATAAAGAGAGGAAGTGAAGGCTGCACCACAATAAGAGAGGCATGACTTAGAACGGAAAAGAGTTTGGATTGAGAACACTTGAATTTAAGGGTATTAGACTGATATGATGTAGCAACATCTGTTAGAGTAGCAAGAGAATAAAAGCAAGATAGGCCATGGACCATTCTAGTCCCTTAGTGGCTCTGCCCATGGCCACGTCGGGTAGGTTGATACTAGATGTTGGGTTCTTTGAGTTTCCCTTCTGTTTATGTTTATTTTATAGGAAAATTAATGAAAAGGGCTTGAAAGGTTTTAGTTTTAATAAAAAAAAAAATCATATTATAAGTTTTGTTTAATGATTAGTACAAGACCTATATTAAAGTAGTCCAACTAAAAATGGCCCAACTATAATAAATTATGATTTGTCGATTTTACCCCTAATTTTTTTAGGTTGAGTTCCAGATTTTCGTCGTTGATGGAGTTCATCGTTGTTTTGCAGACCTTCTTCTTTTTCTTTGAAACAAAAATATAGATCCTCATGCTATTTAATATAATTTCATTGAAATGTGATCGCCATTCTTATTCATAATGTATTCGAGGTACTGTTTTTCAATTTTTCTTCGTCAGTGGAATTCATCGTTTGTTTCTCCAGAAAATAAATTTGAGATCTGCAAGCTATTCAATAATAACGACGGGTCACTATTTCTGGACTGTAAAAATAAATTGTTTCTGGATTTTAAGTAACACTGTTTCTGGAATCTAAGTCACTGTTTCTGGATCCGAATGAAATAGACACATTGTTTCTTAAATGTGAGCTAAAAAATGAATAGTGAAATTCACTATATTTGGATTCAAAGCAAAATAAGCACCATGTTTCTTAAATATAATCAACTAATGCATAAAAGAAAAGAAACAGTCAAAGGTTAACATATAGTGTCACAGCCCGTCCCGAGACGTGTTGTGAAAAGACGAAAATGCCCCTGGGTGGCTAAGGTAAGTTTGTGGCATATTTTGGATTAAATTCCTATTTTTCCTAAGTTTTGGGAAATGTTTAGAGCTTGGTGTATTTTGTTGGTGGTGTGTTTTGGACCACACACACACAAGTCAAACACACTCTCTATTCTCTCCAGTACTCTCTCTCTCGAACTCACCCTTCCTCTCTCTTTCTTCTTGTACGGACACACCCACACTCGAACATCCAGGCACAGATTGAGATGTTGGAAGTTACCATTACACTCGTGGGGACCAGACGAACACACTGGTACCCATTTCAGGTAAGAACTCGTCCGTTATCACGTTGAAAACTCAAGCTCCGAGTTGAGCACTATTCATGAACTTAGCGAGCTCTAGGAGGTTCTCACGAAGCTCGGAGTGCTTCGTTAACTCGGTTTTGACGTCGGGATCACGAGGTTCGAAAGTGGCCGGTTTTGGTAGAATTTTCCCGACGAGTTTTCGAGGGATTTGAAGCTCCAAAGAGGTATAAACTTCTTCCTCTTGTGATTTGTGGCATTTTGGTGAAAATTCCGTGGAAAATGGTGCAAAAACGAGCGAGAAAAAGGCAGTTGCAGGTCTGCCCAGAATCCGATGCCGGTGACACTATTCCGGCTTCTGGAGGTTGAAGGTGATGCGTGTGGGTAGCGCGTGAGGCCGTGCCCTCCTCGGCGCGTGAGGGCGCGTGAGCCATAGAAAAATTATTTTAAAAATTTCACGATGATCCTGAGGTTGTGTAGATCATTTTAGTATATTCACACACCTCATTTGAGCATTGTATGAGAAGTTATTACCTAGTTTCGTTTATGTGCTTTAAAATAACGTATTTATAGTTGTTTCTCACATAGGCGAGACCCATCCGGAGAACGAGCGTAGCCAGGCTAGGCACGGGGGCTACGATCCTTCTACTTACCAGTGAGTGGGCTTTTGTTTTCCGTATATACCTTATACTATGAGTTTTCCCAGAAATTGTTTTAAATGATTTATGACAAGAAATGCCATGTCAAGTATACTTAGGTTTAAGTATACTTTGGAATGTTTTTCTAAAGGAAAGTATGCGTTTATAAACGAAATGCCATGTCATTGCATATTCATATATCTTGATTATGCATAAAGAATTAATTATGCATCATGAAATGATTATGCCGTATGAATTGGTTATGCATTAAGGAATAGTTATGCATCATGAAATGTTATGCAGTATGGAGTGCCTATGCATCATGAAATGTATGCGCATGATTGTTGGTGCTGAGGACGCTCAGGTAAGTTCAGGTAAGACTCTGCGTGTTTAAATACAAGTTGAGTTAAGAAGAGTATGACGAGATTGTTGAGATGCATCGAGAGCTCATAAACCTGCACCCCGGTGTTAGTGCTCCCGCCCAGAGTTAGGGGCCAGTCTTTCACGTGATGTTCACCTCCCGCACCATACGCTCATCTTGGATCCAAGTTAGGTGCATAGTCCTGTCATATAGACCACTTTCAGTGGGTTCGACTCGTAGGTGACCCGCGATCATAGACGTGAGTTTGACTCAGACCCACGATCTTTTGCACAGTCTTCACGTGATTGTAGCACTAGAGCGTACTATATCACACCCAGTCTTGTCGTATAGACCACCTTGAGTGGGTTCGACTTGTGTGCAGGATATACATTATGATGAGATATGTTGAGATTGATTATGAGCTATAGTTCCAGCCGTGCTGATCACACGGTGGACATGTTATTACCTATGATGAGTTTATTTCACCTGATGCACTTACCTGATGATTTAGTGGCATGGCATGGCATATTCACGATTTATTGGCATATTAGCATGATGATGTTTTCAGATGAGTTTTAGTATATGTATATGCTATTTTCTGGGAAAGTATACAGGTTTTACGGCGAGGGGTTATAAAGATTGTTTTGAGATGATTTTCGAAAAGACTTTGTTTTTGCCCACTCACTCTTTTGTTTTGCGCCCCTCCAGGTATTAGCTAGCGTTGTTAGTGGCACCCGAGGTAGCAGCAGTGATTCTGATAGACTTTCACTCATGTAGGATCCTAGTTGGGATGTTTTGTATAAATACTCTTTATGTTCGACTGCACCTAGACTTCATGCTCTGAATATGTGTTAACACTCCTTGAATTTGGTTTTTGTTTATTTGTATTTCTCATTACTTTAATGCTTCCGCACTGTGCACATGGCTACGTCACCTCACGTGATGGCTAGCATGCCTCGATCTCGGTCGGGGTGTGTCAGTTTGGTACTAGAGCCTAGGTTACGCAGTCCTGCATATCTTGTGAATTTCCTAATGTCTTCTGTCAGAATTATACCGCCTCGTAGAAAGCCACGTCGTTCAGATGAGCTTAGTTTCCCTGATATAGCTCAGTTAGGGGAAGCTATTGCTATTATGGTTCCGTTTGTTATCCGTTCTCCCCAAAGGACTTCTCTTGAGACTGTTTATAAGTTGACGCTGAATCATTTTATGGGAAATGATGGACCTGAGGGAGCACAGCGATGGGTTAATCATGTTGAAAAGTCCTTTTGTGTGATGAGAAGTCAAGGGAATATTCTTCTCGAAAGGTGGGTCGAGACGACTACCTGGTTTCAGAGACAGGAGTCTTATACGACGACACCGGAGGAAAACAGCTGATTGGGAGTTGTTTGAGAAAAGGTTTATCCCTCCGGCATATATTGATGGTAATAAGCAAGAGTTTACAATTTGAGACAAGGAAAGATGACGGCGATTGAGTACTATAAGAAGTTTATGGACTTGTCTCGTTACCCTCTGGATGTTGCTGCTAATCCGGTTGTGACGTTACGTCGTTTTAAGCTGGGTACTAAAAAGAAGTGACGTTCTATGACGACCACTACCCATTGTGCTTCTTACCAGGAGTTTTACGAGATTCTGTCGAGGATTGAAGATTCTAAGAAGAGGTACAGCAATAGTGATGAAGAAAGGAAAAAGAATGCGAATCCAAGGAAAGATGACAAAGGTAAAGGTCAGACATCTCAGGGACCTCGACAGACTCAGAGTTTTAAGAAAAGTGGAACTAGTTCTAGTTCTTCCAGTGGGGGCTTCAGTGCCACAGGATAGAAGTCTAGGAGGACGACAGCAGGCCCATGGGCGTATCAACAACTTTACCTTGGAGGATGCGTTGTGTTTCCTTGTTTGGTGGTGTTAGCACATATAGAAGTTGCATTTTTCTGGAAGGCTGTGTACTCTATTGGGGTTTTAGATTGATCACTGACGAGTCGTTCTTTCCACCAACGTTGATCTTGTTTGACTAGAAATCTGCAACTAAGCAAAAATGGAGAGGTGGTTTGAACACTACAATAGTTTCCAAGAGATACTGCTTGTTGGGAAAGATGACTTCTCGTTTTCTGCTTGTTTGACTCGAGTTTTAGGGTCTACTCTCGTGGACTTGATGTGATATTGGGAGCAGATTGGTTACATTATAACACTGCTGATATTCACTGTCGTGAGAAGACAGTAACCTTTCGTCGCCCAGGGTTATCTGGAATTACGTTCGTAGGAGAACGTAGTGGAGTAAGACATGGTGTTATTTCTGTCATGAGGGCACATAAATTGTTGGATAAAGGGTGCCAGGGGTACTTAGCTCACGTGGTGCTAAATGATACCACTCTCAGTAGAGTGGAGGAGGTTCGGGTGGTCAGACATTTTCCAGATGTTTTCCTGAGGATTTGCAGGGGTTACCTCTGGATAGAGATGTGGAGTTCGCTATCGATTTGTTACCAGGTACGGACTCTGTTTCTTTGACTCCATATAGAATGGCACCTGCTGAATTGAGAGAGTTAAAGATTCAGCTTCAGGAATTGGTTGAAAAAGGTTTCATTCAACCTAGCATTTCCCCTTGGGGAGCCCCAGTTATGTTTGTTCGAAAGAAAGATGGAACCTTGAGACTATGTATTGATTACAGGCAATTGAACCGAGTAACGATTAAAAACCGTTATCCATTCCCGCGCATAGATGATCTTTTTGATCAACTTCGAAGTGCTCGGGTGTTCTCGAAGATTGATTTGAGGTCAGGGTATTATCAGTTGAAGATCCAGAGTGATGATGTTCCTAAAACGGCTTTTAGGACTCGTTATGGACATTATGAGTTCCTTGTGATGCCGTTCGGATTAACGAATGCACCAGCAACTTTCATGGGCTTAATGAATAAGGTATTTCAGCAGTATTTGGATAGATTTGTCATTGTTTTTATTGATGACATTTTGGTATATTCTAAGTCAAAAGAAGAGCACAGGACGACATCTCACTCTAGTGTTAAAGAAACTGAGGGAACATCGCCTGTATGCTAAATTCAGTAAATGCCAATTTTGGCTAAAAGAAGTGGAATTTTTGGGTCATGTCATTTCAGCTCAGGGCATTCAGGTAGATTCTCAAAAGATAACAGCGGTGGAAAATTAGGAGCAACCAAGAACCGTCATAGAGGTACGGAGTTTTCTTGGCTTAGCAGGGTACTACAGACGGTTTGTTCAGGACTTCTCGATATTAGCATTGCCACTGACGAGGCTTACAAGGAAAAATGTAAAGTTTGAGTGGGATGAGAATTGTGAGCAAAGTTTCCAGCAGTTAAAGTATTGCCTCACTCATGCTCCAGTGTTGACACTTCCAGATGACAGTGGTAATTTCGAGATTTACAGTGATGCTTCTCTGAATGGTTTGGGTTGTGTGTTGATGCAACATGGTAGGGTAATTGCTTATGCGTCGAGACAGTTGAAACCTCATGAAAAGAACTACCCTACACATGATTTGGAGTTAGCTGCTATCATCTTCGCTTTAAAGATTTGGAGGCACTATCTTTATGGAGAGAAGTGTAAGATCTTTACAGATCATAAGAGCCTTCAGTATATTTTCACCCAGAAAGATCTTAATCTTCGTCAGCGTAGGTGGGTGGAATTGTTGAGTGACTATGATTGTACGATTAATTATCATCTAGGTCGTGCAAATGTAGTTGCAGATGCACTTAGCAGAAAAACTCAAGCTCGAGTTAATGCCTTGTATGCCAGCAGAATTCCTCTTCTTGGTGACTTGAAGACTACCGGAGCGAAATTGCAAATGGAAGACAAAAAGGAAGCTATACTTGCAAATTTCCAGGTTAGGCCTATTTTAATTGACCGGATTCTTACTGCTTAAATAGAAGATGAAGAAGTTCAAGAATTAATTCATGCCCGAAGTAAAGGGAAAAAGAAAGATTTGAGAATTCGGGAAGCTGATGGTATGTTGATGCAAGAAAGTAGAATGTATGTGCCAAATAATGCGGAGCTAAAGAAAGAAATTCTAGGTGAAGCACATAGTTCAGTGTACGCTATGCATCCAGGAGGTACTAAAATGTATCATACCATTAGACCATTTTATTATTGGCCGGGCATGAAGAGGGAAATTGCAGAGTATGTTAGCAGGTGTGCCATTTGTCAGCAAGTTAAAGCCGAAAGGAAGAAACCATTTGGGTTGATGCAACCACTTCCCGTTCCAGAGTGGAAATGGGAAAATATCACGATGGACTTTATGTACAAGCTACCTCCTACACGGAACGGGTATGATGGTATTTGGGTGATTGTTGATCGGCTTACTAAATCAGCACACTTCATTCCAGTGAGGGAGAAGTATTCTTTGAGTAAGCTAGCTGAGTTGTTTATAAGCAAGATTGTGAAGTACCACGGCACGCCAGTGAGTATTATCTCGGATCGAGATCCTAGATTCACTTCCAAGTTTTGGAGAGCATTTTAGGAAGCTTTTGGTGCAGAGCTACGTTATAGCACAACTTATCATCCTCAAACAGATGGTCAGTCAGAGAGGACCATTCAGACTTTAGAGGATATGCTGAGAGCTTCGGTACTTTAGTTCGGTGATGATTGGTATGCTAAGTTGGATTTGATGGAGTTTGCTTATAACAACAGCTACCATTCTAGCATCGGGATAGCACCATTTGAGGCACTTTATGGTAAAGCTTGCCGTACACCCTTATGTTGGTCAGAGGTTGGTGAAAGATCATTAGTGGGCCCTGAGATAGTAGAGGAGACTACTCAGAATGTTCAGGTGATTAAAGCTAATATGAAAGCGGCCCAGGATCGACAGAAGAGCCTTGCGGATAGACATGCCACTGACAGGGTGTATGATGTTGGTGATTGGGTATTTTTGAAACTATCCCCTTGGAAAGGAGTTGTAAGGTTCGGAAAGAAGGGTAAGTTGAGCCCTAGATACATCGGACCTTACCAGGTTATCGAACAAGTGGGTGAGGTTGCTTACAGGCTTGAATTGCCTCCGGAGTTGGCCAAAGTACATAATGTGTTCCATGTCTCTATGCTTCGACATTATGTTTCAGATCCTTCACATGTGATCCCTCCTCAGCAGCTTGAGATTAGTCCGGACTTATCATATGAGGAAGAACCAATGACGATCCTAGACTGGAAGGACAAAGAGTTGAGAAACAAGACGATTCGGATGGTAAAGGTCTTGTGGAGAAACAACTCAATGGAAGAAGCAACGTGGGAGACTGAGGATCGGATGAGAGATTTGTACCCACGCTTGTTTTATGGTTACTAGCACTGTGTGGTTGTTTAAATTTCGAGGACGAAATTTTTTTAAGGTGGGTAGATTGTCACAGCCCGTCATGAGACGTGTTGTGAAAAGATGAAAATGCCCCTGGGTGGCTAAGGTAAGTTTGTGGCATATTTTGGATTAAATTCCTATTTTTCCTAAGTTTTGGGAAATGTTTAGAGCTTGGTGTATTTTGTTGGTGGTGTGTTTTGGACCACACACACACAAGTCAAACACACTCTCTCTTCTCTCCCGTACTCTCTCTCTCGAACTCACCCTTCCTCTCTCTTTCTTCTTGTACGGACACACCCACACACGAACATCCAGGCACAGATCGAGAGGTTGGAAGTTACCATTACACTCGTGGGGACCAGACGAACACATTGGTACCCATTTCAGGTAAGAACTCGTCCGTTATCACGTTGAAAACTCAAGCTCCGAGTTGAGCACTATTCATGAACTTTTGAATGGTTATGTTTTAGGACAATCCAAGGTCATAGCGAGCTCTAAGAGGTTCTCACGAAGCTCGGAGTGCTTCGTTAACTCGGTTTTGACGTCGGGATCACGAGGTTTGAAAGTGGCCGGTTTTGGTAGAATTTTCCCGACGAGTTTTCGAGGGATTTGAAGCTCCAAAGAGGTATAAACTTCTTCCTCTTGTGATTTGTGGCATTTTGGTGAAACTTTTGTGGAAAATGGTGCAAAAACGAGCGACAAAAAGGCAGTTGCAGGTCTGCCCAGAATCCGGCGCCGGTGACACTATTCCGGCGTCTGGAGGTTGAAGGTGATGCGCGTGGGTGGCGCGTGAGGCCGTGCCCTCCTCGGCACGTGAGGGCGCGTGAGTCATAGAAAAATTATTTTAAAAATTTCACGATGATCCTGAGGTTGTGTAGATCATTTTAGTATATTCACACACCTCATTTGAGCAATGTATGAGAAGTTATTACCTACTTTCGTTTATGTGCTTTAAAATAACGTATTTATAGTTGTTTGCATAGCCAGGCTAGGCACGGGGGCTACGATCCTTCTACTTACCAGTGAGTGGGCTTTTGTTTTCCGTATATACCTTATACTATGAGTTTTCCCAGAAATTGTTTTAAATGATTTATGAAAAGAAATGCCATGTCAAGTATACTTAGGTTTAAGTATACTTTGGAATGTTTTTCTAAAGGAAAGTATGCGTTTATAAACGAAATGCCATGTCATTGCATATTCATATATCTTGATTATGCATAAAGAATTAATTATGCATCATGAAACGATTATGCAGTATGAACTGGTTATGCATTAAGGAATAGTTATGCATCATGAAATGATTATGCATTATGGAGTGCCTATGCATCATGAAATGTATGCGCATGATTGTTGGTGCTGAGGACGCTCAGGTAAGTTCAGGTAAGACTTTGCGTGTTTAAATACAGTTGAGTTAAGAAGAGTATGACGAGATTGTTGAGATGCATCGAGAGCTCATAAACCTGCACCCCGGTGTTAGTGCTCCCGCCCAGAGTTAGGGGCCAGTCTTTCACGTGATGTTCACCTCCCGCACCATACGCTCATCTTGGATCCAAGTTAGGTGCATAGTCCTGTCGTATAGACCACTTTCAGTGGGTTCGACTCGTAGGTGACCAGCGATCATAGACGTGGGTTTGACTCAGACCCACGATCTTTCGCACAGTCTTCACGTGAATGTAGCACTAGAGCGTACTATATTACACCCAATCTTGTCGTATAGACCACCTTGAGTGGGTTCGACTTGTGTGCAGGATATACATTATGATGAGATATGTTGAGATTGATTATGAGCTATAGTTCCAGCCGTGTTGATCACACGGTGGACATGTTATTACCTATGATGAGTTTATTTCACCTGATGCACTTACCTGATGATTTAGTGGCATGGCATGGCATATTCACGATTTATTGGCATATTAGCGTGATGATGTTTTCAGATGAGTTTTAGTATATGTATATGCTATTTTCTGGGAAAGTATACAGGTTTTATGGCGAGGGGTTATAAAGATTGTTTTGAGATGATTTTCGAAAAGACTTTGTTTTTGCCCACTCACGCTTTTGTTTTGCGCCCCTCCAGGTATTAGCTAGCGTTGTTGGTGGCACCCGAGGTAGCAGCAGTGATTCTGACAGACCTTCACTCATGTAGGATCCCCGTTGGCATGTTTTGTATAAATACTCTTTATGTTCGACTGCACCTAGACTCATGCTCTGAATATGTGTTAACACTCCTTGAATTTGGTTTTTGTTTATTCGTATTTCTCATTACTTTAATGCTTCCGCACTGTGCACATGGCTACGTCACCTCACGTGATGGCCAGCATGCCTCGATCTCGGTCAGGGTGTGTCATATAGACTATTTCTAGAATCTAAATTAATGTTTCTAAAATTTAAATCACTGTTTCTGGAATTTAAGTCACTTTTATAAAACAAACACTTCTGATTTTTTTTTTTTTTTTTTTTTTTTTCCAGAAACAATGTTATGTTTTGGGTTCTCCAGAAACAGTTTTATGTTTTGGTTCTTTTTTTTTCAGACATATTTTCGCCGGTTTTTGCCATTAAACTTCTTTGAACTTATTTCGGCGGCTTTGTTCCGATGAATGCTTTATTTTTCAAATTTGATTTGAACTTTGATTTGGTTGTTTTTGAAATGGGGGAATTCGATTTGATAGGAAGACATGGAGTTATTATGGCGGTTTAGTACTGGGTTGAGGTTGGTGAAGAGTCAGGACAATATTAAATCATTTAGGGGTATTTACGAAAGTGTAGATTTGTAGTGGGTTGGGCTTGTAAGTTTGACCCGTGGACAATACTTTTAGATGGTTTTTTGTTAAACTTTGAGCCCTTTTTGTTAAATAACATTTTGGAATGGTTTTTGGTTAAATATTGGGTAAATTACATGATACTCCATCAGGTTTGAGGTCTATTACAACCCCATACAACATCTTTAAAACATTTCATTTTCATACCTCGCGTACTATTTTATTTCAAAAATATAACTCCGTTAGATTTTTCATCCATTGGTTTGTTAGATGCTGACGTGACTGCCACATTTATGCTGATGTGGTTGCCAAGTGGTAAAAAACATAAATTTTTATACATTAAAAATATTATAATATTAACCCTATTAAAAAAAAAAATATCACAATCCCAGAAACCCATCCCCCCCGGGACCCACATCCCTTTCCTCCACTCTCTTCCACGCCTTCCGGTGTCACACCAACCTATAATGTGTTATCCCCATCTCACTTTCCAAGTTTTGAGCAACAATAACCAAATTTGGCAATTTCAATTCACACCACAAATCACCCAATTTTACAGTTTCTATTAAATACAAGCGATGCAAAAATGGATAAAAGACAAATCAAAAGGGTACCCAGATGAGCCCCCAATCAACAACCACCGAATTGGGTTTCAAAATTCAAAATTTCAATTTTTTTTCATTTGTGGGCAACATTTTCTTGGGAAACAAATAGTTCAGAACCCCACCTGGTAATGTAATTGGGCCTCTCCTGGAGTCGCTTGAACTCCAGCGTACTGTCGAAGTACCTCTCCATCATATCAAAGAAGCGATGGTTGTCCTCCGCCGTACATCTGGGATCTTTTTACCAACAGAGCTCTTGTTTCTCTCAGACTCCGGCTGACCTCGCTGCACAACTCCTTCACTCCGGCCTAACCCGATTCCAAGTATGCGCTCAGATCTACCACCGTCAGCTCCATCTTCCTTCTCGATCCCAAATCCAAAAAATTTAATACGAGATTCTTGATTTTTGAGAGCTTATAAATGTTTGGGGATGGTGGGGTGGGCTTGGCGGTCGAGGAGAAGGGGTTGGGTGGTTGGCCCCGCGAGGAGTCGTCGGACTCGAGAAACATGGCAAGAGGTTGGGGGAGGTGAGGCAGGAGAGGTCGAGGTTGGAAGGGTCTTAGAGGAGGGAAGGAGGAGAGGCACTAGACCTCAAAAACCACACCAGCATCTCAAATTCCACATTTTACAGAGGAGAGAGAATGAGGGATAGAGAGAGAGAGGTCGAGGTGGGACCCGCGCAAAAGGGTGCTCAGGTGGAGGGGATGGATGGAGGGGTGGAGGGGATGGACGGACGGGAAGGAAGAGATGGGTAAGGGGGTGGGATGTGGGGTTGCAGAGAAGGATTTCTGGGTTTGGGTTTTTCTTTCTTTTAATTTTTTTTTAATTTTTTAATTTTTTTTAATAGGGTTAATATTATAATATTTTTAATATATAAAAAATTATTTTTTTTGCCACATGGCAACCACATCAGCACAAATGTGGCAGCCACGTCAGCATTTAACAAACCAATGGATGGAAAATCTAACGGAGGTATTATTTTGAAATAAAATAGCATGTGAGGTATGAAAGTGAAATGTTTTAAAGATGTTGTATGGGGGTTGTAATAGATCTCAAATTTGAGGGGGTATAATTTAATTTACCCTTAAATATTTGTTGGCCCAAACCCTTTTCATTAAAGGTCCCTGTGGTTTGATAACTGACACACCCCGACCCGGAATGTCCACTAGGACTCCGAATCGAGCCGTGCTGGTCGACACCTGGAAGGTGACAAAGCCATAAAGTGTGCTGATGTGTAAAAAATGTAATTAAATTTGAACCTAAAGTGTCTAAGAGCAGAAGTGCGCGGTGAGCGGGATTGAGCCCATTTCACACGTGATGTCAAAGCATAAGCAAAGTACAGTAGTGTGGGTAAGAATCATACCCTCAGAGGCAGCCACCTTAACTGGAATATGCCATGAATCCTCGTCGATACGAACCTTTAGCAGTTTAAACCTGGAAGGGGCGCAAAACAAGAAAATGTGAGTGGGCAAAAACAAAGCTTTTCAAAACCTTTTTGCATTATCAAAAGTATAACCCCTGGCCGAAAAACCTGTATAATTTCCCAGAAATTATAATATACACAAATATATATGTCTCAAGATCACTTCCATAATCCAGAAATCCTAACATGTAAATCTTGCAAGATACCCTATAAATAATCAAGCCAAACAACTGAACTAAAATGCTGATTAATAATGTGTCAGCCGGATCCACTTATAGTGGCCTGTACAGCTGAATCCATAGCTCATCACATATGCATGCACATGAGTCGGAACCACCTATAGTGGTCTGTACGACAAGAATATGTCGAAACCACCTCTAGTGTCTGTACGACAAAATTGTGTCGGAACCACCTATAGTGGTCTGTACGACACATAAATCAATCTATGATATCACATGAGTCTGAGTTGCCTAACGCAACCTGTACCACTAATAGGCAACCTGTAGGACAATGTCGGAGTAACCTATTAAGGCAACCTATACGACAATGTCGGAGTTGCGTAAAACACAATATAATCATGTCATAGCCCAACCAATTCAAATAACACCATAAACTCGCCTGAACTCACCTGCGCGTCCTGCGTTCGCCTTAGCACTTCAAGTATTCACAACAATTATAGGTAGGTAAAATGCATATGGTATGCCATAATGTAATCTAAAATTCATCCATATCATAGTATATGCAACTAATAAATACATAATCTAATGTATAAACACTTAACATAATATTTCAATGCATATAACCAATTATATGACTTTTCTGGGAAAACACAAGGTATATATACATATATAGAAAACCAAAATGCCCACTCACCTGGAATTCGCTCTACGATTCCCTAATACAAGCATCGAGCCATCCTGAACGATCGGCGCCTGTGACTAAGGCCAATTTGGCCTAGAAAGGTCCCAATTCCATCCAAACCCGTCGACACCCTAAGTGTGGGTGTGTTCAATTCGACCTCCAAACTTGCTCCAACGCCTCCATCACTGCTTCGGCTTTGCTCCTGGGTTCTAGGGGATGCTATGGGTGTTGGTAATTGGAAGAAAACATTTCAAGATTTGAAGAATTTGAACACTATCCCACCGCACACCCGTGCGGGTTCACCTAATTTTAAGGCCAAATCCCTTGATTTTTGGGGTGTAATAGGAAGAGGGAAGATCATGGAGGGTTTTCCAAGTGATGGTTTGATGTAACTCACCGGAAAAAGGGACGGAAATTGGCCGGAATAGCCTCGGCCGAACTGGTTCATGTGTGCGGGTCACGGGTAGGAGGGTTTTTTTGTTCCCTCATTTTCCCTCCTTGCTCCTATTTCTGATTGGCCCATCCTCTCTCTCTTCTCCTCATTGCCCACTTATCTCCCACACCTCTCTTCTTTTCTTTTGATCGCAGCCATCCATTTTCTTTTTCCTTTAATCTGGGCCACACACGTGGCTTGCTAATTTAATTCTAAAATCCGGAATTCTTCTTAAATTTAATTAATTTCCTAAAATGCCTCCAACTTCAAACATTAATATCTTCTTCGTTATAGCTCCAAATCATGAACCGTTTGCGCCCATGCCTCCGTAGCAACGAGTACTAAGAGAATATGCCAAGAAAATGAGTCTGACGTGACATGACACTGCAAATAATCTCAGTCCACGTACGTGCCTCGAAGGGCATTTTCGTAAATCCTTATTAAAATTATAAAAATCCTAATTTTCAGGGACGGGTCGTCACAATAACTATTGGCAGCTCCAAATTCCAAAGGTAACTCCGTTTTGGACTTACTGAAATTACTGAATGGCAGAGTTGGGGTATTGGGTAAAATGGGAATACCATAATTCATACTTGCATTGAAGGATGGTGAATTTTATGAGATCCATGTTGGGTTAAACGATAAAATGAATTCTATGAATTGACCTAACACATAGACCTTTAAATAAATAAAAAAAATATGCATGATACTAGCTCATGTAAAGCTATTTAGGTAGGTTCCTCATGTAGATAATGAATTCGATATCAAATTATTATTATTGAGTTACTGTGTGGAATGGGAATACCATAATTCATACCTGCATTGAAGGATGGTGAATTTTATGAGATCCATGTTGGGTTAAGCGATAAAATGAATTCTATGAATTGACCTAACACATAGACCTTTAAATAAATAAAAAAAATATGCATGATACTAGCTCATGTAAAGCTATTTAGGTAGGTTCCTCATGTAGATAATGAATTCGATATCAAATTATTATTATTGAGTTACTGTGTGGTTTAACTTCATTTCACATTAACTGTCACATCCCGACCCGGGGTCCACCACATCCCGGGCCCGCTCCACCACCGTAGCACGATATTGTCCGCTTTGGGCCCCGACTACGCCCTCACGGTTTTGTTTTTGGGAACTCACACGAGAACTTCCCAGTGGGTCACCCATCTTGGGATTGCTCTCGCGCGCTACTCGCTTAACTTCGGAGTTCCTACGGAACCCGAAGCCAGTGAGCTCCCAAAAGGCCTCGTGCTAGGTAGGGATGGGAATATACATATAAGGATCACTCCCCTGGGCGATGTGGGATCTCACATTAACAGGTGAGAATAAATTTGTATTAAACCTATAATCTACCAAATTCGAACCTAAAACATCTCAATTATAATTTATAAATAAAGAAGAATACCACTAAATTATCGTAATAAGTGGCATGATTTAATGTTTTTAATGTTTAAGAAATAAATTAATCTGTTGTTTGGTCTATTTAGATTTGATTTTGGGTCTAATTAGAATTTGACTGATCTATTTAGGTTGCTTATGATCTTTGTCACGTAGGTTTGTTTTATTGTGTTGTTTAAGGACTTTCTTAATCACCAAAATTCTAAATCAAGGCATGCCCTTAATGCACTCTTTCTCCTTATTATATAGTTAAAGATTCAACATCTATATGTAGTTTTCCTTCTCATCTCAATTTCATTGGCTCAAAGTCAAAATCACAACTGATGGGCATGCGTCATGCTAGCTTAGTTTTTGCCAATTGGAAAACAACTACGAGGATTATATGTCTAATTAAGCCTATATATACATACACACGAGAAACAAAACAAAACAATCGATACTTACCATGTCAAAATATTTCTTGTTATAGGTTTTGTCCAATGCTCATGACGATGGCTATGTCTAAAGGTTGTCAAGATAGCCTTTGGGTTGACCGGCAGCGCCGGTCCTGAGGATTTTGGGCTCTGTGAGACTCCGAAGGAGACCATTCAAAAGTACAGATTTTTGGTTGTTATGTTTTCTTCAACATATTAATTGCCCACTTATCTCCCACACCTCTCTTCTTTTCTTTTGATCGCAGCCATCCATTTTCTTCTTCCTTTAATCTGGGCCACACACGTGGCTTGCTAATTTAATTCTAAAATCTGGAATTCTTCTTAAATTTAATTAATTTTCTAAAATGCCTCCAACTTCAAACATTAATATCTTCTTCGTTATAGCTCCAAATCACGAACCGTTTGCGCCCACGCATCCGTATAAACGAGTACTATGAGAATATGCCAAGAAAACGAGTCTTACGCGACATGACACTGCAAATAATCTCAGTCCACGTACGTGCCTTGAAGGGCATTTTCGTAAATCCCCTTATTAAAATTATAAAAATCCTAATTTTCAGGGACGGGTCGTCACAATCTTCCCCCCTTTAAAAATTTCGTCCCCGAAATTTTAAATATCTTGAAAAATATAAGTTCTCAAGGATAGGAAAAGCATAACTAACTAAATACTTACCCAAGGAAGAAATTGATTTCTTCCCCTCTCAACTGTTCCTCTTTCATGCCTCCAAACCCATACCTTCTTCCTTCCTTTAAGGATAGTAGCATAACACCCGTAAAACCGTAAAGTCGAAAACACCAACTACTACAAATTAACATAAGAAAAATTTTACATATCTAAAATATTGAAAATATATACATAAAACTTACCATTCAAACTCTTGTGTCAAATTTAAAACCAAGAGTAGAAATAACTCTCCCAACCTCCGCACTAGCAGGAATACTCATATAAATAGAATTATCTCGTGGAAAAAAAAAAGCTTGCACAAAAAATTCTAAACTCAAATTGAGAATGAACCTCACCAAAATATTTGTCATGCCACGAACTTCGAGAATAAGTTCGAACCATAGCTAATTAGTAAGTGTCATCGTAGACAAGCGGTCTTGCCTATTAGCTCAGTGAATCCAACAATCAAGCCATCGATATTACAGTCTGCAGCTTGTAATGCCGATAACTCATCGTTGTCTCAATAAGCTAGTGAGAAATTCCCGAGGATGCAATATTACCATCTTGCTCCTCATTGGGAATTAAACATACCTCGTCAGAACAAAACCTCAATCGTGCTCACGTACTATCTCTTTAGGCAATATCCTCAATGTCATAAATTTCCATATCATAACGTTGGTCATTCAAATACCTGTTCACAATACTTTTTTGGTAAACCACATATTGTGCATAAATATTTATATCATTCCTCAACCGATGCTATGCTTATAACCAGGAGCGTAACCACAGTTACACATAACCTCAACAAAGATAAGTGTTTATCAATCATGTACCGAGCATAAAATCTCTTTATATCGGCTCCAATGGTGCTATAGCTAAACCAGCCATAAATACAAACACTAAAATAAAGATAGTGTTATGTTGTAATTAAACTAATAGTGGAACGAACAAAATGTATCACATCCACTAAAGTCTAAGCAACTAGTTTCAGACTATTCGTTAGTCTCAGGGTAGTAATGTGATTCTAGACAAAATCTAGTACTCAATCTCTTAAAAGACTTACAAAGACTTGGAAGTGAAACAAGTTCCATAGTGAGATAGAATTATGCCAAAACGATAATCTGGTCTGGTTTCTGTTTACCTAAACTAGCATAGAAATCCACAAGCATTTCCCTCATAACGTCATCATCCTTTGATAGAAAACATATAGAAAATTGTAGTTGTCCAGGGAGTATGGACTTTGTTTCCTCAATCATCCTTTTTACTCTAACTAACGGCGGAACTGCCTAGACTGAGAATTCTTTTCAACACCTCAAGTGGAGCCTCAGTTTTAATTCCTTTCATAACCCCACATTTGATTAGATCTCAACCAAGGCTCTTAGATCACATCGTGCAAATAAGTTAACAACAGCCCACCTCTAACTTAGTTGGCTTCACAAGTGTTTTGGGATGCATTATCCATAGAAAGATGTCACTTGATCTTTAAGCAAAGATAATAAATGTTGATTTTAAGTCACGCATAAGATGACTCATTCCAACAGTGCTACACATCAGAAATATGAATGGTAATCTGTCATGCTGCCTCTGCACAGCTGAATTATCCAAGGACATGTCATCATGAATTCTAAAAAATTAACGTCATCGAAGAATGTAAGCGATGTTGATGTAAGACAGCAATTCGGTTGTCAAAAACTTTGTTTATATCCAACCTTCCAAACTAGACTAACTTTCTTCGGCCGAAAGGTGCGGAAGGATACTAAAATTGAAGAATCACTAATAAATTGTTGATAAAATTAACAAGACTTGGGACACCTCGAATGCACAACAATTTATGAGAATTTTGACTTTCATTCCCAAAACTCTTTTGGAAAAAGAAAAGAATACCGTCTGAGAAGATCACACCTTCCAAGATAATTACCAATCTAAGCAAAATTGAGATCTGAGGAACATGGTCTCACTACCAAAGTGGATAAGAAAGTCGTCGAAAAGGCTACCACAAGTAGGCAGATTAAGAAAGAAACTCAAGTTACGAGGATAGGTCAGCTAGATCGTCAACTCAAAGTAGAGGATAATAGCTTAAATCGTCACTTAAGGAAGTGACTAGATTCTAGGTACAATACTAAGGTTCGAAGTTCCCTAAATAGGAGATTTGATTGAATAAAGTCCTAATCGATAAACTTTAGTAATTAAGTTCTTCCAAATGGTGTGAATCACTCGAAAAATGTACGGAACTAATGTAATATGAGAAAATGAAGCGATGATATTATCTCAGATAAGACTTTGAAATATGTCGCCTGAATGTACGTTCTCAAAATGTACCATAATATTTCCTTTCACCACGTCACGGGCCTAAAGGTTTTCACAACTTCCTCAATATTCCACTCATTCTAACTGTGAGAAATTTACTCGTACTTCGATTCTACTGTCTACTAGGGAAGGTAAACAAAATGGCTAGCAGAAGAGGTTATGCTTACCTAGATAGGTGACAAGGTAAAAACAACTATGAGTTTACTATACTAACACAAGGCTTGCTTCTAACTTTCCGAAACTTAGTTTCTTCAACTTCAGCAACCACTGTTAATCAGCCTATTAGTCGCGCTCTAATTACAATTTTACAATATTTCAATATTATTTGTTACCCTGAAACTGCGAACCGATATTCCGCATAAGGTATCACTCCCAGATAGTAGCACCTGTGTCCGGTATCATAAATCATACCTCTTGGATATTGGTTAACGGTTCCTGTATATTGAACAATATCGTCAATTAGAAGCGCCACCATAGACCGATTACAGGCTAGAGTTCACTCAGGTAGATGGTTTTAAAATGACTAGAAATTGGTCCTGACAGGGGAATACTCACTACTTCTAAAGGTTTCGTACTAATCAAAGGTATAACTACTCATACTTCGACACATATACTCATCAGAATGGCGAGTACATCACCAAAGGAAGTTTGGAAACTGTTATTGACTAGGATATTCCAGAACCAGATAGGAAATTTCTAATCATTTACTCTAGAACAACTTAAACGGAAATCGATCTTTCTCTTGAAAAGTCGAAATAATAACTAAAGTGATCAAGGAGACTAATACTATTGGAATCATAAGTAACTGCCTCCCAGACATTTCCTTCGTCAAGTGTTACCACTTACGAAATTTTTGAAATCTTGACGAAGTAAGCTTCATATGAAACCTAAATAAATGGCATGCTAACGGGTATTACCAAGGAATCAAAACTATTATGGATTTCCCATCTCGAAAAATTTAACACTGATAGCTGGAGAATAGTGATGAACTTAATTTACAATTCCCTGGTGATCCACCGATATCAATACCTTAGCCCTATTTGAGGGTCATCCACTCGTCCCAAATCCACATCTTTCCCTTTGTAAGAAATTCTTTGCTTTAATTCTATAAAGGTTTGCCAAATTGACTTTCTAAAAAGTCAACAAGTCAACAAAACTACTTAAACTCAGGAAAACCAACACATTTTTCTTATTCGACGAGGTGGCAAGATTTGAGCATTAAGCTCAAGAACCGCAAATGCTCACATCACGCGTGTGATGAATGCCATACTGCCCAAACTTATGCTTTGATACCAAACTGACACACCCCGACCCGGAACGTTCACTAGGACTCCGAATGGAGCCGTGCTGGCCGACACCTGGAAGGTGACGAAGCCATAAAGTGTGTGTAAAAAATGTAATTAAATTTGAACCTAAAGTGTCTAAGAGCAGAAGTGCGCGGTGAGCGGGATTGAGCCCATTTCACACGCGATGTCAGAGCATAAGCAAAGTACAGTAGTGTGGGTAAGAATCATACCCTCAGAGGCAGCCACCTTAACTGGAATATGCCATGAATCCTCGTCGATACGAACCTTTAGCAGTTTAAACCTGGAGGGGCGCAAAACAAGAAAATGTGAGTGGGCGAAAACAAAGCTTTTCAAAACCTTTCTGCATTATCAAAAGTATAACCCCTCGCCGAAAAACCTGTATAATTTCCCAGAAATTATAATATACACAAAGAAATTATAATATACACAAATATATATGTCTCAAGATCACTTCCATAATCCAGAAATCCCAACATGTAAATCCTGCAAGATACCCTATAAATAATCAAGCCAAACAGCTGAACTAAAACGCTGGATAATAATGTGTCAGCCGGATCCACTTATAGTGGCCTGTACGGCTGAATCCATAGCTCATCACATATGCCTGCACATGAGTTGGAACCACCTATAGTGGTCTGTACGACTAGACTCTGTCGGAACCACCTCTAGTGGTCTGTACGACAGGAATATGTCGAAACCACCTGTAGTGGTCTGTACGACAAAATTGTGTCGGAACCACCTAAAGTGGTCTGTACGACACATAAATCAATCTATGATATCACATGAGTCTGAGTTGCCTAACGCAACTTGTACGACTAATAGGCAACCTATACGACAATGTCGGAGTTACCTATTAAGGCAACCCATACGGCAATGTCGGAGTTGCGTAAAACACAATATAATCATGTCATAACCTAACCATTTCAAATAACACCATAAACTCACCTGAACTCACCTGCGCGTCCCGTGTTCGCCTTAGCACTTCAAGCATTCACAACAATTATAGGTAGGTAAAATGCATATGGTATGCCATAATGTAATCTAAAACTCATTCATATCATAGTATATGCAACTAATAAATACATAATCTAATGTATAAACACTTAACATAATATTTCAAAGCATATAACCAATTATATGACTTTTTTGGGAAAACCCAAGGTATATATACATATATAGAAAACCAAAATGCCCACTCACCTGGAATTCACGCTGCGATTCCCTAATACAAGCATCGAGGCATCCTGAACAATCGGCGCATGTGACTACGGCCAATTTGGCCAAGAAAGGTCCCAATTCCATGCAAACCCGTCGGCACCCTAAGTGTGGGTGTGTTCAATTCGACCTCCAAACTTGCTCCAACGCCTCCATCACTGCTTGGACTTTGTTCCTGTGTTCTAGGGGATGCTATGGGTGTTGGTAATTGGAAGAAAACATTTCAAGATTTGAAGAATTTGAACACTATCCCACCGCACACCCGTGCGGGTTCACCTAATTTCAAGGCCAAATCCCTTGATTTTTGGGGTGTAATAGGAAGAGGGAAGATCATGGAGGGTTTTCCAAGTGATGGTTTAATGTAACTCACCGGAAAAAGGGATGGAAATTGGCCGGAACAGCCCCGACCGAACTGGTTCATGTGTGCGGGTAACGGGTATGAGGGTTTTGTTCCCTCCTTTTCCCTCCTTGCTCCTATTTCTGATTGGCCCATCCTCCATCTCTCTTCTCCTCATTGCCCACTTATCTCCCACACCTCTCTTCTTTTCTTTTGATCGCAGCCATCCATTTTCTTCTTCCTTTAATCTGGGCCACACACGTGGCTTGCTAATTTAATTCTAAAATCTGGAATTCTTCTTAAATTTAATTAATTTCATAAAATGCCTCCAACTTCAAACATTAATATCTTCTTCGTTATAGCTCCAAATCATGAACCGTTTGCGTCCACGCGTCCGTAGCAACGAGTACTAAGAGAATATGCCAAGAAAACGAGTCTTACGCGACATGACACTGCAAATAATCTCAGTCCACGTACGTGCCTCGAAGAGCATTTTTGTAAATCTCTTATTAAAATTATAAAAATCCTAATTTTCAGGGACGGGTCGTCACAATAACTATCGGCAGCTCCAAATTCCAAAGGTAACTCCGTTTTGGACTTACTGAAATTACTGAAGGGTAGAGTTGGGGTATTGGGTAAAATGGGAATACCATAATTCACACCTGCATTGAAGGATGGTGAATTTTATGAGATCCATGTTGGGTTAAGCGATCAAATGAATTCTATGAATTGACTTAACACATAGACCTTTAAATAAATAAAAAATATGCATGATACTAGCTCATGTAAAGCTACTTAGGTAGGTTCCTCATGTAGATAATGAATTCGATATCAAATTATTATTATTGAGTTACTGTGTGGTTTAACTTCATTTCACATTAACAGGTGAGAATAAATTTGTATTAAAACTATAATCTACCAACTTCAAACCTAAAACTTCTCAATTATAATTTATAAATAAAGAAGAATACCACTAAATTATCGTCATAAGTGGCATGATTTAATGTTTTTAATGTTTAAGAAATAAATTAATCTGTTGTTTGGTCTATTTAGATTTGATTTTGGGTCTAATTAGAATTTGACTGATCTATTTAGGTTGCTTATGATCTTTGGCACGTAGGTTTGTTTTATTGTGTTGTTTAAGGACTTTCTTAATCACCAAAATTCTAAATCAAGGCATGCCCTTAATGCACTCTTTCTCCTTATTATATAGTTAAAGATTCAACATCTATGTAGTTTTCCTTCTCATCTCAATTTCATTGGCTCAAAGTCAAAATCACAACTGATGGGCATGCGTCATGCTAGCTTAGTTTTTGCCAATTGGAAAACAACTACGAGGATTATATGTCTAATTAAGCCTATATATTGATAGAAGCATATTTATGCGACTTAGTATGCTTGTTCTCGTGCATTTACGTTGTTATTTCTTAGTTATTCTAGTATTTTGAGTTAGTTTCGTGTGTTTGTAGGTTTAATGGGCTTATGAAGCAATAAGGTGCATTTTGGAGCCTTTTGGAGCATATTGGAGCTTTGAATGAAGGACATATGAATGGAGCAAAAGGAATGGACGAAATTGAAGACTTGAAGTGAAGGAGTCCTAATTGAAGAAGGATTCCTAATTGAAAGAGGATTCCTAGAAGGACAAGGATTCCTAATTGCACAAGGATTCCTACTTGGAATAGGAAAGTTAAGCCTAAGTTTCCTATTTTGGTTGACCTTTCCTAAACCAAATTTCCTTAAGTTCCAGCCACAAAGCATGGGCCCTAAAGACTTTTGGACACCTAATTCCCACCCTAAGTAGGGTGCCGCACCTTTTCCTCTTCCCACACACCCTTGCCGCACCAATCTTCACATTCCCCTTTTAATTTCACCCAAAATCAGCAAGGAGAGCACATTCCTCTTCCTTGCCGCAAAAGCCAACCTATTTCCCTTAAGTTTCTGATCTTGGGCCCTATTTCCTCTAAGTTTTGGATTTAATTCTCTAACCTAATTAAATTCTGAGCCTTGTTACCCAAAACCCTTTAAATATACACCCTTGTTGCAGCCACAAATCATCCATTCACTACCATTCACGCCAGAAAACTTCACCCATTCTCTGCAGCCACCATCCTTCACAAAACACCATAGTTTCTGACCAAAAACCATCCTTGCCGCACCCTACATCCATCCTAAACACAATTCCAGCATCCTACACCATCCATAACCCCCAAATTCCATCATCAACCTTTGTGCCGCAATCAAGGAAGGGAAGGAGAGTTCTTGGACGTGCTTGCTGTTCACTTTGAATCGCTGGAGCATTTAGGTGTTTTCTTTCTTTTGTTTTCAATGTCTAAACTTTATATTCTTTGTGTTGTGAGTATGAGGAACTAAACCCCCCTTAGTTAGGGGGTGATTCGAAACCATGTACATACTTGCAATATGAATTGATTACCTTTGGTTGTGATTTCATAAGTTATGAGTTCAATTCGTTTAACTGCTTGATGGATAACTTATTTGTGTATGTTGATTGAGAGTGCACGCTTAGTTTTCATGCATGAATATGATGCTAGAGTATAAGGGAGTTTCACCTAATAGTTACAACCTTATATTTCACAAGTAGTGAAGGTCGCTTATAAACGATCGCGTTAAATGAATTCTTGGCATTAGTTTCATGCTCATCATAGTAACGAAGGCCTCGTCAACACTTATAGTTCTCATGTTGCTTAATGATCTTTGATTGTATCTTTGTTGTGCTTTTCACGTAAGGAACTTTTGAAGAATGCTTTGAATTGTTGTATGCGCATTCCCATCCAATTCATTAACTTAAGGAGAACTTGAAGGTTAATTTAAGCGAACCTAATTAACTTGGGGTGTTGAGTTTCATAACTCATCGAAAGAACAACTGAAAATTGGTTTGTATGCAAGTGTGTCATGTGTGGAGAAGAACCCTCTAGCTAGCCTTCCATCCATAAGTTTCATCCAAAATCGTTTTTACAATCTGTTTTAATTACAAAGTTTGTGTCTTGTTTTCAATTTCGTCAAAACCAAATCCCCCTTTATTTTGAAGTGTTAAATTAGTTAGAATCTGTTTTGATTTGTGTTTTTAAGTGTTTTGATTCAAGTTAAAACCCAAATTCGTCCAATTTGGTGCTTGTGTCCAAAACTGCCCAGAAAGTGTTTTTAAGGCAGTTTTGAGTCTTTTGGTTGCTGTTTTGAGTCTTTTGCTTTGTTTAAGTGTTTTAAAGTTTAGTCTTGCATTCTTTGAGTCTAATTTAGTGTTTTAAACTTTGTTTTTACGTTTTTAAGTCAGTTTTCAAGTGTTTAGCAATCCCTCCTAATCCCCGGTCTAGAACGATCCCTACTTACATACTTTACTACAATTGTCAAAAGAGGGTTTAATTTGAGTGTCAAGTTAATTTTCACATCAAATTTTTGGCGCCGTTGCCGGGGATTAGCAACTTTGCTAATCCCTTGGATCTTTTATTTCAGTTTGTTTTAGTTAGTTACTGATTCTAGTTTATTTTTTTCTTTGTTTTTCAGGTACTAGTGTATGACTCGGAGTTCTCAACAGATTCGTGAGCATATCCTTGACTTTGACGACGATTTTGAGAGGACTTTGAGAAGGAGGAGGAATCAGCAAGCATCAAATCCTCCCAGCCCTGAACCTGAGCTCGAAGAGCAAGGAGAAGAGGAGGAGTTAGTACTCACGGCACAAATTTTGGAGGAAGTTCCAGCCATGGCAGCGGACAATCGAACCATCAAAGAGCTTTCTGCCTCGGGAGTGGGCAATGCCATGCCTTTATGCATTCAATACCCCACGGCTGCAGAAGGGAAGACCGAGGAATTCGAGTTAAAATCAAGCTTGTTGCATCACATTCCAAAGTACCATGGGCTGTCCATGGAAGACCCGAACAAGCATTTGAAGGAATTTGAAGTAGTTTGCTCGAGCATGACCCCTATGAATGTGGATGGCAGCATATTGAAGATGAAGGCTTTTCCATTCTCTTTAATGGACAAAGCCAAAGATTGGTTGTTTGAATTAGCTCCCGGAACTGTTACATCTTGGGAGAGCATGAAAAGGGCGTTTTTGGAGAAGTTCTTCCCAACTTCTCGAGTCATTCTTTTACGAAAAAGGATTAGTGGAATTCAGCAAGATGAAGGTGAATCTTTTCCTACTTATTATGAACGTTTTAAATCACTTGTTGCTTCATGTCCACAGCACCAAATGAAGGAGGAGCTTCTTCTTCAATATTTCTACGAGGGGCTTCTACCAATTGAACGCCAAATGCTAGATGCCTCAGCGGGTGGAGCTTTGGTGGACAAGACACCCACGGCTGCCAAGATCTTGATTGCTAACCGAGCGTTGAACGCTCAACAATATGAAGGTGTTGGGCAAAGAGGCACCCCACGGCAGCAAGTGCATGAGGTAAGTTCCACATCCGACATTCACTCACAATTAGCTAATCTTACTTCCATTGTGTCTCAGATGGCCAAAGGAATGAGGGTGCAAGGACCAATTGTGTGTGGTGTGTGTTCTATCCAAGGACATGCTTCTGAACAGTGCCCACAATTGATTGAGAATGGTGGATGGGAGAGCGCCAATGCAATTGGATTTCAAGGCCAAAACCAACCAAGGAACGATCCATACTCTAATACGTATAATCCAGGTTGGAGAGACCATCCAAACTTCAAGTGGAGGGAGCCCCAACAATCCCAACAACAAGGGGGATTTCGGCAAAACCCCCCTGGGTTCACACGGCCCTATCCTCAAGTCCAACCCCAATCTGCCCCAAATGCTTCAGGTACGTCCCTAGACAATGATGCACTTCTTAAAATACTAACCAAGTTATCTCAGGGGCAAGAAGATCACACCCAAGCCATGCAAACCCAAAACAAAAGGGTGGATCACTTGGAGAAACAAATTGGGCAGATTGCAGATTTCGTAGGTAAGTTTCGAGACCAAGGACAACTTCCTAGTTCTACCATTCCAAATCCGAAGGGGGGCTTCGAAAGTGCAAAGGCCATACTCTTGAGAAGTGGAAAAGAAGTAGGGGCAGGTCCTAAACCATCCACATCAGGTCCTAAAGAAGATGAAAAACTGAGAACTGAAGAGGAGGAGCTGCAATCTGAGGATGCACAAGGCACAGCCACGGCAAGGGTGAAGCAACCCTTGCCGCAAGCACCCATTCAGCCCAATTCGGCCAAACAAGGTAATTTAGTGTCTAATTCACTTAATTCAAGGCCTAATCTGCCCAATGTACCTTTTCCTAGCAGGTTCATGCAATTGAAAAAAGATGAGAGCGAGAAGGACATTCTTGAAACGTTCCGGAAGGTGCAAGTGAACATCCCGCTTCTTGAGGCAATCAAACAAGTGCCAAAGTATGCCAAATTCCTCAAGGAGCTGTGCACTACCAAAAGGAGAATGTCAAACAAAGAGGTAGTGAAGGTAAGTGAAAATGTGTCTGCTGTTTTGCAACGTAAGTTACCCACTAAATGCAAAGACCCCGGAAGCTTTACGATTCCTTGTGTGATTGGAAATACTCGCTTTGAACATGCCATGCTTGACTTAGGTGCATCTATAAATGTCATGCCATATTCTATTTATGCATCTATGAATTTGGGCGAATTGAAAAATGATGGTGTGATTATACAATTGGCCGATCGTTCTAACGCCTATCCAAAGGGAGTGGTGGAAGATGTTCTTGTGCAGGTTGACCACTTAATCTTTCCGGCCGATTTCTATGTGCTAGAGATGGAAGATGCGGCCTATTCTTCCCCAATGCCGCTTCTACTTGGGAGACCTTTCATGAAAACCGCCCAAACAAAGATTGATGTGGCCAAGGGGACGTTATCTATGAAGTTTGGTAACGATAAGATTAAGTTTAATGTTTCTAAACCTGTTGAGACTTCTAATGCTATTCACTCTTGCTTTGTTATTGATAAGATAAAAACTAAAGGGCAGGAAGGTTTAGCACCAAGCACCAAGGATGCATCAAGAACCCTTAATGACGAGGGGGTGGGAGTGAAGCACAATGACCATGCGGCCACTGCCCTTAAAATGCCCAAACTGGCCGTGGGAGCCATGGGGAATAAAGTTGACAGTGCTGCCACTTCGTCACATCGTAAAGCATTCTCATGAACTTTAGGATGCACAACGCCCCAATCACCAAAGCTCAATACCCCCTTCCTTTCGTTGATCCGTTATATGAGGAAGTTGAAGAAAATGTGTTGGAGGCAGCACCACTCCTTGCCATGGGCACCAATGGAGTTTGAATGGAAGCATCGTCCGGCTGCAAGACGTTAAAGCAAGCGCTTCGTGGGAGGCAACCCATGCCAATAAAGACACCTAGAATCGGCTCTACATCCAGATTTGCTTTCTCTCATCCTTTTCCTTGCTGCCCTTATCTATCTATGTCTCTTTGTTGGTTGTTTGATTGTTTTTTATGTGAGTTTATGTTTGAAACATTGAGGACAATGTTTGATTTAAGTGTGGGGGGGTAAACAATCTGTTTTGCATGATTTTCGTGGGTTTTATTCACCTATCACTTGCAATGTTGTTTCTCATTGTTTTTAGTGTTTTTAGTGTGTTTTGAGCTGTTTTTATGCATGTTGAAGTAAAAATCCGAAAATTTCATAAAAATTTGAAAAATTGTCTTGAAAAAGCCAAAAAGAGTTGTTTTTGTGTGTTTGTTTGTGTCTTAGGGTACCTTCCAACACAATGATGAGGATTTGGTTTTTAATTGCATGACTGTTAGAGAAAGTTGTAAACATGGATGGAAGTTTGATTTACTCTCTGGTTTATGCTTGGTTGTCGTTGTAGCTTATGAATTCACATGTAATCATAAAGAAAAAAAATCAGTTTTTGTAACATGCTTGAAGGAAAGAACTCAACTTAACGCTACAACCCTGAGAGACTTGAGCCTAAAACGTTCTTTGGAGAGTTTATAATCTGTGCATTGCTGTTTTCTAAAGTCGTTGCATGATCTCATTATTCTTTGCTTGGTTACTACTTAGAAGGCGTTTCATCATTTAGTTCCAAATGCTAGAACTCATATCCGTTTCATTCAAAGCATGATATTGATTTGCATAACACACGAACAAGATGAAGTTTTGTAGAAAACCAAGAGCCAAACAGCCATCCCCCGTGCAAAATGTGTTTAGGTTTAACCCCGTTGAGCCTTGTTTAGCCTATTTTCTTTCTTAACCCGCATCATCCTCACCTAGCCTAGAATAGGACCATCCAATCCCTTGTTCTTGAAGCATAGTAAAGCATGACTTAGAGGAATTCCTTTTGAGTAGTTGTGTGCAGAAAACAAGTGTGGGGGAAAGAATTTGTGTGTGTGTGCCAAAGTGCACGGGTAGAGAGAAAAGAAAAGAAGAAATTTCGTATGAAAAAGAAAAGAGAAGAGAAAAGTTGTGAAAAGAATGAAAAAGAGTTGAAAAATATGAGAAAAAGAGTTCCAAAGTGTTGATTGTTGAAGAAAGGGTCCAAAAAGTTGAATTAGGCCCTAAATGTTGAATGAATCTTCCCTTGTGTTTAAAAGTGATTTCTGCACTCCAAAATGAATTCCAAGTGTCAATTTCATTACTTTGCTTACTATTGCTTAAAGAACGTTTGTTTATCCTTACCCTTCTTTGTTAGCCAATACCCTAGCCCCGTTACAACCTTTGACTTCGATCTTGGGTGTTGTGTGTTTCAATTTGTGGAGTTTGGAATTGGTATGAGCATATGGTGTCACTGGTTCTCGCATCTAAGCAGTAGCATTCCATTCATGAGATCATATTCATTCATAACTCCAGAAAATGCTTTCTTTGCTATAAACATATGTGAGTATTCGTTTTCATATTTACATCAATCTTCTCACATATACTTAGTGTAGGGTGTGTAGTCAGAAATTCTGAGTGAAAATAGAGAGTATCTTGTAAGGAATTGAGTGAATTCTCTAAGGCATGTTACTACATTCAAAACATTGTTTTAATTGGTTAAATGTGAACTAGTAAGTGGTGACTATGATTAAGTATGCGCTTAAGTGTAAAGATGACTAAAATCTGTGGGAATGATGATCGTTGACATGTCATGTGCGTTGGAAATCCCTGAGGCAAATGTTGGAAGGTTTAGAAGGTGTTTGGTTTACTTTGTTTCGTTTTGTTCTTCTGTTTTGCTCGAGGACTAGCAAAAGCTAAGTGTGGGGGAATTTGATAGAAGCATATTTATGCGACTTAGTATGCTTGTTCTCGTGCATTTACGTTGTTATTTCTTAGTTATTCTAGTATTTTGAGTTAGTTTCGTGTGTTTGTAGGTTTAATGGGCTTATGAAGCAATAAGGTGCATTTTGGAGCCTTTTGGAGCATATTGGAGCTTTGAATGAAGGACATATGAATGGAGCAAAAGGAATGGACGAAATTGAAGACTTGAAGTGAAGGAGTCCTAATTGAAGAAGGATTCCTAATTGAAAGAGGATTCCTAGAAGGACAAGGATTCCTAATTGCACAAGGATTCCTACTTGGAATAGGAAAGTTAAGCCTAAGTTTCCTATTTTGGTTGACCTTTCCTAAACCAAATTTCCTTAAGTTCCAGCCACAAAGCATGGGCCCTAAAGACTTTTGGACACCTAATTCCCACCCTAAGTAGGGTGCCGCACCTTTTCCTCTTCCCACACACCCTTGCCGCACCAATCTTCACATTCCCCTTTTAATTTCACCCAAAATCAGCAAGGAGAGCACATTCCTCTTCCTTGCCGCAAAAGCCAACCTATTTCCCTTAAGTTTCTGATCTTGGGCCCTATTTCCTCTAAGTTTTGGATTTAATTCTCTAACCTAATTAAATTCTGAGCCTTGTTACCCAAAACCCTTTAAATATACACCCTTGTTGCAGCCACAAATCATCCATTCACTACCATTCACGCCAGAAAACTTCACCCATTCTCTGCAGCCACCATCCTTCACAAAACACCATAGTTTCTGACCAAAAACCATCCTTGCCGCACCCTACATCCATCCTAAACACAATTCCAGCATCCTACACCATCCATAACCCCCAAATTCCATCATCAACCTTTGTGCCGCAATCAAGGAAGGGAAGGAGAGTTCTTGGACGTGCTTGCTGTTCACTTTGAATCGCTGGAGCATTTAGGTGTTTTCTTTCTTTTGTTTTCAATGTCTAAACTTTATATTCTTTGTGTTGTGAGTATGAGGAACTAAACCCCCCTTAGTTAGGGGGTGATTCGAAACCATGTACATACTTGCAATATGAATTGATTACCTTTGGTTGTGATTTCATAAGTTATGAGTTCAATTCGTTTAACTGCTTGATGGATAACTTATTTGTGTATGTTGATTGAGAGTGCACGCTTAGTTTTCATGCATGAATATGATGCTAGAGTATAAGGGAGTTTCACCTAATAGTTACAACCTTATATTTCACAAGTAGTGAAGGTCGCTTATAAACGATCGCGTTAAATGAATTCTTGGCATTAGTTTCATGCTCATCATAGTAACGAAGGCCTCGTCAACACTTATAGTTCTCATGTTGCTTAATGATCTTTGATTGTATCTTTGTTGTGCTTTTCACGTAAGGAACTTTTGAAGAATGCTTTGAATTGTTGTATGCGCATTCCCATCCAATTCATTAACTTAAGGAGAACTTGAAGGTTAATTTAAGCGAACCTAATTAACTTGGGGTGTTGAGTTTCATAACTCATCGAAAGAACAACTGAAAATTGGTTTGTATGCAAGTGTGTCATGTGTGGAGAAGAACCCTCTAGCTAGCCTTCCATCCATAAGTTTCATCCAAAATCGTTTTTACAATCTGTTTTAATTACAAAGTTTGTGTCTTGTTTTCAATTTCGTCAAAACCAAATCCCCCTTTATTTTGAAGTGTTAAATTAGTTAGAATCTGTTTTGATTTGTGTTTTTAAGTGTTTTGATTCAAGTTAAAACCCAAATTCGTCCAATTTGGTGCTTGTGTCCAAAACTGCCCAGAAAGTGTTTTTAAGGCAGTTTTGAGTCTTTTGGTTGCTGTTTTGAGTCTTTTGCTTTGTTTAAGTGTTTTAAAGTTTAGTCTTGCATTCTTTGAGTCTAATTTAGTGTTTTAAACTTTGTTTTTACGTTTTTAAGTCAGTTTTCAAGTGTTTAGCAATCCCTCCTAATCCCCGGTCTAGAACGATCCCTACTTACATACTTTACTACAATTGTCAAAAGAGGGTTTAATTTGAGTGTCAAGTTAATTTTCACATCATATATACATACACACGAGAAACAAAACAAAACAATCGATACTTACCATGTCAAAATATTTCTTGTTATAGGTTTTTTCCAATGCTCATGACGTTGGCTATGTCTAAAGGTTGTCAAGATAGCCTTTGGGTTGACCGGCAACGCCGGTCCTGAGGATTTTGGGCTCTGTGAGACTCCAAAGGAGACCATTCAAAAGTACAGATTTTTGGTTGTTATGTTTTCTTCAACATATTAATTTTTATGATTATATATAATTGAGTTGATGTAAAGCAAAACAAACAAAAAAATCTTGGTGTAGTAACAATTGCACTGCAAGAACAATATGGTATAGCACGGCACATTTAAATCTATATACTATACATACAAGCAAAATAAAATAGTAATCAGGGGTCCTTCCAAATTAGGGGCCCTGTGCAGTGACACCACTTACACACTCTCGTGACCGGCTCTGTTGACCTAATAACAACCATCAATAATATACTGAGTGTGGCTAGAATAAAAATGAAAACAGAAAGTGATGTTGCAAAATGAAAGGTATACAATGAAGTTATGATAATAGTAAATAGACTTCTCCAATTCGAGTGGCAAAGAGCCAATCTAGGATTGCTATGTTTTTTTTAATAAATTGCTTCTGTTTTACTTTAAGAATAATCAACTGCAAAATAAAGTTGTTGAGCGTTTGATAAACTGTATTTTTAAAAGTGTTGTGAATAGAAGGATAAATAATGTCATTGTTTAAAATTAATGAGCTTATATTCGAGACTTGTTGGACTTGTTTTGACTCTCAAACTTCTGAGTGATCTTTTAGCCTCTCGACATATTTTTTTGTATGACTACATTGTACGACTACATGGTACGTTTGTCACTTTTGTATCTTCTGATGCGTGGTTCACTTCCAAGCATTGAGAAGTCTTCTTGAAGGCTATGAGTACGAAGTTGTTACCCGGTACTGCACTTTATTTTTAGACTGATGGTTAGTCTCAACAAACTACACAGACCTTCGTGTACGTGTTGCGTTTTATTCGTTCTGCATACTTGGTAAGTTTGTAGCAAACATTTATTTTATTAGGGTTGTGTGTAATTGTGGTTACATTTTTTATTTTTGGGTATAACACGGTTTAAGACATTGTATGGAGACTTTATGCACAATGCAAAATTGGCAGGTGAGTATTGCGAACAGGTATCTGAATGTTTGAGATTGCGATATAGAAAATTTTATATTATCGGCGATATTGCCCAAGAGAGTAGTTCGCGAGCACGATCAAGGCCTTGACCAGACGAATTATGTGTATTTCTCAATAGCGGGCATGATGGTAACATTGCACCCTTGGGATTTTGTTACTTACTTATCGGGACAACAGTGAGTTATTGGTATTGCAGGCTGCAGACCATAATATTGATAACTTATTTGTTGAACTCGTTGAGTAAGTGGACATTTAGATCCGTTTACTTTAGTATTATAGTTATTTATACGTTTAGTTACTTATTTATTATTTGGGCTCAATCCAAATATACTATATACATACCTTCGGAGTACAATACGCTACAAGTGCGTAGGTAAAATTTTTCTATGCTCAGTTTTGGTTTCAATACAACTATTTCTACGGTATTACATATACGTATTTGGACATTATGCTTTTATACATCTATTTTTGATCCTATGCTTTTATAAAAGTATTAGATTTTAGTATTGTACTAAAGGAGAAGAAAAGTATGAGCTTAGAGGCATGAAAGAGGAATAATTGCAATCCGATCGCGACGGAATGACATTCTCTTTTATGCAGCCGCTCTAACTCCATTTCTTCCTTGTATATGTATTTATATGCATATTTTCTACTTATTTTGAGTATTTTACATTTAACAAGTTATTTTAAATTTTGGGAACGGAATTTTTCTTAAGGGGGGTAGATTGTAATGACACGTTCCAAATTTTACGATTTTTATAATTTTAATAAGTGAATTCACAAAAATGCTTTTCGAGGCAAATGCGTTGACTTTGTTTGACTGCCTTGTCATGTCATGCAAGATCTATTTTCTTGACGTATCCTTGTATTATTCGTCGTTATGAACGCGTGGGTACAAGTGGAATCGAATTTGGAATTATAACGAAGAAGTTATTAACGATTGAAGTTGAGGGCAAAATAGTGATTTTCTTTCCATTAAATTGAATGACTCCAGATTTTCTGGAGAAAAATGAGTGCCACGTGTGTGGCTGAGATGAAGAGGGAATGAGAGATAAGGGGAAAGGGCTGCCCAATCAGAAGGGAGAGCAAGGAGGGAAATGAGGGAAAGGAGAAGGAAAGAATCGGCCAAACTCGGTTTCTCCACCCGACCAGCCAACTTGACCTGCTCATATTTCCTTCATACGAACTTCGTTTTGGGTGATCTTGGTGTCCATGGAAAGATCTTGACGAGCCCTACATCTTTGTAGTGTTAGATTTCCAATTTCTTTCTCATTTTTCTAGTTCGAAGCCACAAAGGCCACAACCTTTCTGGCGGCTTTAATCTTTTTTCGGTGGCTCCGGCGAGCTTCACCGTCGATGACCACCACCAAAAGACTTCTCTCAACTCCAGGAGCAATACCCAAGCCTTGGATGAGGCATCGGAGTTCGTTTTGGTGACGAATCAACAACTACCCAAATCAAGGGTTTCTAGCGGGTTTGGATGAAATTGGGACACTTCCTAGCCGAATTGGACTCGGCCACAGGTATGAAAATCGCTCATCTCACTGAGATCTACTTTCTTGTAAAATTCGGTAATTTTTGGAAATATTTGATTTTTCCGGCGAGTTGGGGCTGCCAACCGCCACCTGCGGCGGCGCATCGGCCGAGACGTCCCCTGACCTTCCTAGGCTAAATTTGAATACCCTAATTCCATTTTTGAAGTCCGATTGACGAATTTCCGTCATTTGAACGTAGTTCCATTAAGGTCCGCCACTTGAATAGTATAGCAATCGATGATCCGACCGTTGGATCGTCACTAAACTTCAATACATTCTAGTACGTAATATTTGAGGACCATAGGAACTTACAGATCAAGAATTTGACGTACGGATCTTCCCAAATTGGTTTTGTAAGTTCGTAAAATAAAACGTTGACCGCCACTTAAATTTATAATTGTCGTAGATCCAACCATTGGATTGTAATGAAACTTTAGTATGATGATTTAGAAGCATAATGTGTATATATGGAAGTTACAGATTGGAAATCTGAGGTGTGGATCTTCTAGATCGAGTTACGTATGGTTGTAGACCCTACCGTCGATCTTGGACCGACGGTTGACTTTTGGTCAATGGGTCTCAAATCATTCTAGAACGGTCCTTGGGGATGTGTTTTATGTAATTTACGTGTTCTATTGATAAGGATTATGAGATATAAATTGATAATTGTTCTAGGCGCGCCAATCATTCGTGACGCCTCAATGTTTGTGCTAGGGAGAGGTAGCGCGAACTCCAAGTGAGTGGGTCTTTTCCTCTGTATAGTATATATATGATTGATAGTTTCCACAAATGCTTTTAAATTGATTTATGCATTTTATGCCATGTCTTATATATATTTTAAAATACGATGAGGTGGTTGAGTTTTAGATTGCATCATGGCATATCCATATGCATATTAGCTGCATATAATTGTTGTGAATGCTTTGAAGTGCTAAGGTGAACGCAGGACGCGCAGGTAAGTTTAGGTGAGTTTATGGTGTTATTTGAAATGATTGAGTTATGGCATGACTATATTTATGTTTTATGCAACTCCGACACTATCATACAGATTGCGATAGGCAACTCCGACACTATCGTACAGGTTGCAATAAAAGGCAACTCCGACACTGTCGTACAGTTTGCGATAGACAACTTCGTCATTGTCATGCAGGTTTCCTATGAGTCGTACAGGTTGCATTAGGCAACTCCAACTCGTGTGTTAACATATATAGATTTATGAGTTGTACAGGTTGCATTAGGCAACTCCAACTCGTGTGTCAACATAGATTGATGAGCACCTGATTTTATTATGATGCCGTTGATATGTAATGATTTGGAATATTTCTGGATTTACTATTAATTTGCATTTGATTTCATACTTATACGTTGTATGATTTTCTGGAAACTATACAGGTTTTATAGCAAGGGATTATAACGTTTTCAAAAGGTTTTTATTAGAACTTTAGTTTCAGGCCCACTCACCCTTGTTTTTCGCCCCTCCAGGTTTTGGCTGCTGAAAGTTCGTATTGACGAGGATTCTTGGCGAATCTCAGTATAGGGGCTACATCTGAGGGTATGATCCTTACCCACACTATTGTACTTTACTTATGCTCCGATATCGCGTGTGAAATGGGTTCATTCCCGCCCACAACGCACTCTTGTATTTAGGCACTTTTAGGTTTAAATTTATGCACATTTTCCACATCACTATACTTTATGGCTTCGTCACCTTCCAGGTGTCGGCCAACACAGCTCGATTCGAAGTCCTAGTGGACATTCCGGGTTGGGGTGTGTCAACAACACCATATGTAACGTACTTATTCATACAATGATTGGTAAGTACTTCTTAATACAATAATTGGAATCCGGATCCTCTTTTTGAGGATCTCGGAGATCCGTGAATCGTGTCCGTTCAACGTACGTCGTGCAATCAGTTTTAGTCTAGTACTGTTTGTGTTCAATTTTAAATTTAAATAATTTAAATAATTTCTTACCACTCAATGTAGAATTGAACAGACACAATTCATGAATCCCCAAAATTTCACAAACAGGATCTGAAGAAGATCCTCATTACAATAATTGATGCATGTTTTAGCACTTTCGGTGTCAAACTTCCTTGGCTCGAGGATTGGAAAAAACAAGCAGCTCCGTATTTTTATTGACAATACACAATTCTGAATTTTTTTTTCTTCTTAAAAGTGAGAGCATCCTTGTAAGCTACTCACTATGCTTATAAAGGGCATCTCCATCCGTTCGTAGAAAGTAAGGACAAGGATTGCCCTCCAACCCAAAAAATCCGCTTATGCAGTCCAATAAAACAAGGGCAAGTGGTGGGGACTTTTTAGTGCATGTGGATGACTGATTTTGGGATTTTATATAATGCACTATAAAAATAGAGGGATGTTCTTGACACACTATAAACGTCATTCTACACTCTAAACATATATAAATATAGCAAAAGAAAATACAATGAAAATGAGTGCAAAATAACTTTTTAGAATGTCAATAACGCCACCTACAAACAAAACACTATGACTGTTGGTGTAACCTTTTACCAGATAAGTTGTTCATTAGTAGCGTTCTTATAATGTATTAACATATGAGTCTAAAGTTTTTTTTTATACTTTAAAGTTCCTCCTCTAAACATAATATTAGGAGAATTCATGATCGGAAAATACTAGGTCACCAAAAAGTGCACCTTTTTTAACACCGCTATGGTGATAGAAGTGTCCCTCCCCACCTAATTAAAAGAAGCGTCTTTAGCACAGGAGAGTCTTCTTTGAAATTGATATCTTTATGACACACCCCGACCCAGAATGTCCACTAGGATTCCGAATCGAGTTGTATTGACCGACACTTGGAAGGTGACGAAGCCATAAATTGTGATGATGTGTAAAATGTGAATAAATTTAAACCTAAATGTGTCTATGAATATCAGAGTGCGCCATGAGCGGGTATGAACCCAATTCACATGCAATGACAGAGCATAAGATTAGTGCAGTAAGATAGGGTGAGAATTATACCATCAAAAGTATCAATTACACCCAGATTTACCACGGCTCCTCGTCGATTTGAAAACTCAGCTACTAATACCTGGAGGGGCGCAAAACAGAAAATGTGAGTGGGCAAAAATAAAGATTTTCGAAAACATTTCTTTTTGTCAAAAGTTATAACCCCTCGCTGTAAAACCTGTATAGTTTCCCAGAAAATAGAACATATATATAAATATATATGTATCTCAAAATCATCATCAAACTCAATATCAAAACAATATGTCATGCGATGTATCATCAGAATAATTGAATCAACCAAATATGATAAGCAATATATGAAAGAATGCATCCTCGATGAATAAAGCTGTATCAGCCAGATCCACCTAAGGTGGCATGTACGGCTGTAACTATAGCTCATCTAATATGCATGCACACGAGTCGGAACCACCTAATGTGGTCTGTAAGACAGGGCTAGGTGTAATATATACGCTCAAGTGCTACGATCACGTGAAGGCTGTGCGAATAATCGCGGGTCACCTACATGTCGGAACCACCTAATGTGGTCTGTACGACAAGACTGTGCACCTAACTTGGATCCAAGATGAGTGTGTGGTGCGGGATGTGAACATCACGTGAAGTACTGTGCCCTAGCCGCGGGCAGCAGCACTAACACCGGGGTGCAGGTTAATGAGCTCTAAATGTCTCTATGTATAACCATAACCATATCACTTACCATTACCCACATATAACCTTACCTGAACTTACCTGAGCGTCCGCAGCACCAACCGTAATATATGCAATTAATAAATGCATTCTAACTTATAAACATGTAACATAGTATTTCAATGCATATCTAAGTATAGAACATTTGGCATGGCATTTCCAAAGCATAAAACTATTTAAATAAACTTTTTGGGAAAAACGCAATGCATATATACATATATAGAAAACCAAAAGCCCACTCACCTGGAGTCCACGCTACGACTCCTTAACATAAACATCGAGGCGTCCCAAAACGATCGACGCCTAAAATAATTATTAAACTACATCTTAGAACTCTTAACCATAGAATACGTAAATCACATAAAACATATCCTCAAGGATATTCTAGAATCATTTGAGACCCTTAATCAAAAGTCAACAGTCAATCAAAGATCGACGGTAGGGTCCACAACCCTACAACCTCGATCCAGAAGATCCATAAGTCAGATCTCTGATCCGTAACTTCCAGAGATGCACATTATGCTTCTAGAACAGGATACTAAAGTTTCGTTACGATCCAACGGTTGGATCTCCGTCAATTACCAAAACTAAGTGGCGGTTAACATTTTATTTTATGAACTTCCAAATCCAATTCGGGAAGATCCTACAAAAGATTCCCAATCTGTAAGTTCCTACATTCTTTAAATATTACGTATTACAATGTATCAAAGTTTGGTGACGATCCAACGGTCGGATCGTCGATTCATATTTCCACCTAACCACGTATCGTAATGAAATTAAGTTCAAATAATCAACCTACGTCATACCACTATCAACACTGAACTCAAGGCATTTAACATAGCCTAAAAATGACATTGGTGGCCCTCTGGCCACGCGCCGCCGTGGGTGGCAGTCGGTCGCCCCGACTCGCCGGAAAATCCAACTATCTCAAAAAATTACCAATTTTGCATAAATGAATATCTCAATGAGTAGAGTAACTTTCATACCTATGACTAAGGCCAATTTGACCGAGAAAATCCTCAAATCCACCAAAACCATGCGGAACCCTAAGTATGGGTGTGTTCAATTCGACCTCCAAAACAACTCTAATGCTCCAACCAATGCTTGGGCTTTGTTCCTGGGTTCTAGGGGATGCTATGGGTGGTGGTAATTGGAAGAAATTGTTTCAGAAATGGGAGAATCGAAGACACACACCCACCGCACCCACCGGTGCGGTTTTCTTGATTTCAAGCTCAAATCTCTCCAAATTTGGGATGTAATAGGTAGAGGGAAGATCATGGAGTTGAATCTAGGTAGTTAGATGGTGCAATGTGCCGGAAAAATGGGTGAAATTCGTCGGAAAATTTTGGGGAAGGTTAGGTCGAAAAACGGGTCAAGGGGATCCGGCTGATCCCCTCCAACTCTCTCTTCCCTCCTTTCTCTCCTTTCCTCTTCTCCCTATTGGTCCACTCCATCTCTCTCTTCTCCTCATTCCTCCATTTATCTTATCTCTTTCTTCTTACCTTTACATCTCCACCATCCATTTTTATTTTGACTCAATCCGAGCCACACAGTTGGCACCCCAAATTAATTCCCAAAACTGAAATTCTACAACAAATAATTAAAGTACTAAAATGTCCCAAACTTCAAACGTTAATAACTCCTTCGTTATAGCTCCAAATCACGAACCGTCAGCGCCCACGCATCCGTAGCGATGAGTACTACGAGAATACACCAATCAACACACGTGCCTCGAAGGGCATTTTTGTAAAATCACTTATTAAAAATTTATAAAATTATAAAATCAGGGACGGGCTATCACATTTATCTAAAGGAGCAAATAAAAATGTATTTTTGGTAAAAGGGTGGGTTCTAGCTTAGATGGGGTTTTAGATGATTAATGATGACAATATTAATTAAGAAGCTAATCTCTTCATCTAGTTTAAAAGCTACTGATTGAACATTATTTAATATGCAAATTACATATACGTAATCATATTTGTAATCAAATTAATCAAAAAATATTATGTTACCATTAAAAGTATTCGTGAATGATTGACAATCGTTACTAGACAAATTTGTAGCATGCATATCAGTATAACTTATGTGACATCCTGTCTCGAAATTTATTGTATTTTATTTTTAATAGTAGTGAAATTATGAAAATACCCCTGAGATGCCACGTATGCCATCCACGTGGACCTCAATTTTCCTTTCACCTTCCACTCTTATTTTACTAGTTTTGAATAGTATTCATTTTTGTGAACACGTTACCGTAGACAGAACTCAATTTGGAGTTATAATGAATAAGTTATGTTCGAAATGGTATAAATTTACCAGAGAAATTCAAATTTTAAAAACTAATCTCATGCAGTGTGCATCACTGCTTGGTCTGGCTTAGGGTAAAAAACCAGGATTAAAAGATTCTTAATGTTGACGATGGCCATGCAAGATGCATTAAACAAATAATTAGTGTGGGTTTTAGAATCCCACACTTGTTCTATCACACACATCAATTCATAATTTTCTTTCATTTGACCGATTCCCCCACATCTCTCTAGCTCTCTCACGCCTCACACCTTCTCTTTTCCCCATTTTCAGCCGATTCTCTCTCTAACAATTCACTCAACCTCACAACTCTCAACTCTCTCCCACCCCTCTCAGACTCTCTCATTCTCTCGTAACTCTCTCCCTCTTGGTAACACGCCAAAACACCACCATAACCACCTCCAAAAATTCTCAAAACATCACCATCTCATCCAAGCTTCCTCCAAAGCCACCCAAAAACTCTCAAAACACTAAGGATGCCTTGCAACTCGTCCAAAATCTCGTGACCGTGCCTAACTCGGGAAAAATATGAAGTTTTCATTTCGTATCTCGATGGAACCCGATGAAGAAAACCATCTCCAACTTGGTAAGCTTCGATTTCTTCACTTTCTGAGCTTTCCTCAAGTTGTTCAAACGTTTCCTTGGCATGCATGTGGCTTTTGGACGTATCGTTTAGCTTTTTCCTTATGCACCATATTTTTCGACGAGTTTTAGGATTTTCCCAAGCTAAACCCGTCCAAACCTTGTTGAGTTGATCGAGTTTGAAGGTGTTTGACGGCTTTCCACGACCCCTAGACCATGGATTTGAGCTTGCATGCTCGAAACCCGCTTATCTAGAAAGTCTGGAATATGGTAGTGGCTTTTAAGCCAATTTCCCGTCACCTCCGACCAAGTTTTGTTCCCCCAATGAGGTATGAACGTTCCTAAGCTTCATTTTGATACCTCTTATGTGAAAAATGGTTGAGAAATGACTTTGTTGTGTTATTTTAGAAATTTCCAACGAAAATACCGTCCTTGTGCAAACTAGGGGAAATTAAGTTTATTACTTTAGTTATTATTACTTTAATGATTAGTGTAGTAATTTCCCGTTTAGGAAAGGATCATCCAAAGGTGTACCGCGAACAGAATAGTTGGACAATTATGACATGCACGTGTCTGTGAGTCGGTCTTTTTGTTTTTACGTGTGTGTATATATATATATATATGTGTGTGATTTTTTCCAAAAACTGCTTTTATATATTATGATTTGACATGCCATGTTTAGCTTTACAAATAGACTTTTCGTACACGTTATGTTTTTAATATTATTTGTGAGCATAAACTTGTGGCATGACATCCTTACGTTTTCTCTACTCATCATTACATGTTTGCACAGTGTCTCTTAGTTATTTGTACTGTCCTGGGCCAAGGACTAGCTTCACGTGTAGTTTACATGCACCGTTTACATTCGCTTTGGATTCAGAGTTCGGTGCCAGCCTGTCATTTTGTGTGATGTGTTGGACTCGTATATGATGCGACTAGCTCAACTCACGTGATGTAAAACCTACACCCAGCCTGTTCCATCATCTGAATATCTCTTTAATGGACTTGTGTCCTATATAAATTAATGAGCATTGATTTCTTGTAATAACGATTTGAGTTTTAATGTTGAGATACCTTGTTGTTGTACTCCACATCTTTTGACTCACTTCTGTTGCAAGGTACCGTATTACATACTAGTATTATAATATTTTCGGGAAACTTTATACTTGTTTTACAATGAGGGGTTAAACATTTTTGAAAACAGTTTACAAAACTTCATTTTTCAGGCCCACTCACCTTTGTTTTTCGCCCCTCTAGGTTTTACTAGCAGAGCTCATGTTGTCGACGAATTTTCATGGCAAAAGCTGACATGTATGAGGTGTGAACACGAAAATTCCTAACGGCGAACGAGACAAGAACACGTGTACAAAATAATATTTTGTATTAATTTTGGGGGTTACAATCTCTTTTACAATTTTGGCCTCTGATTCGATCTTCCTAAGATGTTGATTTGTGCATGGGCTATTGATCCAAGGGCCATTGAGGCTTGATCTAGGAATGAACAGTTGTGTAGATTTGTGGATGGGCTGCTGATCCAAAGGGCCGTCGGGACTTGATCTTTAGGAAGAACAGTGGTGTACGAATGGTCTCTTCAAGGGCCGTTGGGCTTGATCTTGATGAACGGATGAACGGATCTTCAAGGGCTTTTGGGCTTGATCATGAAGAATGGATGTGTGGATTTGTTGATGTCGTTGATCCAAAGGGCTGTTGGGGCTTGATCTTAGGATGAACGGATGAACGGATCTTCAAGAGCTTTTAGGCTTGAAGGGTCATCGAGGCTTGATCTTGAATTGGTGGAAGGTCTTCAAGGGCCGTCGGGACTTGATCTTGAAGGAGGATTTGACGAAGAACGAAGAGAGCTTTCTTGATCCTTCCGGATTTGCTTAGGAGCTTTAGAGTTTCAAAGCTTCAAAGTTTTGGTGTGATGTGAATTGGTTTCTGAAAATGAATGAAATGGTTTCCTATTTATAGAATTCCAAAACTTGATTTTTGGATTTAAATAATTAGATGAAATAAATCATTTCTGCCAGGTGTTGACACGTGTCCTGTTTGATGACTTTTTCGATTTATTTCAATTTTTTCGTTGAGTCACACGCTACGTGTAAAATTTATGTGACATGTGAGCGTTGAAATTTTAATTATTGGTTAACATTTATTTCACCGAAATTTCGATGTCTACAAATGCCCTCACTTCAAAGCGCGTCGCATACATGTGCTTGTCACTTGTAGAAGATGTGTCTTGAAATTCCTCAATGTAGATGTCGATTCAAGGGTCGTTGAGGCTTGATCTTGAAAGGGCTGCAAATTTCTTCAAGGGCCGTCGAGGCTTGATCTTGAATTCGGCTGGAAGATTTTCTGGTTTCATCCAATTGTTGACTTTCCACAGGCTTAATCTTGATTTGGGATGGAGGGTTTTCTGGATTCCTCCAAAGGTCTGAACTTACTCCTTTCATCTGGAGCTGAATTTGATTCAAGGGTGGTGGACACTTGATCTTGATTCAGACTTGTGATTCCTTCAAGGGTCATAGAGGCTTCTAGAATTTAGATAGAACCACGAGCGGCTTCAGGATTTGGATACCTGGCAGGCAGGCACGAAGTGGAGGTGACAGCCTATTTCTTTGTTCAATCTTTCCAATTCGTATTGAAGAGGGTTAGGGGATGAATCAGCACGTGCAGTTGTTGTGTTTACTGATGATCCACAAGATTGATGTTTCATTGTCACTCATCTTGTTTGTTCTCCAGGCAGATGTGGATGAGTAATCGAGAGCGATGCCAGGTAAGCAATCAAGGAAGGGGTTGCAGGCTGTCGGTTCCTAACTGGAAGCTTGATTCCAAGTGCCGACTGATTGCTCTCCTTCTCATTGTCCTGCAGGTAATAACAAGAACAAATAAAAGGACAGGGAGATAGCATGATATGAGATACTTTCGCTTTAGACCTTGATGATATGAGATACTTTTTCTTTTGAAGAAACAGTGGTGATTTGATGGCGTTTCACAGCGAAGCTTTGCTCTTCGGCGATGGTGCCAGCGAAAGGCCATTGAAGCTTCTTAAGCTCTTCCATTAGAGCCGACGACACCAGACTTGGATTTGACTTAGACTCATCCGTCTGGATTATGTAGTTCGTTCTGCTATAGTGATTTGTTACAGCTCGTCACGCTGCATTTTTCTCTGCTTGTTTCTTTTGCATAGCAAAAGTGGTGCACAACCTTTTGCATTTGAATGGTCCTTCAAAGCATCACTTCTCAGCGACCCATCCATGCTTGGTAGCTTTAGTGCAAAGAGCCAACAACATACCAATTATTCTGCGATGTCGATGACTTGAGACCCAACTCCAACAACAGTTGAAGATGACCACTCGAGAGCAATGCAAGGAAAGCAATCAGGCAAAGGTTTCGACCAATCAGTTCCAGATCGGACTTTTGATTTCAGGTTCTGACTGATTACTTTCTTTCTCCCTGTCTTGCAGGTAAGAGCAAGGGTAAAGGAAAAGACAGGGAAAAAGCATGATATGAGATACCTTTGCTTTCGACCCTGATGATATGAGATACGTTTACTTTTGAAGAAGTAGCGGATGAACCAGCACATATTGGTTGCGCTTGTCTCCACATGCTTCGATGTATCAATTTCACCTGCCTCATATGTTCTTCAGGCAGATATAGTATCTTCCCTGGAAGTACATCAACAATTGAAGATGAGTACTTGAGAGCAACGCTAGGTAAGGAATCAGGGAAGGGGTTTCCAGGCAGTCGGTTCCAAATCGGAAGGTTGATTCCAAGCACCGGCTGATTGCTCTCTTTCTCCTTGTCTTGCGGGGAAGGATGAGGACAAAGAAAAGGATAGGGAAAAAGCATGCTATGAGATACTCTTGTTTTCAACCCTGATGATATGAGATACTTTTGATCTGGTGTGACTTGTTTGCAAAGGTATTATCGGGAAGGAAGAAAACTAAGTATTTCGAGAGGTTTTGCTGGAAGTGCACTCTCGGAGGTGAGGAAGGGTTGGGCATTTTTGCAGGTCTACCTTGCTATAGAGGATAAAGTTTGACATATATAGGAATTTCCCTCTAACAGGTAGTGGTGCGGACGTGGCCTTGTTACCCACGTTTGTCGGCGACATCGTTGTAGTTGGAATAGTACAATTCATGCGTTTTCAACTTTCTCAGAGATCTTTGACAAAGTTGCACGTGATATCTGAAAAGCTGAGATTGCTACTGAAAAGTGTTGACGGATCTGGAAAAAACCGGTCTTTTGAAATTCGTAAAGCGGTGCCTCTTCGATCTCTGAACCAGTGGCCTTGTTGCCTCTTCGATTTCTGAACAAACGGCCATATTGCCTCTTCTTTTTATAGAGGCATCAATTGTGCGCCAAAAGCATGCTCAGAGAGTTGTTGCTTGTAGGAATTTCCCTCTTTTGTATTTCTGAGAATTCGATTTACCCGACCTCTTCTTCCTTTATCATTTCTGCAAATGGCTTGCCCAACTGATCATCGTCTTGATTTGAATGTCAGGGAAGATGCCGATATGTCTTCTCCAAACAATATATGGCACCCATCATTCTTATCCCCTAACGGTCCTCTTACAATTGGGGACTCTGTGATGAAGAACGACATAACCGCTACGGGGGTAGCTAGAAATCTTCTCACCCCCAAGGATAACAGGATCATTTCCAAGTGGTCTGATGAGTTGGTTGTTCAAGACTCTTTGGCTCTCAGTGTTCAGTGTGCGGGCTCCGTATCGAATATGTGCCAACGCCTTCTTGCTCGAACTCGCCAAGTTAAATCCTTGATGGCTGAGGTGGTGAACCTTAATCAAGAGATTAGAGGGCTCTGGCACGAGAATAGAGAGTTGCACATGCTTGCCAATAGTTACTCGACGAGCATGAAGAGAAAGCTTGACCAGCTGCAGGAATCTGAAAGTCCGATTCAGAGTGACCATCAGATGTTTGTGGCTTTATTCCAAAGGCACCTATTGCCTTCGTCCTCTGGAGTTTTACCGAGTGTTGAGGCTCCAAATAATCAACCTCTGGCGCCTCTTCTTCCTGGAGTTCCGCCGAGTTATGAGGCGTCACCTAATCAACCTTTGTGAAGGCTCCCTTCTGTTTCTTTTTTTTTCTGTAATTTATAAGAGAAATCAATAAACGAGCTTTGTTTCTTTTAGTGTACATTTCTTTTCTTTTCTTTTTTCTTTTTTTTTTCTTTTCTTTGCTTTCGGTGGTGCTGGCACATCATTACTTCCCTTTTTTGTTAATTCCTTTCCTCAGATGGCGCCCATCCATCATTCCATAAACTTAGAAAAAAAATTTTTCCACATGGTGCAACGCACCTCTAAAAACCTTTGGGCCCATTTTTTATTATTATTATTATTTAGATGGTGCTTGATGCACCATCATTTTTTATCTTTTTTTCTTTCTATATATTTGGCTTCTGGGCGAGGAGGAAAGCACCGGCGGAGACACAACGGGAGAAGCGAGAGCTTAGAAGAGCAACTGTCTTGAGATCCCCCGAGATCACTGGAGCTCCGACGAGATTTACCGATTCCTAGCCACAGGCGAACGCTGCGGCAGGCAGAGGGCGGTGCAGTGGTGAGGGCTCTTGAGATCAAACAGCGACTCGCTATTGTAGGTAAACAACAACACCAGGAGGTCATCGACGGTCTTCGCTCTTCAGGACCGACGAGATCCGCTTCTCAAGCTCAGTCTTTCATGTGCTTGACGCCTCGATGAAGGTCGCAGATCTGAGAAGGTAGCAGAGGAAGTGCTTCTATGACTCGACGAACTTCTTCTCAAAGTCGAAGCAGAGCGTCAATGAGATTGGGAAGAGGTTGAAGATGCGAGGAATCGACGAGTCGTCAAAAGATTTGGAGACGTTGAAGTAAATCCTCGAAGCTCTGCAGCTCAAAGGCCTCTGTGTTCCACCTCTACAGCAACAACGTCGGCACTGAGACCCTGTTTCACTTCCACTCTCCCTACTGACAATTCACAACTCACATGGTTACGGTGCCCACCCACCATATTGGTTACCTGGTGGTTCAATCAATCATCGCCGCTGAACTGACTGAATCTGACTCATTCACTCACTCTGTTGAGCTCGCCAGCTTCCAAGTCGAGGTGGCTATGAGCGGTCGCGTGTGCCACCTGAGCATGAGAGACCCATTGTTTGTTGCTGCCAGGGTGGAATCGCTGCGGGGAGGAGGTATGACCCGACTGAGCTGCTGCTCTCGGAGAAAATGGGGTGGAGGACGCAGGTGGTTGGGCAACGATGGCATCACTGAAGACCCCGACTGGCTGCTACTCCGCCTCAGCCATGACGACGACGAAAAAGAGATTGGGTTTTTTTATGGCTTGGACTTGTGTTCCTCCTCTTGTTGGCCTCAAACTTCATGAAGAAATTGTCCGGGGATTGAGGAGCGGCCTGCATACTTCCTTCAACGATGGGTCCTAATAGCTGTTGAAGTTGTCAATTCCACCGTCACTGTTGCGTTATTTCTTTGCAATATGTTCATCCAACACATGCTCTAAAAACCTATCCATCTGTCTTCATCCTCTTTATGAACTCATCGAGCCTCACGATGGCGTCTTCGGTCTTGTCGGTGTACTTTTTTTCGAGCACCATCTGGCTTATGACGTTGAGGCTCACGGTTGAGAGGTGGTTTTTTGTGCAAAAAGTTGGAGTTGGAGGAGTCATATAAGCCTCTAAGCAAGGCACTCGTTTCCTCACTTCTAATGTATTCTTACGACTCTAGGTTTGTTGCTGAAAAGCTCCATGATGCACCTTTTACTGGCTTGCCGCCAATATGGGTCGTACGGGGACCCTTGCCGCTAATATGGGCCGTACAGGGACCAAGTGATGTCTGAGTAGTTGTAGGTGGTGTGTGAAATGCGGTGGGTTTGAGGAAGAGAGACTTGGGCCTCTTCACTTTGGAGGAAAGGTCACCAACCAAAAGGTCTTATTAGCAGCCCAAGTTTGATAAGAGCTTGGAGGAAGGACGGCTCATCAGGAGTTGTTGCCAACAGCCCAAGTGACTGGTGCTCTTATAGAGCTTGGTGTTGGTGCTAGGGGAAGATGGAGGATAAACTGGACCCGGCATTGCATGAGGTGGAATGGAAAGTGGATACTAATTCTATTTTCTCTTTTTTTTTTCTTTTTTTTTCTTTTTTTTTTTAAATTGTACAAATAAATTATTTTCCTTTGTAATAAAATTGACTTTCATTAATCAAGTATTTAATCAAAGCCCTTATTTTTTTATATATATATTTTGATGTGACAGAACTCGAAGGTGAATGTTCGAGCTGCCTACGTACCCTTCCAAAGAAAAGATCAAGTCATAGCGTAGTTCAAATACATATTTTGGTTTTTTTTGGTATTGTACGCAGTTTATGCTCTTGCGGGCCAAGAGCATTTAGTATTGTATGTAGTTTCAGCTCATGCAGGCAAGGAGCGTTTTGGTGCCATTTGCAGTTTCAACTCGTACAGGTAAGGAGCATCTTGGTGCCATTTGCAGTTTCAACTCATGTAGGCAAGGAGAGTTTGTTGTCGCCTTTTACGCTCGTGCGGACAAAGAGCATTTGGTGCCGTTTACAGTTTCAGCTCGTGCAGGCAAGGAGCATTTGGTTGTCACCTTTTAGGCTCGTGCGGACGAGGAGCTTGATTGTCGCCTTTTAGGCTCGTGCGGACGAGAAGCTTGATTGTCGCCTTTTATGCTCGTGCGGACGAGGAGCTTGATTGTCACCTTTTATGCTCGTGCGGACGAGGAGTTTTGTGAATTTGTCAAACAATCTTGGAGAGGCATTCCTTGCAATTTTCATAGCAAGGAGTCTTGACCGGGTGATTAAAGAACTCTTCGGGGAAGATATCGCGCATTGTGATGGCAACATATGCTCTTTGTGCCGCAATTTCATCATCCTCAACACTTTCATGTAGCTTTGGAGGTTGACGAGAGCTGTTTTGCCCCCTTTGCGATTGGTGAACTTGTGAAGGAGATGTATGCTTCTTGTGCAGTTTCTTTGGAATGACATGAGTCCATCCTTCAACTTCATTTGACTTGATTGACATGGTTTTCGAGCATGCCCCCAGCGGTTGAGGTGAATATTTTGAGTCGAAAGAGCCAGAAGTGACGGTGGTATAGTTTGACTTCACCACATCGTTAAGATCTAGCTCGATAATTCCTTTATGGGCCAGCTTCATGATGAGATCTTTCAGCACGAAACATTTTTCTGTCAGATGACTGATGAAGCGGTGGAATTTACAGTACCTTGGACTATCAGCACGATTCATCTCTTTCGGCCGTATGTACTCAGGTAGGTCAATCACCTTTTTGTCAAGCAAGTCTTTCAACATGGCAACCACATCAGAGTCGGGAAATGGATAAGTCTTCTCCTCAAGTTCCTTCAAAGTGCGTCTACGCATCTCTTGATCATGAAAAGCTTCGGTTTGAATTGCCTTGCCTCGTGTAGAGATTTTGACGGGAGCTATGTTGACCGTCATTGCTTCCTTGGTGGGTTTCCACGCAGCCTTCTCCACCTTTGGCCCATAAACTTTATCGTTCTTGTAGTCGACGATCGGTTCTTTCTTCCCATAATGGGCGATGCTTAACTCCATGTCATGAGCGCGAGTGGCTAACTCCTCGAAAGTCCGTGGTTTGATACCTTGAATGATGTAGTGTAATCCCCACTGCATGCCTTGAACACACATCTCGATTGAGGAGGTCTCCGAGAGTCTGTCTTTGCAGTCGAGACTTAGAGTGCGCCATCGGTTGATGTAGTCAACGACTGGCTCATCCTTCCACTGCTTTGTATTTGTGAGCTCCAGCATGCTTATAGTGCGGCGGGTGTTGTAGAAGCGGTTGAGAAATTCCCGCTACAACTGCTCCCAGCTATTGATGGACTCATGCTCTAGGTCCGTGTACCAGTCAAGCGCATTCTCATTCAAAGAGCGGACAAACTGCTTTGTGAGGTAGTCTCCTTCAGTCCCCGCGTTGTTGCAAGTCTCGATGAAATGAGCGACATGTTGCTTTGGGTTTCCCTTTCCATCAAACTACATAAACTTTGGTGGTTGGTACCTCGTTGGCATCCGCAAGCTATCAATCCTCTTGGTGTATGGCTTTGAGTACAGCACTGCATCCTGCGAATTGCCTCCTACCTGTGTTCTGATGGTGTTGGCAATCATGTCCTGGATATGCTGTATGGAAAGAGAGCCTATGAGTGTCGTTGCTTGGTCTGGCTTATCCTCAACTTTCTCCACCAGAGGCTCCTCTTCTTCGTCAACTTCTCTCTTTAGTGGATCAACCTTTGGGTCACGATCAACTTTTTTGTCATGCTGCACCTCCAATCGGTTGATGAGTGCGGTGATTTGCAAGTCTTTCTCCTCCGCGGTCCTTGTGAGCCTTGTAATTGCTTCACTTATTTGAGCCAGTTGTTCTTCAATAGAGGTAACGTCGATGGTCATGACTTGTGCAACCAATACACACGACTTTCCTTCAGACATCCAGGATGTTGACGAAGAACCCCTTTGGCCGTTTTGGGATGTTATCTTGTGCGCCTCAGCAGCATGCTTCGGTGCCCCCAGCAAGGTCAGGTTGATGACGGACTCGCACTTTTGATGCTCCATTTTCTCCTTTAGCGGCACCAACTTTCAAGCGGCATGTTGAGGAGCGGTTGTGGCACCAATGGATTGTCCATTCGTGGCGGAAGTGCTCAAGATCCTTCCCATGGTGGTTGCGAGAACGGCTTGTCCCTTGCTTGATGCCATTGATTTTGAGGTGTGTTTGGATTCCTTGAACGGAGAAAGAGATGAGAGGTAGAGAGGATCCCACCCGGCGTGCCAAATTTGTGAACATAGAAATTCCTGACGGCGAACGAGACAAGAACACATGTACAAAATAATATTTTGTATTAATTTTGGGGGTTACAATCTCTTTTACAATTTTGGCCTCTGATTCGATCTTCGTAAGATGTTGATTTGTGTATGGGCTGTTGATCCAAGGGTTGTCGAGGCTTGATCTAGGAATGAACAGTTGTGTAGATTTGTGGATGGGCTGCTGATCTAAAGGGCCGTCGGGGCTTGATCTTTAGGATGAACAGTGGTGTACGAATGGTCTCTTCAAGGGCCGTTGGGCTTGATCTTGATGAACGGATGAACGGATCTTCAAGGGCTTTTGGGCTTGATCTTGAAGAATGGATGTGTGGATTTGTTGATGTTGTTTATCCAAATGGCTGTTGGGGCTTGATCTTAGGATGAACGGATGAACGGATCTTCAAGAGCTTTTAGGCTTGATCTTGAAGAATGGATGTGTGGATTTGTTGATGTTGTTGATCCAAATGACCGTTGGGGCTTGATCTTAGGATGAACGGATGAACAGATGATGAACACTTTCTTCAAGGGCCGTCGGGGCTTGATCTTGAATTGGTGGAAGGTCTTCAAGGGTCGTCGGGGTGTGAGCTTGAAGGAGGATTTGATGAAGAACGAAGAGAGTTTTCTTGATCCTTCGGGGTTTGCTTGGGAGCTTTAGAGTTTCAATGCTTCAAGGTTTTGGTGTGATGTGAATTGGTTTTTGAAAATGAATGAAATGGCTTCCTATTTATAGAATTCCAAAACTTGATTTTTGGATTTAAATAATTAGATGAAATAAATCATTTCTGCCAGGTGTTGACACATGTCCTGTTTGATGACTTTTCCGATTTATTTCAATTTTTTCGTTGAGTCACACGCTACGTGTAAAATTTATGTGACACGTGAGCGTTGAAATTTTAATTATTGGTCAACATTTATTTCACCGAAATTTTGATGTCTATAGGAGGATCCCTCCTTTCGGCATAAATGTCCTTACTCTTCTTTTACTGCATTTTATCTATGCTCTAACATCACTTGTGTGATATGAGTTCAATCCCGCTCACATGCGCACTCTAATTAATCACTTTTAGGTTTTAATTTATTCACATTTTCCACATCACTACACTTAATGGCTCTGTCACCTTCTAGGTGTCGGCCAGCACACCGCGTTTCGGATGTCTATATGGACATTCCAGATCGGGATATGTCAACTTACGACAACTAAAATTTGTTGAAATTTTTCGTGATACATAAATTAAGGGCACTTATATTTTAGAATGGCCAAACATGTCTTTAGATAATCCAAAACATTTCATAGTGGATAGAAAAAAAATTAAATCGTTTATAAGTATAAATCATTACATTCCTTTTGGAAGACATTAACGCTTTGGTCTAGTGATTTTTTTTTACTTGTTAATCAGAAATCTCGAATTCAATTTTTATGAATAGCAAATTCGATACCCAATTTTGATATATTTACCTCAAAATTTCTACCTTTCAAGTTTCAATATCACATTGAATATTATATTACATATATTGTACATGAGGCAGGAACACGTGATGGGAGGAAAGATTCTTTTGTTCCCATTGATTGTTTTTACTAATTATTATTATTATTATTCGCGCGTTGGTTTCATGGTTTGATTATTTATATGATAATCTTCATGCATAAATTTTAAATAAAAGACTGAAATTTATGCGTTACATGGAGTGGGTGTGTTGAAATTTGTTAGGGGAGGATATTTGATGTGTATCCGAAATTTAATATGCTATACCATGTATAATAATATACGTGAAAAAATTGATGCGTCGCACACCAACCTATTTGTTGAATATTTCACTACTTATATACATATATTGTTTTGTGTTATTCATACGCTAAAAAATTTATATGGACCCCAAAGCCTGCATTTATGGACGAATATGGTTATAACAGATGATCATCTTACTTAAATTGGGTTGACCTTGTTAATTAATTAATCCATGATCCATATAGTGTGAGTGAAACATCTCGTATTCATAAACATGAGCGGATTCCAACTCAAATACACTAATTTAGACTAGAGAAATGATAAGGGGATTTCTTTAAAGTGAGACTCTCTGTGGATTCTCCTCCATCTTATTGTTTATCTTCAATTTTCGTGTCAACATTATGAAATATTATATCATAAACATGAGGTGTCAGAGAGTCTATGAAGAGCCTTACTTTTGTGAGAATCTCCTTAATATTTTTCTTTAGCTAATGCCACTCTTATAATTTTTTTTTTTTTTTAATTTTAAGATTTGTAAGATATTAATTTATTTCTCTACATCTTGACCATCTCCAATCTTTGGGTTAAAAGCTAAAATTTTTAACCCAGCAAATTTAGGTTTTATGTTTTAACCCAGAAACAGCTTTTCTCCTTCAACCATTCGGATTAAATTTGTAACAACCCGTCCCAAATTTTATGATTTTATTAATTTTAAAAAGTGAATTGTCGAAAATGCCCCTAGAGCGTGAGATGTTGACTTTCGTTGAACGTCATTTCGTGATGCTATGAGCTACTATTTTAGCGTATGTGTGTAGTACTCAACGTTACGAACGCGTCGGCACAAGCAGAATCGAAAGGAAGTTTTATGAAACTACGAATCCGAGAAATACTTTTGTAAAAAATTACTATTTTATATTTTTATATATTTCTTATTATTAATTTATTACCATATTATTATTTTAAATATTTTAATAATTTTTCTGGTCGTGGGGCCTACATCTCACCAAGCTCTCCTCCCATCCCCCACTCTTCAAGACACTCTCGAACTCTCTCCTCCCTCAGTCTCTCGTCCCTCTCTCTCTCTCTCTATATTCCCCTCCCTCTCTATGAGACTTGTCGGACCACCACCACCCACAATCCTCTCTGGCAAGCATTACCGCCACGAGCCCGAAGCCCCACCTCATCTCTTAGCCGTGAAATCTAACACTTAGACCTCGAGCTGCACACATGAACTCAGGCTGTCGACACCATGTTCTTCGACGAGATCTCTATGTTGACTTTTTTGAAATTTTCTTGGAAATCCTCCTAGGCTAATTTCGACGTCCTTAGTCCGTTTTTGACATCCATTTAGTGAAATTCTGAATAATGTAGTTGACAGGCTCGATATCTCGATTGACTTTTCGGAGTTGACTGTTAACTTTTTCGTTGACTTTTACAAAATTTGCCCAGGACCCTCCTTAGCGTATTTCGACGACTTGATTCCAAATCCACACTCCGTTTTCCCAAATTTAATTGTTTTAATGAATTTTTACTAATGAATCCCAATATTATGCTTAGGTGCAATTACTATTGGAGACTCCGGCTTTCCTAGTTCGAACGGCTGCGACATCGCAATATCTATATGTGGGTCTTTTCTTTTATATAGTATATATATTTGCTAGTTTCCACATATATATTTACTAATGAATTTTCTACATGATTGCCATAATTAAATTAACGTTTATAAGAAATGTCGTATTGTTGGGAAATTATGAAATAATCCTATGGAATGCATAGGTAAGCTTACTATAAGGGGGTGCCTTAATTAAATTTATGGCTATAAACAGGATTATGTTGATTAGAATTATCGAATTATCGATTTACCGTTACCTAATTATAATTATGTTATCTGTTCATCGTGTGCTACACTAGTGTTTGTATTCACTCAGGCCAAGGTTAGGCTTCACATGTATGTTCGCATCGCACTGTACGCTCACTTTGGATCCATTGTAGGTGTCAGTCTTGTTCTAGATTGCTATAGGCAATTAGGACTCATATGTGACGTGCATAGTGCCAGTCTTCACGTGATTGTAGTACTAGAGTGTAAATCATTATTACACCCAGAATATTTCTGCATGACCTCGTGTGTCAACATATGTCAATGAGTGTTCGATATGATATGTTTATTTCTGTGAGATATTGTGATTACTAGAAATATATGCTTATTTACGAATTATTATGAAGTATTGCATTTGGAGGTTATGGTAAACATTTTCATACTATATGTAGTATGTTATATTTGGAAACTATACTTGTTTTACGATGAGAGGTTATTACATTTTCAAAAAGGTTTTACAAATCTTTGTTTATTTTTTTGGGCCCACTCACCCTTGTTTTTCGCCCCTCCAGAATTTAGTGGCAGAGTTCATATCGACGAGGATTTCTAGCAAACGCTGACATCGGAGACTACTTCCAATGGTATAATTCTTATTCTACTTTATTATACTTTACTTATACTCTGACATCATGTGTGAAATTAGTTCATTCCCGCTCACTAGCGCAATCTTGTATTTTAGCACTTTTAGGTTTAAATTTATTCATATTTTACACATCACTACACTTTATGGCTTCATCGTCTTCCTGGTGTCAACCAGCACAGCTCAATTCGGAAGTCCAGGTGGGCATTCCAAGTCGGGGTGTGTCAAAATTTTTAGGGAGTTCTAATGAAGCAGTCATTTCCCTATTCAATCTTAATCATAAAGACATTTTTAGTATGAAAAGTCTATAATGGGTCAAGCTCTCTTTTTTATTAACACTTATGCTATTATTTCATTATTGTAGCGGGATCCACAATGATATTGACATTTCTGTCTAGTTAAAATACTTTATTTTGCATGATGCTATTCAACTTATGATATTTCTATCTTTTGTTAATCTGCTACCAGCTCTTCTGCTTTTCATGCTTCCATCATGTTGTCGATGTTGTGCAACTCATCTTCCGAATTGTTCCAGTATTATTCATCTCCTTCTACTAGCTCTTCCTCCCTTTCTCTATCTTCTTTTACCTTGTAGTACATACTTGTTGTTTCTTTTTTGAAATCTTGAGGCTTCCAGTAGGGCTGATGACTGATTTTTTTTCTTGTTGTAGATATACATTTCTTCTTCTTCTTCTGCTACTAATATCATATCATACCTAAAATCTTCAAACTCATCTACGGCTAACATTTGGATCCCTCAAAATCTCAAAATATTTTTGTATGAAGGAGTCCACCTATGTGGGGAGATAGATGATAGTCTAAATGACTCTTCATTAATCATATCTACATGCCTAACTTTCTCTTTATGCATATGAACATACCAATCTAAAAGACTACTAATAAAACTTATGCAAAAAAATTTCCACTGTTCTAGATAATCTTCTGCTACTTTTATTAGCTTTTCAGGAAATGACTCTAATTGAGAAATATGGTTATGAATATTTTATCAAGATAGCTAAACTCTAAAAGTAAGGTTGGGCTAGCTTCTACTACTTTATGACTCTTCTGATGCTCATAACTAAAATGTCATGTCTAAAATCTCTCATATTAATCCTACCACAGCTATGCTAACCTCTGGTTTACAAATACAACTCTTTGTATTATCACAAAGACATGGTGGATACATCTTTGTAATAATATTCATCTCTGGTTTTGGATTAAAAATGGACTAATACAAAACACATTGTAATTGTAATTGTAACTCTTTCATGGACTGTGATGCTCTGCTCAGAATCTCCTTTTGCATGTCTGGTGACGTTTTTCTTAATTTTGCTTTTGAAATTTCTTCTAATAGGATATCATCTATTATTAAGTGTAAAGATAAATTCCTAAGAGAGTCTGATGCCTATCAGTTAGTCCTGGTACCCTTGATATATACCTCAAAGTTGGGTTTCTAATTCCTTCAACTATAGTGCTATTAAAATTAAAAGTGGGTACTAGTGGAGATGTCACATCCCGGCCCGGGCCCCCACCACATCCCGGGCTCGACTCCGCCGTAGCACAATATTGTCCGCTTTGGGCCCCGACCACGCCCTCACGGTTTTGTTTCTGGGAACTCACGAGCAATTTCCCAGTGGGTCACCCATCCTGCGAATGCTCTGGCCCACTTTCTCGCTTAACTTCGGAGTTCCTACGGAACCCAAAGCTAGTGAGCTCCCAAAAGGCCTCGTGCTAGGTAGAGATGGGAATATACATTTACGGCATAGAGGATCCGCTCCCCTGGGCGATGTGGGATCTTACAGGAGATGCTAGCCTGCTTATTTTATTTTGGAATTCACTTAATGGTGGGTCCATGGTGCATCATTATGTTATTGAAAGGTGCTATTATGCCTTGTTGTCTTGTGCTATTTGAGGATGGTCCACGATATTCCATTCATGTTCAATGAATTAGTCTTGATAAGATATCAGCTAATGCATGTAACTGTTTTTTATCTTTTAACTTATCTGAAAATTCTAAAACTTTCTTGGCAATATGATCTTGTAATTATATTGTTCCCGACTTAATATACATTCCTAAAAATTCAATATATTGCTTTTCTAATGCTATTTTATTTTCGCTAATCACAATTTCATTATTGATAAATTCTTTTAAAACTATCTCTTCATTTCTATTTTTACTCTGTACTAAAATATCATCATAAACACTGCAAAAATTATAATATTTCTTGCAAATTTGATTCATCTTTCTTTGAAAGATCGATGGAACATTTTTAAGTCCAAATGGCATAACAAGACACTCAAAATGTCATTCTGGACAAGTAAAAGTTGTAAACTCAATTAATTCTTTTGCTAATCGTATTTACCCAAAACCTGATTTACAATCAAATTTACTAAAATATTAAAGGAAAACTAATGAAAAGTCCAAAAAAAAACTTCTCTTCTAACGAAAAGCCCTTTTTAAAGGTATAGTGAATAGTGTCAGGTAAAGGTAAAAATGTGGTTTTTTGTTAAAAGTGAACAATATCGAGAGTGTTTCGTTAAAACTCCCTATTATTTGCTCTCTTGAATTTTATTTATAAGCTCATCCTTATTTGGTAACTTATAACTATCTTTATATGTATTATAATTTAATCTCTTGTAATTATAAACTATTATAGCCTTATATCTATTTAGCTCTGAATGTTTTCTTACAATAAATGTTGTTGATCAAACTCTTTTATTACTTTTAAATTATTCTAGACTTAGAGGGTTTAATTACTTTTAAATTTAACAACTCTTATATTTGTTGCTCAAACTCTTGTTTATCTACAAACTACAAGGCATATAAGCCGTCTTAATGGTTAAAGCTGGGTTAATTATATATAATTTTGCTAATATTTTATTTTTACTCCAATTGTGAGATCCCACATCGCCATTGGGAGTGGATCCTCTATGCCATATATGTATATTCCCATCTCTACCTAGCACAAGGCCTTTTGGGAGCTCACTAGCTTCGGGTTCCATCGAAACTCCAAAGTTAAGCGAGTTCTCGCGAGAGCAATCCCATGATGGGTGACCCACTGGGAAGTTCTCGTGTGAGTTCCTAGAAACAAAACCGTGAGGGCGTGGCCGAGGCCCAAAGCGGACAATATCGTGCTACAATGGAGTCGAGCCCGGGTTGTGGTGGAGCCCGGGTCGGGATGTAACAATTTGGTATCAGAGCCAATCTCTGGCCAGAAGTGTGTCGACGAGGACGTCGGGCCCCTAAGGGGGTGGATTGTGAGATCCCACATCGCCCAGGGGAGTGGATCCTCTATGCCGTATATGTATATTCTCATCTCTACCTAGCACAATGCCTTTTGGGAGCTCACTGGCTTCGGTTCCATCGGAACTCCAGGGCAGCCACCACATCTCGGGCTCGACTCCGCCGTAGCACGATATTGTCCGCTTTGGGCCCCGGCCATGCCTTCACGGATTTGTTTCTGGGAACTCACACGAGAACTTCCCAGTGGGTCACCCATCTCGGGCTCTATACCAAATTGTTATCCTTGCGCAGGGGCCATGCTAATCTTCTCGGTATCGTTCCAATTTTATCGGATGTCCCCCAGAGCATTCCCAGGATGGGTGACCCACTGGGAAGTTCTGCTCACGTGAGTTCCCAGAAACAAAACCGTGAGGGCGTGGTCGAGGCCCAAAGCGGACAATATCGTGCTACGGCGGAGTCGAGCCCGGGATGTGGTGGGGCCCGGGCCGGGATGTGACAATTTCGTATCATAGCCAATCCCTGGTCGGAAATGTGCCGACGAGGACGTCGGGCTCCTAAGGGGGGTGGATTGTAAGATCCCACATCGCCCAGGGGTGTGGATCCTGTAAGCCTTATATGCACATGCCCATCTCCTTTAGCATGAGGCCTTTTGGGAGCTCACTAGCTTCGGGTTTCGTAGGAACTCTGAAGTTAAGCGAGTACGGGGCCAGAGCATTCCCAGGATGGGTGACCCACTGGGAAGTTCTGCTCACGTGAGTTCCTAGAAACAAAACCGTGAGGGTGTGGTCGGGGTCCAAAGCGGACAATATCATGCTACGGTGGACTCGAGCCTGGGATATGGTGGCGGCCCGGGCTGGTATTTGAAAATTTGGTATCAGAGCCAATCTCTGGCCGGAAGTGTGCCGATGAAGACGTCGGGCCCCTAAGGGGGTGGATTGTAAGATCCCACATCGCCCAGGGGTGTGGATCCTGTAAGCCTTATATGTACATGCCCACCTCCTTTAGCACAAGGCTTTTTGGGAGCTTACTGGCTTCGGGTTCCGTAGGAACTCTGAAGTTAAGCGAGTACGGGGCTAGAGCATTCCCAGGATGGGTGACCCACTGGGAAGTTCTGCTCACGTGAGTTCCTAGAAACAAAACCGTGAGGGCGTGGTCGAGGCCCAAAGTGGACAATATCGTGCTACGGCGGAGTCGAGCACGAGATGTGGTGGGGACCCGGGTCGGGATGTGACACCAATATAACTATGGGTCTTTCTCTATGATTCTAGTTTGTTTTGCTAATTGTCACAATTCTTCTAAATTCTTTGGTCTATCTAACTGTAATATTTCTATACTATTTCCTTCTTCTAAGACTAGATAATCATGTTCAAATATTTCTTCATCAAATTCTTCTATATTATTATGCTCATTATTTTCTTTTGAGTTTTCCAAATAATAACTATCTTGACTGCTAGCCTCTTCCATACTTATACTTTTGTATGCTTCTACAGTATTACTTTGATCAGTTATTGTAATACCTCTCTTAAAAAATGTTATGTTAGGATTCATAAATAAAAAACCTTGTAAACTTTTTAAAAGGTTTAAACCTAAAATAATTGGGTATGATCCTACTAGTGAAATAAATGTTAATGGTAAATTAAATTGTTGTTTTTCTACTTTAATTGACTCATTATTAATGCAATGTGTTAAATAAACTGGTCTCTCATCAAACTGTGTTTTCTCACTGGTTTTGCTAATTTTTGTCTATATTTTTCTGGTACTAACTCTTCTCTTATGACACTCTTTGTACTTCATGTATCTATCATAACTGTTGTTTGTATTTTGTGTTCTTTTGTTATTTCTATTTCACAATTTATGGTTATCAAAGAACTATTTTTTGACTTCTATGTACTATGAACAGTATTTCCTAATATTTCAGTACTTTCTTGTGATTCTGCTGAATTAATTTCTAATAACCTATTACTATAACACCTTTCACAGAATATTGAATATGTATTATAATATTTATTTGCAACTAATTTACTACACTTATGACATTTTTCTGGCCAACCTAAATTTGTATATTTATACTTTTTTTATGTTGTTCTTCTACGAATGCACACATATACTCTTCTAAATCACTATATGAACTATTTGAATCATCAGAGTCTGAATCTATCATGTTTATACTCTCTATACTATAAATACTCTCATTATCACTTAAATCATTTAAACTATATATTGACTGTATATCCTCATCTTCTTCTAACTTAAACAACTCCATTAAATGTACTTTATCTCTCGGCTGTTTAACTAATTTTGGACACTCAGATCTAATATGTCCAACTTCTCCACATAAATAACATTTACAACTACTCTTATCTTTTGGTGCTTTATATTTTCATATCCAAGGTCTACCACTTCTTTTCCTAAATTGTGTTGGAATATATTTTTTTTTTCCTATATGTTCTTGAATGTCTTATGTTGTTTGTATGGCTTGTATGACTTATATTTCTTTTTGTATATTTTCTTATGCTTATTTTTCTTATGAAAACCATACTGTTGTGGTAAATCTACATTTTTGCATGATTATTTGGTGGTGGATAGCACTTCCCCTAACTCGTTTTCTTAACTTGTGAACTACAATCTATTTTTACTATTTAAAATTTGTTTCTGTCCTGTTTTTGTTCGATTTAATTTAAATATCAAATCAACTCTAAAAATCCCAAAAATTTGTGTGAGTGTATCATCGTGTGTCTAGTATCTGCATATAAAATTTTGTAGACTTTTGATAAGTGTAAATTGGTCTAATAATTATTTTTCGGTGGCTGGTCAGTAGGGACAGCAGCCCAGTTTTTGTGACATTTTAAGTAGTTAGATAAAACAATCTTCCGCACCACACGCTCATCTTGGATCCAAGTTAGGTGCACAGTCTTGTCGTATAGACCACTTTCAGTGGGTTCGACTCGTAGGTGACCCGAGATTATTCGCATAGTCTTCACTTGATTGTAGCACTAGAGCGTATTATTTTACACCCAGTCATGTCGTATAGACCACTATAAGTGGGTTCGACTCGTGTGCAGACATGATTTATGAGCTAGAGTTCAGCTGACGAGTTGTTGCAGTTATTATTGTATTTGAATTACTTACTTGATGATTTGAGTTATATGGCATGGCATATTCATGACTATTTACCTATTTTGAAGTTGATGACTTTCAGTGGAGTTTTAGTTTATGTATATACTATTTTCTGGGAAAGTATACAGGTTTTACGGCGAGGGGATATAACTATGGTTTATGAAATGATTTTTGAAAAGCTTTGTTTTTGCCCACTCACGCTTTTGTTTTGCACCCCTCCAGGTTTTAGGTAGCTGTTATTGGTGGCTCATGAGGATACATCGGACGTTTTGACAGACCATCACCTATGTAGGACCACCTTCGAGTGTTGTTAAATCAAGTACTTCTTATGCATTGACTGCACCTAGACTATTGTGCTCTGATTGTGTATTCACACTTACTTCCGTTTTAGCACTCCTCGAAGTTTGGTTTTTTTATTTATTCATTAATAATTCTATCTTTATGATTGCTTCCGCACTGTGCACATGGCTATGTCATCCTTATGTGACTGCCATCATGCCTCGATCTCGGTCGGGGTGTGTCAGTTTGGTATCAGAGCCTAGGTTCCGCAGTCCTGCATATTTTGTGAGTAATCTAATCATTGTGATGTCTTCTGTCAGAATTTTGCTGCCTCGCAGAAATCCACGTCCTTCTGTTGAGCCTAGTTTCCCCGATGTTGTTCAGTTAGGGGAAGCTATAGCTAATGCCATTCAGGCTTCACTTCGCCCTCCCCAGAGGACTACTTTGGAGACGGTGTATAATTTGAAGTTGCCTACCTTTATGGGTAATGAGGGACATGAAGGGGCCGAGCGTTGGCTCGAGCATGTAGAAAAGACTTTTCAGGTTATGCAGAGTCAAGGCAGCCTTCCTGCTGAAAGGTGGGTCGAGACCACTACTTGGTTTTTGGGTAGAGAGCCTGCATCCTGGTGGAATCAGGAGACTTATGGGTGGTCACAAGAGGAAAAAGCGAGTTGGGAGAATTTCAGACAGTCGTTCTACAAGAGATTCATTCCTCCAGCATACCTTGATCAGAAGAAACAGGAGTTTACTAACCTGAAACAAGGGAAGCTGTCTGCTAATGAGTATTACAGGAAGTTCACTGATTTGTCCTGCTATGATCCAGAGATTGCTGCTAATCCAGTTGAGATGCTTCGCCGCTTTAAGTTGGGTACTAAGAAGAAGTGGCGCTCTATGGAAACTATCCTACCCTGTGCTACATATCAGGAGTTCTATGATGTTCTGTTGAGGATTGAGGATTCTGATAAAATGCCTAGTGAGAGTGAAGAAGAAGAAGAAAGAGACAGTAATTTGAAGAAGTATGATAAGGGCAAAGGACAGTCATCTCAGGGGCCTCGACAAACTTAGAGTTTTAAGAAGAGTGAGACTAGTTCTAGCTCTTCCAATGGGGGTTTCAGTGCCACGGGACAGAGGAGAGGTGGTAGGCCCACTGAAGGATCCCGCTTTCAGAGGCTAAGAGAGGAAGGTGGCTCAGGTGGTTCAGGTGCTCCCCTATGCCGCAGGTGTAATAATCGACATTTTGGAGAGTGTCGTCGAGGTAGCAGCAGATGTTATACATGTGGTCAGATGAGGCATATGGCTAAGTATTGTCCTCAGAACCCGCAGAGACTTCAGCAGCCACAGCAGCCTTCCTTACCACCGCCAGTTCAGACCCAGCAGTTTTCAAGACCTAGTGGTTATGTCCCGACAGGTCGAGGTGGTGCGTACCATTACCAGGGGATCCCGTTCCTTATGCTTCAGGGCAGTATCTGTACCCCCAGGACCCTTATCAGCAGAGCGGTCATGACCAGTACTTAGGAGGATACATGCCTTATCTGCAAAGTGGCATGGGTCAGTATTCAGCCGGCGGATCACAGTGGCAGTCTGGGGGACAGCCCCAACAGGTTGATGTTGCTGCCAGTAGTGCTGGATCGTCAAGACAGCACAGTCAGTCGAGTCAGGGGCGTAGTACGCGGGGCCAAGGTGTTCGCACTGGTAGAGGTCGAGGAGGACGACAGCAGGCCCAGGGGCGTATCAACAACATTACTCTGCAGGACACCCCGAACCATCCTTACTTAATAATGGGTACGTCTAATGTTCTTGGTCATTTTGCTAGAGTCTTAATTGACTGTGAAGCTACCCATTCTGTTATTTCCCAAACATTTGCTCAGTTAACTCAACCTCAGTCTACACCTTTGGGTTATGAGTTAGAATTTTCGATGCTTAGAGGAGAAAAGTGTTATGTTAGCTCTGTCTACTCGGGTTGTCCTGTGTTGATTGAAGATGTAGTTATGCCAGCTAATCTTCTCCCATTAGATCTTGTGGACTTTGACATGATTTTGGGAGCAGACTGGTTACACTATAACTATGCTGACATCCACTGTCATGAGAAGACGGTGACTTTTCGTCGCCCAGGTTTACTCGGAGTTACGTTCGTAGGTGAACGTAGTGGAGTGAGACATGGGGTTATTTCTGTTTTGAGAGCAAATAAGCTGTTGAGTAAAGGGTGCCAGGGATACTTAGCTCACGTTGTGCTGAATGATACTACTCCCAGTAGTGTGGAGGAAGTTCAGGTGGTTAGGCATTTTCCAGATGTCTTTCCTGATGATTTGCCTGGATTACCGCTTGATAGAGATGTAGAGTTTTTCATCGATTTACTTCCAGGTACAGACCCTATATCTCTAACTCCTTATCAAATGGCACCTGCTGAATTGAGAGAGTTAAAGATTCAGCTACAAGATTTAGTTGATAAAGGTTTCATTCAGCCGAGTGTTTCACCCTGGGGAGCCCCAGTGTTCTTTGTTCGGAAGAAAGATGGAACTTTGAGGCTGTGCATCGATTATCGGTAATTGAATAGGGTAACGATTAAAAACCGTTATCCATTACCACATAGTGATGATCTATTTGACCAACTTCGAGGTGCCTGTGTGTTCTCGAAGATTGATTTGAGGTTTGGGTATTATCAGATGAAGATAAGGAGTGATGATGTCCCTAAAACGGCTTTTAGGACTCGTTATGGTCACTATGAGTTCCTGGTGATGCCGTTTGGATTAAAAAATGCACCAGCAGCTTTCATGGGTTTGATGAACAAAGTATTCCAGGAATATCTCGACAAGTTTGTCATTGTCTTTATCGATGATATACTGGTATACTCTAGAACTAAAGAAGAGCATGTACGACATCTTTCCTTGGTGTTGAAGAAGTTGAGGAAACATCGCCTTTATGCCAAGTTCAGTAAATGCCAATTTTGGTTAAGTCAAGTAGCATTCTTGGGTCATGTTATATCAGCTTAAGGAATTCGAGTGGACCCTTAGAAGATTGCAGTTGTGGAGAGTTGGGAGCAACCACGAACAGTCACTGAAGTGAGAAGTTTTCTTGGCTTAGCAGGTTACTATCGACGGTTTGTTAAGGATTTCTCAGTGATTACTTTACCACTGACGAGGTTGACTAGGAAGGAAATTAAGTTTGAGTGGGATGAGAATTGTGAACAGAGTTTCCAGCAACTTAAGTACTGTCTCACTCACGCACCTGTTCTGACACTTCCGGACAACAGTGGTTATTTTGAGATTTATAGCGATGCTTCTAGACAGTTAAAGCCTCATGAAAAGAATTATCCTACATATGATTTGGAACTAACAGCCATCATTTTTGCTCTGAAGATTTGGAGAAATTATCTCTATGGTGAGAAGTGTAAGATTTTTACAGATCACAAAAGTCTTCAATATCTTTTCACTCAGAAAGATCTTAACCTTCAGCAGCGGAGATGGATAGAATTACTCAGTGATTATGATTGCACGATTGAGTATCACCTGGTCGTGCAAACATAGTGGCTGATGCACTGAGTAGGAAGTCCCAAGGTTGAGTAAATGCATTGTATGCATCTCGTGTTCCTCTTCTTGCAGATTTGAGGTCCACTGGAGTGAGTTTGGGACTAGAAGAAAAAGAAGAAACTTTAGTGGAAGCACGAGAAGAAGCTTTACTTGCCAACTTCTAGGTTAGGCCCATTTTGATTGATCGTATACTCGTAGCTCAAGGAAATAGTGAGGAAGTTCAGGAGCTACTTTTTGCAATTTCTAAAGGGAAGAAAAAGGATCTCAGAGTCCCTGAGACTGATGGCATGCTTATGCAAGATAAACGGATGTACGTGCCAAATATTGAGGAACTAAAGAAAGAAATTCTTGACGAGGCTCACATTTCAGCATATGCCATGCATCCAGGAGGCACTAAGATGTATTATACCATCAGACCATTTTACTATTGGTCAGGTATGAAAAGAGAAATTGTTGAGTGTGTTAGTAGGTGTGCGATTTGTCAACAGGTCAAAGCTGAGAGGAAGAAACCGTTTAGTTTGATGCAACCACTTCCTGTTCTACAGTGGAAATGGGAAAATATCACTATGGATTTTGTGTATAAGCTTCCTCGTACCCGAAATGGTTATGATGGCGTTTGGGTGATTGTAGATCAACTTACCAAGTCAGCACACTTCATTCCAGTGAGAGAAAAGTATTCTTTGAACAAATTAGCTAAGTTGTTCTTGATCAAGATTGTGAAGTACCATGGTGTACCGGTGAGTATTATCTCAGATCGAGATCCTAGGTTCACTTCTAAGTTCTGGAGGGCATTCCAGGAAGCTTTTGGCGCAGATCTACTTTACAGCACAGCGTACCATCCTCAGACAGATGGTCAGTCGGAGAGGACGATTTAGACTTTGGAAGATATGCTAAGATCTTCAGTACTTCAGTTTGGTGATGATTGGCATGCAAAGTTGGATTTGATGGAGTTTGCCTATAATAACAGCTACCATTCTAGCATCGGGATAGCACCGTTTGAGGCACTTTATGGTAGAGCTTGCCGTACAATGTTGTGTTGGTCAGAAGTGGGTGAAAGACCATTAGTGGGCCCTGAGATAGTAGAGGAGACTACTCAGAATGTTCAGGTGATTAAAGCTAATTTGAAAGCGGCCCAGGATTGACAGAAGAGCCTTGCTGATAGACATGCCACTGATAGAGTGTATAAGGTCGGCGAATGGGTATTCTTGAAGTTATCGCCTTGGAAAGGAGTTGTAAGGTTCGGGAAAAAGGGTAAGTTAAGCCCTAGGTACATCGGACCTTACCAGATCATCGAGCGAGTTGGTGAAGTTGCTTATAGGCTTGAGTTGCCTTCTGAGTTATCTAAGGTGCATAATGTGTTTCATGCTTCGTCATTATGCTTTAAATCCTTCGCATATTATACCTCCTCAACCCTTAGAGATCAGTCCAGATTTGACTTACGAAGAGGAACCAGTGACAATATTGGATTGGAAGGACAAAGTGCTGAGAAACGAAGACCATTCGGATGGTAAAGGTTTTGTGGAGAAACCATTCAGTGGAAGAAGCTACTTGGGAGACTGAGGATCAGATGAGAGATATGTATCCTCACTTGTTTTATGAGTATCAGTGATGTATTTTGATGTTGAATTTCGAGGACGGAATTTATTAAGGGGGGTAGATTGTGACAGCCCGTCCCGAATTTGTACATATTTGTTTTCCTCGAATTTATGAAAGTACGATTCTACCCTTGAGCGTTGGGTTGAATCCTCAAATTGGGCTAAGTTTAAAGGTCCAAAAGTTTGGGTTTTGGACCAATGGTATTGTTTCCTTTGTTATAGGAACCTTTTAGCTAAGTTTTAGTTAGGGTTTTGTAGAAAATTGGTTAAGGACCAATTAGAACCTAAGGTTAGTTTCTTTTGGTTCTTTGGTGATGTGTTAGTGTGAGGACCACACACACACATCCTTGGACTCTTCTCACCCTCTCGTGCTCTCTCTCACTCTTGGACTCACACTCTCTCTCTTTCTCACCCTGCAGCTGTACGGACCAACCCCAAAACTACTTGAAAACTTGTAGATCGAGGTTCTTAATTGCACCATTGTTCTCCTCGTGTTCATACGAGTCGAGTGGTGTCCTTAGGTGGTCGTAGCAACTTCAAAAAACCCTAGTTTTCTGAGAGGGCAGTCGAGGTACAGTACCACAGAGGTGATTGTCAAGGTTTCAAGCCATTTCGAGGCTTCTAAAGGTATCATATTTTCCTCCTAAGTATTTTTGCTGAGTTTTGGTTGAGATTTAACGTCGGAGAACCTAGAAAAATGGAACCTCGATCTTAGTACTGTGCATCAACTTTTTAACAAAGGTTTTTCTTTGAATTTCAAGCTCACAAGGAGCTTTAGAAGGTCCTCATGAACCTCAGAGTGGTTCGCTAGTGAAGATTGGACGTCGGAATCGTGAGTTCTACAAGTTTCAAGTTTGGCCGGACTATCGAAGCTTTTTCCGGGGTGATCCCGTGAATTTGGAAGCTTCAAATAGGTATAACGTGATTCCTTATACCCTAAGCTTCATTTTGGTAGTAAATTCGAAGAAAATGGTTGAGAATTGAGTGAGAATAGAGGTTTAGAAGTTTTACCCAGTTTCTGACGACGGCGATGGTCGCCGGAGTTTGAAGGTAGGAGACGAGCGAATATTCCGTCAAGTCTGACGGAATATTCTAACGCCGTCAGTTAACTTTGACAGATTCCGTTAGTTTTAACAGAATATTCCCTAACGGCGTCACGGTTTCCGTCCCCTGTGCCAGGCACGTGCCGAGCGTGGGTGGTGAGTCTGGCCGTGCCTTGGCCGACGCGTGAGGGCGTTTGGGACCTCGAAAAATTATTCTAAAAATATGGGGATGTTTATGAGGTTGGGTAGATCATTTTGGTATATTCAAACACCCCAATTGAGCAATGTATGAGAAGTTATTTCCTAGTTTCGTTTATGTGCTTTAAAATAACGTATTTATAGTTGTTTCTCACATAGGCGAGACCTATCCGGAGGACGAGCGTAGCCAGGCTAGGCACGGGGGCTACGATCCATCTACTTATCAGTGAGTGGGCTTTTGGTTTTCCGTATATACCTATATACAAAGTATATTTCCCAGAAATTGCATTTTTTAAATGCTTTTATTAATGAAATGCCATGCCAATGCATACATACCTTTGTTTGTGCATAATGAAATGTTTATATATGATTGTCGACGTTGTGGGCGCTCAGGTAAGTTCCAGGTAAGTTTGCATATTGTTAATGAGGAATTGTGATATATTAGTTATGATGTGATGCATCGAGAGCTCATTAACCTGCACCCCGGTGTTAGTGCTCCCACCCAGAGTTAGGGGCATAGTCTTTCACGTGATGTTCACCTCCTACACCACACGTCATCTTGGATCCAAGTTAGGTGCACAATCCTGTCGTATAGACCACTTTCAGTGGGTTCGACTCGTAGGTGACCCGCGATTATTCGCACAGTCTTCATGTGATTGTAGCACTAGGGTCTATTATTTTACACCCAGTCCTGTCGTATAAACCACTATAAGTGGGTTCGACTCGTGTGCAGGCATGATTTATGAACTAGAGTTCAGCTGACGAGCTGTTGCAGTTATTATTGTATTTGAATTACTTACCTGATGATTTGAGTTATATGGCATGGCATATTCATGACTATTTACCTATTTTGAAGTTGATGACTTTCAGTGGAGTTTTAGTTTATGTATATACTATTTTCTGGGAAAGTATACAGGTTTTACGGCGAGGGGATATAACTATGGTTTATGAAATGATTTTCGAAAAGCTTTGTTTTTGCCCACTCACGCTTTTGTTTTGCGCCCCTCCAGGTTTTAGGTAGCTGTTGTTGGTGGCTCACGAGGATGCATCGGACGTTCTGATAGACCATCACCTATGTAGGACCACCTTCGAGTGTTGTTAAATCAAGTACTTCTTATGCATTGACTGCACCTAGACTATTGTGCTCTGATTGTGTATTCACACTTACTTCCGTTTTAGCACTCCTTGAAGTTTGGTTTTTTTTTATTTATTCATTCATAATTCTATCTTTATGATTGCGTTCTCACTGTGCACATGTCTACGTCACCCTCACGTGACGGCCAGCATGCCTCGATCTTGTTCAGGGTGTGTTTTTGGAAGTGATGAAAATGTGTTATGTAAAATTAGATTAATTTTTGCTATTTGTTCTTCAACTTGATCTAATTAAATTATTTTGTCTAATTGGGAGATTACTACTAGCTATTGGTGTTGAAAAATCTCTTAAACCTACTGGTTCTTTATCTAACTTACTAATTTCTTTCAAAGCTTGGATATATTTTCTATTAGTTCTAGAATTGGTCATTAAACTAATAATCTATCTATTTTATTATGCAACTTATCTACTTGTTCGCTCAAATCTTTTTGTACTAATTGAATTTTTTAAACTTCTAATTTAATTGCTCAACTATTTGTAGTAATCTGACTTCTATCTACTTAGGCTTACTATCTATGAGGTCAATAAGTTCTTTTATCTCTCTCTTGCTAGGAAACCTTTGAATATTTTTATTATTATCTTCTAACTGAGATGTAATATAATCTAAATTTTGTCTAATTCTTTTTATAGATTTTTTTTTTTCAAAAATTCTTTAACAATTGGTTTAACAAATGATTATACTTATTATTTTCTAATTTTATATTTTCTACTTGACTAATAATAAGATCCACAATACTATTGGCTTGTGGATTTTCTTCACTATGCAAAATATGATTATGCTTTCTTAATGGAAAATAACAGACTAAACTATTTTGGTCTAATGTTATTTTTCTTTTTTAAGGTTCACTAATTTATAAATTAAGGTAATCTATCATAAACTACAGTCTACCGTTTTCTAAAGTTATGGCTAACTGGTTTTTTAAAAACTCTCTTTCTTCTCTCAGGGTCTTTAAAGTTTGATTTGTTGCTCTTTTTTCTTCTAAAACTCTATGTTGCACTTCTGTGTTATTGTATTTACTAATAAATTAAGGGTGTTCAAGATAATCGAGATAAAACTTTTGTTTCTTCAAAGTCTTGCTAATTCTTTTGGAAATATGTGCTAATCTTCTCTTTATGCTAGTTATAGTTGGGTGTCTAGGACAGTATATACCTGGTGGCTGTGGTAGACAATGTCTACAAGGACAATAATATCTAGTGTTCATGCAAAATTGAAAAGTGTGTGATATCCGTTGTGTTAATGACTTCCATCCTCAAGTTACTTTACTATTATAATTATACTATTAAAATGCTAAACTTGGCTCTGATACCAAACTCACAAAGCAAAGGCCCTGTTAAATAGTCGGATGACCATTATAACAACTAGGCATAAAACCTTGCACATGAAACTCGACATGTTTCAGCATGACGGCTACTCATAATGCAGGTATAAGGCCTTAAATGGCTGAAATCAGAGGTACGAAGAACTCATAGCTACTCTGGTTAATGTCCAATTATTTGTATGGTAAGCATTCAACTATAGCAGAGTGCTCGAACAAAGTATGATTGTCAGTTTAGCAGGTTAATAATATAACTACAATAGTGTTTCCCTGTTTTGGGCTGGAAGTTTAATTAAACAAACACGCTAAAAAAAGAAAGAAAACTTACTTAAACTTGGAGATTGCTTGACTCTATACACTTGAACTTTTACTGGTATATAAAATGTTTACAAAGAGAAGTGCTTACAAAGGATGCTAGGAAAGCTTTGGATGCTTGAGTGTATTCAGATTGAAGTATGGTGTGTAGGTGTGGTGTGTTTCCATGTTAGATCCCACATCGCCCAAGGGAGTGGATCCTCTATGCCTTATATGTACATGCCCACCTCCATATAGCACGAGGCCTTTTGGGAGCTCACTGGCTTTGGGTTCCGTAGAAACTCTGAAGTTAAGTGAGAATGGGCCAGAGCATTCCCATGATGGGTGACCCACTGGGAAGTTCTGCTCACGTGAGTTCCCAGAAACAAAATCGTGAGGGCGTGGTTGAGGCCCAAATCGGAAAATATTGTGCTACGGCGGAGCCGAGCCCTTGAATGTGGTGGAGCAAACAAAATCGTGAGGGCGTGGTTGAAGCCCAAAGTGGAAAATATCGTGCTACGGCGGAGTCGAGCCTGTGATGTGGTGGAGCCCAGGTCAGGATGTGACATTCTACATGGGAGGAAAGGCTCATTTATATACAAATAAATTTTCTAAACGACAAAACAACTTTTCAAAAAAACAAACAACTATTTACAACTTTTAAAATAGTAACTTTGCACTGTTTCTGAAAATTGTCGGTGTCATTGTTTCTGAAAGTGGACTAAATTATTTGTCTTCTTTTGCTTTGTCTTTTTTTGCTTTTGTTTTGAACGGCATGTGAACTTACTGCAAGACAGCACCACATCCACCATAGTTAAATCACCACGGACATAAAAGACTCGTTGTAGAATATCCAATATTACCACGGACATTTAAAGTCCGTTGCGAGTAAATGGTTTTAACAAGCGAAACTGGTCCGTAATAGAAAATGTTAGAATAATAACATGCAAGTAAAGCTCGTTGCAAATAATTGATATGACCACGAGGGTAGCCCGTTCTTGAAATAAATTTAATCACAGCGCCTTCTTGAAGTCAATCACGGTCTATGAATGTTGTAGGTTAATTTATTTAATATCACTCTCAAATTTGTTATTAGAACCAACTCTATCTTAAACCCAATCTATATACCAATTCCAAATCTAATACCACCAACCACCCAGTCTCACCCATTCGCTTCCTTCGGTGGTTTCTCCGAAATCTCCAAACTACTCATTTCTCTCTCCAAATCCTCGCCCCCCTCTTCTTCGAAATCGTAACCGTCTTCTGTTCGGCGCCCACACAAGAACTCGTCACTAACGCAGAGCCTGCCGGAAGCTTCCTTCAAAGAATGACATGTCGATCGCCATCCCCATGGCCTCGCGCACTCGTCGGCTCGACTTGGATAACCAGTTGTTCCTCAATTCCAGGATTAGTATGTCTCTTGATTTCTTTGTAAAAATATTAAAATTGAATTCCGTTTATTGAAACGGCACCGTGATTCTACAATTAAAGTGTAATTATGAATATGTAAGTATGGTTTTTTACAATTCGATTTTGGCTAAATGTGATAAAGATTAAAGCTTTACTTAGTTTTGGTTCAATACGATAAGGTGCTAGTTTTGGTTCAATACGATAAGGTGCAGGAGAAAGGGATGTGTTGATAACTAATAGGGTAAAGGAGGCAAGCATGCATTCTCCAAGCATGACCAAGCATAGAACAAGCTGTGTGAAATTTTTCGGGGTCGAATTGTGCCCTGACAATGTGGCTGTTGCCATGGTATTTTGTTCAAGGTGTCCTAGGCCTTGCAAGGCTTGATGTCAGTTTTTAACTTTCCATTTAAAAGATGATCTGGATCTCGACCTAGCTGAGGTACATTTACATTCACACTTTCTGTTGTTTTTTCGAAACTGGTTTGCTTTACATTTGCAGCGGTAGTTATTAAAAGTGGCATTCTTGATGAATTGTGAACTTAAACTGACGTTGGTATGCACTGATTGGTAAAGAATTTGCTTTGAGGATTTTGGTATGAAAATAGTGCTAACCAGGGTACGATAATGGGATTCTAGCTTTGAATTACTGATGTGAGACATTGTTTTTCTTTGATAAGTGAATTGTTTGTATAGTTTTGATTTCTGACAAATTTATATGTGAAAGATCTCCCTCAACTTGTCCTGTTCTCATTTTCAATTTTGATGTCCTCGAAGACTCAACGATGCTATCTTTGAACCTATTTTTGTTTGTTTTCCTAATTTTTTGGCCTTTTGTAGGCGAACTGGTATTATAGTGACTAATAGAAGTAGAAAGAAGGAAAAAGGGGTTGAAATTATTTGGCTAATTCTGCCAATATAGATGTTTTGCAAGTGGCTGGGTTTTGCTTAGCTTAAAGGTCTTAATGCTTCTTTTTCTTTTACTATTGGTTTTGTTAATTCAGGATTATTACAATTTGCAAGTTACTCTTGAATTATTAAGCTTTCATTTAAAAAATAAAATAAAACAAGGAAGGAAAAACAATGAATTGAGGTATATTTGATATGTATGCTATTTTGCACTACAGTGAATCGTACAGATCAATTCAATTCCGGGTGGCGAATCTCCACCATTGATGAAATTGTGATTCCATGTTTAACTTCTACAGGTGTGCCCTCTGTATATTTCTATAATTTCAATTTCTCAACTCGCTATTGTTTATTAGATTTTACTTTCGATCTGGTTACTATTGTTTATGGCTTATAAAAAAAAAAATATCTTTGTTTATGGTATTGGTTTGGTTAATCTTGTATGGTATATATTTGCAGAATTATACGTAGTGGCTCTATTTAGTAGGGTCATAATCTAATCATGTGTTTATCTTTTCTCAAAGGACTCCTCTTATTATAATTTTGTCAAGAGTTCAATTGCAAAGGAATGCATGAGTAGAAAGGTTTAGAGACAGAGACTCTATACGAAATGCTAGTTTTAGAGGTATAACGGTTGAGAGGAATATCTAGAAACTTGATGATTGTAAGTTAAGTTTTGTATTTACTCCATTCCTGCATTGTTAATTTTGCACTACATGCTTAGTTAGTTCTGTATATCTGTTCGACTGGTTAATTTTTAGCTTCTTGTGTGGATTGTTGGAGACCTTTTTTATCTTTTTAAGTCTTTTGATATAAATGTATCAGTGTATAAGTTTTGTATAATTGTATAGCCATGCTATTAAGTATTTTGATTTAAGTTGTTTTCTTTCTAAGAGGTGGAATGGAATAACCCGAGTTAACTTTTTCTTCAGGTTTTGTATATCTATTCACTTTTCTTGATTGAGATCAAATGTATATTTCCACCTATACCAGTACAAGATTTTTTTTTCTTGTGAACCATATGCTTATTTCCATGCAAATAGAGAGAGGCGGCAATTGTTGAGGCTTAAGTATTAGGGGCAGTAGTTCACTCTCAAGGTCCTTTGTTTGGAGGTGTTCAAAGAAATTTGAAGTCTTCAAGTGTTCTTGTTATTGGAGGCCTATTTGATACTTTGTGGATAGTTTGATATTTATGGTAGAAATTAAGACTTTTTATCACATCCAGATTACTAACAGGCACAGTGTCCGTGGTGGATTGCAATCTATCACGGGCATTGACAGTGGTAGATGAGCTTTTTTATACTAGTGACTTGCTGAATGCATATGGGCTTCATGTATGCCTGTCTCCCTTGTCTTCTTTTCCTATGCCCAATTTAGGTATTATCAAAATTGAATACTAATGACTTGCTGAATACTAATGATTAAACAAAACCTTTTTTGGGTTAGCCCGTAATTATTAAAAAAAATTGAATTTAGAATAAAATTTTTCTTTAAGTAATTTAAAAAAAAAAATTAGATAGACTATCCTAATTTAATTTTATGAACATTTTAACCCAAAAATATTTAGAGTCTGATAAATATTGAAAAATCATTAAATCGACACCATGAAATTCGTTGACCACTGTGAAAGAATTTTTTTTAATTAGTTTAGCCATTGGATTTAAATTTTGACCGTTATATATTTTTTTTACGGTTAGATTTGATCATATTAGATCTTGGTCGTTGGATTCAATAAATATATATATATATATATATATATATATAACTAAAAAAAGTACATATATATGGTGGGTCAGCCCTACTAACCCAGGAGGAATCCTGGCCTAAATTTGCTTCAGGAATGAGTTTTGGATTAAAACTCATATTTTTTCCAAGGGCTGGAGCAAGTTGGGGTAGTTTTAGAATCTAAAATTTGAGTTTTACTCCAAGAATTGGAGTAGGTCTTAAGGAGAATAGAATTGTTACTCAATTATATAAAAGTTTGAGAAAATAGGCTATACTTATTAAATTGTAAGAAATTAAGAATTTGGTACAACTTTTATTTAAAAAAAAAATAGCAAATTACACATTCTCTTAAATTAATGTAACACTAACACCTCTCATTATTATTATTATTATTATTATTATTATTATTATTATTATTTTAATTCCAGTTTTCTATCATCATGGTTTTCCGGAAATAGTATCCAAATCCGGATAAGAAAGATAAAAAAATGACAAAAAAAAGAGGTTTAATTATAAGAAAGTGGCAGGTCAAATAAGTTTCTAATGCAGCTCTAATGAAGTAAAATTAAAGGAAAACTAATGAAAAATCTAAAAAAACTTCATTTTAAACGAAAAGTCATTTTTAAAGGTATAGTGAATAGTATCAGCTAAAGGTAAAAATATGATTTTTCATTAAAAGTGAACAGTACTGCAAGTGTTTCGTTAAAGCTCCCTTTAATTAATTAGAGCTAGTGGCCGGCCGAATAAAGCAAAAGGTATTTAGTGGTTGTAGATATAAGTAACAAATATCACAAAAATGGTGCCCATAATATAACATAATATATAGAACTGCCGGCCCCAGCTTTGACTCATCATTTAACAGTTATGCTCTCTCTCCATTACACATATGTACTGCATTTCATCTCTTCGGTGCAGCCAGCTAACAAATTGCTTCTGCACAGAGAGAGTGAGTTAAAAATTGCTAAATATTAATCCTGTAAAATATATTTTTTGATGAAAAGTGCCAGATCAAACTCATATACCATCTCCAACTGAAGGGATTAAATATGGCCTAACTGAGGAGCTGGCCTCTAAAAAATGGGCTAAGAGGGGGGTACATTTGGCCAACTGATGCCGGCTAAATAATAGTTTGGTGGCCTCCACAGAATTATAGTCAAGCTTTCTGTTGAAAATGAATTTTTGAGCAAATCAGGCTAATTTTTTTAACTTTTGTAGTTTTAAGCCATCTCCATTAGAGATGGCCTAAATTGACCATTACAATATCTCTACTCATTCCCCTAGTTTGTTTTCTTTGTTGGATATTGCTTGGCTTCTTATATGTATGGAGTTATCCTTCCTTACATAACGATATGACATCATTTCACCATACAAAATGTCATAATCTAAACTGTTCATTCTCTTTATTATCATATAAATATATAGAAAATTTTATTCATTTTAGAGACTGTTTAGTAATAAACAAGTTGACAGTTAATTATTAGGATATTACTAATTAAGATAACCGTTAATTTGTTTGACAAATATGAATGGCTAAACTGTCTACAAATTAAATGATTTTTCAGAGATGATATTTAGATAATTAAAAAAAAAGAAATGATTCCTTACATGTAATATGTAAGCGAATGAACAATTCAAAGTATGTCCTTTGTACAATGGAATGATGTCATATTATTATGTAAACCTATCCATATAGCCAACATTATCGTCTTTATAACAGTAAACCATCCATAGAAAGTATGGAAGTATGGGCTGAATAACTTTGTGATAACATGGGCTTTTAAGCCTCTAAGGCCCAATCTTGGTAAAATGGTGTCTGGGGTTGCTACTCATTCATACATGCTCTTCTTTGATTGGGCTGAAGATCATTTGCTTTAGGTGTTTTGTAGGATGTCTAACATGGTGAAGCTCAAAGATTTTGACTCATATTTCAAGGCTTTTCTCAGCTGAACAACATATTCAATCAGCATATTATGGAACCCTTTTTTCTTTTTCTTTTTTTTTTTTTCTTTTTTTTTTTTTTACAAAACTATGAGATAATTTCGCAAAAAATCCATTCAACTTGCGGAGAGGAAGATTTGTACTTGGATGCAAATGGTGGAACACACTATTGTAGCCAACTTAGCAAAATTTGTGTCTGAATTAGGGAAACGATTTTCACACACCTCATTTTATTTGTCCCTTGATTTTATTATTCAATCCAGTAGCCAAAAATAAACAAGAATGTGTTGAGAGAGAGAGAGAGAGTAAAAAAATATGAAACTTACTTCCCGAAAATTATGTATGCCGAGCAAAAAAAAGTTAATAACAGGAGTGATTCTTAAACTTGTATCCTTTCACTTTGGTAATTCATTTTACTATTGTCATTTCTATCAACTCAATATCGTATCCTTATTTATTGAAACTCAAATCCTATATTTCTGTCACAGTGATTGCAACTAGAATCTCCCTTGTGTGCAACTGTTGGATAACTAAACCTTGTACCAATTGAAGTTCAATTGTGGTATCATATTGTCGATGATATTGCTCATCTCTCTCAACCCGTAACAATTAATTTTGTTTAGCCAAGTTTTATTTGCATATTTGTGACCAATAAGTTGAGTCTTAAACCTTGAAAAACGAAATTAAACCCGCAATCTAATTAATCTTGGTGAACCACCAAGTTGGCCAACATAGTATTTGATATTTTTGTGACATATATAGGTGAAATAGTATTCCCAATTTTTTTCTACCTTCCCCAATGGTTCGCTTAAGACACCAAATTCCCCTTCTTGTATATCTTACTAGAGTACGTATCTCCTTTTAGTTTTCTTTTAATTCTTTTTCATTATTAATTACGTAATAATAGACGTCAACGCTTTTAGCCACTCGAATTATAGACGTTTTCAGATTTTATGCGCAACTCATACATAAAATGACACACCCCGACCCAGAAGATTCACTAGGATTCCAAATCGAGCTGTGTTGGGCGACACCTGGAAGGTGACGAAGCCATAAAGTGTGTTGATGTGCAAAATATGAGTAAATTCGAACCTAATTGTGTCTAAATATCAGAGTGCGCTGTGAGCGGGTATGAACCCAAATCACACGCATTGGCAGAGCATAAGATTAGTGCAGTAAGATAGGGTGAGACTTATACCATCAAAAGTATCCTCTACACCCAGATTTGCCACGACTCCTCGTCGATCAGAAGCTCACCTACTAAAACCTGGAGGGGAGCAAAACAAAAGCGTGAGTGGGCAAAAATAAGATTTTCGAAAACATTTCTTTTTCTCAAAGGTTATAATCCCTCGCTATAAAACCTGTACAGTTTCCCAGAAAATAGTATATACATATACTAAATCTCAACTGATATCATCTTCATCAAAATCCGTAAACAAATCATGAATATGCCATGCCATATAAATCAAATCATCAGGTAAGTATTTCAAATGCAATAATAACTGTAACAGCTCGTCAGCTGTACTCTAGCTCATAAATCATGCTTGCACACTAGTCGAACCAACCTATAGTGGTCTATACGACAGGACTGGGTGTAAAATAATACGCTCTAGTGCTACAATCACGTGAAGACTATGCGAATGATCGCGGGTCACCTACGAGTCGAACCCACTGAAAGTGGTCTATACGACAGGCATGTGCACCTAACTTGGATCCAAGATGAGCGTGTGGTGCGGGAGGTGAACATCACGTGAAAGACTTTGTCCCTAACCCTGGGCGGGAGCACTAACACCGGGGTGCAGGTTAATGAGCTTTCGAGGCCTCTCATCATATCATATTTTTCATATCACAACTTCTCATTAACAATATGTAAACTTACCTGAACTTACCTGAGCGCCCACAGCGTCGACAATCATACATAAACAATTCATAATGCGTATTCAAAAGTATAAAGGCATTGGCATGCCAATTCGTTGATAAAATCATTTAAAATGCATTTCTGGGAAAAGCACAATGCATATATACATATATAGAAAACCAAAATGCCCACTCACCTGGAGTCCGCGCTAAGACTTCCTGACACAGTCATCGAGGCGTCCCCAAAACGATCGGCACCTAAAACAATTATCAAACTACAACTTAGAACTCTTAACCATAGAATACATAAATCGTATAAAACATATCCTGAAAGATATTCTAGAATCTCTTAAGACCCTTAATCAGAAGTTAACCGTCGATCAAAGATCGACGGTAGGGTCCACATCCCTCCATACATAATCCGGAAGATCCGTAACTCTGATCTCCGATCCGTAACCTCCCAAGATGCACATTATGCTCCTAGAGCAACATACTAAAATTTTGTTACGATCCAACGGTCGGATCTCCGCCAATTGCCAAAACCAAGTGGCGGTTCACATTTTATTTTATGAACTTACAAACTCAATTCGGGAATATCCGTACATCGGATTTCCGATCCGTAAGTTGCTAAATTCTTCAAATAATACGTACTACCATGTACCAAAGTTTGGTAACGATCCAACGGTCGGATCATCGATTCATACTTCCACCTATTCACGTATCGTAATGAACTTAGGTTCAATTACTCAATCTACGTCAATCAATTAACAAAACTGAACCTAGAACGTTAAACACAGCCTAAAAATGACATTGGGCAGTGCCCATTCCCTTTTAATTTTCTTTCCTTTCAATCCGTGACATTGGGGGCACCCAACTCTTCTTTTCCCCCGTTTCTCCCTCCTTCTCCTTTCCCTCCTTTCTCCTGTTCTGATTGGTCAGTCACTCATCTCACCTCTCCCTATTCGCCCAGCCTCTCTCCCTGTGCTTCTTCTTTCTTCTTCTGGTTGGTCTGCTTTCTTTCTCTCTTCACCCCACTGGGTAGTGCCCATTCCTTTTTAATTTTCTTTCCTTTCAATCTGTGCCATCCATTTATGTTATTCCTTTAATCTGGGCCGTCCATTTCCATAAAAAAATTCCAAATTTTCTAATATAATAAATTCTAAAATGCTCAAACTTCCAACGTTAATAACTTGTTCGATATAGCTCCAAATCACGAACCGTCTGCGCCCACACGTCCGTAACGACGAGTACTACGAAGATATGCCAAGAAAACAAATCTTAGGTGGCACGACACAACGATTAACCTCGAACAACGCACGTGCCTCAAAGGGCATTTTTGTAAAATCCTTTATTAAAAAATTTTAAAATCGTAAAATCAGGGACGGGCTGTCACAATCTCCCCACCTTAAAAAAATTTCGTCCCCGAAATTTAAAACCATTTGCTAACAAAAGTAGTGAAAAGACAGTAGGGAAATAAATGTGTAAAGAAGATATCAAGTTAGGGTGGTTACATAAAAGAGAATGCCATTCTGTCGCGATCGGAGTGCAGTGATTCCTCTTTCATGCCCCCAGACTCCTACCTTTCTTCTTCTTCAACACCACATTACAATCCAAAACCTTTCTTAAAACATGGTTTTAAAGAAATAGGCGTATGAAAACATAACCTTGAAAGATATGCAAAAATATAATTTAAATAGTTCTACGAAAACCAAAACCGATCATAGAGAAAATTCGTCCACGCTCTCGTAGCGTAACGACTCTGGAAATAAATGTATAATACTGTTGGGTTAAGTCCAACCATAAACAAACTAGTGACTGTAAACGTACCCAAACGTTAACTTGCTTAACGAATCCAACAATTAATTATCAATATTACGGTCTGCAGCCCGTAATACTAACAATTCCCGGAGGTGCACTATTACCATCATGCCCCCCATTGGGAAATACACATACCTCGTCCTAACAAAACTCGTTTGTGCTCCGATACTACCTTCTCGAACCAATAACATCATTAACCAACAATTTTTCTATAACAAACTCTTGCTCAATCAATCACCTGCTTGCAGTACTCAGCTATCACTTATGTAATATGAGCAGTGTCTCCAATTCAACTTTCTGCAGTATCATACCCAAACCAAAACTTGTGACCAACGCTACAAGCACTCAAACAAAGACAAGGGTATGTCATCACGATGCCCACTGTAGAACACATAAAATGCAACACGTCTACTAAGATCTAGTAATCCTCTTCAATCCAATTATTCACAAACTTCAAAAGGATTTCCAAACTAGGAGGATAAAATACGTAACACCCGGAAATATGCATATAACAATGTGATAATCCGTTCGGGTTTCGGCTTGTTTGAAATCGTATAGAAGTCCGCAGTTTCCCCCTAATGTCCTTTCAACTTTAATCCAAAAGTAGAGCGCGCATAAACTGAGAGTTCTTTTCACACTCATTAAGCCAAGACTTAATGTTAATTCCTTTCATATCTCCATAATCACATCAAGCTTCCGACGAAAACTTTTAACTCGATACTTGTGGAAAATTAACAACAGCCCACTTTTCTATCTTAGTTGGTTCCACAAGTGCCTCATTGAAGAATTCCTAGCGCTTTGTTCGAGGAAAGAAATCATCATCACTTCCCATCTTAAACCTTAAACTGGAGAAATACGGCACTTCACTTAAACAAGTTTATCTCCAATTGAAACTCCACCGAAGTGTAGCACTGATTCAACCTTTCAATTGTTGCTTCCCAAATTCTCAATATACAAAATACCCCGTACCAAGAGTATTTGTTGATACGTCCCAACTCCATCCACATACTGAGAATAATTGTAGCCATCCAACTGGTTCCCTGATCGTGATAAATATTGCCACGTCCGTGATCGTAAATTCCAACCAAAATGGAATATGACAAGCTGAAGATGTAAGGTGACTACTTTCACACCCCTACGGTGATGCACCATAGTATAGTCATAAGAGTTAATTTCCGTTCTTCCTCCACTGCCACAAAAAATTCAACTATGCTCAAGGTAAAAAGGGTACTTGAAATGCTCTAAGGTGAATAAAGAATTTGGACACATTTTCTTGTAGCAATGTGCCGACTGATTTTCAAATGAGGAGGATCACTGTATCGAACGAAGAGGGTAACTGTCAAACTCATAATATGTATACGATGATTCCTTTCAACAATTCCCATCGTTCAATTATATGAATGAGATTTCGCCGAACTACCTTTGCAAGACTGAATTTTTTTCGAAGAACACCGACATGAATCCTCCAAAATAATCAATGTCATGGAAAGACGTGAAAAAAGTTGAAATGAGACAATACTTTGGTTATCAGAAACTTAATTCTATAAGATAACATCCCTCGATCGTAAGCCATGAAGAATATTACAATCGAAAGGTCGCTGACGGATCGTCGTTGAAGTCGACAAAATCAAATATGCCTCGACATTTACCACACTTGTTGAAAGTTTCAACCTTCTTTCACTAAGCCCTGTCATGATGCATGTACACAGCCAAAAACTCATGAAAAAGACGTCATCATGAATTTCGAGATTCTCAGTGTTATCGGAGAATATAAGAATCCAACTTGGAGAAAAGACAACACTTAAGCTGTCATCGATTTTTCTTTGTACCACAACCAAACTACCAACTTCTTCGATACAAGGGGATGAGGAACTTTATAATCGAAAGCTTGCCAACCAATAGAAGATAATCCTGACAAAACTGAGAATATCTCAAATCTCACGGCACTTAGTGAGAATTTCGACATTCGTCCTCAAAACTCTTTTTTTTTTTTTTTTTTTTGAATGAGAGATGAATACCGTATGTGAAGATCACGTCTTTTGAGATACGTACCAATCAAAACAAAGATGGTGCTGAGGAATATGGTCTCACTACCGAGGTAGGTAAGAAAGTCGTCGAAAAGGCTAATACAAAGTAGACAGATTAAGGAAGAAACTCAAATTACGAGGATGAATCAGCTAGATCGTCCACTCAAAATAGAGGATAAGAGCTGTAATCGTCACTTAAAGAAGTGACTAAATTCTCAGCACAAACCTAAGGTTCAAAATTCCTCAAAAGAGACTTGGCTGAATAAACTTCTTAACCGATAAAATTTAGTAACTAAGTTCCTCCAAATAATGAGAGTCACCAGAAGAATGCAAAGAAACTGAATTCGTCTGAGAAAATAGGTCAAAGATAATATCTTCGATAAGACCCTGGAATATGATGTCTGAATGTACGTCCTCAAACGTACCATAATAATTTATTTCGCTACACCACGGGCAAAAGGGTCTTCATAGCTTTCTCAATAATCCCTTCACTCTAATTGTGAGAAATTAGCTCGCACTCCGATTCTACTGTCTATCAGTGAAGATAGTCGAAAAGGTAACTAATAGGGGAGGTTAAGCTTACCTGGAAAGGTGATAGGGTGAAAGCAACTACGGTTTTACTAACCTACTACAAGGCTTGCTTCTAGCTTTCTGAAAGCTTGTTTCTTCGACTTTAGCAACCTCTGATAATCAGTCCATTGGTCATGCTTTAATTAACAAGTTCATACTATCTTTTAATATTATTGTTAACTTGACACTGTGAACCGACAATCCGAGTAAGGTACAACTCCCCGATACTAGCACTTATGTCCGGTATCAAGAATCATACCATTTGGATATTGGTTGACAGTTCCTGGGTATCAGACAATATTATCAATTAGTAGCGTCACCATAAACCGATTTCAGGCTATAGTCCACTCAGGTAGATGGTTTGAATGACTAGGAAGGAACTGGTACTGCAAGGGAAATTTCAAAACCCTAGGGAAGATACTCACTGCCTCGAAGATCTCGTACTAAGCATAGGTATAACAACTCAACTTAGGTGTATATACTCATCAAAATGACAAGTACACCCACAAGAAGTTTGGAAATTAGTATAGACGAAGATGTCCCCGAACCAAAAAGAAGAACTTACTAATGATCCACTTTAGAACGACTTAAATAGAAGTCAATCTTTCTCTTGAAAAGCCGTACTGATGAATAGCGATTAAGAAGGCTAATACTTTCGGGAATCATAACTGACTATCTCTCAAACGTTTCCTTCATCGAATACCACCACTTTAGTACGTTGTCATCGTCCTCAACAACCTTGGAAACTCGATGAAGTAAGCTTCGTAGGAATTCTAAATAAATGGTATGCTAAAGAATACTGCTAAGGGAACCCAAAACAAATTATGGTTTCCTAATTCGAATAGATCGATAATGACGGCCTGAAAATAATAATGGGATGGATATAATTCCCTGGTGACACACCATTGTCAATAGATTAACCTGGCTTTAGGGCCATCAACTTGTCTCAATTCCATAACCTTCCTTTGGTAGAAACGTTCTTCACCTTAAGTCCATAAGAACGTTTGCCTAAGATAGTCTTCTAAAATGTCGTCAAGTCGACAAAACTACTCAACTCAGGAAAAAGCTAACACATTTTCGTAATCGACGAGGTGGCAAGACTCGAGCTTTAGGCTTGAGAACCGAAAACGCTCACATCACGCGTGTGATGAATGTATTACTGCCCAACTTATGCTCTGATACCAAACTGACCCACCCCGACCCGGAAGGTCCATTAGGATTCGGAATCGAGCTGTGCTGGCCGACACCTGGAAGGTGACGAAGCCATAAAGTGTGTTGATGTGCAAAATATGAGTAAATTCAAACCTAATTGTGTTTAAATATCAGAGTGCGCTGTGAGCAGGTATGAACCCAAATCACACGCGTTGGCAGAGCATAAGATTAGTGCAGTAAGATAGGGTGAGACTTATACCATCAAAAGTATCCTCTACACCCAGATTTGCCACGACTCCTCGTCGATCAGAAGCTCAGCTACTAAAACCTGGAGATGCGCAAAACAAAAATAAGATTTTCGAAAACATTTCTTTTTCTCAAAGGTTATAACCCCTCGCTGTAAAACCTGTATAGTTTCCCAGAAAATAGTATATACATATACTAAATCTCAACTGATATCATCTTCATCAAAATCCATAAACAAATCATGAATATGACATGCCATATAAATCAAATCATCAGGTAAGTATTTCAAATGCAATAATAACTGTAACAGCTCGTCAGCTGTACTCTAGCTCATAAATCATGCCTGCACACGAGTCGAACCCACCTATAATGGTCTATACGACAGGACTGGGTGTAAAATAATACGCTCTAGTGCTACAATCACGTGAAGACTGTGCGAATGATCGCAGGTCATCTACAAGTTGAACCCACTGAAAGTGGTCTATACGACAGGCCTGTGCACCTAACTTGGATCCAAGATGAGCGTGTTGTGCGGGAGGTGAACATCACGTGAAAAGACTTTGTCCCTAACCCTGGGCGGGAGCACTAACATCGGGGTGCAGGTTAATGAGCTTTCGAGGCCTCTCATCATATCATATTCTTCATATCACAACTTCTCATTAACAATATGTAAACTTACCTGAACTTACCTGAGCGCCCACAGCATCGACAATCATACATAAACAATTCATAATGCGTATTCAAAAATATAAAGGCATTGGCATGGCAATTTGTTGATAAAATCATTTAAAATGCATTTCTAGGAAAAGCACAATGCATATATACATATATAGAAAACCAAAATGCCCACTCACCTAGAGTCTGCGCCAACATACTAAAATTTCGTTACGATCCAACGGTCGGATCTCCGCCAATTGCCAAAACCAAGTGGCGGTTCATATTTTATTTTATGAACTTACAAACTCAATTCGGAAAGATCCGTACATCGGATTTCTGATCCGTAAGTTCCTACATTCTTCAAATAATACGTACTACCACGTACCAAAGTTTGGTAACGATCCAACAGTCGGATCGTCGATTCATACTTCCATATATTCACGTATCGTAATGAACTTAGGTTCAATTACTCAATCTACGTCAATCAATTAACAAAACTGAACCTAGAACGTTAAACACAGCCTAAAAATGACATTGGCAGCCCACTGGCCACGCACCGCCACACGGGCCGTCGCGGGTGGCGATCGGCCGCCCCGACTCGCCGGAAAACTCAACTATTTTTAAAATTTCTTAAAATTTGCAGAATTGAAGATCTCAATGAGAGGAACAACTTTCATACCTGCGACCACGTCCAATTTGGCTTGGAAACACCTCAATTTCTCCAAAATCCGTATGAACCCTAGAAATGGGTGAGCTTCAATTCGACCTCCAAACTTGTTCCAACGCCTCTACCACTGCTTGGCCTTTGTTCCTGGGTTCTAGGGATGCTATGGGTCTTAGTAATTGAAAGAAAACGTTTCAAGATTTGAAGAATTTGTACACTAACCCACCGCACACACCGCACGGGTTCCTCTAATTTCAAGGCCAAATTCCTTGATTTTTGGGGTGTAATAGGAAGAGGGAAGATCATAGAGGGTTTTCCAAGTGATGGTTTGAAGTAACTCACCGGAAAAAGGGGAGGAAATTGGCCGGAATAGCCCCGGCCGAACTGGTTCATGCATGCGGGTTCGCGGGTTGGGGGCACCCAACTCTTCTTTTCCCCCGTTTCTCCCTCTTTCTCCTTTCCCTCATTTCTTCTGTTCTGATTGGTCAGTCACTCCTCTCTCCTCTCCCCATTCGCCCAGCCTCTCCCTGTGCTTCTTCTTTCTTCTTCTGGTTGGTCTGCTTTCTTTCTCTCTTCACCCCACTGGGCAGTGCCCATTCCCTTTTAATTTTCTTTCCTTTCAATCTGTGCCATCCATTTCTGTTATTCCTTTAATCTGGGCCGTCATTTCCATAAAAAAATTTTCCAGATTTTCTAATATAATAAATTCTAAAATGCCCAAACTTCCAACGTTAATAACTTCTTCGATATAGCTCCAAATCACGAACCGTCTGTGCCCAAACGTCCGTAACGACGAGTACTACGAAGATATGCCAAGAAAACAAATCTTAGGTGGCACGACACAACGATTAACCTCGAACAACGCACGTGCCTCAAATGGCATTTTTGTAAAATCCTTTATTAAAAATTTATAAAATCGTAAAATCAAGGACGGGCTGTCACATAAAATATGAGTTGACACAAGCACTATGTGAACAAAGAAAAGAAATTGATTTCCCACATTCAATTTTTCTCCTCTTGCACATCCATGTTTATTTATTACATTTTAACTGAACAATTTCAGGAAAAGTGAAGTGACAAAAGTGAACATACATATAGATAAAAAAAAAGTGCAGATATCATTTCCTAAAAGAAAATGTTGAAAGATATAGAACTTGTGTTGCAATCTGACATAGCATTTAATTTGACATATAATTCTTAAAACAAATATATATTAGAAATAAAAATTAAAAGCCAAAACTTTATTAATTATGAATTTAATTCTCCTCAATACCAATTAATTGTTCTTTGGTTCTCCCTTGTATTCCCCTTGCTTTCCTTTTTCTCTTCGTCCTCTCCTCTATTCTGAAAATTTTCTCCAACTTCATGTTCATATCTTCCAATCAATTGCACCATAAGTCTTTTTTCCACACAAAAGCTTTGTATCCAATGGAACACATCACTACTATAGACGGATCAGCGGCACTATAAAAAGACACAAGATTTGACACAGGTTTTAAACCATTAGATTCGTCCACTTTTAATGATTAAGATGCAATTTCTTTAGTCCAATTATTTTTCTTTATCTAAGTAATTTTGTATTGAAAATAATCTAAAAACTTTTTAATTGAGATTTTTTATTCTCTCTCCTATCTCATTAATTATTTTTCATTAATTTTCTCCCTTTTTCCTTTGAATCTTTCTTCTTCATTCATCCTCCCCTGCTATTTATTTTACCAAGTTTTTCGTTTTTTTTCTTCCTAATTTCTTGCTCATATTGATCTTGATGGTCATATCTTGCTGCACCAACCAAATAGGTGCCACTTATTGTTTTCAACTTTTAGGGTTTAGATTCGCACTCAATTTGGTGGTTCTAGATAATATATATAGTCCTCAACATCTTTGATCTCTAGAAACAAACCAAAACCACCAGATGGTGGTCGAGGTGGTGGTAAAGTATCCTGAGAGAGAGAAAACTGGATTTTTTTTCCTCAATGTTATTAAAAAATACATGATTTTTAAGGCTACAAAGTACCATGTAAGGGTGTGAATAAAATGTAGTTACAAGAGTCAAGAGTGCCATAGCAGTGATGTGTTCCATGGGGTATGAAGTTGGAGAAAATTTTCAGAATTAGAGGCGAGGATGAAGAGAAAAAGGAAAGCAAGGGGAATACGAGAGAGAACCAAAGAAATATTAATTAGTATTGAGGAGAGAGAATCAAATTCATAATTAAGAAAGTTTTGGATTTTTATTTTTATTTATAATGTATATTTGTTTGAAGAATTATATGTCAAATTAAATGCCATGTCATATTGCATCTCAACCATTAAAAGTGGACCAATTTAATGGTTTAAAACTTGTGTCAAACCTTGTGTTTTTTTTATTATGCCACGTGACACACTCTGACCGAGATCGAGGCATGATGGCCGTCACGTGAGGGTGACGTAGCCATGTGCACAGTGCGGAAGCAATAATATAGAAAGATTTAAGAATGAATAAACAAACTTCAAGCAGTACTAGAGTAGAATAAGTGTGAATACACAATTAGAGCATACTTAGTCTAGGTGCAGTCAAGCATAAGAAGTACTTAATTAAATAACACCTGATGGTGGTCCTACATATGTGATTGTCTGTCAGAACCTCCGTTGTGTCCTCGTGAGCCACCAACAAAGCTACCTACAACCTGGAAGAGCGCAAAAACAAAAGCGTGAGTGGGCAAAAACAAAGCTTTTCGAAATCTTTTCATAAACAACAGTTATAACCCCTCGCTGTAAAACCTGTATACTTTCCCAGGAAGTAGTATATACAAATACTAAACTCAACTGAAAACATCATCGTCAAAATATGTGAATAAATAATGAATATGCCATGCCATGTAAACCAAAACATCAGGTAAGTAATTCAAATGCAATACTAACTGCAATAACTCATCAGCTGAACTCTAGCTCATACATCATGCCTGCACACGAGTCGAACCCACTTATAGTGGTCTATACGACAGGACTGGGTGTAAAACAATACGCTCTAGTGTTACAATCACGTGAAGACTGTGCGAATGATCGCGGGTCACCTATGAGTCGAACCCACTGAAAGTGGTCTATACGACAGGACTGTGCACCTAACTTGGATCCAAGATGAGCGTGTGGTGCGGGAGGTGAACATCACGTGAAAGACTATGCCCCTAACCATGGGCGGGAGCACTAACACCGGAGTGCAGGTTAATGAGCTCTCGATGCATCTCATCATACTCTTCATAACATAACTTTTTATTGACAACACATAAACTTACCTGGAACTTACCTGAGCGCCCGCAGCGTCGACAATCATGCATACACCATTCATAATGCATACTCAATAATATAAATATGTTGGCATGGCAATTCATTTCTAAAATCATTTAAAATTCATTTCTGGGAAAAATACTTAGCATATAGGTATATACGGAAAACCAAAAGCCCACTCACTGATAAGTAGATGGATCGTAGCCTCCGTGCCTAGCCTGGCTACGCTCGTCCTCCGGATAGGTCTCGCCTATGTGAGAAACAACTATAATAACGTTATTTTTAAGCACATAAACGAAACTAGGAAATAACTTCTCATACATTGCTCAATTGGGGTGTTTGAATATACCAAAATGATCTACACAACCTCAGAAACATCCCCATATTTTTAGAATAATTTTTCAAGGTCCCACGCGCCGGCGAGAGCACGGCCAGACGCGCCCCCACGCGCGGCCAACCCTGACGGAATCCCTAACTGCAGTTAGGAATATTCTGTTAAAACTAACGGAATCTGTTTAAGTTACATGAAGCCGTTATGAATATTCCGTCCAAATTGACGGAATATTCCGTCGTCTCCTACCTTCAAACTCCAGCGACCGTCGTTGTCGCCGGAAACTGGGAAAAACTTCAAATCTTGTTTTCTCACTCGTTTCTTCACCATTTTCTACTCAATTTGTACCAAAATGAAGCTTAGAGTGAGTAGAACAACGTTATACCTGTTTGAAGCTTCAAAATCCACGGAATCACGCTGGAAAAAACTGCGATAATCCGGCCAAACTTGAAACTTGTCGATCTCGTGATTCCGACGTCCAAATTTTACCAACAAACCACTCCGAGCCTCGTGAAGTCCTTCTAAAGCTCCTTGTGAGCTTGAAATTCAAAGAAAATCCTCCATTAAAAAGTTGGTGAACAGTACTCAAATCGGAGATTCGATTTACTGGGTTTTCTCACGTTAAACCTCGACCAAAAACGTTCCAAAACACTTAGGAGGAGAAGGAGATACCTTTCCAAGCCTTGAAAAGATGTAAAACCTCCACGATCTCTTCTGGTTCACTGTACACTCGACGATGCTCTTGGTTTCCAGGGTTTTCGACGGTCTCACAACCAGCTAAAGCTATGGTTGTGCTCGTGGACTAACAAGGATCACGAATATGGCCTCTACAGGTTCGATCTATGAAGTTTTGGTTTGATTTGGGTGTGATCCGTATAGGTTGCAGAGATGGGTGTGTGTGTGTGGTCCTCACACTACCCAACAACCCAACAACAATCTAAGTCTAGTTTCTAATTGGTCCAAAACTAAACTAACCTAACTAATTAAAACCCTAACCTCCTAACTCTCACACTAATTGGTTCCCACAACTAGGAACTAACACTATTGGTCCAAAACAATTACTTGGGTCTTTAGACTTAGCCCAAAATAAATACAACCCAACTCTCGAGGGTAAAATTGTACTTTCACAACTTCGAGGGAAATAAAAGTACATAACTCGGAACGGGCTGTCACACCACGGGTCCTCCTATATATATATATATATATATATATATATATATATTAAAACAAAATGGGATTTTGCGATAATAAAGAAAGAAAGAAGTCAACTATTGGCTTCTAATTTTTTATGTTTAAACGATAGTATCTGCACTAAGGGAGATTGGAGTGTAGGCTAAGTCTGACAATGAACTAGCTATAATAATGTAGTTCAATTTCGCCTTTGGAGATAATCGAACATAAGGCCTCTTTCTTATAAATGAAGAGAAATATTACCAGACCGTAATACTAAGTGGCAATATTGGCTTCTAATTAAACAGTTGTGCATCAATTTGACTTTTTTTTTTTTTTTTTTTTTTTTTTTTAATGCTTTAAGCCATAGAAGGACTTTCAAATACATTATTTAAAACGAATTAAATCATATTAAACAAGAACAACGTAATAGCCTTGTTAATATCTTTAAATCATGGTGCATCTATATTGCCGGATTCTCTACATGAAATGGCGCGAATACTTTTAATACAATCAATATTTTTTGCACTCAGTTAGATCTCATGCCATAATATTATAGGTAAATTTAGATGATTTAGGCCCAAACAATATTTACATTATTGTTCATGATATTTGAGTTTATCTCTTCTCCAAAATAATGCATATTATCACATACTTAATTACAATAAAAAAGATTTAATTAACTAAGAATTGAGCTGATTGGCAAAGGATTTGGTAGAATATATCATCAATATTGTTCTAACTTAACCAGTTATTATTGGGTATTGAGTTATATCACAAAAATTTCAATGATATTAGAAGTGAAATTCTCACATATAAGTTGCACATTATTTTATTACATTTTCGATATGAGACTCTATTATTCAACATGTATATCATGAGGTTGGACCCAAAATAAATAACAAAATCATGAGGTAGTTCTTAACTGTTGATATTAATTTGGACCACCAGTCCTTTTCTCTTGTTTGAATTTACTTGGAAGAGCCATCCGCATGATGAGTTCATACATTTGCTTAATGGTCTGTCCTAAAATGAAGAAACTTTCTTGTTTAAGAATAACAAGTTAAACCCAAAACAAACCCTCACTAGAAAATGATTTCTCTACACTTAACTCGATCATTTTAATTGAAATCACCAAATTTGGTTAGCAAATAGAGTACTCTAAACCGATCAACCAAGATATAACTTGACCCACACTTCAAATTTTTAAGCATATCCTATTTTCTTAATTTCCCTCAAATAAACAAAACCCAGAACCCACAAATCATCAACTAATCCAGACCAAGAGATGCCGATTTATTAAGCCTGATATTAAAAAAATAAAGAAAAAAGGATTAGTGAAAGTAATTATTAATTAACAGAAAACTGACCTAGTGGTTTACCCATCATTTGCTCTTGAAAGTCAGAATCTCCAACCAAAATACAAACACGGCAGAATCTTGTTAACTTATCTCTCCACCATCATTTGAATTTCTAGTGTTCTTCTCCCATCGATCCTACCTATAACTATAAGCCCCCAAACTTTCGATGATTCCTATATATTCAAATTAAAAAATACATCAACTTTTATTTATATTATTTATATATAATTCATTTCTTAATCCAAATGTTCCTTACATGCCATCTATAGATTAGCCTATGATTGTTCTGCAATCGCAAAGCTCAACTCCCAAGATAACTAACATAACCGAAAAATCAAACCATGTTCCCATTTTTTAGGTACAACACTTTCTTCTTCTTCTTCTTCTTCATATGTCTTTGCTTCCTCTGTTTTTCCCGCCCTGCCTTTCCCGCCAGAATCTTACCAGACTCAGTACCTGTATTAACTGATGCCTCCGACGTCCACAATGCCACATGGCACGACTTCTCAAGGTTCCTAGACGCAGGCAGAGGAAGCCTAGTCAGCGGCATGTCGGAGCTCAAGAACTACATGCACCGCTTCGGCTACTTACCCAATTCCAACTTCACCGATTTCTTCGACACCGAATTTGAGTCGGCCCTGACGCTATACCAGTCCAAGCTGAGCCTGCCCGTTACAGGCAAGCTGGACACTGACACAATCTCAGCGATCATTTCACCGAGATGTGGTGTTAGTGATGCGTCGCAACATACTGCCTTGCATGCGACCCGTCACTTCGCCTACTTCTATGGCAAGCCAAGGTGGGAGCGCCCTTCCCCTCTCACTTACGCTTTCTCCCCCAACCACACGGTCAGTTACCTGAACCCATCGGATGTTCGAGACATTTTTTGCCGCGCTTTTTCGCGGTGGTCGGCGGTGATCCCCGTGAACTTCACCGAGACGCAGAACTACACTTCCGCGGATATTAAAATAGGGTTTTACCGCGGCGACCATGGAGACGGGAAGCCGTTCGATGGGGTGTTAGGTGTGCTGGCGCATGCTTTTTCGCCCGAAAACGGGCAGTTCCACCTTGACGCGGCGGAATCGTGGGCCGTTGATTTCAAAACGGATAAGTCAAAGGAGGCGATTGATTTGGAATCGGTGGCGACTCATGAGATAGGTCATGTACTCGGGCTAGCTCACTCCTCGGTCAAGGAGGCCGTGATGTACCCGAGCCTGCGTCCTCGGACCAAGAAGGTGAACCTTAGAGTTGATGACGTGGAAGGTGTCCAAGCTTTGTACGGTTCGAACCCTAATTTCAGGTTTAGCTCATTGCTGAGTGAAAATTCTTACAACCATGCAGTTTCTTTGGACCCGAGGTCTTCCTCTAAGTGGTCAATTTCTTTAACACTCACCATCACTTTGGTATTGATTTTAGGCCTTTGGCAACCTGAGAATTATTGGTAGCCTCCAATTTTCTATTCTTAATTTTTTTTTTCTTCTTTTTTTTTTTTTTTTTTTTTTTTTATAAATTGGTTGAATATTTTTCATTCTTGTATTCTTTTCAGTGAAATTGTAGGGACAAAATACTAAATGAAGGTTAAAAGAAATCTTTCTATATCATCTTTATGTGTTTGGTTTGGGAATATGGTGACATGGATTTCATTCCGGTTGAAAATTGTAAAACACGCACTTTTTATTTTTTTTTTGCATACTCGTTTATTTCTTACTGTTTAGATTAAATGAACAAAAAGAATATTAAGAAAGATAATTAAACAGAATGTGCAAAAGAAAAAAAGGATATATGAATATCATTTTCTAAACTTTTTTATGGACTTTTTGTCTATAAAAGAAGGCAGAAGGGAAAACCCCCAAAAGAGGAGAACAAAAGGAAAAGGTTAAGTATTAGTGGTCAGAATCATGGAGATTGACAAGGAGAATTCGAAGTCAATGGTTGTGTCTAATTAACCTGAGGACTAATAAATCCTGGTGGGAATGCTTTGTGAGATGGAAATCCTATGCTACCAACCCAATTTCTGTGATACATGCACCTTCCCGGGCACTGCAAGGAATATGCTTGACCTAAAAAAGAGGAGGAAATAAAGGTATCACCTACATCCCAAGATAGATAATTGTACTAGTCTCTCACAGAACTAGGCAGAAGGAACATATAACGTGCATGGGAGGATTTATAAGCTTGCTCGAAAGGGCAAAAAGATCATAATTTTTTTTTTGGGAGAATTAGGTTCATGTCCTTCTTTTTGTTACTCCATTGATTAAAATCCTATTCATTTTCAATTTTTGATCAAGGTCCTTGGATATTAATAACATCATTAATTATTTGAATAATAAAATATTTTTATTTTTAAATATATTCCTTTAGTGTTAAAAATGTTACAATTAGTATATTTATATTTATGGCTAAATTTTTTATCATATATTTTTATTTTTAGTTTGTACCTATTTTTAATTTGCAAATATTTTTTAATTTGTACCCATATATTAGTTTCTTTTTGTGCCCATATTTTTTAAAGTTTTATTTGTGTTTGTACCCATGTGTATACCGTCACGTGACATTGTATATTTAATCAATGATAAAAAAATTACATATGGTATATTTGTGTTTTATGCCTAAACTTTGTATCATATATTTATATTTTTAGTTTGTACCCACTTTTAATTTGCAACAATTTTTTTTAAATTTGTAGTATTTTCTTTTTAGTTTTATTTTGTACCCATGTATTAATTTCTTTTAGCGCCTATATTTTTAAAAATTCATTTGTACTCATAATTTTTAATCTTTTATCTATACCCTAATTCATTTATAATGTACCCATTCTTCTTTATTAATGTACCACTTTGTTATATGTGAAATGTACCAATTTTTTTAACACTATGGATACATTCTTTTGCCATTTATTATTTCTTATTTTTACATAGTTTTTATCCATTTATTCAATCAAAATGTTTGAATTTTTTTATTATAACCGTTTCTAATAGTGTTATAATGAGGGATTTTAAATTTATAGGATTATAAATCTCATAAAATATCAAACAATTAATGTTAAAACTATAAATATTAATAGTAATATAATGAGGTGTACAAAGTCAAGGGACCTTGATCAAACTATGAATACTATTAAGGTTTTAATCAAAGAATGTTAAGGATTAGGGACCGCATCCAAAGTATCCCTTTTTTTAAAAAAAAAGTCTCCCCAATCCCCAATACGTACGCCGCCCTAAATAAGAGGAAGTGGTGTATTCATCTCTCGTATTAATCGTCTGCTGGTTCACAGTCAAACTTACAGTTTGGAATATGATCACTGCCACTGATTTGGACCAGAAACCCACAGTGGTAGATTGATCACTTGCCATCTTCTCGAATATAAGGGTTTTAAGATTGTGTGAATGCACTCCCTTATGACCCTGCATTACAGTTTCACAAGAAGTTCTGCATCAGCCATATATAGCAAGCAAGTTTGAGATAACGCTTTTTGAGCTTGCCATTTGATCATCTTTTGGGACAAGTAAAGCAATACCATTTAAAAGTCCTCTTTACCTCGCCTTTGACATCAACGCCTTGGTCATTTTCTAATAAAAGCCTTTGTGCTTTATCTCATTCTGTTAAACACATGAGTTTTTGTGACATTAATGATACTTCAATTTGTCGGTTAATTAACTAAACAGACTTGTTCTCAGTTTTCTTTAAGCTCCATTAATTCATGTATTTGGCGGGATACCATTTTTCTACTATCAATGAGGCATGATACTTCCTCACGATTGTCAATGATTATACTCGTTGTACATGGGCAGGCATGAGTCCAGGCCCAACAAGGGTAGGCTCAGCCCATCTGAATTTTTACCCCACATTAAATACCTACTACTGGATCAAGAAAAAAAACATACCTACAATCCATGTTGCATGGACACTCCGAAGTGTCGGAGTCTCGGAAACCCTGACACGCCGTTATGCCTCGGACACGATTTAGACACGATCAATGGTTTGGATACAGTCCAGACACGGCATGGGCTTTTTTGTAAATTTTTATTGGGGTCTTTTTGGTCGGAGGCTTTGTTGGACTTTTGATCGGGAAGACGTGACTGAAGCCTTTATGCCCCTTATATCTGAGTTAGCAAAAACCAGGCCCAAACATCCCAAAGGAGATGCAAGTCCTAGGAATATTTCGTTGTTCTTCTAGAAACTCCAAAGTGTTGGGTCGATCTTCTGTTGAAATGCTTCCAGCGGTCTGTCGAAGTTGTCCTGTGACTGGCGTGCTTCTCGCTTCTGTTGAGGTGCTTCCCGCGGCTGTGATGAGGATTTGTTAAACTAATAAATACGGGGGATTAGAATAATTAAGTTTGGCGTGTGAGCTTGGCATGAGAGCTGAGGTGTGGGAGCTAAAGACTTACAAGTTTAACAAATGAGATGGTTAGGCTAGGCTTAAGTTTAGCATGAAGGTTTTTAAGAGATTTTGGTGGTGGATGAGTTGGACGTGGTGGTTGAGTTTCATGCGTAGTACAATGGGGAACTTGATGTTTTGATTATGGTGGTGTTTTTACAGAAGAAGAGAATGAAAAATTTGAAGGCAGGGGTGTGTGAAGCTTGAAGTTGGGCTAGTAGCTAGTAAAGGAAAGATTGCAGTAGTCAAGAAGGGTTTCCTACAATAGGGAGAGTATTTTTTTTGCAGCAAGGAGAAGTTCTTCTCTAAGCATGAAGTTGAAAAGGCGTGTTGGAGAATGTTTGGTACTGGAAAGCTGGCACCTCCCCCTTCCTCCTCTTTTACTCAGATCTTGGCTTCTAGTTTATAATGGGTGAAGGTTATCCCTAATTTCTGTTGAATTAAAGATGTGCCAGAAACAACACGTTTTCAGTAGGTAAAATGAAGAACCAAAATTGCCTTATGTCTAATGGACAAAAAGGGACGTCGGAAACAGCTTATTTTCGGGTGGATAAAAGAAGTATGAAGGTCAAAGATGCTAAAGATATTTCCAGTAGGAAATCCTCAAAATCTTCCTCTTATGGTGAAAGCCACGATTTATTTGTGTTCACTTTTCTTTTTAATTAGCTAAAAAGGTGAAATGGCCTGGTGCATGAATAGGTTCCCGGGAAGGACTTGGGAGGATGAGTTGCTATGGAGTTAGGTTAATGATGGTGCACCAAAATACGGTGTAAGAAAATATCTCATTTGCTTACCCAGCGAGGGGCTACCCCAAGCAATAGGATTGGACTTTGGTGCTCCAAAATAGACCAAAGTTTCTATTATCGAAGAGTTTCAATGGGCCTTGTGGACCTCCGTAACCTTTCACACACCTCAACCCTTCTAGCAAGCTTTGTGAAACCACATTTCTTGAGTCATATAATCTTGGCATATGTTAGGTTTAAAGGAATGTGCTTGGCATGATGTGATATATTTTATTGTTTGCATCGCATGATAATAATTAAAACTTGTGTAAAACCTTACTTAACTACTAATTTTTTTGGATAAATACGTATGATATAATTGGGTTTAGCATGAGGCGGTTGAACTGTAAGCAATGGGCCTTCATTCTACTTGGGTTTTTCGTGAAATTTTTGGGCCCTAACATTGGACCCCTTGATTATTTAGCTAAGCAGAGACAACAAAATAGGTCGAATAATAAACCAAGACACTATAAGCGATTAAGCATATGCATGGACTTAGCATTGACTGCATAACAGACTTTGTATTTGTAGCTTTCTAACAGCTTAATAAGTTGTTGTTTGGTTGATGAGGTTGCTTCGACTAAGTTTTCTGTGATATGTGCATTTATTTCTCTAATCACCGGTATGCTCTTCAAATTGTTTGTTGCATTAATTTTATTACATGGCTTCAAACCTTGACATTGGCTTGAAGGCTTATTTCATGCTTGGTGGTCATGTACAATGAGGATTATAGCATTTTCTATTATTTTAATGTGCTTTAGTATTTTGTAGGCCATAGCTTGAACTGCACAAATGCGGGCCATAATTTGATCTCCACGAATATCGCCCACTCCTCCTCCAGGTATTGGAAAATAAACTTTGAGGCAATTGGCGTTGGATATGGTGTCAATCTTATTTAGCCATGGTCTACCCACAATTCCGTTGTAGGGTGATGACTCATCTATGTCGATGAAAGTGTGCAAGCAAACTATTGGCAGTGAGTACACTTCCAGGTCTATTGTGCCGACGGTGGTGGTCGTGGTTTCGATAAAGACTACAAGTGCTCTAGCCTGCATGTGGATATTCTTCTCGAGAGTTGAAGAATGTTTGTGGTGCCAATCGACTTCGGCGTTGTCAATTTGGATGCTGACGACTATGGCATCGCCATGCGGTATGTCAATCCTTACGTGATCCTTCTTGGAGAATCTCACCACCTCGTCGTTGTTAATATCCATCTGCACTTAGGAGACCATCTTTGTAAGTGTATCTAAGGAGTTCAAACTTCGTCAATATGGTTTTGATTTAGATTGCCTTTTGAGGTTAAGCTTTCTTGGGTCTTTTCTTTCAATTTGTTGGCCTCAGTGGCAACGAATTTTGTGAACGTGCCCTCATTTGCGAGCTTCTCTGGGTAATCCTTCCAATTGAAGTATTTCTTCAAATCATGGCCTTGTGCGCTATGGTATGTCCAATACTTAAACCGGTCTCCCTTCTTGGGGTTCCTCAACGGTGGTGGCATCTCGAGCCAGGTCTCATTCTTGATCACGCCGTAAATCTAGTGGATAGGAACGGAAAATGTCGTGCACGTCTTGTTTGAATGAGACTCGCTGGGCGATGGGCGTGACTTGAATTTGTCATCTTTTTTACGATCGCCCCCTTTAGGTCTGCCCCCTCACTGGGTTGCTCTTTGTTGTACAAACATGCTTTCTCTAGGATCTTGTTTTCGATAAACTATCATAATTCTCAATTAACCTAGCACTGGGAATAAACAAACAACCAAAACACCACACACAGAAGAAAACACACGTCATGAACACAAAATTATAGTGGTTTGGCCAAAACTTATGTACGTGCACTCTTGTGGTTACCAAGATATTTCACTAGTATGAAAGCGCTTTTGGTTTACAAGAAAACCCCTTTTGCTGTCACAAACTCTAGGTTTTAATATCTCTCACACCTCACACTCTCTCAAAGTGTTTCACGCTGCTGTTCATGTGAACAATCAGTCCCCAACAAGCCTATTTATATTTATAGTACATAGACTGACGGTTACATGCCTATTTTCTGATTAAGTTTCATTTTCTATAAGGAATATGAAAGTACACTTTCTTTCCTTTTCCAATTAGGCTTCTAGGATTCCTAGTCTAAATTACAAGGAAACTTAATTCTTTCCTCATCCTTTAAGGACAAGAATTTGTGCACACCTTTAGTTTCCTTAATACAATCCTAAACAGAATAGAACATTAACTATTGAATGTGAACAAATACTTTTAATTCATGCTTCTGCTCGAACCTTTAGAGTAGTTGATTAAAACAACATGATGTTGGTATTTTATTTTTAAGTAACATGATGATAGTATTTTAGGTTCATTTTTCTAGCTTAATGGATCCTCAACTCGACGTTGCCGAGTAAGCACCAGCTAAAGAAATATTTAGTGTATGCTCCAAAGAAAAATGATCAAGATAGAAACGCCGTATGTGGGTATGCTTTTTGAAACTTTGGAAGCGGCAAGAAATTATTTTGAAGATTATGGCCGACAATAAGGGTTTTGGATTCGTATTTGAACTTCATCAAAGTCTGGACGACGTTCAAATGAGGTGACAAATCCCCAATTCATTTCAAGGAAAATACAACGTGCAGACTGAAAATGAAGGTCACATCAACGATAATGATGAACAAGATGTATGTGACATAAAAAAAATAGAAGAAAAGACAGAGAAGTTGTTCAACAGTTAAATGCGGTTGTGAGGCTACCATGCGTGTTGTTCATGACAAATGGACTAACAAGTGGAAAGTGTCAGTGTTAGTGACATTCACAATCACAAACAAGTGACCCCATCTCGAAGGATAATGATGAAGTCCAATCAACATATGCCTGATGTAGTTAAGGAGTTGACAAAAGCATTTCATATAGAATTCAAAGATTGGCAAAGTTCCATAAATTTTTGTGGTACTCAAAATGTCCACAAAATTCATGGCAAAAATGAAGATATCGGTTGTGCAAGACCTGAAGACGTTTTATGTCCCATCCTAGTTGGCTTGGAGGCCTGGGACCTTGTTCTACCAGTCGACTGAGCAGCCCTTCTGGAGAGAAGACCAGATTCGTCTTGCTGCACCACAACCTATATTCCCGATGCTATACTTTGCTTTATTCCTCTTTCTAAACTGGTACTGGCAGATGTGCGGTGCCCCTAATTTGAGGAGGGGGCTCAGCGGGAAGAGTTTGGTAGTTAGTTCCATTCGCTCGACTGAAAGAGCGGGAGCTCCATTTCTCACTTGTGTATTGGTCTTTAGGAAAGTGTAAGATGCTATTGCTCGCAATTGGGTCTTGAGTGTCAGTCTAACAAAAAAGTCAACTCTAGTTGCTTCTATTGTCCGATCGGAAACTGGTATTCTTTTTATGCCACCATTGAGTTTGGAATCCTGAACAGATTGTCGATGATAAGCCGAAGGAAGGTGAGGATGACTTCAAGTCATCATGCACCTTATGCCCTGGGCAACACACGTGTTACAATGGCTGAGACAAAGGGTTAGGGATTGTTACAACCATTTAAGGAATGTCAAGCATAAAGAGCTAGAAAAGGGGAGATGCACAGTCAGTTCTCCCTTATTTCAGAAAAAAAAAAAAAAAAAAAACAAAACAAAACGCAAGCAGAAAATCCACAATTCTTTTATGCACTCCAATGTGATGAAAATGGAAGGGCCACCAATTTTTTTTTTGGGCAGATTCTAGGT